>OFHU01001605.1:0-651621 GCA_900245905.1 Lacerta viridis
TGGGGGGGGGGAGAAAAGGGGGTTGTCCAAGAATTCAGATGATATGGGTCAGGAGCTATGAAGGGAGGGTAAGGGTCAACTCCTAGGAAGCAAGAAGAAAAAATCAAACCAAGGGTTTGATTGATTTATATATTATTTTTATTATTTATTATTTTCTCTTGACTTCAGTGTTTTATTTGCATTGGGCCTCATCCAGCAAAGCTGGACTTGCAGTAGAAAAATGGACCTAAGGCAGTCGTTTGTCATGGATGCTTTGGTTGAGATTCCTGCATGGCATGGGGTTGGACTAGATAGCCCCTGGGGGTCCCTTCCAACTCCACAATTCTATGATTCTAGAATTCTAGGGCCTACTCTAAGTAAGACTTAGGCCTGTGTGTGTGTGTGTGTGTGTGTGTGTGTTTAAGACTGTTTTTTCTCAGTATGGTTGCCAGAGAAAAAAATTAACAGTGGCAGAAGGTGGGGGAGGGGGGGCACCAACAATGCAGTTGTACTGTTAGAACTGTTTTGTGTGATGTTAAAAAAATATCATAGAATCCTAGCGTTGGAAGGGACCCCGGGGGTCATCTAGTCCAACCCCCTGCAATGCAGGAATCTTTCGCCCAACATGGGGCTCGAACCCACAACCCCGAAATTAAAAATCTCGCGCTCTACCAACTGGTATTTCTGTATTCACCTGCTTCTGCCAACGTTTCTGTGGTTTTATTTCTGTGTCTTCGCTTGCCGACTCTTGATTGCAAATCGCTACGGGATTCTCTCGGTGGGGAGCAATGGACACGATCCGTAAACCTGAATCTCTATGTCACCATCAGCAACCTCCGTCTTTGGTTCTTGGTTTAACTCGCCAACTGGGGATTGCATAGAAGGTTGTTCACACTCTGGATCCACCTATTGACATTGGAGGACAGGATTCATTCAAGGCCCATTCATTAAAACGCTTAAACCCGTTGAGAGCCAGTGTGGTGTGGTGGTTAAGAGCGGTGGACTTGTAATCTGGTGAACTGGGTTCGCTTCCCCGCTCCTCCACATGCAGCTGCTGGGTGACCTTGGGCTAGTCACACTTCTCTGAAGTCTCTCAGCCCCACTCACCTCACAGGGAGGAAGGGAAAGGAGAATGTTAGCCGCTTTGAGACTCCTTCGGGTAGTGATAAAGCGGGATATCAAATCCAAATCTTCTTCTTCTTCTTCTTCTTCTTCTTCTTCTTCTTCTTCTTCTTCTTCTTCTTCTTCTTCTTCTTCAGTAGGTCTACATGGAGTATGACTGACACAGGATCAGCCGCAGCACACCGACTCTTGTGCAAAGGTGCCCCCTGGTGGATGCCAGCAGTCTGGCCTCTTCCTTCTCCTCTCTTTATTATTATCATTACAGTGGTACCTCAGGTTAAGGACGTAATTCTTTCCGGAGCCTACACGTTTTAAGAATGTGTAAAATGATGCTATGAATTCAATACTATGTATATTATTGTGTTTTCCTTGCAGATACTGTATTAAATTTTAATTAATCAATACAGTTGTACCTCTGGTTACGTACTTAATTCATTCCGGAGGTCCGTTCTTAACCTGAAACTGTTCTTAACCTGAAGCACCACTTTAGCTAATGGGGCCTCCCGCTGCCGCTGCGCCGCCAGAGCACGATTTCTGTTCTTATCCTGAAGCAAAGTTCTTAACCTGAAGCGTTATTTCTGGGTTAGCAGAGTATGTAACCTGAAGCGTATGTAACCCGAGGTACCACTTAATAATAATAATATAATTAATTAATTAATAATAATTATAATAATTAGAATTTATATATGGCCCATATACCCAGAGGTCTCGGGGCGGTTCAGAGAACAAAATCAAAATGTAAAACCACAAAAATTTATAACCAAAATAAAAACAACCACCCAATAACTCCCCCCCCACCCCCATTAATGACTCTCCTGTGAAGCTTATATGGGATTTTTTAAAAGTGTATTTGGGGGAGCTTTGGGGCAGTTTCTGCCCATGCCGTAGAGGGAAGTGAGGGGCTCATCCACCTGGGAAGGGAGCCCATCTGGGAGAAGGAAAACTCTGGCCCTAAACCTCCGAGAGCGACTCGCAGGATATTTTCAGGAGAAGGAAAGCCTAAGGCAGGCATAGGCAAGCTTGGCCCTCCAGCTGTTTTGGGACTACAACTCCCATCACCCCTGACCACTGGTCCTGTTAGCTAGGGATGATGGGAGTTGTAGTCCCAGAACATCTGGAGGGCCGAGCTTGCCTGTGCCTGGCCTAAGGAGTAAACCCTACACAAATCCGGAGCAGAGTCCCTAAGGCGGTTGAAGGGTGCCTTGTACGCCTCCTTCCGGAAACTCCTGCAGCCAAGCTGGTGCCAAGTGTCTTGCTCTGCTTTGCTTTGGAGGCCGAGAGAGGGGTCATGTCATCTGGGCAACCCAGGACCTCCATGCGCACTGGCCAGACTTGGGCCCAAGGGAGGGCACTTCGGTGCTGCGAATGCAGCAGTTTGGCTTCACCCCTGAAGATGCACTCCCTTGCCTCTAGAGACAGACAGGTGCCAATCAGAAAACTTCGTTGGCTTATACAGTGGTAGCTCGGTTCTCAAACGCCTTGGTGCTCAAACGCCTTGGTTCCCAAACGCCAAAAACTCTGAAGCAAGTGTTCCGGTTTTCAAACGTTTCTCGGAAGCCGAACGTCCGATGTGGCTGCTGGCTATTGTTTCCGGGGCGCCTGCACCAATCAGAAGCTGCGCCTTGGTTTCCGAACATTTCAGAAGTCAAACGGACTTCCGGAACGGATTAAGTTTGCCGCTTTTGTTTTCGCTGTTTATTTTGCGTTTTTTGTTTTTGAGGCTTTTTCGGTTAGTTTGTTTTTGTGACTGTGTGCAACCCAGTTCAGCTACTGATTGATTGATTGTGTGACTGCGGAAATGGATAAAAGCCCCCCATCCAAACAATGACTATCATCAGTGCAGGTAAGAAAAAAATAATTTTAATTTTTATCATCTACAATACTGTCTTATTTATTTTATAGTACAGTACATTGATGGCTTTCATTTTATGGATCGATGGTCTCATTAGATAGTAAAATTCCTGTTAAATTGCTGTTTTTAAAGGTTTTTAAAAGGCTTGGACAGATTAATCCATTTTGCATTACTTTCTATGGCGAAAGGGTGTGTTGGTTTTGGAACGGACTTTCGGAAACGGATTAAGTTTGAGAACCAAGGTACTGTACGCCATGCTTCCATTTGCGTCAGGAAACAAGGGAAGCGTTTGTAGTGAAGTCATACCCTCCAACATTTCACAGATGGAAATAGGGGCATCCTACTCCATACTCTGTGGTTTAACTCCACAGCGGGTGGCGCTGTGGGTTAAACCACAGAGCCAAGGGCTTGCCGATCGGAAGGTCGGCGGTTCGAATCCCTGCAGTGACAGGGTGAGCTCCCGTTTCTCGGTCCTAGCTCCTACCAACCTAGCAGTTCGAAAGCACGTCAAAGTGCAAGTAGATACAGGGGCGTAGCAAGGTAAATTGGTACCCGGGGGCAAATTTTTGTCCCCCCCCCAGGCATGGGAAGGTCAGGTGGTACCCTGGTGCGGAAAATTTCTTGTCAACCCCCCCATTGATTCCCCCCCCGCAAAAATGGTTTTACGTTATTTCATATTTTCTTACAAAGGAATAATAACAAGTAATAATAATAAAAAACTTTTATTTATATCCCACCCTCCCCGGCCGAAGTCGGGCTCAGGGTGGCTAACATCAGATACATAACATTGGTATAAAATCAAACAATAATTAAATTACCTCCTAAAAACATCTCAAAATCAAATTAAAGTCTAATTAGATGGCTTTCCACAGGGTTAGGGTTGGGAACAGTAAGTGCTCCACTGAACTGAAATTTCAGCCTTCACGACATAGGAAAACAGCCAAGTAAACAGCTATTTTGGTGGAGGAGGGTCAAGATATTAACCGATATGCATGAAATTTCATATATAGCTATATAATCCCTAGTATAGTAAGATAAGACCTTCGGAGCAGGCATTAAAAAAAAAATCAAATTTGTTTTTCAAAAATTTCAAAAATTATTGATTATTTGTCACCCCCTCCATTATGGAACCCGGGGTGGCCCGTCCCCCTCGCCCCCCCCCTTGCTATGCCCCTGAGCAGATAAATAGGTACCGCTCCGGCGGGAAGGTAAACGGCGTTTCCGTGCGCTGCTCTGGTTCGCCAGAAGCGGCTTAGTCATGCTGGCCACATGACCCGGAAGCTGTACGCCGGCTCCCTCGGCCAGTAAAGCGAGATGAGCGCCGTGACCCCAGAGTCGTCCGCGACTGGACCTAACGGTCAGGGTTCCCTTTACCTTTTACTCCATAATAAATAAAATAATAATGATGTTTTTATTTATGCCCTGCCCATCTGGATTGCCCCAACCTCTCTGGGTGGCTTCCAACAGAAATGTAAAAACAGAACAGAACTTTAAACCTTAAAAACCTCCCCTGTCCAGGGCTGCCTTCAGATGTCTTCTCAAGTTCGTTTAGTGACTTATCTCCTTGGCTCGGGGGTCGCATAACTCCAGACCCTCCAACATTTCTCCAGTGAAAATAGGGACATGTTTAGACGCCCTTTCCCCCTCCTCTCCCAACAGGACAGGGAGCCCCCCGTCCTTCCTTCCTGGGCAAGGCTATATATATATATACATATACATACATATATATAACATACATATACATATATATATATATATATATATATATATAATTTTTCAAATATATCAAATTACAGCCAATTTAACATCTAACACAAATTACATCAACCATTGCTCTGCCGAGCTACGACTCCCCTCCCTCTCGTCAGCAGGTTTTCTAGTCCACTCTCATCGCGCAGTTTTTGCCACTCCTATTAAACTATGTCAAAGGTTTATTCCAGTCCTACTAGTGTTTTTAAACTTCCTGTTCAATCTTAAGTATTCCACAAATTTACTCCAATCTCTGAAACCTCGAGTCATCCTGGTTTCTGACCCTGCCGGTCAGTTTTGCAAGTTCAGCATATTCCACCATCTTCGTCTGCCACTCATCAATCGTTGGTAATTCCTGTAATTTCCACTTTTGGGCAAGCAATATTCTTGCTGCAGTTGTCGCATACATGAACAATCTTTTGTCCTTCTTAGCTATTTCTTCTCCCATCAAACCCAACAAAAAGGCCTCAGGCTTTTTTGGAAAAGTATATTTAAACATCTTCTTAAGTTCGTTGTAAATTGATTCCCAAAACGCCTTGACCTTATTACAAGTCCACCACATGTGATAAAAGTCCCCTTCCTCTTGTCTGCATTTCCAACACAATTTATCATGCATTCTGTACATTTTTGACAATTTCACTGGAGTCAAATACCATCTATACATCATCTTATAAACATTTTCTTTCAAGGTTACACATGCAGTAAATTTCAAACTCTCATTCCATAATTTTATCCATGCATCATACTCAATATTGTGCCCAAAGTCCATTGCCCTTTCCTGGGCAAGGCTTGTGCTAAGTGGAGGCTGGGCTGCCCGCTCTGCCCTCCAACCTGCGCAGGGTTCGCACCAGCGACTGCAGCTGCCCAGCCTGCCGTTGACCCATCAGGCCGATCTGCGTCTCCAGTTGGTGCAGCTGGGCTTCCTGCTTCTTGCGACCGTTCTGGTAGGCGAGGACGAGGGCGCTGGAGAGGAAGGGGGAAAGGAGAAAACAGTCGAGTCGGACGGGATGGGGTTTAGCTCAGCACGGCCCGCACTGGCTGGCAGCACGAGCTCTCCGGGGTCTCGGGGAGGGAGTCTTTCTCCCCATCCCCACCTGGGACCTTCTACAGGCAAAGCAGGTGTCCTGCAGCTAAGCTGCAGCCTCTCCCAGCGAAAGAAAGCAAGCCAGTTTCTAGTCCTCTGCATAAGGAGCAAAGGAAGCTGCCTTCTTCTGAGTTCGACCTTTGGGTCTCTATATAGCTCAGTTTTGCCCACACTGGCTGGCAGTGGCTCTCCAGGGTTTCGAGCAGGGGGACATCCCCACTAAAGATTGACTTCCTGCATTCAAAGCAGGTCTTTCCCTTCCAGACAAAGCAAGATTCGAGTCCTCAGTGATTTCTGAATAGAGGGCTTCTTGTAAGGATTTCAGAGCAGCCGCTGGCTAGCTCGGACCAGATAAGGGGGTGCCAGGGGTCTCCCGGGGTTCAGAGTCCTTTTCGGAGAGAGGGGACCCCCGCCCATCCCAAACTTACCTGTGTGCTTTGAAAAAGTCCCTCGTGAGCTCCATCTGCTGCGCCTCCTGGGCTCTGCTGTCCTGGCTTCTCTCTTCCAGCTCAGCCAGGAGGGAGCTGATCCGGTCTTTGAGCTCCACGATCCTGCCGTTTACACTAGAGGAGAACATAGAGGGAATTTTGTACCTCTCTGCAACCGGAGGGCAGGCCGTCGGGAGATTGATGCCCGTAACAGCAGGAGAATCTGGGGTTGTAAACCCATTATGCCTGGCTCAGAGTAGACCCATAGATTTCAGTGGGTTGGCACTCAGTTGGAGGGGGAGTTATTGGTTTGCTTCGTTCTTGCTTTCGTTACGTATTTGGCGTTTTTCTCTCTCCTATTGTCATGCTGCAAACTGCCCTGAGATCTACAGATGAAGGGCAGTACGCAAATTTAATTAACAACAATACTACTATTATTATCAATGCTTTAGCTGAGATTCCTGCATTGCAGCAGGTTAGACCCTTGGAGTCCCTTCCAACTCTATGATTCGATGGTTCTAATAATAACTGGGATAGCTCAGTTAGCAGAGTGTGAGACTCTTAATCTCAGGGTTGTGGGTTCGAGTCCCGCATTGGGAAAACGATTCTTGCATTTCAGGGGGTTGGACCTCGTGGTCCCTTCCAATTTTACAATTCTATTGATGATGATGATGATGATGATGATGATGATGATGATGATGATAGACAGTGAGGCTGGGCAATTTGGGCAGAGGGGCTCCTCCCCCTCCAAAAAAAAATTCCACCAAGACAGCTGGGGTACCCTCACAGAGGACCAGGCACCTTTTTGCCTAAAATACATTTATTATTATACATTTGTTCACACATTATTAATCACAATCCTCCCTGAACACTGTTTCCTCTTGTTCTCTCATTCTACTGGTTAGACTCGCTGATTTCCGAGCCTGTAAGATTCGGGCGCCAATAGTTGCATACAAAAATAAATTATTTTGATTCTTTGGTACACCTGACTCAATGATTCCTAAAAGGAATGCTTCTGGTCTTTCTTTCTTTTTTAGGGAACGTCCTTTTAAGCATTCCATTCCCCCCCAAAAGCCTTTAGCTGCTTGGCACGTCCACCACATAGGAATAAGCGCTTCGTGGACCCCAAAACCGGAGAAATGCAAATGGTGAGCTGAATCGCACTCACTGCGTCAGAGTGTCAAGAAACTTCGACGCCTCCCTCTTGGCATCCTCGCCGGATTGCTCTACGCCAGCATCCTCAGACGGCCGGGGAGCATTCCTCTTGGAAGTGCAGACGGGGGCAAAGTCCTGCACCGCCACAGAGAGGAACCATGAATGAAAAGGAGCGCCCGCTTGCAGCTTGCCGCTTCCACAGCCCTGAGCCCCTGCACCTGGCTTTAGACTGCGGAATTCCCTGCCACTAGAGGCAGTGATGGCCACCGACCGAGATGGCTCTAGAAGAGGGTCAGACCCAATTCAGAGAGGAGAGTCAGGCTGTATCGATGACTGCCAGCCAGGATGGCTCTGCCCTGCCTCCGCAGATTGGAGGCAGCAAAGCCTCTGAATCTCAGTTGCTGGAAACCACAGAAGGGGTGACAGGCTCTCGCACTCGGATCTCGCTTACAGGTTTCCCATAATAGGGGTGCATAGCTGTCAACCTTCCCTTTTTTTGCAGGAAATTTGTTAGAGATTTCAGAGTTGCCTACGTGCAGAATTTCAGCTGTCTATCTCCAAGCAATTAAGTAGTTGGCAGAAAGCCCAGATCTGCTCTCTCTCAGACCCTTAGCAATGACCTGTGATTGGTCGATGAGTTCCTAAAGACCGAGCTCTGTGTGAGAGCTGTGTGGTTAGTGTGGTTAGTGTATGGTTGGTGTAGAGAACGTGGTCAGTGTAGAAAGAGAGAGACAGAGAGGAAAAGATTTTATGTTTTGTTTCTTTTATTTTGTAAAGTCTGTAAATAGTAACTTATGGATACTAGTTGCTTCAATCAATAAATACTGTATATAGTTATCCAGTGAGTTGCTGAGTTCCTGCGTTGTGCTGTCCAGTCAATTACACAACAGCCAGAAGCTTCCAGAAAAGTCTGCGTCTAACTCTGCAGTGTCCAGGAATACGTTATACTCCTGACACTAAATCTTAAGAAAATTCCCCTATCAGTGCTATAGTCTACTGATAGGGGAGTTTCCCGCAAAAAAAATGGGAAGGTTGACAGCTATGTAGGGGTGCCTGGTTGTCAGCTATGAGAACAGGATGTGGGGCTGTACGATAGGGGCCCCTTTGGCCTGCTCTGGCAACCAGGCTCTTCCTGTGTCCTTACGGAGCCTCCAGCTGCAGAGGCAGTCTACCTAGATCCTTAAGTCCTTAGGGGTATTCAGCCACTGTGAGCACAGGATGCCGGATTAAGGCAGGCACACTTTGGCCTGATCCAGCAGCCAGGCTCTGGAGGTTTCTAGGCAGAGCTTGGAACTGGATGGCTTTAGCGGAGATTGCTGAATTTCAGGGGGTTGGACTAGATGACCCCTGGGGTCCCTTCCAACTCTAAGATTCTACCAGATACACCAAGTTCCCTCACTAGGGAAAAATAAGCACAATCTTGTTGTTGTTGTCATTCACTTCAATACTCCATACAGAAAAACAGAACAAATATTCACCATCACGAAGCAAAAATAAGGTGAAACATCAGCTAGTAATCTCCAAACCTTGAAATAAAAAATGGTCTTTTTCTATCGACCAGACTTCCCATCTCATTATTTGTTCACTGCCTTAACATAGCAAGTTTTGTTAGAGTTTAATCATCTTCGATCTATCTTAGATTTCACATCATACTTGAGACTGCTACTGAAATTATTCCAACGCTGCAACTGACCTTAAACTACCATTGTTATTATTCGAATAGATTTTAAAGACTTCCCATTTTGAAATAAATACCTGCTTCGATTTGTTTGTTTTTCCCTGACATGCTATCTAGTTCCGCATATTCAACCAGCTTTTGAATCCATTCTGACCTTGACAGAACTTTGTCAATCTCCCTCGCAGCGTATAAAAAGATCTCTCTTTACCTTTTCGGGAATCCTTATTTTTGCCAAATAGGGGGAGAAATAAGCCCAATCTACTGATCAGTTGTGAGCCTTACCTCCGAGGAGTCCTCTCCACTGCTGCTGCTGCTGCTGCTGCTGCTTCCTGTCGACGCAGTTTGCTGCCCGCGAAGCTCATCGCGCTCCCCTTGCAGGATCCGGGCCATCAGCAGGCAGGCAGCTTCCTGAGCCCGAAAGGCGTACATCTGCAAGGCCAGCCTCCGCTTCTCCTTCTCCGTCAGGTGTAAGCGGGTGTTGAGGTCGCCCAAGGCCTCCTGAGATCAGAACTGGGAGGTGTCGTGAACTGGCAGGACGGCCGGCGAGGGGTCTGGCCGCACCGGGACCCAATGGGGCAGCAGGGGGTGGGGAAGGAGGTGCTCACAGGGTGCTGGAGGGAGGCAAGGGTGTAGCGGGTGGGTGCACACAAGCCAGAGCAGCAGGGCCCATCGCCAGGGGGACCCCAGTCTCCCCGAACACGGCAGGCTCTGAAGCTCCAGGAGGCTGAGGCTCGCTAGGCTCTGGGAGGAGGGGTGCGATTCCTCAGCTGGAGGGGGCTCAGGACAGGTGAGGGCCATAGAGTAACAGAGCTGGGGAATTGGAAGGGACCCCCCGAGGGTCATCCAGTCCAACCCCCTGCAATGCATCTCCCTCGCCAAGCCCAGGCGCTTGAATTGGTATGCAAAGTACAAAAGCAGGCCTAGGCAAACTCGGCCCTCCAGATGTTTTGGGACTACAACTCCCATCATCCATGGCTAACAGGACCAGCGGTCAGGGATGATGGGAATTGTAGTCGCAAAACAGCTGGAGGGCCGAGTTTGCCTAGGCCTGTACAAAAGGGAGCAGAGTGGAGGGGCTGCGTCTGCTCAGTGGCCCCACGTTGATGGATCTTGTCTTGAATGCTCCAGGATCTGCTTCGGTTTGGACTTCGGACACGCGGCTTGGCACCGGATTGGGGGCTGGACCTACTGACTCGCCGCCAGGGAGGCCTGGGGTTCAGGACAGGAGGAGAGATTCAGCCCCACCTGCTGCGGGGGAAAGGCTGGAAAAATTATCAGAATCGGCTGAGACAAGGGTGGGTTAATGGGAGAAAAAAACCCCACTAAGGACTGGAAACTTATTGTGGACTACTTTCCCATCGCTCACCCTCGCCTCCTGCAATTCCTGCAGCAAACGTGTCTTTTCCATCCTGGGTTGAGCTGCCTCGGAGGGAAGCGTCTCCTGCAAGGCTTTCTGGACCTCGGCCACCTTGGTCCCGATCCGGGAGCTGATTCTGGCTGCGGCAGAGTCGGGCCCGGGAGGTGGCCGGCAGGGTGGAAGCTTCAAGGAGGCTTGTTCCTCTCTCAGGTGCTGGATATATCCCCGCAACACCTTCCTGTCGCCCTCCTCCGAACGGTACAGCTCCGAGAGCCTGAATGGGAAGCGGGTGAGGTGGAAATCAGGCTCCCGCGACCAGGCGCCCTCTATAGATGTTTCAAACTATAACTCTCATCAGCCCCAGACAATTACAGATTGAGCCCAGGAATCTCAGTGCCACAGAATAATAATAATAATAATAATAATAATAATAATAATAATAATAATAATAATTTTTTATTTATACCCCGCCCTTCCCCGCCAAACCGGGCTCAGGGCGGCTAACACCAATAAAATCACAACAAAAACATAAAACAGTTCATTAAAATACAGATTAAAATACAATTTAAAATTAAATCTAAACTGCAGCCTCATTTTTAAGTAGCCCACCAATCACACCAAAAGAACGAAACATCAGGGTTAAACTGAAACCAACCCAAAGGCCTAGGTGGAACAGCTCCGTCTTGCAGGCCCTGCGGAAAGATGCCCTGGTCTCTTGTGCCAGACTGTTCCACCAAGTCGGGGCCAGTACTGAGAAGGCCCTGGCCCTAGTTGAAGCCAACCTAGCATCCTTGTGGCTCGGGACCTCCAACAAATTATTATTTGAGGACCTTAAGGTCCTACCTGGGACATACCAGGAGAGGCGGTCCCTTAGGTATGAGGGTCCTAAGCCGCATAGGGCTTTAAAGGTCAAAACCAGCACCTTAAACCTGACCCTGTACTCCACCGGGAGCCAGTGCAGCTGGTAGAGCACTGGATGAATGTGGTCCCGCGGCAAAGACCCCGTGAGGAGCCTCGCCGCGGCATTCTGCACCCGCTGGAGTTTCTGGGTCAGCTTCAGGGGCAGCCCCGCGTAGAGCGAGTTACAATAATCAAGTCTGGAGGTGACCGTCGCATGGATCACTGTGGCCGGATCAGGGCGAGAGAGGTAGAAGACAGAATCGGAATTCAAGATGACTTCCACAGATTGCAGAACTGCGTGCAAGCTAACAAAATGAATTTCCGCCAGGAACAAATGTCAGGTTCTGCACTTAGAATCGTAGAATTGTAGAGTTGGAAGGGGCCCCTGGAGGTCATCCAGCCCATTCCTGCAATGCAGGAATCTCAACGAAAGCATCCCAGACAGATGGCCATCCAACCTCTGCTTAAAGGAAGAAGGAGAATCCACAGCCTTCCAAGGCAATCTATTCCACTATCCACTGTCGGAATTTCCTTTCTTGCAACTTGAAGCCATGGGTTTGAGTCTTACTCTCCGGAGCAGGAGAAAACAAGCTTGTTCCCTCCTCCATCTGGCAGCCCCTGAGATATTTGAAGATGGCTCACATATCTCCTCTCCATCTCTTCTTTTCCAGGCTAAACATCCCCAATTCCCTCAACCGTTCCTCATCAGGCTTGGTTTCCAGACCCTTAGGCAGGAAGGACCAGCTTCACAAATTGCAGCTGGCTTACTAGCAGTACATGTGAAAGGGGTCTAGGGGACTTGGTGGAATGCAAGCTTAACATGAGTGAACAGGGTGATACAGCGGCAAAAATAAAAAGCTAATGCTAGTCTAGGCTGCATCCACAGAAGTCGAGTGTCTAGATCAAGGGAAGTCTTAAAGGTAAAGATAAACGGGCCCCTGACCGTTAAGTCCAGTTGCGGACGACTCTGGGGTTGCGGCGCTCATCTCGCTTTATTGGCTGAGGGAGCCGGCATACAGCTTCCGGGTCATGTGGCCAGCATGACTAAGCCGCTTCTGGCGAACCAGAGCAGCGCACGGAAACGCCGTTTACCTTCCCGCCGGAGCGGTACCTATTTATCTACTTGCACTTTGACGTGCTTTCGAACTGCTAGGTGGGCAGGAGCAGGGACCGAGCAACGGGAGCTCACCCCGTCATTGCGGGGATTCGAACCGCCGGCCTTCTGATCGGCAAGCCCTAGGCTCTGTGGTTTAACCCAAAGCGCCACCCGCGTCCCAAGGGAAGTAATAGTCCCACATCTTGAATACGGTGTCCAGTTCTGGACACCACAATTTAAGAAGGGTGTTGACAGACTGGAAGCTTGTGCACAGGAGGGCGTCCAAGACGATGAAGGGCCTGGAAATTTATGGGGGAAATTTGTTATCTATTTCCCTTATGTATAGAAAGGAGGACCACCAAGTTTTATCAAATTTAATAAATAATAATGATTTGCCTCACAGCTCAATCTCCTTCCTCCCCATCCCATGCAGGTCCTGCAAGGCTGATTATCTTACCTCCCTCTTCCACACCTCTGCTCCCAGCAGCTGAGACCAGGCCCCCCGGAAACGTCCTTGCCGCAACGTCGCAGAGACCGATAGGCTTCGCCCAACACTGCCGATTTCACCTCCGACAACCGCCCTGCGATAGGGAGAAGCGGAAAGAGGGTTAAGCGTTTTATGCCGACAGCTGCCCTCCGAAATTTTGTTGGGAAGCAGATGTTTCTGGACACAGGAAGCTGCCTTGGCTTGCATAAGTTTCCAGCCCTCATTGTTCTGCAAGCAGGGGCGTAGCAAGGTAAATTGGTACCCGGGGGCAAAAAAAAAAAATTGTCCCCCCCCCCAGAGGCGTAGGAAGGTCAGGTGGTACCCGGTGCGGAAAATTTCTTGTCACCCCCCCATTGATTCCCCCCCCCAAAAATGGTTTTACGTTATTTCATATTTTCTTACAAAGGAATAATAACAAGTAATAATAATAATAAACTTTTATTTATATCCCGCCCTCCCCGGCCAAAGTCGGGCTCAGGGTGGCTAACATCAGATACATAACATTGGTATAAAATCAAACAATAATTAAATTACCTCCTAAAAACATCTCAAAATCAAATTAAAGTCTAATTAGATGGCTTTCCACAGGGTTAGGGTTGGGAACAGTAAGTGCTCCACTGAACTGAAATTTCAGCCTTCACGACATAGGAAAACAGCCAAGTAAACAGCTATTTTGGTGGAGGAGGGTCAAGATATTAACCGATATGCATGAAATTTCATATATAGCTATATAATCCCTAGTATAGTAAGATAAGACCTTTGGAGCAGGCATTAAAAAAAGTTTTTTATGAACCGCCCTAGTAGGGCAGTAATTGTTCCTTGATAATTTGTCACCCCCTCCATTATGGAACCTGGGGCGTCCCGCCCCCCCTTGCTACGCCCCTGTCTGCATGGCGGTTTAACCGTCAATCCCTGTTTGCAGGAAGCGCTGGGAACTTAGCTCTGTGAGAGGAGGGCAAGGGGGGGTCTCCTAAAAACCCTCTGCACCCTTAACTCACTACAGTTCCCAGGACTTTGGGGGGGGAGGCATGGCAGCTTACAGTGGTGTGGTACCTCTTCTGTCAACACGCAATGGATGCATGTGCAGGTAAGGTGAGAACATTGAAAACAGGGTGCTATATGCGCACAAACATACCCGCCAACATTTCTCCGATGAAAATAGGGACGTCCCATTCTATAATGATAATTCTACTATTTATACCCCACTCATCTGACTGGGTTGCCCCAGCCACTCCGGGCAGCTTCCAACATCTATAAAAACATAATAAAAAACTAAAAATAAATAAATTTAAACTTCCCTATACAGGATTGCCTTCAAGCGGCTCAGGGGTCGGATATCTCCATACCCTCCAACATTTTCCCAATGAATACAGGAACATTCTAAGGAAGAGTGGGACATTCCGGGATCAAATCAGAAACTGGGACGACTTCTCTAAATCAGGGGTGTCCCTGGAAAATTGGGACCCTTGGAGGGTCTGCAGAAATGGCGATATGAGGTGCCACCAACAAAAGAAGAGAGGCCATTAAAACTGACGGAATATGCCGAATTGGCAAATTTAACCATGAAAATTTGAGGTCCAGAAGAGACAGTTTTTAAGAAGGACTGGAACCCTTTTGTCTTCTTTCTTCAGACTGAAGAACACTGATCGCCGAAGAATTGATGCTTTTGAATTATGGCGCTGGAGGAGACTCTTGAGAGTTAAAGCTATGGTTTTCCCAGTAGTAATGTATGGAAGTGAGAGCTGGACCATAAAGAAGGCTGATTGCCGTAGAATTGATGCTTTTGAATTATGGTGCTGGAGGAGACTCTTGAGAGTCCCATGGACTGCAAGAAGATCAAACCTATCCATTCTTAAGGAAATCAGCCCTGAGTGCTCACTGGAAGGACAGATCCTGAAGCTGAGGCTCCAATACTTTGGCCACCTCATGAGAAGAGAAGACTCCCTGGAAAAGACCCTGATGTTGGGAAAGATGGAGGGCACAAGGAGAAGGGGACGACAGAGGACGAGATGGTTGGACAGTGTTCTCGAAGCTACCAACATGAGTCTGACCAAACTGCGGGAGGCAGTGGAAGACAGGAGTGCCTGGCGTGCTCTGGTCCATGGGGTCACCAAGATTCGGACATGACTGAACGACTGAACAACAACAACGGAACCCTTTTGTAGAATATCTGAAGAGTTTATTGTACATGTGTAAAAATGCAAGTAGGATTTGAATGAAGAACAGCAGAAAAAAATACCGGTATATCTGGGAACAAGCGGAAAGGATAGGGCATAGCATCATTTTAAGATGCAGCAATATTAGAAAATATGGGAAAACCATGGAGAGGGGAGAGGGGAAGTCAAATGATAAATGATACATTACTGTAATTGGAAAATAGTATTGTGTATTACGTTTGTAAACTTTTGAAAGAGAACATTAGAAACCTCCACAGTGACTCACCGGCATGGCACAGGCTTCCCTCCTCTCCTCCTGCCTCTGTTTCAGGGTGCAGTTTTGTTGGTGTCAAGGATAACAGCACCTCGTAGGCCTCCAAGCAGCGTTCGCTAAGAAATCCAGGAAATGCAAAGAGCCGGGTTAAAGGTCCTGGCATTAACTTGCAAAGCACCCAAGCAATGTGGAAAATTCCGTTATTTGGTCTTTTCTTGGTTCTATATCTTTTCTGCAAACTGCTTTGAGGGTTTTTGTGGGTCTTCCTTGACCAGCGAGCGGCACTGTCGGGAGCGCTCCAGCAATAAACTGAAGTTAGCTCTTTATTAGAGGAAACAAGGTCTGCTCAGGAGGTTTTTTTTCTTGGAAAGCCTTGCCCCATGGATCAGTTGCTGAAAGTCCCCGCCTCCCCACATCCGTCTAAATTCCCTGCTTTCCGGGGGTTTTCCCAAGCAATCGGAGACTGTGCCTGCGTGGAGCCAACCTCTCCTCCGCTCTTTTCATGCCTCTCCTGGTTCTGGGAGACTAGTGGGGAGGGGAGCTTATTGCAGCAGGAGGGGGAGACATCTGCAACTCTTTAATAGTCAGACCTCCTCTCTGCCTCCTCTTCAATGGCGGCCACCTGCTTGCCAAGAGGATTGGACAAATTCACGAAGAACTCCTCCTCCCCTCCTTCAACTTCTGCCTCTGATTCTCGACTGCTCTCTGCCACAGATTCTCCCCACCTATTCAGCTTCTGACACCTCGTCTTCCCAATCTTCTCCCTCTGACCACTCACCATCGACTCGCCACCCCTCCCCGGGCTCTGAGCTTTCTTTCCTTTGGGGTTCTCTTAGCCGGTGCCTCCCACCATTCCCTTGCCTCCAACCACTCCGCAACAGGCGCACAATTTTTTTTACGAAATAACGATTTCGCAAGCCGTTCTGAAAAGCGCATGCTGCTCGGTAGCCGACGCCCCTGCTCACCTGTACCGGACAGCCAATCGCAGGGCAGTCTCCTCAGACTCCCGTTGCCCCAGCAGCAAACTGATGCCCTCCATGTCTCCCTTGGACTCCTGCAGCGTCGCCGAGAGAAGCTGGTTGAGGCCTTGGAGCTTCTCGGTGAATCTAGATGCGGGGGGGAGAAGACACTCATCACAATTCTGCTCTCCCCGCAGCTCCCGCTAATAGCAAACTCGGGCGCTGAGTGCCAGTGGTCATCGAGCCAAACAGGGGCCACTTTGAAAAAGGTGGGGGAATTTGCATCCATGGAAGGGCGGACGTTTCAGGGTTTTGCAGAAAAAGCAATAAGAGTCAAAACAAACGGGGGCAAGTCCTTCTCGCCCCAAAAGGACGGAGAAGGCTCTGCGGCCAACTCTATGGTTCTGTGTTGAGATTCCCCCAAAAGGACGGAGAAGGCTCTGCGGCCAACTCTATGGTTCTGTGTTGAGATTCCTGCATTGCAGGGGGTTGAACTAGATGACCCTCGTTTTCCCCTCCAGCACTACAAGCCTGCGATTCTGGGAAAGCAGCGTCTACTCAGGGTGCTTCAACCAGCTTGATCTCACCTCTGAGCCCCAGGAGGCTGAACTTTGCTGGTTCACGAGGAAATAAGGGGAAAGTCAGCTCATTTTACCACATGTGGTGGATGTGGTGAAGGACTTTGGGGAGGTGATTTATAACAATATTTTGTTTTATTTAATTTTTAAGGTATTTAAGGTAAAAGGTAAAGGTAAAGGGACCCCTGACCATTAGGTCCAGTCGCAGACGACTCTGGGGTTGCGGCGCTCATCTCGCTTTACTGGCCAAGGGAGCCGGCATACAGCTTCCGGGTCATGTGGCCAGCATGACTAAGCCGCTTCTGGCGAACCAGAGCAGCGCACGGAAATGCTGTTTACCTTCCCGCTGGAGTGGTACCTATTTATCTACTTGCACTTTGACGTGCTTTCGAACTGCTAGGTTGGCAGGAGCAGGGACCCAACAACGGGAGCTCACCCCGTCACTGCGGGGATTCGAACCGCCGACCTTCCGATCGGCAAGCCCTAGGCTCTGTGGTTTTGACCTCAGTGCCACTCGAGTCCCAGCAGCGGCGCAGAGTCTAGCAAGGAAGGTTCTCTTTTAAGCCGCGGTAACTCTCCCCAAAAGACCAGAAGGCTTTTTAGTAGGGACAACTGGTACAGGTGTCCCCAATAGAAACAGGTAAATTGATTTCTTTAATGCGAATATTATATGCACAAAAATGGCGCGAAGAGACGGTACCAAATATTGCGTCAGCTGAAGCTGACACAAAACGTAGAACTAGCAAGTCTGACTCGCAAATATATATATATATATATAAATAAAATTATTTTAAAAAGAAAGTGAGAGAGAATAGTTGGGGCACACTTACCCACACAGCTCCTGCCTTTGATCTTCCATGCCTTTCGCGGGGGTCTCCACAGGGGGTGGGCCTTGCGCGGGGTGCAAGCAGCAGACGGGGTGGGCACTGGGGGCGCCTCGGAAACAGCAGGCAAAGTTTTGGGCTGCCACGATTGGGTCCTGCAGGCAAAGCAAGACAGCTTGAGGCAGAGTCCTCTTTGTGATATATATTCAAAAAGAAAGAATAAATATGTACAGCAGGAAGGGAAGAGAGGATCCAGAATCTGTGTGCCCTTGATCTGTAAAGTATCATCACACTGCTTTAACCAGTGATGGCTTCCACCAAAGAACCTTGGGAACTGTAGTTTGTTCAGGCTGCTGAACGTTCTTAGGACACCCCTATTGAGCCAAGAGAGCTACAATTTGCAGATTTCCCCTGGGAAAGAGGGACTGGTAGTTAAACCACTCTGCATATCTCTGAGGGGGTCAGACTTCTCCTGACAACGCACCCTGAGCAAACTATATTTCCCAGTCCTTTCTTCTGCCCGTCCTGAGTCTTTTCGGTTGTCCGCAAGTTCTAGTGTCGTGAGAGAGCAGTGGCGTAAGGCAAAGGACCTCTGGACGGTTAAGTCCATTCAAAGGCGACTATGGGGTTGCAGTGCTCATCTCGCTTCAGGTCGAGGGAGCCGGCGTTTGTCCACAGACAGCTTTCCGGGTCATGTGGCCAGCAGGACTAAACCACATCTGGCGCAATGGGACACCGTGACGGAAACCAGAGCGTGTGGAAACGCCGTTTACCTCCCTGCCACAGCGGTATCTATCTGTTTACTTGCACTGGCGTGCTTTCGAACTGCTGGGCACCACAGTTCAAGAAGGATACTGACAAGCTGGAAGGTGTCCAGAGGAGGGCAACCAAAATGGTCCAAGGCCTGGAAACGATGCCTTATGAGGAACGGCTTAGGGAGCTGGGTATGTTTAGCCTGGAGAAGAGAAGGTTAAGGGGTGATATGATAGCCATGTTCAAATATATCAAAGGATGTCATATAGAGGAGGGAGAAAGGTTGTTTTCTGCTGCTCCAGAGAAGCGGACACGGGGCAATGGATTCAAACTACAAGAAAGAAGATTCCACCTAAACATTAGGAAGAACTTCCTGACAGTGAGAGCTGTTCGGACAGTGGAATTTGCTGCCAAGGAGTGTGGTGGAGTCTCCTTCTTTGGAGGTCTTTAAGCGGAGGCTTGACAGCCATCTGTCAGGAATGCTTTGATGGTGTTTCCTGCTTGGCAGGGGGTTGGACTGGATGGCCCTTGTGGTCTCTTCCAACTCTAGGATTCTATGATTCTATGCTAGGTTGGCAGGAGCTGGGACAGAGCAATGGGAGCTCACTCCGTTGTGGGGATTCGAACTGCCGACCTTCCAATCGGCAAGCCCAAGAGGCTCAGAGGTTTTGACCACAGTGCCACTCGAGTCCCTGCAGTGGCGCAGAGTCTAGCAAGGAAGGTTCCCTTTTAATCCGCCCGAGTTGATGATCATCAATATATGCCATTCCTGGATGCCAAGAAACTCACCTGGAATCCCAAGGACTCTTTCTCCCTGACCGGGCTGCTGGCTCCGTATGGATGTGCTTCCATCTCAGAGAGAGCCCCTTGGAGATCTTTGACCTGGAGGGAAACGCAAGACAAACTCTCACCATGCACATCGCTGCCTTAACTGAGCCGCCACAACACCTCTCATTGCTCTGCGGCATCGCAAGGCATTTGGGGAGGCTAAAGAGACGGGGAGGTGGTTAACTTGATGGTACAGTTTTTGCGAGAACTTAAAAAAACCCACAACGGAATACAAGGGGTTTTGGGAAAGGATACATAATGAGATGAAGAAAATGTTAAGGCTGGTAATTCCCCCAAAAAACCTGAAGCTTTTCTCCGAGGTGTAATAGGGATGGATGTCCCAGAAACGATGACTAAATTATTTGCCTATGCAGCCAAAGCAGCCAGAATCCTACAGGTGAAACTCAAAAATTTAGAATATCGTGGAAAGGTTCATTTCTTTCAGTAATTCAACTTAAAAGGTGAAACTAATATATGAGATAGACTCATGACATGCAAAGCGAGATATGTCAAGCCTTTATTTGTTATAATTGTGATGATTATGGCGTACAGCTGATGAGAACCCCAAATTAACAATTTCAACTTTGGGGTTTTCATCAGCTGTACGCCATAATCATCACAATTATAACAAACAAAGGCTTGACATATCTCGCTTTGCATGTCATGAGTCTATCTCATATATTAAACTCCAGTAGCTAATGAAAACAATTGCTTACATAAATGGACTTTTCCACGATATTCTAATTTTTCGAGTTTCACCTGTATATGTGCAGAAATGAAAAGGAGGAGGAATCTCAGCCCAGGAAGAATGGCGCTTGAAATTGATGGACTGTGTGAGAGTAAGAGATCAATGTGATGAACTCTTTATTGAAGGGCGGGGCAGCGGGTGGGAAAGGATAAAAATAATTGTAGCAGAGGAAATATGTAATAGGTAAAAAACATGATATATAATGGAGTAGGAAATGGGTGGGAATAAAAACACCATGGGAGTTGTTGTTGTTGTTGTTGTTGTTGTTGTTGTTGTTGTCATAATTAATACCCTGCCCATCTGGCTGGCTTTCCCCAGCTACTCTGGGCGGCTTCCAGCACATATGAAAACATAATAAAACATCAAATATTAAAAACTTCCCTATACGGGGCCGCTTTCAGATGTCTTCTAAAAGTTGTGTAGTTCCTTATCTCCTCGACAAATGAACGGGAGGGCGCTCCACAGATTTTAACAGATCAACTTCAAAGGTGGGAAGTCAAAATGTCAAGGGAAATAGGTGGTGAAGTCGAAATCAACTTGCTATCTATATATATAAAAATGTTCCCATTGTGTGTGCAGCGGAAACCGATGTTCTCCGTAACCGCTGGACCAAAGCGCATCAAATTAGTACAAAACGTAACATGACCATCGAGGAAGGATCTGGCATAATAATTTTTTTTTTAAAAAAAACCACACCTGTCATGCCTAAAATATAGAATAAAGGGTGGGGAATGGCGTGCCCTATTATACCTCACCAGCAAAAGGAATGAAGACTCCAACAGCATCCAATAGAAAGGCAGATGGCCCGTCGACATCATCAGACCTGGCCAGAGCAACAATGCCTGTGCCCTCACCTAAAATGGCTGCCACAGCTTCGCATGCTCCGAGGAAAAAAAAACAACACGGAGCAGGAGGCATGCCTGAGAGGTCGCACTGAGTAAGACCAGCTCTGAGGGGATTGTGTCACTGGGGTGCATGATTTTGGGACTGGGTAATTTTGGGACTGGGGTGGGGGAGAATGCTCTTTAAGGTCGCCATTGCCCTCTCCTAAAATGGCCGCCGCAGCTTCGCATGCCTGGTGTTTTTACATGAGTAGAATGTGTTCTTTTATGTAAAATGCATCTCTGGGTTATTTGTGGGGCATAGGAATTAGTTCATTCCCCCCCCAAAAAAAATATAGTCCGGCCCACCACATGGTCTGAGGGACAGTGGACCGGCCCAAGGCTGAAAAAGGTTGCTGACCCCTGCTCTAAAGGGACAGGGAAGAATGAAAACAGGAGCTTCCAGAATACTCTCGGGGTCAGGAGAATTTTTAAAAGCAAAACAACAACAAACAAACAAACACAGCAACGCGTGGCCGGACCAGCTAGTATAAAAATTCTCGAACAGATGTGGGAATGCGGAGGAACGAACTTTAAGGCTGGAACGCACCTTCCTCTGTAGCTTATCCCTCTCTTCCTGGTAAGCGCAGAGGGCAGCTTTTGATCTGTCGAGTTCGCTGTCCTTGCCTTCCAGCTCTCCGCGGAGCGAGGCGTTCCTCTCTTCGTACAGCGCGATTTCTCTCTCGTAGATGCTCATCCCGTCTGCCAGGAACCCTGCTACGGAAGTCTGGGCTTCCGGGTCTGGCTGGGGCCAGGGATCTTTCTTGCCTCCTTGGAATCTCTGCAGGCTTTCTTCCAGGCCCTGGGAAATTAGAATGCATGTATAGAATCACAGAACTGTAGAGCTAGAAGGGGTCCCTGGGGGTCATCCAGTCCAACCCCCTGGAATGCAGGAATCTCAGCTAAAGCTTCCCAGACAGATGGCCATCCAACCTCTGTTTAAAAACCTCTAAGGTACGAGAATCCACCGCCTCCTTTCCACGGTAGAAAAGCTCTTACTGTCAGAAAGTCTTTTCCATATGTTTGGTCGGAATCTCCTTTCTTTGTCACATGGGTTCGAGTCCTACCCTCCGGAGCAGAAGAAAACTAGCTTGTTCCCTCCTCCATTTGGCAGCCCTTGAGATATTTGAAGATGGCTCACACATCTCCTCTGAGTCTCCCCCTTTCCAGGCTAAACGTCCCCAATTCCCTCAACCGTTCCTCATCAGGCTTGGTTTCCAGACCCTTAGGCAGGAAGAACCAACTTCACAAATTGCAGCTGGATTACTAGTTTCATTCATTCATCAACCTTTTATTGGCATCAAACAAACAAACATACATACAAAACAGAAGCGGATTAATACTTTCACAGTGGCACAGACTATGTTAGAAGAGAAAAGAGACAAGACTCCGCTGACCACGATCACATCTCTGGGACTCCTGATAACTCAGACGACTGCAGAATATTACGACGAGAAAAGAGCAAATGTAGGTATTGAGCTACCAATTTGGTAAGCTCCTGGTCAGTCCCCGTTAGTAGGAAACGTAAGACTTCCCGCTCTGGTCTCCTTCTAGGGATACAGAGCTGGTCCAGGAATTGCTGGCGGAGATCGTCGTAAAGTTTGCAGTGAAAAACCATATGAACAAGGCTTTCCACCTGGTGGTCATCGCATCTATGTGCAGGATTACTAGCAGCACATAGAATCCTAGAGTTGGAAGAGACCACAAGGGCCATCCAGTCCAACCCCCTGCCAAGCAGGAAACACCCAGGAGAGATACCATCAAAGCATGTGAAAAGGATCTATGGGTTTTGGTGGCAGCGGTGGAGGAAACTGCTTGGGTGCCTGGGGCTGCACGCCCAGGAGCAGGGCAAGCTGCCTGTCACGGAGACAAGCCTGGATCGGGAAGGGAGTGTGGGAGGAGGAACAGTGAGGGAAACGGGCTATCGAGAACCGGTCCCATTAATCTCAACAGATACGTCCGATGATGACAGCCCTCTCTTAGAGTTATCGCCAGAAGAAAGGGGGAGTGCTGACGTCAGTAATAAGCAGGGGGGGGAAAGCAAAAGAGGGCGGAAGAAGTTTTCTCGTCACTTCCGAAACACCCGGAGGTTATTGTGCTGGAAAAGGCGGGAACCGGAAGAAAGCAGTTGAGATGTTTGTACCCAAGGAATGCAGACAGGCTTTGTAGCTCTGTAAATAATTAGGGCAATAAAATGCTTTGAAAACCGAGAAACGTCCCGGCTGCTGCCTCATAGCAACTCCAAAGGCAAGGTTGCCGTGACACTGCCCATAGGTGTGGGGCGAGGGCAGCGCGCACTGCGGGGCCTCCAGAGTTTGCCTGCCTCCTCCCACTCAGCCACCCTACAGCTGGGGGGGGGGAGGCAGCAGACAGACCGTTTGGCCAACGTGGAGCCTAGAATCCTAGAGTTGGAAGAGACCATAAGGGCCATCCAGTCCAACCTCCTGCCAAGCAGGAAACACCCAGGAGGGACGTGTGGCTCAGACAAGCTGCAGGCCCCCCGGTGAGTGCCACCCGACATTTTTTCACCCCGCTCAGCAGTGACACCCCCCTTCCTCCACTCCTGCTTGGTGGACCGCAAGCTTAACATGAGTCAACAGGGTGATTGCAGCAGCAAAAATAAAAAGCAAACGCTATTCTAGGCTGCATCAGCAGAAGTCTAGTGTCCAGATCAAGGGAAGTCATAGTTCCACTCTGTTCTCCCTTGGTTAGACCACACCTGGAATACTGTGTCCAGTTCTGGGCACCACAATTTAAGAATTCTAATAACCTTTCAACCCTTTCAGGGACACCAAACAGGTGTTGCCCTTTGGCGATACCCTCCCGCCCCGCCCCTGAAAGAGAATGTGGACCCCTCGGGCTGGAAAACGGCCCTTGCCCCCAGGAGGAGAAGGAATGTGGCTTTGCCAACCTCCGTGGGCTCCATGCATCCTTCCAGCTCGGCGTAGGCGCTTGGGAGGCGGCACCGGTGGGCAGAGACGGTGTTCTCCAGGGACGTGACGGCCTTGTGGACATCGAGGAAGAGATCGCCTGGAAAAGATGCGGGAGGAGGGAATGGGTGTTTCTTAAAAAAAAAAAAGTATTCTTTTTCCAATTATATTTTACCAAGTTTTAACATTTTTAACATATGCAGCCAGGACGCGATTTCGTATTTTCTCTTATTTTTATCCGATTCCCACCCTGTTTTCCACGGAGTTCTTGTTTCTCCCCCTTCTCTCTTCTATCTATCAAACCATAACCACATTATTATACTCTAAATCGCTTTTGCTGCTCAAAGCTCAAATCCTGCTCCTGAATTCGTCATGCTATAAAATTTCTTTAAGTAGTCCGGAAAAAAAGGCATCCTTCCTTCCATAAAGCTCTCATCGTTAGATTATTATTAATTTTTTTAGTTATTGCACCTTTAAAATGGAAAGCAGCGAGTAGGTCCAGCCAAGGAGACCCTCCAAATGCACAGAAAGATCCGTGGTGTCACAAGGTGGGGGTGGGGCGGTGTGCCCCGGGTTCCATGTCTGGGGGGGGTGACAAGAAGGCACACCGCAGGGTGCTTGTCCTGCCGCCCCGGCCCGAGCGCAACGGCGTGAGCAGCCATCGCGCCGCCACAGCCACATGTGCAGGATCCTCCATTTGCAGCTGCAGCCGCGAGCAGAGGATCCCACCTCTGTCCGTAGGCGTTTGAGTGGCGCCGGCGGCAAACCGCTACATGCAACGCATGCACGGTGTCACACGCATGTGCTGCACATAGCGACGCCGCACATGCGCTGTACATAGAGGTTTGCCACCGGCGCCACTGGAGCGCCATATGGACGGCAGTGGGATCCCGCCAGCGGTAGCAGGAGTCGCTTACAGCGAGTCGGGGGGGGCCCTCCCAGCCTCCCTCCCTCGCTGTAAGCGGCTCCCGTTTTGCCGTTTTACAGTGAGCCGGGGAGGGAGGGGGACAAACAGGAGCCGTGGCTCCCGAGAGGACGAGCTGCGCAGCTTTGCCAGCACCCTGGCAACGCGGCATACCTCCCCCCTTCCTCCGATGGCTCGGGGTACTTGGGAGTCACGGTGGTGGGGGCACAGAGGCGTAGGAAGGGGGGCGCACATTCGGCACCCACCCACGACTCCCAAGCCTGCCCCAAGCTGTCGATGTGGGGTGACAAAAAAAATTGCACCAGGTACCTCCTGGGCTTGTTACGCCTCCGAGAAAGTTGGCAGCCAAGGGATCAAGTCCCCAAAAAAGGGTGACCAGGATGCATCTGGTCCAGGAACAGTCTGCAGGTTGCCAGAGTATATTATGTATGGAGAAAAGGTCGGGGCATTTTCAGTGGTGGCTCCTCAGCCCTAGAATGCCAGCCCTGCCAAGAGATATACCCCTAGCACCAACGCCATCTCCTTTTCGGACCCACATCCAGTTCAGACACATCCATCCTGGTGAATTGCATGGTGAGAAGAGGAAAGGAAAAAGTTGAAGCTTCACTTCCTCCCTGTGGAAGTAAGGGGGGCGTGACCAAGCTGCGTCTAGGAACAGACCTTTCTGGTCTTAACCCCTTCATGCACTAACTAGCACTCGAGCACAGTTACGTTTGACTGCAATCTCCTACCATCTCTAGGCTGGGGAAAGGCTCCCCCTGCCTGAAACCCCGGGGTGAGTTCAACTTTTCATTCAAGAACGAGGAGGACAAGAAACCTGCTTCGGTCTTTGGAGGAAAGGCCATATCCCTGCACAGACTCAGCAAAGCCTTACCTCTTTCAGGATGGGCTGCCGGAGGAAGCAGGGCTGCTGCTGGATTTGGGAACGGCAGAGAGCATCGCGGGAGACTTGCCGTGTACTCAGAGCACAGGTCAGAGCACAGGTCGTCGTCCTCCCTGCAAGGAAGGACGTTTCAGTCCAGATCCAACCAAAACATCAATAAAATCCCTCTGTTCTTGCTCTTACATCCCCCTCCTATTCTAGAAATGGTCCAATGTCATCATTTCATGGACCAGATGAAGCGTGGGGTCCCTTCCAACTCTACAATTCTATGATTCTAGGTTAGCCGTCATCGCTGCCTCCTGGGGCAGGGAGTTCCAGAGATTCCCAACAACTGATATTCAGAAGCATTGCTGCCTCTGAGCATAGCCATTATGGCTAGTAGCCATGGATAGCCTAGAGTGCAGAATCCTTTTAAGGCAGGGGGCTTTTGGGTCAGAGAGAATTATTGCCCCCCTGTACCCTGATGTGTGTGTGTGGGGGGGGGAGAACATACCTGGCCTTGCTCCGCTGCAGGCTCTCAAATCGGCCGTGGAGACGGGTGATGGTGACCAACAGCCCTGTGATATGCTCTTCGTAGCGGAGGATCGCTCCTTCATCGGGTGCATCGCCCCCAAACCTCGTGCCTGCAGGGTCCTCGTCCCCCTGGCTCCCAGAAGGCAGGGATGTGAGCGAAATCAGAAAGGAAATTGTCAGCACCGTTGCGGGATGGGGCAGCGACAGGCTGCAGTTCAACAGGTGCAGACCACGCTTATCCAGAAAGGCTTGTGCGTATAATGGGGGAGATCCTTACCATTTAAGTGTAGTGTTACAAGAGCTTTGTCAGGAGAGACCTGACCAAAGCAGTGTGGTATAGTGGTTAGAGTAGTTCTCAAAGGGTGCACCCCAGTGTGGCAGGAGAGGATGGCAAGTTTGGAGGGAAGATTCAAGGACAATCAAAGAAACATTTAAGCATTTCGGTGTAGTATAGTATAGTACCAAAATAACGTTTCAGGGTTACCAAATAAGGAGCAATGGCTTGTGAAACTGATGGACTATGCTGAAATGGCTGACAAATTAAGAGGACATAATGACAAAGGAGAGGAAAGCACAAAATATGGTCTGAAACTCAACATCAAAAAAACTAAGATCATGGCCACTGGTCCCATCACCTCCTGGCAAATAGAAGGGGAAGAAATGGAGGCAGTGAGAGATTTCACTTTCTTGGGTTCCATGATCACTGCAGATGGTGACAGCAGTCACGAAATTAGAAGACGCCTGCTTCTTGGGAGGAAAGCAATGACAAACCTAGACAGCATCTTAAAAAGCAGAGACATCACCTTGCCGACAAAGGTCCGTATAGTTAAAGCTATGGTTTTCCCAGTAGTAATGTATGGAAGTGAGAGCTGGACCATAAAGAAGGCTGATCGCCGAAGAATTGATGCTTTTGAATTATGGTGCTGGAGGAGACTCTTGAGAGTCCCATGGACTGCAAGAAGATCAAACCTATCCATTCTGAAGGAAATCAGCCCTGAGTGCTCACTGGAAGGACAGATCCTGAAGTTGAGGCTCCAGTACTTTGGCCACCTCATGAGAAGAGAAGACTCCCTGGAAAAGACCCTGATGTTGGGAAAGATGGAGGGCACAAGGAGAAGGGGACGACAGAGGATGAGATGGTTGGACAGTGTTCTCGAAGCTACTAACATGAGTTTGGCCAAACTGCGGGAGGCAGTGAAGGATAGGGGTGCCTGGCGTGCTCTGGTCCATGGGGTCACGAAGAATCGGACACGACTGAACGTCTGAACAACAACAACAATGACAAAGGACATAATCTTCAAACATCTGAAGGGCTATCATGTGGAAAAGGGAACAGGTTTCTTTTCTCCTGCTCTGGAGAGTAGGACTCGAACCCATGGCTTCAAGCTACAAGAAAGGAGATTGCGACTAAACATCAGGAAGAACTTTCTGACACGAGCCGTTCGATGGTGGAACGGTCTCCCTTGGGAGGCGGTGGGCTCTCCTTCCTTGGAGGTTTTTAAGCAGAGGTTGGGTGGCCCTCTGTCATGGATGCTATGGCAGAGATTTCTGCATTGCAGGGGGTTGGACTAGATGACCCCTGGGATCCTTTCCAACCCTACAATTCTATGAAAATGTTTCAGGAAGAATGGCGACCACTCCACTATGAAATTATCACCCATACGTGATGTCGCTGGCAGGATTTGAAATAAAAGCAGTAGATTATGAAAGATTTCTCGGTAGCGGGGATTAGACAATTAAAAATATGTGCGTTATAAAACAGCTAACAGAAAGAACAGTAAAAAGCAAACGTCAGGAAAGGAATGGGTGGGAAGTCAAGAAGAAACTTTCCGTGTTAAAAAAAAATTGTATATGATGCTAAACGCTTTGAAATATTTTTGGAGGGGGGGAAATACCAATCAATCAATCAATTTTTAATTATTTGCAGAATATGGATAGATATCTTTTTGAACTGAGAGCAAGAGCAACAAGCGATACAGAGGACAAACCTAGTTGTAATCCAAAACAGGGATTTTCAACTGTGACAAATCTGAAAAATCAGAAGAGAGAGAAAGGCTTATTTGCAATGGTGGGGAAAATAGACTTTGCTTGTCTCAAATATAGACCCTATAAATGAGATTACCCGGGGAAAGCAAGCTCACGCCTCTCACTGAGCTTCACATATGTAAGAGGCTCGTTTACAATTATATTTTGGAAAGGATTCCTGTTTTTCTGCAGCTGCATTGCTTTATACTTTCTTGAATGTCCCGCGATCAAATTATAAAGTAGTTGTGTTCTGTATTGCAAACGGCCAAGAGTCGTTTCTTTTTGCCTTCCAATGTATTTCTTATGAGTAAAAAATTCGGCGCGGTGCAAGCAGATTTATATCCTGAAAAGTTGGCCGAGAGAGAGAGAGAAAGTTCGAGAAGCACTGATCTAGGATGTGGGAGACCAGAGTTCAAATCCTGCCACTCCACCTTGACTGGGTGGCCAGTCACTGCCTCTTTCAGCCTACCTCGCAGGGTTGTTGGGGGGGATTAAATGGGGAGGGGGAGGACAACCACAACCCCCTTGGAGGATATGAAAGTGGGATATGAATAAGGATAAATAAATACGCAAGGAAAGCCACGGGGGGGGGGGGTTTACAAATGTCCATTATAGCTCAGCTGGTTAGTGTGTGGTGCTGAGAATGCAAAGGTTGCAGGTTCGATCCCCGGACAGCTGCACATTCCTGCATTGCAGGGGGTTGGACTAGATGACCAAACAGGGTCCCTTCCAACTCTACGATCCCATGAGACTTAGGAAAGCTGGTGTCCCTGGGTCAAGTCTGTCCGCTTTGCCAAGTGAATGAAACCACATGGTTTTAACTGGATTTTAGACCCGTGTGCGATTCATGGTTACGGTTCCGCATTTAGTCGTGCCGTTACCTTCCTTGGCGTGTAGTGCAAACCGCTATTCTGGATAATGCTTGATCCAGAACAGGGAGAGGAGCACAACGGACTGACCCTTCGCTAGCTGGCGTGAGGTCAATTGCTGACCTTAGTCGGGACCAGCGATCTTTTGTGGTGAGCTAAGGAGCTAGTAGTGTATGTAATAGTAATAGTAAATGTTATATATTAGTAGTAATGTATGGAAGTGAGAGTTGGACCATAAAGAAGACTGATCGCCGAAGAATTGATGCTTTTGAATTATGGTGCTGGAGGAGACTCTTGAGAGTCCCATGGACTGCAAGAAGATCAAACCTATCCATTTAAAGAAATCAGCCCTGAGTGCTCACTGGAAGGGCAGATCCTGAAGTTGAGGCTCCAGTACTTTGGCCACCTCATGAGAAGAGAAGACTCCCTGGAAAAGACCCTGATGTTGGGAAAGATGGAGGGCACAAGGAGAAGGGGACGACAGAGGACGAGATGGTTGGACAGTGTTCTCGAAGCGACTGGCATGAGTTTGGCCAAACTGCGGAGGCAGTGGAAGACAGGAGTGCCTGGCATGCTCTGGTCCATGGGGTCATGAAGAGTCAGACACGACTGAACGACTGAACAACAACAACAAGGAGCTTTCATGCGCCAGAGAGATTTAGTAGGGACGAGTAAGTCCATTGTTCCTGTGGAAAACAGGAAAGGGAGCCTTGCATCCTGCTGGTCGAAGCTTCCTGCCTTGAAACGCTTCCTATTTAGGTGCATTAAAAAGAAAGAACAGGGGATGGATTGTCGTTAGTTGCCTGAGCAGCTGGGGTCCTGCAAGGGCAGACCCTCCTACATTTCTCTGATGAAAATAGGGACATCCTATTCAATAATAATAACAATTTTATTATTTAAAACCTGCCCATCTGACTGGGTTTCCCCAGCGGCTCCGGGCAGCTCCCTATATATATATATAAAACAAAACATTGAAACATTGAAAAACTTCCCTATACAGGGCTGCCTTCAGATGTCTTGTAAAGGTTGTCCAGTGACTTATCTCCCTGGCTTGGCGGTCGCCCTCCAACATTTATCCAGTGACAACAGGGACATCCTAAGGAAAAGTGGGACATTCTGGGATCAAATCAGAAACCGGGGCGGTTGTCCCTGGAAAATAGGGACCCATGGAGGGTCTGAGACAGACAGCTGCAATGAGCAGACATGGTGGCAAACAAAGGCCCCCATTTGTTTTGGCAGGTCTACTCCTGTAGTTGGGATTGTTCCTGCACTTTTCCTTGCTTGGACAGGAAAGGAAGTGACTGAGGAAGTTCCTGAGTGTGGCGGTGGCAGGAGGAAGGGGCTGAGAAGATTCAGGACACCCACCATCCCAAAAAACAAAACCTTCTGCACTCACCTTGTCCATTCCAGCTTCTCCTGCCCTCTGGCTAAACCGGAGGGTGGCAAGAGAGAAACAGTCCGCTCTCTGCAGGTCCAGCCGGGATGGCAGGCAGCCGTCCTTTCCTGTTTCAAAACTCCAAACAGCCTGGACATGTTTCCTGTCCTCAGTGAGAGGGAGGAGTTGAGCTGGGAGCAGCAGCACCTCTTCCTCTGCTTCAGCTTCAAACTGGCAGGCGGCGATCGGAAAAGCAACAACAACCAGGGGTGGCACGCGACTCGGTCCTGCTCAGAGTAAACGCGTGGCAATGAATGGACTAAGGCTGCCTTGTTGGTTGGCATCAGTATATTTCCCTGTCTCCCTAGATTGGGGTGAGGAATCTCAGCTTCAAGGGACAAATGTAACCCTCCAGGCCTCTCGATCTGGAGCCGGGTCACAGGTAGGTTGGACGCAGAGGAATGGAGGGAGGAACTAGCTGGGGAACACTCAAGGAAAGAGAATTCAGAGCCCAGGGAGGGGTGGAGGGACAACCATGGGTGGTCAGAGGGAGAAGACTGTTGGGCCCAGTCTTATTCAACATCTTCATCAATGACTTGGATGATGGGCTTGAGGGCATCCTGATCAAGTTTGCAGATGACACCAAATTGGGAGGGGTGGCTAATACCCCAGAGGACAGGATCACACTTCAAAATGACCTTAACAGATTAGAGAACTGGGCCAAAGCAAACAAGATGAATTTTAACAGGGAGAAATGTAAAGTACTACACTTGGGCAAAAAAAATGAAAGGCACAAATACAGGATGGGTGACACCTGGCTTGAGAGCAGTACATGTGAAAAGGATCTAGGAGTCTTGGTAGACCATAAACTTGACATGAGTCAACAGTGTGATGCAGCAGCTAAAAAAGCCAATGCAATTCTGGGCTGCATCAATAGGAGTATAGCATCTAGATCAAGGGAAGTAATAGTACCACTGTATTCCGCTCTGGTCAGACCTCACCTGGAATACTGTGTCCAGTTCTGGGCACCACAGTTCAAGAAGGATACTGACAAGCTGGAACGTGTCCAGAGGAGGGCAACCAAAATGGTCCAAGGCCTGGAAACGATGCCTTATGAGGAACGGCTTAGGGAGCTGGGTATGTTTAGCCTGGAGAAGAGAAGGTTAAGGGGTGATATGATAGCCATGTTCAAATATATCAAAGGATGTCATATAGAGGAGGGAGAAAGGTTGTTTTCTGCTGCTCCAGAGAAGCGGACAGAGCAATGGATTCAAACTACAAGAAAGAAGATTCCACCTGTAGTAGATTTAGAAGATTCCTCACAGGCCCCCTCCTCCCCTTCTGGCAATTATCTGCCTCGGAGCCCTGTAGAGCTCTTAACTAGGCGGGGGAAGGTCTGTAGGAACCCCCCAAAAGCATGACCAAACACACACAAGTACGCTGCCACCACTCCCTTGCTGTGAAGCCGATAGAGGTGTCAGGGAGTCACACCTCCACCTTAATTGCACAGGCTTCACGCCTTGGCCCACTTTACCGTGTAGCCGAAGATATTCAAAAGCCTGGTAGGTTCCAAGTGGTCAGACGCTGGATTCAGCTTCACTTATTAACCAAAGGCAAAACAAGGCAACAGAAATATAATTCAAAAGTTTATTTAAAAGAAAGAGATTAAAACAAGGTTACACATTTCTAGAAGAGAGTACAAACAAAAATAAAAACGTTGTAAAATATAACTAACTAAACATACTCACAAAAGGCTTGGTTAAATAAAAGACAATTGTTCCCGGCTATCCAGCACGACACATCATGGGTTTTCTTGGGCAGCTAGCCGCTCGCCCCCAGCTGAGAGTTACAGCCTCTTGGTCAAAACCAGCCCACAGGTATCTGACTGACGACAATTAGCATCTCTAAACACGAGGTTAATATACATGATAATCCCCCGTGGTGTTCCGATAAACACCCAACCAGATTTAAGCTCGAATATACATTCTCCAATCACCAATGACCTCAGGCGTATTTCACTGGTATCAGGTAATTAACGCAGCTGCGTGAATGTTGATTCACCGCCGGCTGCGGGTGTCTGGATACTCCCCAATTTTCCCAGCCTCGCTGATTTTACTTGATGGTCACTGTTTGATCTTTGACTCTCCCTCCCAGCTGGGCAAGGACACCACTTAGCGTAAATCTTAATTTGACTAGATAGCCCTTTAAGAAGGGTTAGGGGGAGAAAGTTTATCTTAAAGGGAGCGCCAGGCACAGAAAACAGGTCTGCATTCTCAAGACGCCAACCTCCCCACACATAACAACCTCCAATCCACCTCGGAGAGGCCCAGTCGCACTACACCCTCCCGTCTAAGATGAAATTTGGGGTGAAGTCCCGAAATTTCATCACTATATACACAATGAGGTAAATCTGGCTAAGCTGTGAGCGACAAGCACCCTTAAGTTTAGCAGCATCACTCTACAGCTTGATACATACGAGAGAGAGCATCAGCAACAATATTTTTCTTCCCAGGGAGATGGGTCACAGCAAATTGGTAGTCTTGCAGTGTCAAGCTCCATCTCAACAGTTGTTAATTTGTATTTTTCACCCTCTCTAACCAACACAGGGGTGAGTGATCAGTTTGGACCTCAAAACATTTCCATGGCACAATTTTTTGTCAAAGCCCACACCAAGGCAAAACACTCCCTCCCCATCACATAAAAGAAAAATTACTCAAGTAGACCACTGGTCGCCACTCTTCGGCTTCCTCCTGTTGGATTAGAACACATCCCAATCCTGTCTGTCTAGCACCAGCGGATAGAGACGAGGGGAGATATGGGCTGCATCACCCTGGTTAAAGTGGTGTTGCGCCAAATGGATTCGGCCAGGCTTGGTGCTGTAAGTATTTTCAAAAGGCTTGAGGGCCTCATACGGCTCCTCAGCTTGCCGTTCTGACAGTCCTGGCAACCGTAAAACATCTGAAATTGCACCAGCCTGCTTGTATTCTTCCAAAAGGTCCATAGGTGCAGAAGGGGTATCCCCTAGGCCTCCTGAAATGGCTAGAACAGGGACCCCGGGCTCAAAGTACCGTTTTAAGGAATTAGCATGGTACTCCTTTGGGCGCCCGTGCAACTCAGAGCAATCCACCAAATAGCGCACAGTACTTAGCTTAGCTGTAACCACCCCAGGCCCACTCCATTTAACATCCAGTTTATGTGGGCGACCGGGTTTCAGGATCAGAACTTTGTCTCCCACCTCAAAATCCTTTTGTACTGCTTTCACATCATAATCCCTTTTCTGGGTCACACGTGCCCCTTCTAAATTCTCTTTGGCAAGTTCCCAGATCTCAGACAGAGTTTTTCTCAAGTTTACAAAATATTCTGACACAGAGGGTAACTTAAGGCCTTCTTCTTCTTCTGACCCCTCCCACTCACTCCTGAGCATGGACAGAGGAGAATTCAAAAGTTTCCCAAAAACCACTTGGTTTGGGGCAAACCCTAGGCTTCTCTGGTAAGAGTCATTATATGCAGCTACTACAAAGGGCAAGTTCTGATCCCAATGGGGACCATGAGCCAAAGCATATTTCCTTAACATCTGGCCCAGAGTTCTTTGAACACGTTCCACCGCCCCATTTCCTTGGTGTTGAAAAGCCACTGCAGGGTGATGGGAAATCTTAGCAACCTGCAAAACCTTTTGGGTCAGTCCTGCCATAAAATTCGTACCCAGGTCTGAAACAATGACTCTAGGCATACCCAGAGTGCAAAAAGCCTGCATCAAAGCTTTCACTAAACTTTGGGCAGAAGTATTGGGTAGAGGCACTGCCCACAAATAACGAGAAGCATAATCCAAAACAGAACAGATGTACATCTTCCCGCCTTTAGCTTTCGGCAAAGGCCCCAATAAATCAATTCCCCATTTTTCAAACACATGGGCTTCTAAAGGGACACTCTGTAAGGAATTAGGTCTAGCATCTCGAGCATTCCCGACCCTTTGGCACACATCACAAAACCTTACATAATTTTTTACACTTTTATGAACATCAGGCCAATAGAAATAACGAGAGACACGTTCAAGAGTCCCCTTTACCCCAAAATGTCCAGCTAAAGCATCAGAATGAGCTAGAGTTAAGACTTTCTCACGCATGGACATAGGGACTACTAATTGCAAAACACAGTCCTGGTCTATGCTCCTCTTCGGCCAGAACTGTCGATACAGCAGATCTTTCTGATAGAAAAACCCCACACGTTTCTCCCCTCGAGAGGGTTTCTTTGCTGCCTCCCGACAATCTTGCAAGGAAGGATCAGATTGCTGCTCAGCTGCAAACACTTGTAGATTTTCCAGCACGGCAGGAGTCCCAAACTCAGTCACTGCGGCCTGGCTGGGTGGAAAGGGCGGCCCCCCTTCCTCCTGAGGATTCTCAGCCAGCTGCTGACAAGAATGGCTCTGTTCCTCCCCCTCTGGCATTTCAGCTAAATGAGTCTCTGTCTCTGGAGTACACTCAAAGAGGGTTTGTAGAGACACTTCGTACCCCAAAACATCCTCCCCCAAAGCCACTGTCTTACCCTCATCAGGATCATGAAGGATTTCGAAGTGATCTCCCTCAGACCCTTGAAAAGACACCGGCACACTCACAGTAGGGTGAGAAATGGCTTCCACCCCACATAGGAAAACTTCCAAAGGCTTTGGTTGGGTCTGCTGAGGCAGAACCAGGTCTTTCGCCCCACTGGTGATATCAGCTCCAGAGTCCCGAAATGAGTTAACTGTAATGCGGTTGACTCTGATGGGGGCAGAATACTCCATATTCGCCCAATCTATGTGTGGTGCCACAGCCACATTTGTCCCAGTCCCAACGGGTCCCACACTAGGAGCAGAGGCAACAGACATAATACTTCTAGGAGCCACAGCAGGCGGCTTCAAACCCTGCTCCCTCCCGTCCAGGTTGGTGGTCTTCCTTGCCATCTGGGCTTGAATCTCGGCATCCCAGTCTTCTCCATGGGGTTGGATCACACGAACCGCCGGAGTAGACGAAGCTACGGGGCCCCGCTTTTCTTTCAGAAGCGGACAAAATGCTTTGACATGGCCCCCCCGCTTGCAGAAAAAGCAAAGGCCCGAGGCAGGGGTAATTTTGGCCTTGTCGCCTCCCCCCGACACAGAGTCCTTAGGCACCACTCCAGGTTTTTTCTCCCACTCTCTGGGTTGAAAAGCAGCCTTCCCCACCGACCCTAAATTAGCAGATCGGCCTCCGGCCGGCTGACTTTTATTGCCCAAATTAGTCCTGTTCAAGCGGAACGATTCTGCATACTTCGCAGCCTGCTCATAAGTAGTTGGATTTTGGTCTGCCACTAAGCTAGCCAGTTCTGCAGGCAGATAGCGCATAAACTGCTCCAAAATCATAGTTTGTCTTAACTTCGCAAAGGTATCCACTTCTGCGGCTGACAACCAAAAATCAAACTGCTGCGCAACTTTTGCTGCAACAAGAGGAAAGTTCTCTGTGGACGCTGACTTGTCCACCTTCCGAAAGGCGCGTCTGTAACATTCTGGCTGTCGGCCATAACGTTGAAGTACAAGCTCTTTATAAAGTCGATAATTTAAGAATTGTTGTGCTGGCATCTGGCCCAACAAATCAGCCAGCTCTGCTGTAACTAAAGGCCGTAAAATGGTCATATATAAACGCTCAGGCACATTCACTTCTTTGCAAGTCAGTTCAAACAGTGTTAGAAAACTTAACACGTCATTGGGTGGCTTGTAAGTTGGAAAGAGCTTCAAATTAATGTCTTGCAACGCAACCTCGCCTGGTGATCGTCTTGGGGCAACCCGGGGATGCTCTTCCCGGCTGTATTCTCGAGGAGGGGGGTAATACGCCCTACGTCCCTCCGGACGCTCTGCCTGTTCTTCCCAGCAGTCCTGCCGGTTCCTTGGGCGCGGCAGATAGACTTCCCCCTGCTCAGTCCATTGAGGCAGCCCCCTGGGTCCCCTCTGTCCATCCGGCAAATATGCTCTCCCAGGGCTACCCTCTCGATAAACAGGGTGCCCCATCTCATCTTCCCGATGGGCAGTGGCTCTGCGAGCCTCTCTATAGTCCCCCACATCCGTGGTCTGCCCTCTAAACTGGGGTCTCAACCCCTGATAGTCACTCACGTCTCTAGCACGGCTCCTGGGCTGATGTCCCGGCTCACGGTAGTCATCAGGATCCCTGGCACGGCCTTCCTTGGGGTATCCCGGCAGCTCCTGCTGAATCCGCTCCCCCACGCTAGCTGGTCCGGCTGCAGCAGGGTGACGCTGACGCATTCTCTGGCCATCCATAAGGCTGCCCGAACCCCAGCCTCGACCTGGCACACACACCGTCTGCTTGGGGCGTACTGTTGGCTCGGAAGTTGTAGAATATCTTCCCTCTAGGTGCACCTCGGCTGCTCGAACCTCTTCTTCCCAACAGGTTTGAAATTGCTGCTGCACCTCTTCCCCGGCTTCTGCTAGAGGCCCTCCGGAACGGTGAGCTTCCTCCCCCTTTGAAGTTGGTCTCCTTGGCAACTCTGTCCCATAAGGCGGGGGACTAAGACTTTCTCTCGACCCCCATCGGTCCAGAGTCTGCAAAGTCTCAGTCGGGTCTGACACTCCTGCCATCCCTAACTTACTAATTACAAAACGTTTGTACTCTTCACAAGAAATACGTGCCCACACAATTAGTGTTTCTTAGTTTGCCTTTGATCAGCGAAGTCGAAGATCCCACTCGCTGCCAACATGTAGCGGATTTAGAAGATTCCTCACAGGCCCCCTCCTCCCCTTCCGGCAATTATCTGCCTCGGAGCCCTGTAGAGCTCTTAACTAGGCGGGGGAAGGTCTGTAGGAACCCCCCAAAAGCATGACCAAACACACACAAGTACGCTGCCACCACTCCCTTGCTGTGAAGCCGATAGAGGTGTCAGGGAGTCACACCTCCACCTTAATTGCACAGGCTTCACGCCTTGGCCCACTTTACCGTGTAGCCGAAGATATTCAAAAGCCTGGTAGGTTCCAAGTGGTCAGACGCTGGATTCAGCTTCACTTATTAACCAAAGGCAAAACAAGGCAACAGAAATATAATTCAAAAGTTTATTTAAAAGAAAGAGATTAAAACAAGGTTACACATTTCTAGAAGAGAGTACAAACAAAAATAAAAACGTTGTAAAATATAACTAACTAAACATACTCACAAAAGGCTTGGTTAAATAAAAGACAATTGTTCCCGGCTATCCAGCACGACACATCATGGGTTTTCTTGGGCAGCTAGCCGCTCGCCCCCAGCTGAGAGTTACAGCCTCTTGGTCAAAACCAGCCCACAGGTATCTGACTGACGACAATTAGCATCTCTAAACACGAGGTTAATATACATGATAATCCCCCGTGGTGTTCCGATAAACACCCAACCAGATTTAAGCTCGAATATACATTCTCCAATCACCAATGACCTCAGGCGTATTTCACTGGTATCAGGTAATTAACGCAGCTGCGTGAATGTTGATTCACCGCCGGCTGCGGGTGTCTGGATACTCCCCAATTTTCCCAGCCTCGCTGATTCTACTTGATGGTCACTGTTTGATCTTTGACTCTCCCTCCCAGCTGGGCAAGGACACCACTTAGCGTAAATCTTAATTTGACTAGATAGCCCTTTAAGAAGGGTTAGGGGGAGAAAGTTTATCTTAAAGGGAGCGCCAGGCACAGAAAACAGGTCTGCATTCTCAAGACGCCAACCTCCCCACACATAACAACCTCCAATCCACCTCGGAGAGGCCCAGTCGCACTACACCACCTAAACATTAGGAAGAACTTCCTGACAGTAAGAGCTGTTGGACAGTGGAATTTGCTGCCAAGGAGTGTGGTGGAGTCTCCTTCTTTGGAGGTCTTTGAGCGGAGGCTGGATGGCCCTTGGGGTCTCTTCCAACTCTATGATTCTAAAGGTAACAGGGCGGGAGTGGGGGGAGTCTGTGGCAGAGAGCAGTCCAGATTCGGAGGTAGGGGAGGGGGGGGCCAAGAGACAGAGATGGGTCTTTCTCTCCTGCTGCAATAAACTCCCCTCCCTGCTGATATCCCAGAACCAAAAGAGGGCTGAAAAGGGCAGAGGAGATGTTGGCTGCATGCAGGCATAGTCTCCGATTGCTTGGGGGAAAACATCCGTGTAAATATTCAGTCTCCAGGTTAATAGGAACCATTAAGCCACATGTCAGGGACTGGTTGGACGTACAGGAACGGTGGAAGGAACCAGCTGGGGAACCCTGAAAGGAAGAAGGCTCAGAGCCCGGAGAGGGGTGGTGGGATGATGATGAGTGGGAAGAAAGAGACGAGGGAGAAGGCTGGGAAGAGGAAGTGTCGGAAACGGAAAGGACAACAGGAGTTAGTGAGCGGGGAGAGTTTGTGGCACAGGGCAGTCCAGAATCAGAGGCAGATGCTGAAGCAGGAGAGGAGGGAGGGCAGGAGGCAGAGAGGTGAAGAGGCACAGGTGTGTCCCCCCCCCTTCCTGAAGCAACAAACACTCCTTCCTGCTGGTCTCCCCGGACCAGAAGAGGCATGTATCTCTCTTTATAAAATCTAATAAAATTTATTCAAAAAGAAATACGGAGGGGGGGGGGAGGAAACCCCTCTTAAATTCCCAGAACGCAAATAAATCTCGGGAGACGGGCAGCTTTAACCATTGGAAAGGCCTTTTTAATCAGTTGACACTCAACATCCCCTTCTCCCTTCCTCTCCGCCCACTTCACAACGGACCACGAAAAAGGAGGGGAGCCAACTTCTTACACCCCAAAGTCGTTCCCCCACCCCCAGCAATATCTGGCAACCGCTTTGGTGGTGGGGGGGGGAACTGACAAGACATCTTGCATTTACGGAAGAAACACCCGGAGAGTTAAATCCCCAACAACGCTAAGGAAACGAGGAAGGTGGGCTGCAGAGATACGTTTGCTGGCTAGCAGATGCTTTGCAGAGAGAGAGTGTGTGTGTGTCCCTCGGGTCTGTGTGTCTCCCCCCGCCCGCCCCCCAAAGTCACACGACGGCCTCAATCTCCACCGCCTCCTCTTCCTCCAGCATGCTGTAGGAGGCGTGGGTCTGGAAGGGTCTCTGCAGGGGGTGGGCAAGGAGCTTGGCCATGCCGTTGTGCAGCTCCACGGCCGGTCCGGTCAGGGACACCTCGTACTTGTAGTTGGTGCCTTTGCTGTCCAGGTTGCTGAAGAAAGCAAAGGTCTCCTGGAGAGGAGAGAGGGACCACAATGGTATAATGACGACAATGGTTTTATTATTTGTACCCCGCCCACAAGACCAAGTTGCCCCAGCTACTCTGGCCGGCCGGCTATACATATAACTTAACATAAGAATATTCTTTTTTTCCATATAGAAAGCTACATTTGCTACTCAACAATTATATTTCAACTCAACAGAACTAGCAACTTCCTGCTCACCCAATATTGATGTTTATAACCCAAATCACTTGTCAAGGAGATAAGTAACTCTGCAACAGAAAACATCTGAAGGCAGAGTTTTTAATGTTTCATAATTTTTTCGCATATGCTGGAAGCCGCCCAGAGTGGTTGGGGCAACCCAGATGGGTAGGGGCACAAATAATATTATTATTATTATTATTATTATTATTATTATTATTATTATTATTACGTTTTACAATTCTGTCTTATCTAATTTCAGCCTCTCTAACATGTTTTATTTTAATATTTTCTGCTATTCTCTTACACTTCAAACCCCGCTGTGGTCTTTGCACAGGGGAAAACTTTTTATATATATAGACTAGAAAGGGTTTCTAGTCATCTCTGAAAGATTCGAAATTTGTATCTTTCATCAGCACTGTCAATTTTGCTGTCTCTGCATATTCCAAGGTTTTCACCATGATGATGATGGAACAGTCTGGGCTCCTCACAGCATATATCAGAATATACTAAAACATCAGACATTACAAACTTCCATATACAGGGAGATGTCTTCTAAAAGTCATAAAGTTTTTTTATATCTCCTTGATATCTGCTGGGAGGGTGTTCCACAGGGAGGGCGCCACCACTGAGAAGGCCCTCTGCCCAGATCCCTGTAACTTCTTTTCTCGCTGGGAGGGAGCTCCCAGAAGACCCTCAGAGGTGGACCTGAATGTCTGGGCTGAACGATGGGGGTGGAGACACTCCTTCGGGTCTACAGGGCTGAGGCCATTTAAGGCTTTAAAGGTCTGCACCAACACTTTGAATGGTGCTCAGAAAAGTACTGGCAGCCAGTGAAGATCCAGTGTTATATGTTCTCTGCGGCTGCTCCCAGTCACTAGTCCGGCAGCCACAATCAGCGCATCTCTCTCAGCCGTGGAGTGAGATATCTTGCTGGCAATCTGCTCCTGAACTTGGCCAAGCCGCCTGCTGAAGGATGACTGGCAACATCTAGGGGACACCAGTGTCCCTGCCCACTTCCCTGGCCCAGCAATGCTTCTTACCTTCCAGCTGGTTTCCTCCTCTTTGTCCTCAAAGCCGTTGTGGATGTAGAGCACGTCGAAGTAGTAATATGGGCAGTGGAGCATTTTCTGTGCGGAAAAAAGACAACAGCAGCAGCAGCAGCGCGGTCACAAATGGAAGCACGGTATAGGCGCCGGCGAAATTTACTAGCTGGCATCCATCTGCCTCAAGAGGCAATGGAGTGCGCCTCGGAGGGTGAAGCCACACTGCTGCATTAACTGTACCCAAGTGACCTCCCTGGGGAGCAAGCCTGGGCAATGTGTTGGGAGGTCCTGTGCTGCCCAGGCAACAGGACCCACCCCACCCCACCCCACCCCGACCTCGCTGATGGCGTCCAAAGGAAACCAGAGCAAGACGTTTGGCACCAGCTGGGCTGCAGGAGTTGCCAGAAACAGGCGTGCAAGGTGCCATCCAGCCATCTTAGGGACTCCACTCTGAATTTGTGTAGGCCGGTTTTCTTCTCCTGAAGATATCCCACAAGGCAGTGAAGGTTGAGGGCCAGAGTTTTCCTTCTCCTAGATGGGCTCCCTTCCCAGGTGGATGAGTCCCACCTGCCCCACACTTCCCTTTATGGCAGAGGCAGAAACTGCCCTCTTGACCATTGGGTCTCATCCGCTCCATCCGCCAGAGCGGGTCTTCGCATGCAGGGGAAGCCCCTAACTCACTGAGGGTCTGAGACCCATCGGCTCCCCTCACCTGGATCAGTCATCGACAGTCAAAGCCACACCTGGGATTGTGGCCTCTGTCACCTGCTGGCAGCTTCTAGGAGCCACAGGTGAGAGCTGAGTGCTGGTGGGGGCCAAAGGTGGGCAAACTGCCCCAGAAGGAGCAGGACGCATCTCCCCACCATGGGGTACTACCATTCCCCTAACACCCCATACAGGGAATGTTTTAAGTTGAATTACTGAAAGAAATGAACCTTTCCACCATATTCCACCATATTCTAATTTTTCGAGTTTCGCCTGTATTTCATTATAAAACAGACAAACACCTGTATATGATGACAAGCATTTTGGAATATCATTGGAGACTTAATAAAAATTACATATAAAGAGAAAGAATTAAAAGGGTGTGTGTGGAAAAAAGGAACGGGCACCTTCATCTGTTCCGTGATTGTGACCGGGGGATGGCAAGCCGGGCGGCTATAAACCAGGATGGTCCTGACCACATACGGCGGTGGGATGCTCTGCACATTCTCCGTCACGGGCAGTTCTGTCTTCTGCTGTCTGCATAGAGGAGGGAAATTTGGGTCCGGGGACCTGGACTGATAGCCGGTTTCCTGGAGGCTCCCCATGCCCAGCGACCACCCCCTGAGCTAGAGGGATCAACAGGAAAAACCCACTCCCCCTGCTCCTAAGGCAACCAGGATCCTTCCTGCTCGACTCGGCATTTCATGCAGGATCATGAGGACTAGCACCTTATTTTTAAGGGGTGGGTCACAGTGCGGTAGTGCAGAAGTTCCCAGGGGTATCTCCAGGGAAAGGGTTTCTGGTCTGAAGCCCTGGGTCTGAAACATCCCGGGAACAACCCAATGCCCGTCCCACCAGGAGGAAGGAGAGAAACTTACATGAGGCTGAAAAGACCTTCGAGATCTTCAAGGAGGGAGAAAAGTCAAGGTGGATAATTCTCCGCAGTGTGCTCTTGCCCCAAGCTGGTATCCAGCCCCTCCCAGTCCAGATTCCTGAATCCCCTAAATCAGGGAACCCCAAGGGTCATCTAGCCCAACCCGTCGCAATTCTGCCGGCACGCGGCGAGAAGGATACTGAAGGACTTGCACACCACTGTCTCCAGGTCATACAAACAGCTGCAAACTTCTCTAGGATCAGAGGTGAATCCAGAGAGCTGGCGGGGTGGGGGAAGAAAACCACAAAGCCGATGATTATCTGTCTTCATTTCATTTCACTTTTGATTTGTGTTCCGCCTTTCTATGTTACTGCACACAAGGCAGTTTACAAACCTGATCCACCACAAAAAGTCACAATAAAAACATACCGTAACTTTAAACTAAACACTTATATCAGATAAAGCAATATTCAGCTATCCATTAGAATACACCTGTCAACAGTAAGATTAAAAGTCAGCAGTTATTAATTAAGCAGTTTACACTTTACAATTGCAATAAAGAATTACTAAACCGTAATCAATAAAAATAATGGCAGGACCCACAATGCCCAAAGTACCACCAAACATGTAAAAGGATCATGTAAAAGGATCAAGTTGTGAAACAAGGGCTCACAACTTATAAAATTGTTTTTTGAAAGTATCCTTGAACTCCTTGAACGGAAAAGCTACAAAGTAGGAAGGTTGTTTACCTCCTCGCAAAAAAAAAGGAGATTGAGAAGCTGGGAAAGGGCATCCAAACTGAGGGGATGGTGCGGAAAACATGAGATAGCTCAGTTGGTAGAGCATGAGACTCTTAATCTCAGAGTCGTGGGTTCAAGCCCCAAGTCGGGCGAGAGATTCCTGCCTTGCAAGGGGGTTGGACTTGATGACCCTCAGGGGTCCCTTCCAGCTCTACAATTCTACGATTCTAGTATCTCCTCCAATTCCGGGGCTAAAGGGCTTGGGCAAAGAAACACAACCACCATGCAGAGTGTGGTGGTGCAGGTCAGAAGCTGCCACAGTTGGAGGTGGCAACAACAACCACAAGCCCTGAGCAGCCTGCGGTCAAATGGGTGGTCAGAGAAAAGAGACGGAAGAAGCCCAAGCGTACCCAGGTGACGTCGTTGTTGACCACCACCAGTGCAAACTCGTGGCTCTTGTCGATTTTGTGCTTGGTCCGGACGAACATCTCTATCATCTTCTGGGAGATGTTCAGAGCGTTGGTTTTGGACCTTACAGAGAGACAGAGAGAGAGAGAGAGAATATTCCCATGAGCAAATTTGTGGGGATCAGAATGGAGCAGAGCATATCCGTGGCACGCAGAAAGTCCCAGGTTCAATATTCTGGAGTTTTTTCTGTTTTAAAAGGAGCTCGGTGAGATGGAGCCCAAGGAAGTATCTTCTTCGTCTGCTGTATCGCCAGACGGAACTAGTGGTCCTGACTCTCTTCAGTTGAAGCAGTCCTATTATTGAAAAAATCCCTCCCATCAGACATCAAGGAAATAAACATCTATCTGACTTTTAGAAGACATCGGAAAGCAGGCCTGTTTTTAATGCTTGAGAGGATTTTTTTGTGATTTAAAATGTTTGCGAGGAGCTGCCTAGAGTAGCTTGGGCAACCCGGTCAGATGAGTGGCATATACTGTATATTCTGGCGTATAAGACTACTTTTTAAGCCAGGAAAATCTTCTCAAAAGTCGGGGGTCGTCTTATACGCCGGGTGGAGAATCTGCAGTCGAGTATATCTCAAACTCTATATTTTAACTGGAAAAGTTGGGGGTCGTCTTATATGCCCAGTCGTCTTATACGCTGGAAAATACGGTAAATATATTATTATTATTATTAATTATTATTATTATTATTATTATTTTCAGCCCATCCATCGGACTGAGTTCACCCAGCTACTGTGGGCAGCTTCCAGCATACCCAAAAACATAATAAAACATTACACATTAAATCTTCCCTATACAGGGCTGTGTTCAGATGTTTTCTAAAAGTTGTGTAATTGTTTATCTCCCTAACATCTGGTGGGAGGGCGTTCCACAGGGCCGGCGCCACCACAAGAAGGCCCTCTGCCTGGTTCCCTGTAACCTCACTTCTTACACTGAGGGAACCACCAGAAGACCCTCGGAGCTGGACCTCAGGGTTTGAACTGAATGACAGAGGGGGAGATGCTCCTTCAGGGATACAGGGATGGGGCCATTTAGGGCTTTAAAGGTCAGCACCAACAGTTTGAATTGTGCTCAGAAACACACCGGGAGCCAATGAAGACCCTTTAGGACCGGTGTTATATGGTCCTAGCAGCCGCTCCCAGTCACCAGTCTGGCAGCCGCATTCTGGATTAGTTGTAATAATAATATTAATAATAATTCATTATTTATACCCCTCCCATCCGGCTGGATTTCCCCAGCCACTCTGGGCAGCTCCCAACAGATTAAAAACAGAATAAAACACAAAAAAACAGAAAACATTGTAGTTTCCGAGTCACCTTCAAGGGTAGCCCCATGTAGAGCGCATGGCAGTAGTCCGAGTGGGAGATAACCAGAGCATGCACCACTCTAGCGAGACAATGCGCACAATGGACACTGAATTGCCCTGCGCCTCCATGGACAGCTGTGAGTCCAAAACAGGGGTCAGCAAGGTTTATCTTGCCTGGGCCAGATTGGTCCCACAGAGATCTCTCCGTGGGCCAGATTGCGCGTGCGCTTGTGATTTCGGGAGCCGCGGAAGCAAGTCCCCGCGCCGTGCCTCTTTAGCGCAGCGCATGAGCGGGCGGCTCGGTTCGGGGGCAGCTCGTGGGCCGGTCAAACAACCTCCATGGGCCGCTTCTGGCCCATGGGCCTTACCCCTGTTCCAAAATGACCCCCAGGCTGCGCACCTGGTCCCCACCTGCCTGCTCCCTGTCCCCCAGAAACAGCACTTCTGTCTTGTCAGGATTCAACCTCAATCCATTAGCTGCCATCCATCCTCCAACCACCGCCAGACACTCATATATTTTATTATTATTATTATTATTATTATTATTATTATTATTATTATTATTATCATTATTTAACCATGAGGACTGGAATCTTAGTTTTGTTTTAAGTGAAAGGAGCATAGCACCTACTCTGAATGCAGAAAGTCCCATTTTTAATCCCCGATGGCATCTCCGGGTAGGCCTGGCAGAGACCCCTTTCTGAAGCCCTGGAGAGACGCTACCGGCCAGTGCTGACAATACTGAACTAGATGGAGCACAGGCCTCACTCCTTTCCATCTCTATTTTCACAGCCTGGTGCTCTTGAGAGGGCCAAATGGTATCACTTGGGTGGTCAGTTCTAGCATAGAAGCTACTAGCTGCCAACCAGTCTACACCAGTCCTCTGCAAATTTGTTGGGGTTTCGTTTTGGGGTGTGTTTGTGAGGGGAACAAGACTGCAGAAAGCCAGATTTTAGAGGCTCCGCACTTGCCCGCTTTCAGTGTCGCATTTCATCAAAACGCCTTGCGCGGTAGACATGCGGGAAACCGCCAAGGCTTATCTCCTTCTTCTGATTTTCTTCCACAACAGAAAAATGTGGGCCGACCAGAAGGGGAAAGGCCACTCACCCGTTGAACGACTCCAGTTTCGGGTGGGACATTTCCTCCGAGAGGTCAAGGCAGATGATCTGAGAGAGAGAGAGAATATCAAAGTCATGTTCCATAGAGCCATAGAATTGTAGAAAGGGTCCCAAGGGTCATCCAGTCCAACCCCCTGCAATGCAGGAATCTTTTGCCCAACGTGGGACTCAAACCCACAACCCTGAGATTTTTAATAAGAGTCTCGTGCTCTTACCAACTGAGCTATCCCAAACTGCCCAACAAATGTCTAAAACTGCCTCTTCTAGGATGAGCTCATGGGACCAAGGAGGGTCTGTGTCCCGAAAAAGCCGAGGACAGAATAAGCTACTCACCACTTTTTCCGGGCAGTTGACCCTTGGCGTCCTGACCTGGAACTCGGTGGGTGGGACTGTAGGAGGCCAGCCTTTCCCGTTGGTGGCCGCGGCGCTCTGGGGGCTGTCCCCCGTGCTGGCCGCCTCCCCTTCCCCCTCGCTGCGGCTGCCCACGCTCGCCTGGGTGGTCAGGGTGCGGTCTTCGGCGCCCTCGGGGTTGGAGCGGGTCCTGGGGCGCTGCTTGGCCGTCACTTTCTCCTCCTCCTCCTCCGTCGCACTGCTGGGCTCCGAGGTGTCCATCAGGGCCCCACGGTCCAGTGGGGAGTCCAGGGTTGCTGTTCCGGAAGGCCTTCCTGGAAAGGGGGAAAGCAACACAGTTTTGGGGGTGACAGCTCCATTTGGGGGGGCAACAGATCCAGAATAGGGGGAGACCTGATCAGGAGCATAAGGACATCGAGACAAAGCGCCTCCTGTCCTCACGGTGGCCAAATAACCCTAAGAAACTAGGAATCCAGATAGACTGCCTCTGGACCTGGAGGTTCCATAGGGACATAAGAAAAGCCTGGCTGCTGGATCAGGCCAAAGTCTAATCCAGCTTCCTATTCTCACCATGGCCTAATAATAATAACAATATTTCAGGGCAGGTCACAACATAACATTACTATGTAAAAACCACAAGATATATAATAAAAGTAAGAACAGAAACAAACCAATAATCCAACCTTCTTGCTTTTATTATGTACTAGCTGGCCTGGCCACGCGCTTCTGTGGTGTTTTGTTTTGTTTTGTTTTTGCTTTTTAAAATTCTCCTGACCCCGAGAGTATTCTGGAAGCTCCTGTTTTCATTAGAGCAGGGGTGAGCAACCTTTTTCAGCTGTGGGCCGGTCCACTTTCCCTCAGACCATGTGGCAGGCTGCACTATATTTTTTTGGGGGGGGAATGAACTAATTCCTATGCCCCACAAATAACCCAGAGATGCATTTTACATGCGAAGCTGCGGCGGCCATTTTAGGTGAGGGCACTGGTGACCTTAAAGAGCATTCTCCCCCACCCCAGTCCCAAAATTACCCAGTCCCAAAATCACGCACCCCAGCGACACAATCCCCTCAGAGCTGGTCTTACTCAGTGCGACCTCTCAGGCATGCCTCCTGCTCCGTGTTTTTTTTCCCCTCGGTGCATGCGAAGCTGCGGCGGCCATTTTAGGTGAGGGCACAGGCATTGTTGCTCTGGCCAGGTCTGATGATGTCGACGGGCGATCCGCCTTTCTATTGGATGCTGTTGGAGTCTTCATTCCTTTTGCTGGTGAGGTATAATAGGCGCGCCACTTCCCCCCCCCTTTATCCTTTATTTTAGGCATTACAGGTGTGGTTTGTTTTAATTTTTATTACACCAGATCCTTCCTTGATGGTCAAGTTACGCTTTGTCCTAATTTGATGAGATTTGGTCCAGTGGTTACGGAGCAAGGTGGTGTCACGTGCGCACGAAATGGGAACATTTTTATATACTGTATATAGATTTTGTGTTTTTTATATGGTAATGTTATGTTGTGAACCGCCCTGAGACCTGCGGGTATATGGCCGGTATACAGATGCAATAAATAACAATAAATAGAAATAACAACAAACAAACAAACAAACAAATTTCCCATCCTAGAATACATTTAAAAGGGCATCAGATGTCAAGACCTGAGTGCAAAAACTCTCTTGAATTAAGACTACCAGAAATTGTTACTCAAGCGGTATGCAGCAGCAGTCAATTTAATGGCATGAAAACACCCTTTCCAAAATTATCCTTACGATGAATGATTTTTAGAACCTAAATGAGTTCAAGCTTTTCTACTGCGTTAACATTTGTGTTGTCCATCCCCATAGATTTTCTTCAGTCAAAATAGTAAGATGTATCCGCAACATAAATTTGAGACAGTTTACATTTTGCTTAGGAATGTAAAGTAAACAAGGTGATGTCGCTGGGCTGTCTGTTTGAAACCCAATGTAACTTTTTGACCATGTACGAAATGTAAAAAGTAGAAGGAAAACCAACAGGCAAAACATTTGTGGTGGATCTGGTAAAGTCCTTCTTGGAGCAACGCAAAATTAACCTATGAAACTTCCTGCTGCAGGACCATTTGTGGCTTTAAAAGCAGATCAGATAAGTTCATGGAGCAAGAGATGGTCTACTCTTATGTACAGCACAGTTAACTTGCTTTTATCTCTGATTCTACCACATATCATATCTATTTCTTCACTCGGTTGGCTGTTGCTCCTGGCCAAGACCAGCTCTGCAAGAACCGAGCTGCAAGCGTTGAAAACGATGTCCCTTGCAAGAGCTAGGCTAACATGCTCTGATCCCGGCCTTTATCATTCAGGCAGCATGATAACTTGTAGTTTGCAAAGCTAAGAGAGAGATTTGCAAAAAATCATGACAACTTGACACACACGCACAAAAACTGAAATTGGTTGCACAACTCATAGGGTCACCATCTCTCTTATTTTCCTTTGCAACCCATAAGAATAAACTTACAGTATATTAATTATCTTTGCAAGGCTTGGCAGCTCCTCCCCATCCCCATAATAGCTGAGCTTTCCAAATACTGTACAAAAAGGCTTTGTACCAAATATTATCAGCTTAGCATCCTTTATCGTCCCATCCAAAGCAATTATCTTGCACATCCCACAAATGACCTCTCCCTTTTCCTGGAAAATCACCTACCTCGACCCCTTTTGTTCCAAACGCAAGCAACCTGTAAAACCAGTGGTCGTTCACAGGCACAGACAAAACCCAGCTGCGAAAATAAAGACTTCTTGCAAACCAGACCGGAAGTGTAGGGAAGGGAAGAACTATATGCAATGCCCCCTCTCCTCGCAATGGATTCTGGGATTTGTAGTTCTCACTTCCAAACGTCGTGCAAAAGAGAAACTCTGTTTGTTTAAAGACTCAGTTCTACAATAGATTGGGGTGTTTGTTTGTTTGTTTCCCTTCCAGACAGCTGGAATGCAAATAAATTACCCTAGTTATAAAGAAGGCTGGCATAGAAAAGCAGGTCGATGCAATCAGGATATAAGGTAGAGAGTGGATAATGCACCCCTTAAACTGAATAAATAAATAAACGGTGGAAATGCAATGAAGGGAAAAGCAGTCAATGAATTTTAATAGAAGGAACGCAAAATAAATCAATTGATGGATGAATGCAAATAAATGGCATGAATGAATGAATAGATGGATGAATGCAAATAGATGAGTGTTATGTATTGGTTTAATATGCATACTGTACATGAGTTTCACTGCTAGTTCTGTAACTACCTTTCCCTCTCCAGATACTATTTCAGTGTATCTCAAGAAGTGTGCATACACACGAAAGCTCATACCAAGAACAACTTAGTTGGTCTCTAAGCTGCTAATGGAATGATTTTTTTATTTTGTTTTCCCTCTCCAGGGTGATTCAAACGGGTGCGGTGACAGTTCCCATTGGTTAACTTGTTGGCACAATTTGGATCCTTACTCTGATTGGGTCCCGCCAAAATCTAAATGTATCCTTTCCCCAACTCCTGTTCCTGAGAGTATAAAAGGAGCTCGCCCTTTCCCTCCAGTCAGTCAAGTTCCTACTGCAATAAAGGAGATTGTTCTTGTTAGACTTGACTCCTAGCATATCCTTGCTAGCATGCTGAATCACTATCCAGAGCTTATTACACGAAGAGCTGAAATCATATAGACACTGCACCCACGACTTAACAGATGGCATGAATAAATAGAAAAACACTGGGGTGTAGCTAAGCCTACCAAAACAAGCCGGAAATCTAGTCTGCGGACAAAAGTACCGAGTCCTCTATGTCTTTCTTAGGCTGAATGGGGGAAGCGGACAAATAGAGACAACTACACCGTCAATCAAGTGACGTAAACATCAACTCCAGACCAATCAACAGGGCGGGCGGGTAAAGGAAAAGGGGCAGAGGCCTCATGCCCCTTTCCAACCTATCCACACAGAGGATTCTCTTTTCCCCCGCCTACCAGTCCCTCCTCGTTCCTCTTTTTACTGGGCAACCGGGCAATCAGTCATTGCGACGGCCAGCCAATGACAAACCCAGGCAGGCCTTGAGAGGGAAGCTTCAAACTTTAAAAGAAAGATGGCGGCGGGGGCAATGTTGCTGCCGGGGCAGCGGCTGTGAGGGAGCCGCGGAGGGCGCGCTGCCCTCGGCCGGGGCTGCGGAGGCGGCTCTTCGGCTGCGTCTCGAGGCGATCCCGCCGGGCCGAGGTCCCGCCGCCGGCCGCGCGGGGATGGCAGTACTGTAGCCGCTACCTCCTGAGGGAAATCTGCGCATGTGCCGGCGGAGTGAGCATGCGCAGGTGCGCCTCCTCTGCCCCTTGGCCGCCCTCTAGTGGCGGAATGGAACCAGGCGCCCTGCCGCTCTCGATCCGGCTGCGCGAGGCTCTGTCGGGCGGAGAGTGCGAGTAAGCGCGCGTGTGAATGCACGTGTTCACGTGTACAAGTGAATTTCTCTAGCGGCTTCTCCTTTTCTTCGTTTGTTCCTTTTTGGCTTCGCAAAAGCTTTCTTATGTAAACAAAAAATACCCCTGAAATTATTATTAATAATAATACCACCAGTGCTTTTCTTCTAGAAAAAAAAGGTTGCCGGTACTCGCCATGAAGTTACAGTAAGTGACACACTTAATCAGTGCATTTCTTCTAGGGGGAAAAAGGTGCCAGTAATGAGTACACTGGAGATCCCCCAGAAAAAAGCACTGATTATTGCAAAACATGAATCTCTCCAACTGGTTTTGGGGGCTTCTGGGCTTGCAGATCTGAAGTTAATGCCCAAGCTTTTATTTGCAATTACTGTATTGTAACTAAGTATCATTGCAATTATTATTATTATCGTTGTTGTTTGCGAACAAGTTCACGATGTTGGAAGCCTCCCAGAGTGGCTGGGGCAACCCAGTCAGATGTCTGGCGTATAAATAATAACTTGTGTTGTAAACAAAAACTGCTCCTTTTCCCTTATGGGGTACACAAGAGCCCGTATACAGGTGAAACTCGAAAAATTAGAATATCGTGGAAAGGTTCATTTCTTTCAGTAATTCAACTTAAAAGGTGAAACTAATATATGAGATAGACTCATGACATGCAAAGCAAGATATGTCAAGCCTTTATTTGTTATAATTGTGATGATTATGGCGTACAGCTGATGAGAACCCCAAATTAACAATTTCAACTTTGGGGTTTTCATCAGCTGCATGCCATAATCATCACAATTATAACAAGCAAAGGCTTGACATATCTCGCTTTGCATGTCATGAGTCTATCTCATATATTAAACTCCAGTAGCTAATGAAAACAATTGCTTACATAAATGGACTTTTCCACGATATTCTAATTTTTCGAGTTTCACCTGTAGAGTTCTTTGTAGGTTCTCCATCGGTAGGAGGAAATAACAGAGGCCAACCTGAGAATATTGAGAAGCAAAGCAGCTAGTAAGCCTGATCTTTATTCAAGCTGTTGCAACAGGGTGCTGCCCCACAGACACAGGAGTTTGGAGGAGGACCCAGAACAAAGGTGTCCTCACCCTTATATAGACTTTCGAAATTTCTCTCTGAAATAGGGTTTGTTTACGCATATTTACAACCCTGAATCGCCATGCATAATTTCACAAACTTCTGTTGTGTTCGCTCGCCTTTTCTCTCTAAACTAAAATGTCCCGAATGCTGCTAGCTTTCCTCGCTCGCTCCATCTCTTTGTCCGTTTCGCTTGCTCTCTTTTTTCCTGGACTTTTGTCTCTTAGTTGCTGTTCACTCGCTTCCTAGGATGGTCGAAGCCCTTCTCCAGCAGGGAGCGGACCCCAACTTGGTTCTGCCCGAGGGGATTGCCGGCATCCACCTTGCTGCCGGCCTGGAGCAGGAGAGAGGGATCCAGTGCCTAGCCCTCATCCTCCGGTATGGCGGAGACCCCAATATCAGGTATTCTGCACGGCCCTTCTGCTACATCCATGGGGAAATGCGCTCTGAACCCACCAGCGGGCATCTAGTGTGAGCAAACGTATTGGGCATCAGATTACTTGCATACCCTGCAGCAATTCTCCGATGAAAATAGGGACATCCTATTTAATAATAATAATAATAATAATAATAATAATAATAATAATTTATATTTATACCCCACCCATCTGACTGGGTTGCCCCAGGAATTCTAGGCAGCTTCCAACATATATAATAAGATAAAACTTTAAACATTTCCAAAAAAAAATCCCTATACATGGCTGCCTTCAGATGTCTTCTAAAGGTTATACGGTTACTTTTTTCTTTGACATCTGATGGGAGGGCATTCCAGAGGGCAGGCGCCATCACCTGGTTCCCTATAGCCACACTTCTCACAGGGCGGAAACCACCAGAAGACCCTCAGAGCTGGACTCCATGTCCGGGCTGGGCGATGGGGATGGAGATGCTCCTTCAGGTATACTGGGCCAAGGCCATTTAGGGCGTTAAAAGTCAACACCGGTGCTTTGAATGGTGCTCAGAAATGTACTGGGAGCTAGTGATGATCTTTTAGTACCGGTGTTATATGGTTTCGGCGGCCACTCCCAGTCACCAGTCTAGCTGCCGCATTCTGGATTCGTTGTAGTTTCCGGGTCACCTTGAAAGGTAGCCCCACAGAGAGCCCATTGCAGTAGTCCAAGCGGGAGATAACCAGAGCATGGACCACTGTGGCAAGACAATGCGCAGGCAGGGAGGGTCTCAGCCAGTGTACCAGATGCAGCTGGTAAGACAGCTGCCCTGGACACAGATTTGACCTGCACATCCAGTGGTCTGACCTCAAGATAATAAAATTTTAACGTCAAGAACAATGCAGATCAGGAGACCTGCTTTACTTTAAAGGGAAAGATCGTAGCTCAGTGACAGAGCATGCACACGTCTTTCATGCCTCTCTGGAGCCTCGGGTGGGGAGGGGGCTGGGAAGGAGAGCCGCTGCCAGTTCAAGAAGAAGAAGAAGAAGAAGAAGAAGAGTTTGGATTTGATATCCCGCTTTTCACTACCCGAAGGAGTCTCAAAGCGGCTAACATTCTCCTTTCCCTTCCTCCCCCACAACAAACACTCTGTGAGGTGAGTGGGGCTGAGAGACTTCAGAGAAGTGTGACTAGCCCAAGGTCACCCAGCAGCTGCATGTGGAGGAGTGCAGACACGAACCCGGTTCCCCAGATTACGAGTCTGCTGCTCTTAACCACTACACCAAACTGGCTCTCCAAAGAGGCCAGTGCAATAAATCGGGGCTCTTGACACCCTTCAGGCTTGGGCACCTACTGTGCAAGGTGCAAGCCCAGGTTTTGCTTGTGATTCAGGTCCGTGGACGGCCTCACCCCCTTGCATGTGGCAGCCGCCTGGGGGTGCTACACGTGCTTAAAGCTCTTGCTGATGGAAGGAGGAGACCCCCACCTGAAAGACCAGGTAGGCCAGAGTTCCTGCCAGTGTGTGTGTGTGCGTGCGTTTGGGCAGGACGGGGGGAAGACAGGATGGCAGGAACACTTTCCTTCCTGCTGCCCTTATACCAGGAATCCCTTCCTTCAGCCCTCCAGTTGTTTTGGACTACAATTCCCATCATCGCTGACCACTGGTCCTGTTAGCTAAGGATCATGGGAGTTGTAGGCGAAAACATCTGGAGGGCCGCAGGTTGGGGATGCCTGCCTTATACCACTCCTCTTTTGGGACCGACCTCTGACAAGAAAACCTGCTTCATGCAAACCTGTCACGTTCTTTTGCATGCTAACTCGGAAGCAGGGCGGATTTGATTTAAGTCAAATAGATTTAAATCAATGTTCAGGCAGTTGATGAGTTGAAGCTGTGAAATTGCTTCTTGATTACCTGGCCCGTGTTAATTGGAATAATTCAAATATATAAAAGGATGTCATATAGAGGAGGGCGAAAGGTTGTTTTCTGCTGCTCCAGAGAAGCGGACATGGGGCAATGGATTCAAACTACAAGAAAGAAGATTCCACCTAAACATTAGGAAGAACTTCCTGACAGTGAGAGCTGTTGGACAGTGGGATTTGCTGCCAAGGAGTGTGGTGGAGTCTCCTTCTTTGGAGGTCTTTAAGCGGAGGCTTGACAGCCATCTGTCAGGAATGCTTTGGATGGTGTTTCCTGCTTGGCAGGGGGTTGGACTGGATGGCCCTTGGGCTCTCTTCCAACTCTAGGATTCTATGATTCTATGAGGGGCAGGGAAGGGAACTTGGATGAAGAGAACTAGCAAGCCAGACTTCGTCCTCTAGCCTCTTCTTTCTCCCAGGACGGAAACACTGCCATCGACCTAGCTTTGGAGGAAGGGAACGAGATGTGCCTCCGGATCTTGCAAGGGTTCCTGGAGGAGGCTGGAGAAGGGCAGCACCGCTGGATGAGTAAGTGTGGGGAAGCAATCGAGCTGTCCGCCTCCCCCCCACCCCACCCCCCGGTGCAATGTTATCTTCGCATCCTGTCGCCCGATTTAAAACTTTACGTTCTCATTTGTTTGCTATACCGTAACAGCTGCTGAAACAGAGCTTAGCAAAAAAAATTCGAAAGTGTGAGCCTGAGAAAACGCGAACCTGTTTAAAATATTTAGTACAGGCTTCCTTAAACTCGGCCCTCCAGATGTTTTGAGAGTACAATTTCCCTGCTAGCTAGGGATCATGGGAGTTGTAGGCCAAAAACATCTGGAGGGCCGAGTTTGAGGAAGCCTGATTTTCCAGTTCTGGGCACCACAGTTCAAGAAGGATACTGACAAGCTGGAACGTGTCCAGAGGAGGGCAACCAAAATGGTCCAAGGCCTGGAAACGATGCCTTATGAGGAACGGCTTAGGGAGCTGGGTATGTTTAGCCTGGAGAAGAGAAGGTTAAGGGGGGATATGATAGCCATGTTCAAATATATCAAAGGATGTCATATAGAGGAGGGTGAAAGGTTGTTTTCTGCTGCTCCAGAGAAGCGGACACGGGAGCAATGGATTCAAACTACAAGAAAGAAGATTCCACCTAAACATTAGGAAGAACTTCCTGACAGTAAGAGCTGTTGGACAGTGGAATTTGCTGCCAAGGAGTGTGGTGGAGTCTCCTTCTTTGGAGGTCTTTAAGCGGAGGCTTGACAGCCATCTGTCAGGAATGCTTTGATGGTGTTTCCTGCTTGGCAGGGGGTTGGACTGGATGGCCCTTGGGGTCTCTTCCAACTCTATGATTCTATGATTTAGTAGTTTTTAAGATGAAAATGAGATCTTTGAGCAGAGGAGAGGAAGGTGACCAACAACTCTGTTATTAACTTGTTTGTATCGGCCAATAAATATCCCAGGCGTTCAGTGTGTCTTATCATTGGCACCCCTGCTGATGCAGCCTCACTCACTACCATCCAGACAATCTACAGCAATGCCGGTTTCAAGAATGTGACCCCACCCCTCCGGCCCTTCCAATTATTACTAATTTGAATAGTTTAAACCCCCCCCCACACACACAAACACAGCCTGTAATATTCTGCCTATTTATACACTTACTGTATCTTTGATCTACGGAACGAATATTTTACGTTTTGTAGTTTTTGACACTTGCATCAAATAAGAAAAGAGATTCCGACTAAACACTAGGAAGGTCTGACTGTAAGAGTTGTCCATCAATGGAACAGACTCTCTTGGGAAGTGGTGGACTCTCCTTTGCTGTAGGTTTTAAAATAGAGATTGAATGCCCATCGATCAGGGATTCTTTAGCTGTAATGCCTGCATTGCAGGAAGTTGGGATAGATGATCCTTGGGGGACCCTTCCAACTCTACAGTTCTAATATTTAAAAATAAATGGAGGGATGCAGGTGGTGCTGTGGTCTAAACCACAGAGCCTCTTGGGCTTGCTGATCAGAAGGTCGGCGGTTTGAATCCCCGCAACGGAGTGAGCTCCCGTTGCTCTGTCCCAGCTCCTGCCAACCTAGCAGTTTGAAAGCACACCAGTGCAAGTAGATAAATAGGTACCTCTGCGGTGGGAAGGTAAACAGTATTTCCATGCGCTCTGGTTTCCGTCACGGTGTCCCGTTGCGCCGGAAGCGGTTTAGTTCTGCTGGCCACATGACCCGGAAAGCTGTCTGCGGACAAATGCCGGCTCCCTCGGCCTGAAAGCGAGTTGAGCGCCGCATCCCATAATCACCTTTACCTGGACTTAACCGTCCAGGAGTCCTTTACCTTTCTGCCTTTACTTGTCATGTACCACCCTTGGTTTCTGGAATGGATCCAACTAAATATCCAGACTATACATTAACTGGACTTAACTGTCCAGGGGTCCTTTAAAGGTAAAGGTAAAGGGACCCCTGACCATTAGGTCCAGTCGTGGTGTAGTGGTTAAGAGCGGTAGACTCGTAATCTGGTGAACCGGGTTCGCTTCCCCGCTCCTCCACATGCAGCTGCTGGGTGACCTTGGGCTAGTCACACTTCTCTGAAGTCTCTCAGCCCCACTCACCTCACAGAGTGTTGTGGGGGAGGAAGGGAAAGGAGAATGTTAGCCGCTTTGAGACTCCTTCGGGTAGTGATAAAGCGGGATATCAAATCCAAACTCCTCCTCCTCCTCCTCCTCTTCTTCTTCTTCTTCTTCTTCTTCTTCTGGGGTTGCGGCCCTCATCTCGCTTTACTGGCCGAGGGAGCTGGCGTACAGCTTCCGGGTCATGTGGCCAGCATGACAAAGCCGCTTCTGGTGAACCAGAGCAGCGCACAGAAATGCTGTTTACCTTCCCGCCGGAGCAGTACCTATTTATCTACTTGCACTTTGACGTGCTTTCGAACTGCTAGGTGGGCAGGAGCTGGGACCGAGCAACGGGAGCTCACCCCGTCGCAGGGATTCGAACCACCGACCTTCTGATCGGCAAGCCCTAGGCTCTGTGGTTTAACCCACAGCGCCACCCGCGTCCCTAGGGGTCCTTTACCTTTACCTTATTCTGCGGTTTTCAAAAATGCTTGAGCTGTGTAGCAGAATGCCAGCAACTATTTCGTATGACTTGCCTAATTTCAGAGGCTCAAATTAAATAATCCTAGCCTCGTTTGTCCCTCTTTCTTTTTTATACAGGCTACCGAAGAGAAGAAAGCTTCCTCTCCACCGTGACTGAAGACACCTTGAACCCTGGGGGGACGTCAAGGCTTTACGACGCTTGCCCCATCCTCTCGGGCGGATGCCTGCGGCCTCCTCCGGATGAGAGCCTTCAGCATGCGAAGCCAACCACCTTCCTTTCTCGTCCTTCAAAGAGCCAAGATAAAACTTGTTCCTTTGAGGACAGGGTCGCTTTTTCGTTCCTAACGGAGTGTTCTTTGGCTTCCAGCACTTTGTCCAATCAGGGAGACCTCTGTGCTCAGCCGGCAGCCTCATCCTGCTTGGGCGGCGTGCTTGGGCAGCTAGCTCCGAGTCCCTTGGCAACACGGGGTTTTCACATCGGAGGACCCGAGCCCTCCGAACCAGATCTTGGCACAATCCAAATTCACTACGTCCAGAGCACTACAGCTAAGGGGTCCCCTTTGCCTCCAGCCCCAGATGGCACATTTCCCCCCTCCACTTTAATCAACTGCAAGCTGAGAGCGAGCCTCGAAGTACAAAACTCTAACAGATCCCGGGAGATCCCTGGGCCCTCTCCCACCCATGCCGTTGTGTCCGAATGTGAAGCAGATCCCGTTGCCAGCAGACAGGATCCCAACGCCACCTTCAACCTCTCCCAGTATGGCAGCTTCCTGGACCCAGACCTTGTGGTGAGAGCCACGGGCCACCAAGGGCTGGACGTCACCTCGCCCGATCACGCCTACCTGTTCACCCGGGAGAAAGCTGCAGCCGTCTCCGATTTGGAAAAGACGGTCGTAGTCAATGCGGAGTTGCTGCCGAGCGCCGGTGGGAATCTGGGCGGAGGCTCCGAAAGAGACGAATCGTTTAGTGAAAGCTCAAGCAGTGGCCAGTACGCCTCATGCGACAGCGAAAGTTACGCAAGCGCCACAGAAGCACTCCTTTGCAGCAAGACTCAGACCCAGGAGGGAAGGGAGGCCACCTTCAGCTGTTCTACGTGCAGCTCCCACAACACGGGGAGCAGCAGTTTAATGTCAGAATTCTCCTTAGGCCCGTCTTCCAGAGGACCGGTAAGCAGCTCTGGGGAACCGGTTGAGGCATTTAGCGAGAGGAATTCTGCTGCTGGGTCTGACTGCCTAAGACATTTGTGTGACAGAATTGCTTGTAAGCGGGCTTGCTCCAACACATGCACTGGGAGGCAACCTTTGGACCTGTGCAGCTTTGCAAAGGACGAACGGCCTAAGAACGGCGGGCAGCCGGGTTTCTCCCAAACGTCCCAGGTTCTTGCAGAACGCCCTTCTTTGCAGAAGTGGGGAAACCAAGGCACAAACTCTCCGCCATTGAGGGGAACGCAGAAGCCAAGGATTTCTGGAGCAGAGAACGAGCGTCTTTCAGAAATTTCCTCTCCCATCGTTGGAAGAGAACTGCAAGGCAAACTAAAAGGAAGCGGGTCGCCTGAGGCTCAGGAAAGGTTGAGTACAGAGGAAAGGAGAGGATTTCACTGCACGAGCACCAAGGATGTGGAGGAGCCCTTGTGGTCTCCAGAAACGGTGCTTATACAGAAGGCATCTGAAGAGACGTCTTCACCGGAGAATGAGAGTCCCGTCCCTCCCGAGATGAACTGGGATGCGGCTGAAACAATGCCCATCCCTCATCAAACTCCTCCAAGCACCAGAGAAGAAGAGCCTGTCGGCTTGGAGGCCAAGCTGAGGTCAATGATGCTGGCAACCAAGGTCTGCCATTCTCCACTGCTCCAGCCCCACCAAAGCCCCCGGCACGTTACGCCCCGAACCAAAAGCCGCATGATGGCGACGGCCACGCACAGTGCCAGCTCTTCCTCCTCCCTCTTCGACGAGACCCTGGAGATGCCGCAGCGTCCCAGGCGGTGGAGAAACCCCGGAGGGCTGGTTCCGGCCTCCGGTGAGAGGCAGGATCGACCCGCTGGCCCAAGGAACAGCAGCCTGCCTGGTGCGGCGGGAAGCGAGAACGGTGAACTCGATGACACCGTATTAATTGGGGCTGGTCTCGGCAGCTGTGAGCCAGGCAGCTGCTCAGGGTCCCTCCCTTCGGGCTGCCCTCTCATCAGACTGGATACACCAGGGAGCTCTGGGAGAGATGTTTGCAGAGGGTATGACCGTCCTGATACCAAATGTGGCAGCGACCGTGCGACAGATTCAGAGGAAGAGCTTCCCTTGAAGGAGGACAAACTGCCACCAGGGAATGGAGAAGAGCCTTGTGCCGCTCGAGAAAGCCTGGGTGCTGTGCTGTCTCGGGGTGAACCTGAGCGGCTAAGTGCCAAGCCCGGTAGGACCAAGAGGCAGGCCAATCGCTCGCGAGTGAGCTTCAGCCGGCTGCCTGCGAGAGGGCTGCCAGTGCCGAGAGCCTCCACCTACCCGTCAGGACGGATGAGTCCCGTTGTCCAGGATGTCCAGCTGTCGCCCGGTGGCCGGCCAGTGAACCTGAGCGCCGCTGAGCCTGTGGAATACCTTTACGAGGATGAAGGGCACACCCTGGTGGAGCGCCACATCCCTTGCACGGACGACTCCGTGGCCAACACCACCAGCTCCGAAGACACCGTCATCTACGACTGGAGGGCGTATACTGGTCAGGCGGTGCGGCCAGCAGATGTGGGCGTCTGCTCTCCTCCAGCCGCCTCTGATCTGAGCCACCTCTCGGACGAAGCGCTAGTCCGTCAGCTTCGAGACTTTGGTGTCAACCCGGGACCTGTAACGGGACTCACCAGGAAGATTTACCTGCAGCTGCTAGAGAAGCTGATGAGCGACCCGAAGACCAAAGCCCGGAAGGGCTCTGCAGGTGGGTCTCTGCTTTGCCTGGGGGTAGGGGAGGGCCTTAGCCCATTGATGGAGGCCTTGGCTTTCCATGCAGAAGGTCCCGGGTTCAACCCCTCCAGGGGCATCTCCATGTGCTTCTTTGCCTTTAACTTACATGTCTTTAAAGTTGTGGGGATGAGGAGGAGGAGGAAGAGTGGTTTACATATCTCCCTTGCTGATTCTAATTTGCAGGCTAAGGGGCTGAGAGCTCCTGTTAAAAATAATATTAATACACAAATCCCCACCACACACACTTACACCTGTTCTGTTCTAGGGCTGGGCGATACCTGGTTTTCAACATCGCAATATATCACCAGCTAAACGTCGCGAAATGTTGATATATCATGACGTCTGAAATAAGAAGGGAGCTATGTGGCGTCACAGTTTTTCCTGCACCAAGGTTTTTGCCAGCGCCTGCCCTTGTGATTTGCTGCCCCTTGCAGGAGGCAGGGCAGTGCTGAGTGGGCAGAGTTAACAGGGACAGCAGGAATCGAGAGAAGCATTGGCTGGCCTAACGGTTTCCCCCCACATTGTAGTTTTTGCAAAACACACACACACGATTTGCTATATACAGGTGAAACTCGAAAAAATTAGAATCTCGTGGAAAGGTTCATTTTTTTCAGTACCGGTACCTACTGGTGCTTACTGGTTTGTACTGGTTTGCTTTCCTTTTGCTTTCTATTACTTGCTGGTGCCTACTGGTCTGTACTGGTTTGTACTGGTGCTTACTGGTTTGTACTGGTTCGCTTTCCTCTTGCTTCCTATTACTTGCTGGTGCGTACTGGTTTGTACTGGTGCTTACTGGTCTGTACTGGTTTGTACTGGTGCTTACTGGTTGTACTGGTTTGTACTGGTGCTTACTGGTCTGTACTGGTTTGTACTGGTGCTTACTGGTTTGTACTGGTTCGCTTTCCTCTTGCTTCCTATTACTTGCTGGTGCGTACTGGTTTGTACTGGTGCTTACTGGTCTGTACTGGTTTGTACTGGTGCTTACTGGTCTGTACTGGTTTGTACTGGTGCTTACTGGTCTGTACTGGTTTGTACTGGTGCTTACTGGTTTGTACTGGTTCGCTTTCCTCTTGCTTCCTATTACTTGCTGGTGCGTACTGGTTTGTACTGGTGCTTACTGGTCTGTACTGGTTTGTACTGGTGCTTACTGGTTTGTACTGGTTTGCTTTCCTCTTGCTTCCTATTACCTGCTGGTGCTTACTGGTCTGTACTGGTGCGTACTGGTTTGTACTGGTGCTTACTGGTTTGTACTGGTTCGCTTTCCTCTTGCTTCCTATTACTTGCTGGTGCGTACTGGTTTGTACTGGTGCTTACTGGTCTGTACTGGTTTGTACTGGTGCGTACTGGTTTGTACTGGTTCGCTTTCCTCTTGCTTCCTATTACTTGCTGGTGCGTACTGGTTTGTACTGGTGCTTACTGGTCTGTACTGGTTTGTACTGGTGCTTACTGGTCTGTACTGGTTTGTACTGGTGCTTACTGGTCTGTACTGGTTTGTACTGGTGCTTACTGGTTTGTACTGGTTTGCTTTCCTCTTGCTTCCTATTACCTGCTGGTGCTTACTGGTCTGTACTGGTGCATACTGGTTTGTACTGGTGCTTACTGGTTTGTACTGGTTCGCTTTCCTCTTGCTTCCTATTACTTGCTGGTGCGTACTGGTTTGTACTGGTGCTTACTGGTCTGTACTGGTTTGTACTGGTGCTTACTGGTTTGTACTGGTTCGCTTTCCTCTTGCTTCCTATTACTTGCTGGTGCGTACTGGTTTGTACTGGTGCTTACTGGTCTGTACTGGTTTGTACTGGTGCTTACTGGTTTGTACTGGTTCGCTTTCCTCTTGCTTCCTATTACTTGCTGGTGCGTACTGGTTTGTACTGGTGCTTACTGGTCTGTACTGGTTTGTACTGGTGCTTACTGGTTTGTACTGGTTTGCTTTCCTCTTGCTTCCTATTACCTGCTGGTGCTTACTGGTCTGTACTGGTGCTGGTTTGTACTGGTGCTTACTGGTTTGTACTGGTTCGCTTTCCTCTTGCTTCCTATTACCTGCTGGTGCTTACTGGTCTGTACTGGTGCATACTGGTCTGTACTGGTTTGTACTGGTGCTTACTGGTTTGTACTGGTTTGCTTTCCTCTTGCTTCCTATTACCTGCTGGTGCTTACTGGTCTGTACTGGTGCATACTGGTCTTACTGGTTTGTACTGGTTTGCTTTCCTCTTGCTTCCTATTACCTGCTGGTGCTTACTGGTCTGTACTGGTGCGTACTGGTTTATACTGGTGCTTACTGGTTTGTACTGGTTCACATTCCTCTTGCTTCCTATTACTTGCTGGTCTGTACTGGTTTGTACTGGTGCTTACTGGTTTGTACTGGTTTGCTTTCCTCTTGCTTCCTATTACCTGCTGGTGCTTACTGGTCTGTACTGGTTTGTACTGGTTTGTAAGCAATGCTTTTCCCCCTTTACAAAAGCTGCACAAATCTGAACTGATCCTCAAAAAGCAGGGCTTTTCCCTTTGCAAAAAAAAGCTGCAAAACTTTGAGCTGATTCTCAAAAAAAAAACAACCATGGGTTTTAGAGGAGGAAAACCAGAAAAATATTTTTTCCCTGGTTTCCTCCTCTGAAAACGAGGTGCGCCCTATGGTCCGGAGCGTCCTATGGAGCGAAAAATACGGTAATTCAACTTAAAAGGTGAAACTAATATATGAGATAGACTCATGACATGCAAAGCGAGATATGTCAAGCCTTTATTTGTTATAATTGTGATGATTATGGCGTACAGCTGATGAGAACCCCAAATTAACAATTTCAACTTTGGGGTTTTCATCAGCTGTACGCCATAATCATCACAATTATAACAAGCAAAGGCTTGACATATCTCGCTTTGCATGTCATGAGTCTATCTCATATATTAAACTCCAGTAGCTAATGAAAACAATTGCTTACATAAATGGACTTTTCCACAATATTCTAATTTTTCGAGTTTCACCTGTATATTGCCAGGTCCAAAATTATGAAATCGATATCACGATGTGGACTTCAAACCAGCTTAGGACGATATATCTGCTCATGCACGATATGACAAAGTCTCTCCGCTGTGGCCGTATATTGAGATAATATTCCATAGTTCTTTTCTGGTGACGTATCCTGTGCGTCTCTCCACCGTGTGTTAACAAACTTGTCTGTTTTGGTGGTGGTGGGGTTGTCTGTTCTTTCCTTGCCTCCAGGCTACAGCCCGGAATTGTCTTCTGCCCTGGACACTTACCAGATCCCAGATGGCCAGGAGGACGAGATGGCTTTGTCCAGGCAGTTCGACCAGCCGGACAAGAGCCGCAAGTGGAGGGAGGGTCTTCTCAAGTCCAGCTTCAACTACCTGCTCCTGGATCCCAGGTGTGCAAGCTTTCCCCCAACTCTGCTGTCTCAGCTGCTGCTGAGGCAATTCCTACCTTTTCAGACTCAGCTGAGTATTGGGCTGGCGATATAGTTTGACAGCGTGCAGTCTTTTCCACGGAACAGGACCCTCGGGGTGTTGTCAGGCCTCTCTGGCCATGCGAGGAAAGGGCTTGGAGCCTCTCTCTCCAGCCTCTGCTCCAGGGCCTCAAAGCCCCATCTGATCACCAGTTCGAATGGAGAAGAGCTCGTCTCTTCATCTCAGGGTTGTGGGTTCGAGCATTGCAGGGGTTGGACTGGATCAGGGTTTCCCAAACTTGGGTCTCCAGCTGTTTTCAGACTACAACTCCCATCATCCCTAGCTCGCAGGACCAGTGGTCAGCGATGATGGGAATTGTAGTCAGAAAACAGCTGGGGACCCAAGTTCGGGAAACGCTGGGCTTAGGTAACCCTCATGATCCCTTCCAGCTCTGCGGTTCTATGATTCTGTGACTCAGGGGTGGGAAAGCTTAAGCCCTGGCGTCCAAGGGCCAGATTCTCCCCAGGCCACACAGAACATCCTTGCCAGCCCCGCTTCACACACACACACACACACACACCAGGTGTTTCGGCCTGGCTGGGATGCACCCTTGGAACTCTATCATGCCATTTGGTTACCTGAATGGAAGTACCGTATTATTCGCTCCATAGGGCGCACCTCGTTTTTAGAGGAGGAAACAAGATAAAAAATATTTTTTTCTGGTTTTCCTCCTCTAAAAGCCCTGTTTTTTTGAGGATCAGCTAAAAGTTTTGCAGCTTTTTTTGCAAAGGGAAAAGCCCTGTTTTTTGAGGATCAGCTAAAAGTTTTGCAGCTTTTTTTGCAAAGGGGGAAAAGCAAAGCTCCTTTTGCAAAGGGGGAAAAGCAAAGAGGAAAAGCCCCGTTTTTATGGGGTTCAACTCACATTTCTGCAGCTTCTAAAGGAAAGGGAGCCTTTTCTACAGTTTCCAGACAGATAATCTAATCAGCCAGTCACATGTCGCTGGGGAAACAAACAACCTCCCTCTGCAGCACATTCAACAATGGAGGGCGGGGCTGAAAGGGAGCCGGGACTCTTATCTCTCTCCCGATCTCTTGCTGATCAGCTGCTGAGCGGGGTCCTTTCAACACCCCCTTTTCTCTTTGTAAAATAAAAAGCATGATCCTCTTTTGGCCCCTGGGCAATTCAGCTCCAGGGACCACCATTCGCTCCATAAGACGCACAGATATTTCCCCTTACTTTTCAGGAGGAAAAAAGTGCGTCTTATGGAGGAAAAATACGGTAACATTTTCATCTATTCCTCCACCTGCTTTTGCCTCTGGCCCTGCATGTTGCCAGCATGGGCCTCTGGAAGGCAATGCAGCCCCCAGGCAGAGGGAAAGGGTTCCTGATCCCCGATCTTGGGGGGGGGGTTGCATTTTGTGAGTGCGTGTGTCTCACACTCACACAGACCACCTCTTCCTCCTAATACCCCCCTAAGAACATAAGAAGAGCTTGCTGGATCAGGCCACTGCTCCACCTAGTCCAGCATCACGTTCCCACAGTGGCCGACCAGATGCCTCCAAGGGAACGTGACAAGCAGGGCACGATCCCCTCCTGCCGTTTCCAGGAACTGGTACTCGGAAGCACGGCCACCTTCGACCGTGGAAGCAGAGCTTGGCCATCATGCCTGGCAGCCGTTGGCGGCCTCCCCGCTCCTCCGCGAATTTGTCCAGTCGCCTCTTAAAGCCTTCCGACACCGAGGTCCAGCTCCGAGGGCCTTCTGGCGGTTCCCTCACTGCGAGAAGCGAAGCTACAGGGAGCCAGGCAGAGGGCCTTCTCGGTAGTGGCGCCCGCCCTGTGGAACGCCCTCCCATCTCATGTCAAAGAGATAAACAACTACCTTACATTCAGAAGACATCTGAAGGCAGCCCTGTTCAGGGAAGTTTTTAATCTGTGATATTTTAATGTATTAATACTGTATATACTTGAGTATAAGCCTAGTTTTTCAGCACATTTTTTGTGCTGAAAAAGCTGCCCTCGGCTTATACTCGAGTGAGGCGGGCGGTGGGGGCGGCGAGAAAGAAGCCCTTTCTCTCCGCTCGTGCCGCCACCCGCTCTCCCCAGTCAACCATTCCTTAAGAAGCGTACAAGAACGGCGGTTCTTTACTCTCCCCAGGCAGCTTGTTCCATTCCTGAACTGCTCGCATAAATGCAAACTTGGCAAAGGAGGAAGAGGAAGGAGCAGCCCAAAGGGCTGCTTTCGGGCTGCTCGTTCCTCCTCCTCCTCCACAGCGGCAAAGGTGAACCGGCTTATACTCGAGTCAATAAGCTTTCCCAGGTTTTTGTAGGAAAATTAGGTGCCTCGGTTTATATTCGGGTCGGCTTATACTCGGGTATATACGGTATTTGTTGGAAGCCGCCCAGAGTGGCTGGGGAGACCCAGCCAGACGGGCAGGGTACAAATAAATTATTATTATTATTATTATTATTATTATTATTTATTTTGAGTTGTTGGCCCGCTGCCTCCCGTAGCATCGAGTTTTGCCAGTTAACTATGCCCTTCTGCCTGTGCCCGACAGGGTGACCCAGAACCTGCCCTTCCGCTGCCAGTACATCAGCCGAGCCGAGTGTTTCCGGACATTCATCAGCGCAATCTTCTACGTGGGCAAGGGGAAGCGCTCCAGGCCGTACTGCCACCTCTACGAAGCCTTGACGCACTACCAGCAGAGCTGGAAGAGGCAAGGCAGACAGGTGAAGGCAGCACCGAGCCCAGGGTGGCTCCCCTGCTCTCCCCTGCTTTGATGCAAACGCCACGGGGCGAGGGGTGGGGTCAGGCCAGAGAGATGTGGCGGCTGAGATGCACCCTCCAGTCAACTTCTGGGCACAGGGCAGCGATGCCCGCTTGATTAAAATACTGGGGGAGGGGGGGCGCATTGGTCTGCTCCCTGCCGGAAGGAGGGAGGCTGCAGCCAAGCGAGCAATGAGAGCCAGTGTGGTGTAGCGGTCAAGAGCGGTGGACTGGTGAACCGGGTTCGCGTCTCCGCTCCTCCACATGCAGCTGCTGGGTGACCTTGGGCTAGTCACACTTCTCTGAAGTCTCTCAGCCCCACTCACCTCACAGAGTGTTTGTTGTGGGGGAGGAAGGGAAAGGAGATTGTGAGCCGCTTTGGAGACTCCTTCGGGTAGTGATAAAGCGGGATATCAAATCTAAACTCTTCTGCTCTTCGTAGCCCAAGGTGAGCCTCCCCACCCCCACCCCCGTCTGACAACCGCTTCCGAGGCCCGGGCGCAGGAGGCAATGGTGCCCAAGCTGAGGCCAGGAGCTGGGGGACAACAGCCCACGCACCCTTTCCTCCTCTCCCCTCCAGGCGGTGGCACCCATGTCCCCTCCATGGCAGGAGGCTCAAGGGGGCCGGATCTAGGCGGGTGGATGGGCGATTGGGTTCCTTACCTGCACTCTCAGGTGGCGGAGGAGGCTGGGACAGCTCGATTTTACCCCCCATTTGGGAGGGGCAAAGGGGTCCAAGACCCTTTGGCACCTGTGAAACCATGTGCATGGGCTGGGGCTGCTCAAGAGGGCTGCCATCTTCCTGCCTTGGCAGCTGCCTTTTCAGAAGCAGCTAGATGAATCGGGGCCCTTTTGGCAGAGGTAGGGGATCCTGCCTTGAAACAGATCTGAAAGCAAACAATTTTCCAGTTAAAGGTAGGTAGCCATGTTGGTCTGCCATAGTCAAAACAAAATAAAATTAAAAATTCCTTCCAGTAGCACCTTAGAGACCAACTAAGTTTGTTCTTGGTATGAGCTTTCGTGTGCATGCACACTTCTTCAGATACACTGAAACGGAAGTCACCAGACCCTTAAATATAGTGAGGGAGTGGGGAGGGGTATTACTCAGAAGGGTGGTGGGAATGGGTGATGGCTGATAGGTGTGGAAAACCTGTTGACGACTGTTAACGACTGCAATTGGTCTTACAGGAAAAAGCAAGGGGTGAGATGGCTAAAGATAGCTTTGTCATGTATAATGAGATAAGAATCCAATGTCTTTGTTCAGACCAGGTCTCTCCATGGTTTTAAGTTTGGTAATGAGTTGCAATTCAGCCACTTCTCTTTCCAGTCTATTTCTGAAATTCCTTTGTATTAAGACAGCTACTTTGAGATCTTTTATAGAATGTCCTGGGAGATTGAAGTGTTCTCCTACTGGTTTCTCTGTCTTGTGATTCCTGATATCAGATTTATGTCCATTTATCCTTTGGCGTTTTCCTTTGGTGTAATTTTCTGCCACTAATTTGCCCCCTCCTTTCCTCCAGGCATGCTCCAAAGTCCAGCATATCCTGGATATCTGGGCCAGCGGGCAGGGGGTCATCTCCATGCACTGTTTCCAGAACGTCATCCCGGTGGAAGCCTACACGAGAGAAGCCTGCATGGTGGATGCCATCGGTAAGGCGCATGCCAGAGGGGGCCACGGCTGAAGGGCAGGCTCCATCCCAGGACAGCTCAGTTGGTAGAGCATGAGACTTTTGATTTCAGGGTCATGGGTTCGATCCCCACGTTAGGGGTGTGCCCTTTTAAAATGTGTCGGGGAAGGGAGGAGGGGGTTACTGTGTTGTTCTTGTTTTTATTTTGGTTATGCATTTATGTTGTGATTTTGCATCTTGTGAACCGTCCTGAGACCTGTGGGTATAAAGGTAAAGGGACCCCTGACCGTTAGGTCCAGTCATGTCCGACTCTGAGGTTGCGGCGCTCATCTCACGTTACTGGCCAAGGGAGCCGGCCTACAGCTTCCGGGTCATGTGGCCAGCATGGACTAAGCCGCTTCTGGCGAACCAGAGCAGCGCACGGAAACGCCGTTTACCTTCCCGCTGGAGCAGTACCTATTTATCTACTTGCACTTTGACGTGCTTTCGAACTGCTAGGTGGCAGGAGCAGGGACCGAGCAACGGGAGCTCACCCCATTGCGGGGATTCGAACCGCCGACCTTCTGATCGGCAAGCCCTAGGCTCTGTGGTTTAACCCACAGCGCCACCCACGTCCCTACCTGTGGGTATAGGGCGGTTTAATTACTAAATAAATAAATGAGAGAGAGATGGTAGCTCATAGCTCCACAGGGTCAAGCAGCACTTCCTGGAAGCGGCCATCCGAATAGGACTGGGACTATCACATTGCCCACTCACCCCAGTCCTAATTCAGACATCCACGGGGGGGGGGGGGAATACTGTGGTCAGTGGTATCGAAAGCCCCTGAGAGATCTAGGGAAATAAACAGGCTCACGGTCCCCCCGTGTCTCCCTCCAGGGCTGAAGATGCTGACCAATCAGAAGAGAGGGAATTACTACGGCATCATGGCAGGCTGGCCTATGAAGCGGAGGCGCTGCCTGGGCATCCACCTCCTTCACAGAGCCATGCAGATCTTCCTGGCGGAGGGGGAGAGGCAGCTGCGCCCCGCAGACATCCGCACAGGCCAGTGACAGCTCCCTGGCTCGCGGGGCTCTCTCGGCGCGGCCAGTGACCCAACGTGGACCTGACACAATACCTGTGGCCTGGTCAAGGCAGCCATCGCATTATGCCCGAGGGCTTGGGCTAGGACAGGCTTCCTCGGCCTCAGCCCTCTAGATGTTTTTGGACTACAACTCCCATGACCCCTAGCTAGCAGGACCAGTGGTCAGGGATGATGGGAATTGTTGAGGAAGCCTGGGACTTGCCTTGCTGGCTCCCCACCCCCAGCTTGGCTTGGAGTTCAGAGTTCATGGGGAATGTGGAACTCCCCGCCACTGGATTCCCCAATGTCTCAACAGGAGAGAAGGATCAGTGTTAGACAAGCTTGAATTAGCTCTTGGTGCACATTGAAAGAACTGAATTCCCGTCTCTCTCTTTAAACAGGGTCTCCTGTGCCCTTCTCAAAAACATATATGCCGCCGTCGGACGTTTGCTACATGTTTTTAATTTTGTAATTTATGCTTTTGTGCTTTCTTATATGTGGCTTTCTCATTCAGTCCTTCTCTCCTTCGGATCATGTAGAGTTGGTGAAAAATTAAATGTTTTTCTAGGATCGAAACGCTTGGCCTCCTTTCCTCTTTCCTCACTCCCACCCCACTTCTCCTGCCCCTGGTGGGCAACGTTGCTTCCCGCCTCTACTCTCGCAGCTCTTTTCAGGAGGAGAACCCAAGAGTTGAAACGGGCCACCGTGAGGACATCCATTCCACCCTGGTGCACGCGCGCACACACACACACACTGCTTTAATGCAGGACCTGAAGTTTATGGCTGTCCATCTTTTGCTGAGACACCTCCAACCATCACCTCTGAGCACGCAGACCTCAAAACACCATCAGTACTATGGAAAGTCTGGTCCAAAAAGAGCTGGCTTCATTACAATTTTTAAAAAAGATTATTTTAAAAGTTCAGGATTGACCTTGAAGCGTGGTGGGCTCTTCCTTCCTTGATGTCTCCAAGCTGCACAGCCACCTGCGGAGGCCCCCCTGGATTTCCTTCCTGCAGTGGCGGGGTGGACTAGTTGACCCTCAGGAGCCCCCTTCCCAACCATGGTTTCCTCATTCTTTCACTTGGAAGGGGCAGATTTCTAGTCTGCTTTGTGGTAAAGGCTGAAGATGTCAGAAATGCTTGGGTGTTACGAGGATGAAAAAGCTGACGGGAGAAACCTCAACTCTGGTTCCGTCTCTTAACTGCCCAAAAAGAGACACAAGAGGGTAGGAACCAGCCCTACTGCACAAAAGCAAATTTCCCATTTGTTCTACCTGCCGTTGGCCCCCAGAAAGTTTCTGAGAAGGGAATGTGGCCCTCGGTTATAGGAAGGTTCCACAGCGGTGTCGGAGGGTTCTCGTTCCAATCCTCTACCATCTCGACTCTTTTCTGCAGATCCAAGAAACGAACCCTTTATCTGTTGAGAATATAATACTTTTATTTGAGAGTCTAGGATGACACTTATCGCACAATCCCGTTTCGTCTCCCGGCTGGAAAGAGCCTGGATCTGTGGAACTCACAGCAGCAGACTCCCTCCCTCCCCCCAAAAATAAATAAAGACAAGACAAAACCCCTCCCATGGATCAATTTCCAAGCTGGTTAAAACAGTCTCCTAAGAATACAGATTTATTTTTTTTTAATAATAAAAAAGGTATCAAGCTGTTTATTATGGTTATGCTGCTACTAAGGAGGCTCAACACTGGTTCGCTTTGTGTGCTCGTAACAAGCAAAGTTTGGCTGCCTTTCCGTGGATGCGCAACAAGGACACACTGCCTTGGAATTCCAGATTCCCCAAATGCAATCCCATACCCTCTTACATGTTGCAGGAAGTGACTCGGAGCTGGATTAGGGGTGGGGTGGGGTGGAGCCCCTTATAGGAGTCCTGAGTCAGGGAGGACTGCTTGCGGCAGGATCAAATAACTTTTAAAAAATCTAGTTACAGGTAGGTAGCTGTGTTGGTCTGCTATAGTAAATAAAAAATAAAAATAAAAATCCTTCCAGTAGCACCTTAGAGACCAACTAAGTTTGTTCTTGGTATGGGCTTTCGTGTGCAAACTTAGTTGGTCTCTAAGGTGCTACTGGAAGGATTTTTTAAATTTTGTTTTTAAAATCTAATTTGGGACAAAAGAGTGTTATCAGGCACCACTGCCATCCTGAACTGATCTGTCTCTGGCCACCCTCCCCACCGCACTGTGGCTTGTGTGAATATACCCCCACATTGCGGCTTGGCAGGTTCTGGGTTGGTGAAAAAACAAACCAACCGTTATGAAGAGCACATATGAAGTTAGGATTGGGAGAGGTGGCGAAATGGCTGCAAATGTCTCTGTACTGGGTGTGTTGTTGAGTAAGGCAAACACTTAAAGAGGTGAGGGATCTCTGGCCTGCAGGCCTGTGCTGCCACCTTCCCCCAAACCATGCCTCCCCCTGCTCATCTGCTGGCACCGCTGATGTTAAAGAATGAGCAGGCACACAGGGTCTAATCCTGCACCGGCTGTGCACCGTGGCTGGGAAGAGAGCCTTATGGCAGACAAGGCAGCGGGACTTAATTCCAGCTGACGAGCGGGCGCTTTAAAGCAGTTTGAAGCCACTCATTTAAGCGAGTTGGGGAGAGGAAGAAAAGGGCACCTTCTCTCCCCCACCTGCCAGTTTCAAGGTGAGGTGCGGGGCTCACCTGCCTATTGTGCTATCCTAGCAATGTCATGCGGCTGGGAGGTCAAATTCAGCCTGCGAGGCCCATCCTGATCAGGTTCCAGCCCACGAAACCAAAAAGGTCCCCCACCCCGGATCCATCTGGGTTTTTCCCCTATAGCCTCGCCAGATTTGGGGGTGGCAACGCCGAGGAGCAGATTTTGAGAAGTCGCCTTTCTCTGTGCCCCGCCACTTCCCTCTGATCCGTCTTTTATCATTCCCAGCCAGAATTCTTTTTTGCAATTCCTTTTAATTTCTCCTGCTGAATGGGGAAAGGGAGCGGAGCGTTTCGAAGGTTCTGATATGGAGGAAACGGGCACTGGCAAAATAAGGATTTACTCAGTTACGGAGATTTTGCTCTCCCAACCAAAGTGCCAAAGATTGTGGAGAGCGGAGGGGGTGCCTTTACCCTGAAATACCTTTGGGTGCTGCAATTTTTCACAGTACATTTACAAGCTGCCGAAAACCAGAAGCGAACGAGGTACCCCCAAACTCCAGGAGGGCTGCGGGACCTTTTGCCCAGAAAATGCAGGGGTTTGGAGGCAACGTGAAGAGAAGGGGAGGAGGTGTTTAATGGATGAGTAAATACTGGGGAGCCCTGCCCCCTGAAGCTCTTTGTAAGGGGCTTGGGGACATCTGCCCCATGGCAGAACCTAGCACTGGTGCTCGTCCTCAAGCAAGAATCTCCCCACTGCCTTCTCCTTCCTGGCTCAGCCAATGCGGAGAATTTGTGTACCACACCTGGTGGGCCTTCGAGGGGCAGAGGGAATTCGGGGGGGGGCAGCAAGGTCGGCGATTTAATAAGTTTGTGTGCACAAATCCGGGTCGGTTCAATCGCGCCCAAGTCAGCTTGGAGTCGAGGTTGCCATCTTGGGACGGGTCCCGCGGAAGGGATGCTCCTTGAGCCGCCACAACTCGCCACAACCTCTTCTCTGCAGCCTGCCAGAGGCTGAGCGTGGAAAAACGAACGGGGACACACGACAAGGGGGAAAGCGAGGGCAAAGCTCAGGGAGCGGCCGACCTGTCCCTTCCCACCCGCCTTGAGGGTCCACCTCACTTGGCCATGACCCTGCATGCGCCCAGCCCACAAAAGTCCAGTCCGCTTCTCTGCGGGAGGAGGAGGAGGAAAGAGCCTTTTCCGCCCATCGCACATTGCCGGGAGGAGATGTCCGCCGGCCACAGCCTTCTACCTTCGCAGGCTCCAAACCAGAAAAAAACATCCCTCTGGAAGCAGCAACGCGAGCAGGCCGCTAGTTTCACGAAGTAGCTGTTAAGGGTTTTTTTTATTTCTTATTTCTTCTCCGCTTCTGTTCCATCCGCGGCTGGGACAGCCTCCGGCTCCCATAACAGGAACTCGTGCAGAAGGGTGTTCACCGTTTCCGGGCACTCCATCATGACCATGTGACTGCCTTCGTCAATCACCTTCAGGAAAGCGATGAGCAGGATCTGGGAGGGACGAAAGGGCAGGAGGAGGTTTGAAAGGCAGTTCCCTGCTCCGTGGAAGCCTAGAGGGCACACCTCACGACCCTCTTAACTGTTGTTATAACAACCACAATAATAATAATTAATAATTACTTTTATTATTTCAATTTGTATACTGCCCTTAAACAGAAGATCCCAGGGCGGTGCACAACATTAAAAACACCTTACAGAACTTAAATAATAAAAATATTTTTAAAAAAAACATAGTGACAGACAGCCTAATAATAAAATAGTCATGATAACAGTACTCTCCCCCACCCTTTCACAGGCCACATAGATTATTTACTGTATATTCTGGCATATAAAACTACTTTTTAATCCAGGAAAATCTTCTCAAAAGTCGGGGGTCGTCTTATACGCCGGGTGGAGAATCTGCGGTCGAGTATATCTCAAACTCTATATTTTAACTGGAAAAGTTGGGGGTCGTCTTATACGCCCAGTTGTCTTATACGCCAGAAAATACGGTAATAGACATAGGCTTGGGTAAAGAGGAATGTTTTTTGCCTGGCACCTAGAGACATGTAGTGATGGCCCCAGGCAAACCTCTCTGGGGAGAGCGTCCCACAATTGGGGAGCCACCACCGAAAAGGCCCCGCTCCCTTGCTGCCACCCTCCAAACCTCTCTAGGATGGGGGGCATAGAGAAGGGCCTCAGATGACAAGCGCAGGGTCTGGGTCGGTTCATACGGAGAGAGGTGATCCTTAAGGTATCGTCATTATTTACTATTATCATTAAAAGCAGGAAGAGGGGAAGGGCACTCACTCAGTGGTGGATAATTCCAATACTAGGGGCTACACTGCTCACCAATCTTGTCTACCCCTTTGCTCCCCACCCCTCACCTGTCCCCACCAAAGGGCCCTCCACTCTTTCCCTAAGCCCCACCCCAAGCTTTTAAAGGGGGGAGGAACTACACCCAGCGGTTTGCTAAACTGCTGTGTGAAACAGCTTGCCTCAGGCTGCAGCTGGTGCAAATTTCAGGTTCTTATGACCCTCCAGGAGTTCCCCGTTTCTAGGGATATAACCACAGAATTGAACAGCACTCAAGTGCACTGAGGCACAGCAGAAAACATTATTCCCCTTTCACTGGCCAGAGGGTGAAGCTGCCGTTTGACAGAATTCTGCAGTAAGTAACACTCCCAGGAAAGGAGAAAGGTGGGGGATCGGAGTGGGATTTCATAGGGATTCGGGGCATGTTTTCAAAGCCGTTACCTCAGCCATCCGCTGGTCCTCCTCCACAGGGACGAATTTGTCGTGCATGCCGTGAACAAGGAGGACAGGCACCGTCAGCTCAGCGTGGTAGACCTCATCCCCCTCCGGCCAGTACTGGCCGCTCATCATGGCTCTCAGGACGAAGGACGAGACGTTGAAGGCATTGCCTTCCTTCAGCAGCTGCTTCTCCTTGGCGCCTTGGCGTGCAAAGCCAGCCCTGCAAGGGGAGCCAAACGGGCAAGGTTAATTAAGCACGGGTATTTATTGGTTTGATTATTTATTCGTTTTAATACTTGGAGGACTTATCGCCATGCTCTTCGGCTTTTTTTAGGCTCCCAGGGCAGCTGAGAAATCAGTGAAAGAAAGAAAAGGAATGAAGACAATATACAAAGACACGGCACAAAAGGAATACACTCCGGGAGGGAGAAGGAAATAAGCAAACCCAGGGCTTAGACTATAAAAAGACATGACACAAAAGGAAATTACTTTAACAATAAAAGCTACACACACACACACACACACACACACACACACACGTCAACAGCCCAGGAGCCATGGAATGCAGAGTGACAGATCTTTTTTATCATTAATTAATTTTTTTATTTGATTAGACATTCATACAAGCATTAATACACATACACATACACTTACAATCATAATAACAACAAAAAAAGGAAATAAGGATAAGAAGAAAAACGACAGAAAAAAGTTAAAGTAAGAAAGGAGGACATAAAATAGGTGGATGATAATACACCTAGAGATGTGAAGGCCCAGGGAAAACTGGTTTTTCCGTTTTTTTCCTGAAGCCTTTTTTGTTTTTTTTCGAAAAATCGAAAAAAATAAAAAATAGATTATGGAATGTTTTATTTTAACATGATGAATAAAATATTTTAAGATAAGGGGTTCAAATATTTTATAAATCATTTCTAAAAAATATGTATGGTATCAGATTATTCTAATTTCTGTGAGGACAAGCAAGTCCTAGGTTACAAACTGAACTCTCCAATGAATAATTGTTACTTCTGGATTTTAAAAAATTGTTTTGTGGTTTTGTTTTGTTTTTTGTTCCACATAAACTAGTAAACAGTTCAGGAGATTGTTGCTCCATTTGTTACAAATACAAATAAATATTATTTTAAAAGTAAATTCTGTTTGTAATAATTGTTTGGATACACTATATTTTTAATATGCTAGTTGTGATAATTTTATGCCCATTAAAATTGTCCATAGTTATATTTTATGTTTCTAAAGTAACAGAATGACTTTCAATCTGGAAAAGAAAAAAGAAGTGCTAATGTAGCAATTTTTTTTCAATTTTTCTGAAAATTTCTGTTTTTTTCCAGAAAAAAATGGGTTTTTTTCCAAGCTTCAAAATTTCCAGAAATTTTACATCTTTAAATACACCTTTGTGACTTCCCTCCACCAGTGCTTGTCATTTTTTCATTCAAGTTCTTAGTTACATTGTGAATCACGTATCACTACATTATTTCTTTTAGCATACTATTATATTATCAAAACAAAATAAAATAAAAAATTCCTTCCAGTAGCACCTTAGAGACCAACTAAGTTTGTTCTTGGTATGAGCTTTCGTGTGCATGCACACTTCTTCAGATACACTGAAATAGAAGTCACCAGACCCTTATATATAGTGAGAGAGTGAGGAGGGGTATTACTCAGAAGGGTGGTGGGAATGGGTGATTGGCTGATAGGTGTGGAAAACCTGTTGACGACTGTTAACGACTGCAATTGGTCTTACAGGAAAAAGCAAGGGGTGAGATGGCTAAAGATAGCTTTGTCATGTATAATGAGATAAGAATCCAATGTCTTTGTTCAGACCAGGTTCTCTCCATGGTTTTAAGTTTGGTGATTAGTTGCAATTCAGCCACTTCTCTTTCCAGTCTATTTCTGAAATTCCTTTTTATTAAGACCAACTAAGGAAGGATTTTTTGATTTTATATTTTGTTTTGACTATGGGCAGACCAACACGGCTACCTACCTGTAATGTGCTATCAAGATTTAATAAAATGCATGCACACGAAAGCTCATACCAAGAACAAACTTAGTTGGTCTCTAAGGTGCTACTGGAAGGAATTTTTTATTTTATTTTGTTTTGACTATGGCAGACCAACACGGCTACCTACCTGTAACTGGAATTATATTATCAAGACAGCTTTACGAGCTTAGTCTAAACATACCAGCATGTTATCTTTATCTTCATGTATTCTTTTAACCATAAGCATTGTGACCTTAATTTCTGGTGTGTTTGATATCTTATTGCCGCAGATAATTTTGCCAATTCTATAAATTCTGTTGATTTATATAGCCAATTTATATATGGGTATATAATTTCCTTTCCAGTTCTTTGCAAGGAGTAACCTGGCTGGCTGCAGTTGCATAAAAAGGATAATTTTTTTCTTGTCTTTCGGTATCTCATCTCCTACTCTACTCGGTAAGAATGCAGAGTGACAGATCTGTGATGACTGGCATTTTGTCACCCCCAGAGACCCCTGCAAAGGAAGCTTGGCTACTCACTTGAGGAAGCTCCAGGCCAGGCACGGGGAGAGGCAACGCAGGACGCACGTGGGCATGTTGAAGATGGAGCAGAGGCTGGGCTCCAAGGCCGTGGGCCCCCCGCCATTGATCATTATCACCTTGTGGACCAGATCTGGGTATTCGTGCGCCAGGAAGGTGCAGAAGGAGACTCTGTGGGAAGAAGCAAGTGGTCGACTTGGGGGGGGGGGTGCCATATCCCCCAACTTGCCCGCCACCCCGATGTTTGTGTGCCTCCTTCATGAGATGTCCAGAGGGCGGCAACATGAGAACGGGGCCTTTTCTGCAGTGGCTCCGTTTGCGGAATGCTCTCCCCACAAGGAGGTTCGCCGGGCGCTTTCATTATATACCTTTAGCCACCAGGCGAAAATGTTCTTATTTAACCAGGCCTTTGGCTGACTGACATCCAATGCCCTATTAAAATGTGTTTGGGGGGATTATTGGGTTGTTTTCATTTTTATTACGTATTTTGTGATTTTATGTTGTGAATTGCCCTGAGACTTGCAGGTATAAGGTGGTCTACTACTACTACTACTACTACTACTGCTAATAATACTAATATTATTATTATTATTATTAATAATAATAATAATAATCATTATGGTAGTTATGATGTTTGGAGTCCACCCTGGATGATAGGAATTGTAGTCCAGAACACCAGGTTACGAGCAGGCTGAGTCATATCTAAAACCATAGAGGAGGAAGCTGGCCAACAACTGCTATTCCCGTGCGCTGAAAGAGCCTCCATTTTCAAGAGCTGTTTATCTTCACGTTCCTGAGTGGGGGGAAATAACAGAAGACGCCCCTATGCCTGGCTTTCTGGGAGCACTGTGGGGAGCAGGAGTCTGGTCTCGGTGGGACCCTTGGCTCTGTTCTGCCTCCACATTCATAGGCCTTGTGCTTGAATGCTGCTTGGGGGCTTCCCTTTGGGGGCATCATTTTGGCCACTGTGGGGGCAGGAGGCTGCATTAATATAATATAACTAGCTGGCCCGGCCACGCATTGCTGTGGGGTTTTTTCCCCCCCCTATTTAAAATTCTCCTGACCCCGAGAGTATTCTGGAAGCTCCTGTTTTCATTCTTCCCTGTCCCTTTAGAGCAGGGGTCAGCAACCTTTTTCCAGCCGTGGGCCGGTCCACTTTCCCTCAGACCATGTGGTAGGCCGGACTATATTTTTTGGGGGGGGGAAATGAACTAATTCCTATGCCCCACAAATAACCCAGAGATGCATTTTACATGCGAAGCTGCGGCGGCCATTTTAGGTGAGGGCACTGGGCCTTAAAGAGCATTCTCCCCCACAAAATTACCCAGTCCCAAAATTACCCAGTCCCAAAATCACGCACCCCAGCGACACAATCCCCTCAGAGCTGGTCTTACTCAGTGCGACCTCTCAGGCATGCCTCCTGCTCCGTGTTTTTTTTTTCTCGGCGCATGCGAAGCTGCGGCGGCCATTTTAGGTGAGGGCACAGGCATTGTTGCTCTGGCCAGGTCTGATGATGTCGACGGGCGATCCGCCTTTCTATTGGATGCTGTTGGAGTCTTCATTCCTTTTGCTGGTGAGGTATAATAGGCGCGCCACTTTTTCCCCCTTTATCCTTTATTTTAGGTATGACAGGTGTGGTTTTTTTAATTTTTATTATGCCAGATCCTTCCTTGATGGTCAAGTTACGCTTTGTCCTAATTTGATGCTGTTTGGTGCAGCAGTTACGGAGAACATAGGTTTCCGGCGTACACGCAACGGGAACATTTTTATATATATAGATAGTTCTTTATACCCCGCCCATCTGGCTGGGTTTCCCCAGCCACTCTGGGCGGCTCCCAATCGAATATTAAAAACACAATAAAGCATTAGATGGGGGCCCCTTTGGCTTTTCTCACACTGCAGCCTTTTTATCACTGTGCTGCCAAGATATCGTTTCCTAGCTTACATTTCCGAGTCTCCGCCTTCTTTCTTTTCCTTACGTTTACAATTTTAAAAATGGTTTCAGTGATGCATTTCTTTTCTTTCGGCTCATACACTCCAACCTGCTGCTCCCTTCTAAATATACCTAAGCTAAACCCTCCCTCCTCTTGGGCATCGTCTCCAGTTCTGGAATAAGTTGCAGAAATCCCCTGCAGCAAAACCGTCATTTGATGGGACACGGGGCAGAGTGAAATGGAGTGCACGGGGGGGGGGATGAAGCTCATAAATGGCTCCCCCCTCCCTCATTTCATCCCCAGAACAACCTTGCGAGGAAGGTTAGAATAAGCTTTAGAAATCCACACACACACACACGGCCCGCTGCAATGAAACCAGCATTCAATGGAATGGAATGAACGGGGTTGGGGAGCGGGGCAGGATCCCCCCCTCGCCCTTACCCGTAGGAGTGACCGATGAGGATGTTCCTCTTCCGAGCGTAGCGCTTGAAGACGGCCCGCATGTCTTCGGCCAGGGCGTAAAAAGTGTAGGCGGCGGCGATTTGTGGGGCCGAGCTGCACCCGTGGCCGGCCAGGTCCGGGGCCACCACCTCGTAGCCCAGCTTGGCGAAGAAGTCCAGCTGCTCCTTCCAGATGTCCAAAGAGCCCCCCACGCCGTGGATGAAGAAGAGGACCACGTCGCCGTGGGTGCCCTTGCAGCTGGTGATGAACTTGGTGCAGTCGACATTGACTACCTTCTTCGGCTTGCGCCGGCGGCGCTTGGCAGGGCCGGGGGCGGAGGGGTTGGCTGCGCCGGTGCCGGCCGCGTCCGAGACCTCCAGCTCCATCGTGCCGTTGGGTTCGGAGCCGTTCTGGCAGTGGAGAATGTCGGAGCGGACGGCGTCACCCAGGTTCTCGATGACCATCTGCCCGTTGCGGTAGACGGTGATGCGGCGTTTGCAGCGCACGACGCCCGCCGTCTGGGGCGCGTCCTCGGCCCCCGGTGGGTGGGTGGGGGCCAGGTGCTTGACCCGCAGGACCCGCCCGGGCTTCACCTCCACGAAGCTAAAACCGTCGCTGGACTCGACGCTCTCCAGGGGACCCACTGCGTTGGGGGTCTTGCCCATCAGGCAACACAGGAGCCCGTCGGTGATGCTGGTGAACATCGTGATTCCTGCATCGAGAGGAATGACAGAATAGTGCGTGAGACGCTTTCGGGGTCGTGGGTTCGAGCCCTGAATTGGGCAAAAGGGGTTGGAACAGGTGACCCTCACGGTCGCTTCCAACTCCATGATTCTATGTTTACATGGGAGAGGGCATCCCGGCAGCAGCAGGCCTCCCATTCTGGGGATGAAAGGGAATCCTCTCAACAGCCCTGCGAGGTAGGCCAGTGTAATTATCCCCGAGTCCCAGATTCCTGTGCTACAGATGAAAAGACATGGAGCACATTCACCCCACACATTTAAAGCACTCTGATAGCACAACAGTCATGGCTCCCCCCCCCAAATAACTGGGGAAACGGTAATTACATAAAAGAGGGCTGAGAGTTGCTAGGGGACCCCCTATTCCCTCCCCACAGTAAATAAAGCTGAAGTAAATAAACGAATATCTAAAAACTGTGTTTTTTGCAGGGAGGGTGTTCCATTTGGCTTCCAAATTGATGATGGGCGCTGAACCACTGGTGTCTGTCATGAGGACACAACAGCGCACTGCAAAATTTTGCTGCAGTTCAGACATATATCTGGGGTCAGCAACCTTTTCCAGCCGTGGGCCGGTCCACCGTCCCTCAGACCTTGTGGGGGGCCGGACTATATTGGTTGGGGGGAAATGAACGAATTCCTATGCCTCACAAATAACCCAGAGATGCATTTTAAATAAAAGGACACATTCTACTCATGTAAAAACACGCTGATCCCCGGACCGTCTGTGGGCTGGGTTGAGAAGGCGATTGGGCCGCATCCGGACCCCGGGCCTTAGGTTGCCTACCCCTGATACACACACACACACACACACACACACACACACAATGTTCTGTGTGTGTGTGTGTGTTTGTACTGTATATATATTTTGCAATATCATTCCAATAGTAGCCTCATTATAATACCAATTTTCTAACAGGAGTGTTCTTGGTCCAGGTGCCAGCCAGCCCTGCAGAACCATTCCATTCCACTTCTCAAGTTTTCTTTTCTCACTGGATTATGCTCAGATCTAGTGTCTGCTGTTGTCCCTTGCCTTCTCAAATTATTATTTACTCCATTTGCACCTCACATCTTTCCCCCAAGTAGCTCACGGTTGCAAGGCGCATAGTTCTCCACCCCCCACAACAACCCTGTGGGGTAGGTTAGGCTGAGAGACAGTAACAAACCCCACCCCACCCCACCCCACCTGCAAGCTTCAGGGCTGAGTGGGAAGATTTGAACCCTGGTCTCTCCCGGTTCCTAGTCTAGCACTCTAACCACTACACCAGACTGCCTGTACTTCAAAACTTGTACTTCTTAATGCTCACACTTCAAACATTGTGTGCATGCTGATACGGCCCCATTCCTGTTTCTCACTGGTGCCAATCCTGTCTCCACCCACGACTTGAGTTTGCTGTTAGAGGGATTATGTTTGTGATAAACTGTCAGAACACCAGAGTTTCTTGGGCTCCTAATGATGAAAGATTAAAAAAATCAGAATAAAAAGCCAAACCATCAATGAAGAAACCACAAAGGACACAAGCCATCGGTCCAAACGCACTTAAAAATAAATAAATACTCAGGTAAGAACAGATTCATTTGTATACAAGTCATCGGACCATCACAAAAGCTTTCTGCAGCGTGGAAGCCACACAAGGTCACGTCAGCAAAACTTAACTCGGATCAAAGCAAAAAAAGAATTAAAAGTGTAATACAATTCAAGTGCCAAATCTCCTGGGCAGACGGCAAAAGGCCTCTTAAATAAATTTAATAAAAGCAGGAAGCAAACTTAAAATTCTAAATCTCTCTCACAACACACAGAATGCTCTTAGGAGATTTCTCCAAACTTCAGCTCCTGCAGATAAGGGGCATCTCTCCCCCCCCCAAAACACGAGAGGGGAGCAGGAAACCCCAAATCTTTGGGGTGGGAGAATCCTAAAGCAGTCCAATGAGGGTGGGAAACTTGGGGGAGAAAAGGGAGAAGCCCTCGACAGGAGATTGCCTAAATTACCTGTAATCTGCAGGCAATGTACCTGGTATCTGAAGAAGTGTGCATGCACATGAAAGCTCATACCAAGAACAAACTTAGTTGGTCTCTAAGGTGCTACTGGAAGGATTTTTTAATTTTTTATTTTGTTCTGTAATCTGCTATTCATTTTGGAAAGTTTGTTAACTTATGTTATTCTGCTAGATCATGAAAAGACGGGCCAGTTAATCAGGCAAGGGGAGCCAATGGGTCTCAGACCCTCAGTGAGTTAGGGGCTTCCCCTGCATGCGAAGACCTGTTCTGGCGGATGGAGCGGATGGGACCAAGAGGGGGTCCAATGGTCAAGAAGGCAGTTTCTGCCCATGCCATAAAGGGAAGTGAGGGGCAGGTGGGACTCATCCACCTGGGAAGGGAGCCCATCTAGGAGAAGGAAAACTCTGGCCCTCAACCTCCGCTGCCTTGTGGGATGTCTTCAGGAGAAGAAAACCCTACACAAATGCAGAGTGGAGTCCCTAAGGCAGTTGGATCGCGCCTTGCACGCCTCCTTCCGGCAACTCCTGCAGCCCAGCTGGTGCCAAACGTTTTGCTCTGGTTTCCTTTGGACCACATCAGCCAGGCAGAGAGAGGGGTCTTGTCGTCAGCGGCGGAGGAAGCCGCACGGGCACCTGGGGGGGGGGCGCGCCCAGCATAGCTGTCAAGTTTCGGATTTGAAAATAAGGGATCAGCACCCTCACCTGTCCCGGGGACAGTCTACGGTTCTCAGGGACAGTCCACGCCGCGGTAATCCCCCCCCCAGGCTACAAATTAATTTACACCAGGAAAGAGCTCCCAGGAAAGAGAAATCAGGGCAGAGAAAAGAAAGCACTTATTCACGCAGCACACGGTTAACCTCTGGAACTCCCTGCCACAGGGAGCAGCGATGGCCACCAACTTGGATGGCTTTAGAAAAGGATTAGGCAAATTCATGCAGGAGGAGAGGACCACTGATGGCTTCTGGCCAGGTTGGCTCTGCTCTGCCTCCAGTTAGGGGCAGCAATGCTTAATCTGAGCACCTGTTGCCGAGAAACATTCGTCTATTTTATCTTCTTCTTTATATATCTGTCTGTCTGTCTGTTTGTTATTAGGTATTTATATTCCACCTTTTTCTCCAAGGAGCTCCCTGGTCCTAGTCCTCATTTAATCCCCACAACAGTCCTGTGAGGTAGGCAGGCAGGCAGGCAGGGCTGAGAAAGGCAGGGACCCAAGGAGTCCCCGGACTCCAACTCTCCTTCCTGGAAATAAGGGAATTTTGTCCGGCATTTTGTCACCCCCCTCAGTGATGACACCTGGGGCGGAGCGCATCCACTGCACCCCCCCTTCCTCCGCCCCTGCTTGTCGTCTGGGAAGCCCGGGAGCAAATGCAGCAGTTTGGCTTCACCCCCGGAGACACACTCCATTGTTTCTTGGGAGAGAGACGGATGCCAATCAGCCGAGCATCCAAGCATTCAACCCCTTCTCTCCCTCCCCCATATAAAACCTCAGTACGTTCCCAGCAAAGTGCCACTACATGGTGTGTGTCCCCACCACCCGGTACATATAAACTGGCTAATCATCAAGCGGACATGGGATCCTTGCCAAACTGTGGCGAGAACGCAGTCCCAGCGGCCTCCATCGAAACATGGTGGGGAGGCCAGACATCTGGGAGACCTCCTTATTTAATTAACCAATTAGAGTCAACTTGATTAGAAGCAAGTCAAGCCGAGCTGAGCAGAGGAGGGAGAAGAGCGGAGGCGGAACAAAATGCTCTGGACTTCGCCATCTCGCATCCATGCACCAGATGCACTGGAAAAAGGCCAGGCAATATGCACCATGGGGGGGGGACGACCCACATCGCCAACTTATCACCCCAGCAGCGCTCTTCCGCCTTTCTCGTTTACAATCTAGGAACACAAGGATCTGCCGGTTTTGGTTCTCTCGGGACACATTCACACCATAGGTGACATTTCTTTAAACACTCGGGGCTTCCTCCAATGGATTTTGAGCGCTGTCATTTGTTACGGGTGCTGAGAGTTTTTAGGAAATCTCCTACTCCTCTAACAGAACTACAATTCTCAGGTTTCCCTATGAAGAGGGATTGATTATTATACCACTCTGGGAATTACAGCTCTCTGGGGGGGGGAGGAATTGGATCCTCCTAACAACTCTCAGCACCCTTCTTAACAAACGGCAGTTCCCATAATTTTTTGGGAAACGCCCTTATCTGTTTAAAGTGGAACGATAGGAGTCTTGGTAGACCATAAACTTGACATGAGTCAACAGTGTGATGCAGCAGCTAAAAAAGCCAACGCAATTCTGGGCTGCATCAATAGGAGTATAGCGTCTAGATCAAGGGAAGTAATAGTAGCACTGTATTCTGCTCTGGTCAGACCTCACCTGGAATACTGTGTCCAGTTCTGGGCACCACAGTTCAAGAAGGATACTGACAAGCTGGAACGTGTCCAGAGGAGGGCAACCAAAATGGTCCAAGGCCTGGAAACGATGCCTTATGAGGAACGGCTTAGGGAGCTGGGTATGTTTAGCCTGGAGAAGAGAAGGTTAAGGGGTGATATGATAGCCATGTTCAAATATATCAAAGGATGTCATATAGAGGAGGGAGAAAGGTTGTTTTCTGCTGCTCCAGAGAAGCGGACACGGGGCAATGGATTCAAACTACAAGAAAGAAGATTCCACCTAAACATTAGGAAGAACTTCCTGACAGTAAGAGCTGTTCGGACAGTGGAATTTGCTGCCAAGGAGTGTGGTGGAGTCTCCTTCTTTGGAGGTCTTTAAGCGGAGGCTTGACAGCCATCTGTCAGGAATGCTTTGATGGTGTTTCCTGCTTGGCAGGGGGTTGGACTGGATGGCCCTTGGGGTCTCTTCCAACTCTAGGATTCTATGATTCTATGATACCCTCAAAACTCGCCAAAATATATAAGTCAAAATCCAGTCTCTGTCTGTTGGAGGTGCAAGGAAGTAGAAGGGACCATGATGCATGTTTGGTGGGGCTGTGAAAAAGTTTTTTTAAAAATGGGGATGTGTTCATGAGGAATTTAAAAAGATGCTCAAAATTTCTCTAGATGTAAAGAACCAGAGGCATATCTATTGGGTCTAATTGGAAGGGGCACCCCACAGGATAAGCAAAGATTATTTTCATATGCAACAGCCGCAGCCAGGCTCTTACTTGCAAAGAATTGGAAAGGAAATTCTACACCCACAAAAGAAGACTGTATTTGTAAAATTATCTGAATTTATAGAAATGGCGGAATTAACAGCAGCCATAAGATACCAGACAAATCAGAAACTAAGGCTAGAATGGCAATGTTTTGAAGAGTACATGAGTAAACACGGTTCTAAGGAGAACAGGTTGGTATGTATAGATTAAGTTTGTAAAGCAGACCTAGGAAAAATTAATATGTTTAGAACATTAAAGACGAGGTGTTTAAGATGCAATGTAAATAGGAGTGTAAGAAAGTGAGAAGCTTCTGGGATATGATATATAATGAGATGAGGAAAATGTTGAAATATGCATTTGCTAAAAAAAAACCAGAAGCATTTCCACTGGGCATCATTGGTACTGATATTAAAAAAAACAAGACTTTAAACTTTTCCAATATGCAGTGACTGCGGCGAGAATCTTAATAGCACAAAAATGGAAACAAGAAGAAACACCGACAAAGGAAGAATGGACAGTGAAATTACTGGAGTATGCGGAATTGGATAAAATGACAGGAAGAATCCAAGAACAGCGGGACCAGAAATTCATCAAAGACTGGACTAAATTTACGAATTATTTGAAAGATGATGGTATTCAATCGAATACGTTGATAGGACGGCAAGAAGCTTTGTAGATTAATGAAGAAATATTGTTGTAAATGTGAATCTTATAGTGATTCATTTGAATATGATGGCGTTAAGCAATGATAGATTTAAGAAGTATAGATTAAAGAGATAGAGGTTTGAAAACCATGTGGAGGGTTTGAGGAAAGTCATGGCCCTAAAAAGCCAGTGTTAAAATATGGAAGTTAATGTGAAAGTTTTTTTGGGGGGGGTAATGTCTGCATATAAAACTAATAAAAAAATGATTTTTTAAAAAAGATGCAATGTAAATACGAACTTAAAGTTTAAGGGATGATGAGTATTGGAGGAGGGAAGACACATGGGTGTATTAATATTATTATTTTTCTCTCTTCATTTTCTTTTTTGTTCTTTTCTTTTCTGGGATATTATTTGTATTTCTGCCTGTGTGAATGATCATTGTTTGTTTGTTTGCTTATGAAATAAATAAATTAATTTAAAAATAATGAAGTGGAATGATGCAGCTTTAAATGCAAGGTGTGGGTGTGGCCTCAATTTCTCATTTATTCGATCTTTACTCTTCCACATTTTCTCCAGCAATATGCGAGCCTTTCTTTTAAATCCACGTGAAAATTCAAATCAGCATTTAAGTACGAATTTATGCTAAGGAACGCATTTTTGCAAGCAATTTTCCTCAACGCACTGCACGTTTTTGATGTTATTTGCACTGATATGCATTTTATGCACCACTTCCCCCAATACAGGCATTTTTTGCATAAACTGGCTGGCTGGAGAACCTTACATCGCAAAATTGAATTACGTGTGAATTTCAAAACATGACTTTCAGTTCTCGTATCATTTCAGAAAGTTCAAATTGGACAGATCCACCTTTCAGTGTGAACTAAATTAAATTTACCCCTCAACCAACCACTGCATAACCTTCCTCACTGCTGGAATGTGGCCCCCCAATGGGTTTCTACCAGGGCAATGTGGCCCTCGGTCCAAAAGCAGAGCTGAAGCCATCAAACGAGGCCTACCCAATACTCCCACGCCAGATCAACCTTTACTTCAAAATCTGCAGAAGGCTTGAACTGACCCCCAACCCCCAACCCCATCTCACACCCTTGCAAACCCACGAGTCACTTAAGGAGGGAGGATTTGTGTGTTGAGGAGCTGGGGGAATGGCTACCGATTGCAGCGTGCTGCCATCGACCCTTCTGTGTCAAGGCCTCCTTCTTTCACGGAGCGGAAAATAAGACTGAAAGACGAAGAAATGCAAGGGACCTTTGTTGAAAGAAAACACATTGCACAGAGAGAGGGAGAGGGAGAGGGAGAGATGCTGGTCACCATGGCAACCAGGGTGGAGTCGGGTACCATCTGAGCGACTCCAAGAACTAAGAGCTGGTTGCATAACATTGCTTCTGAGCCCAGAAGGAACCCTGTTACATAAGCCCCCACTGTCTCCCCTCTTTTCCACCACCCACCCAGGAAGGATGGGTTTGGGTGAAATATGGAAAAGGCGGACAGCAAAATTGCAGGCTTCGGCCTGCAGGAACCATTTCTGCTTCCTCTTATCAAAAGACACACACACACACACACACACACACACAATAATAATAATAATAATAATAATAATTTAAGAATCAAAGCAAATACGGCAGACACCACCCCTTGACTGCAGGTTCCAGAGGGGGGAAATCTAGAGAAACACACAGAAATGTAAGAACAGCCTGCTGGATCGGAGCCACCAAGTTCAACATCCTGTTCTCAAAATGGCCAAATTCCTAGGAGCCGAGGTAGACTGCCTCTGGTCCTGGAGGTCCGATAAGAAAGCAAGAAGAGACTAGCTTCTAGATCAATCCAATCTAACCCATCACCCTGTTCTCACAGTGGTCAACCAGGTGCCTCTATTGGGAAACCCACAAACAGGGCTCAAGCACAAGAGCAACGTTCTCCTGTGGTTTCCATCCTGGCTAGTAACCACTGATAGCCTCCTCTTGTGTGAATCCTCTTTTAAAGACATCTAGGTTGGTGGCTATATATTGTCTCCCTGCTTATTTAACTTATATGCAGAATTCATCATTCGAAAGGCTGGACTGGATGAATCCCAAACCGGAATTAAGATTAAGATTGCCGGAAGAAATATCAACAACCTCAGATATGCTGATGACACAACCTTGATGGCAGAAAGTGAGGAGGAATTAAAGAACCTTTTAATGAGGGTGAAAGAGGAGAGCGCAAAATATGGTCTGAAGCTCAACATCAAAAAAACTAAGATCATGGCCACTGGTCCCATCACCTCCTGGCAAATAGAAGGGGAAGAAATGGAGGCAGTGAGAGATTTCACTTTCTTGGGCTCCATGATCACTGCAGATGGTGACAGCAGTCACGAAATTAGAAGACGCCTGCTTCTTGGGAGAAAAGCAATGACAAACCTAGACAGCATCTTAAAAAGCAGAGACATCACCTTGCCGACAAAGGTCCGTATAGTTAAAGCTATGGTTTTCCCAGTAGTGATGTATGGAAGTGAGAGCTGGACCATAAAGAAGACTGATCGCCGAAGAATTGATGCTTTTGAATTATGGTGCTGGAGGAGACTCTTGAGAGTCCCATGGACTGCAAGAAGATCAAACTTATCCATCCTTAAAGAAATCAGCCCTGAGTGCTCACTGGAAGGACAGATCCTGAAGTTGAGGCTCCAGTACTTTGGCCACCTCATGAGAAGAGAAGACTCCCTGGAAAAGACCCTGATGTTGGGAAAGATGGAGGGCACAAGGAGAAGGGGACGACAGAGGATGAGATGGTTGGACAGTGTTCTCGAAGCTACTAACATGAGTCTGACCAAACTGCGGGAGGCAGTGGAGGATAGGGGTGCCTGGCGTGCTCTGGTCCATGGGGTCACGAAGTCGGACACGACTGAACAACTGAACAACAACAGGTTGGGGGCCATCCCTGACTCCTGTGGGAGGAGTCCCGTGCCTAACAAGAGGTGAAGGGTTTTGGGTTTTTTAGGATCAGGAACCTGTGCCTATTTCTTGGCTGACAAAGACTACCTTCTGCACTCAGTTCTCAGCTGCGGATGCAGGATGTGGCCATCTCTGAGGCGCGTTCTGTGGTCTCCTAGGAAACTGGCCATGAATGGCTCTTTCCCCGATGGGGAGGCAAGGAAGGACCCCTTTCTTCTGCAGGGGAAAGTGTTGGCGGGGGCCAAATTGGCAGCCATGGCGCAGAGGAGGGGAAACTATTCCAAATCGAAGAGGGTTTGCCGAAAGCCAAGGAGGCAAACCTCTCCGCTCTCCTTTTCTATCTCTCTCTCTCTCCCCTCTTTCAAATGCGGCTAATTCTGAGGGGTCCCTCTGGGCCAGACAATACCTTGGAACTTGGCGATGCTCGGATGCGCAGGCAGTTCCAAGGTTCCAACCAGGTTCCAGAACATTCTTATGCAAAGTGGAGTCCGAGTTTGGAGGAGGACAAAAACGGAGGCCGAAACTGGGGAGTCTCCGAGTGTTAGAAACTCAGATATATAATCTCATCGCCAATTGGAACCTTAAATCTAGGTTAAGATGTCTAGGCGCGTTGTTGTTTTTTACGATGCGATTTGTTATTATCGTCATTATTTTTCATTTTCTTTCTATACCGCTTTCCATTTTAAAGAAAAAAACTCAACATATTAAAACATCAAATAAAACATTCCAGAATAAAACAAATTCAGGCTTCCAGGAAAATATTTCAAGTCCTTTTCTCGGGGACATTTGGCTCCCCCCCCTCCATTGATTTACCTACTTAATTTATAGAGCTGCCCCACAGCAGGAGGACTCTAGGAAGGCAGGGTGGTGTAGTGGTTAGAGTGTCGGACGAGGACCTGGGAGACCCGAGTCCGAGTCCCCAAGCTCACTGAGCGACCTTGGAGTCAGTCACAGTCTCTTGGCCCACCTCACAGGGTCGTTGTAGGGATTAACTGAGGAAGGGGGTGGACCATGGACTCCTTGGAGAAAAAGGTGGGAGATAAATGCAACCAATAAGCTCTTCTGCTGACCTGCTTAACGAAGCTGGAGGGGTCAGCCAGAGGGAGATGCCAGTCGCCTACCTGGCATCCAGGAATCTCTGCAGGGACCCGCACCAGCTGGAAAACGTACCTGGCACCCGGCTAATTTCTAACACTGGAACTGATGAATGTGTCCTTCTTCAAAACAGCTGCCTCCAGTTTCTATTTCCAATTACCCATATATCTAGCTTTTTCTGTGCAACGCAGGTATGTTGCCTTACACTGAGTCAGGCCACAGGGCTCCATCTAGCTTGGTATTGTCCACACTGACCGACAGCAGCTCTCCCAGTCCTACCTAGAGATACCTCCGCGAGAGGGGACGTGGGACCTTTGGCATGCAAAAGCTGACACTCTTTGGCTGAGCTGTGGCCCCGCCCTTTAAAAGCAAAGCAATGACCCATTTAAATAGGAAGCGGGCTTCTAGGTTAGTGCTGCCCACACTAACTGGCAGCAGCAGTGTTTCAAAACAAGGGTCTTTTCTCAGATGCCAGGGGAGACTGAACCTTCCGCAGGCAAAGCAGCTGTTCTGCCACAGAGCCTTTCCCTATCTTAAAAATATAATGAGGTGTGTAGAAACGAAATGAATAATAATAATAATAATAATAATAATAATCTGCAAACTGAAGATAAATTTTGAGCTTCAGCCGGAACTCTGAATACGACAAACAGCGGATGGAACCTAATGAATTGCCTTAAAAACCTTTTTATGTTTCCTGCTTGCAAAACTGCACCTCCAAATTAAAAGAAAATGAAAAAGATTCCGGATTAAAAGCTTTTAGGAAGAGGCCAAGGGAGTAAATCCTTCTGGGAAAGGAAGCTCGCCTCTCCCCTTTCAGCCAGGGGGGCAAGCTCTGCTTCCAAGAGGGATGCATTCAAATTATGGGCAACGACAGACACACACAAACACACCCCATCCAAAAGCTCACATCCCTTCCCCATCGCTTGAATCTTTAGACAGAGAACATAAGTGAAGAGGGGCGTGCAGTTTCTCTTGACCTAATTCAAGCTGAGCGTGCCTGGATTTTATATAACGGAACTTCGGCTTGGAAAGAAGAGAGAGAGAGAGAGAGAGAGAGAGAGAGAGAGAGAGAGAGAGAGAGATGGTGGCTGAGAAGGGAAGGCTAAGAAAGGAACCCACAAAGGGATAGAGGGGGGTTCTGTTTGTTGAGTGAGGGATGAGACAGCTCATATCACTGGCGCCCAAACTTTTTTTGGGGGGGGGCTGCCACCTTGGTTCCACAAACTCATCCCTAGTGCCCCATGCCCAATAAAAAATTATTCAGACGAGCATGTTTGACAAGACTATTGTAATTTAGTATTTTGTTAGAAGCCGCCCAGAGTGGCTGGGGAAACCCAGCCAGATGGACAGGGTAGAAATAATAAATTATTTATTATTTATTATTATTATTATTATTATTATTATTATTATTATTATAGCAGTTTGCACGACCCACCAAGAAAAATAATCATCGGCTTGTAGCGTTGGGAGAAACCCCAGGGGGTCCCCTCGTCCAACCCTCTGCAACGCAGGAATCTCAACTAAAGCATACATGCAGGATCATAGAAACAGTAACATTCAAAGCAGTTACAGGTAGGTAGCCGTGTTGGTCTGCCATAGTCAAAACAAAATAAAATAAAATAAAAATTCCTTCCAGTAGCACCTTAGAGACCAACTAAGTTTGTTCTTGGTGTGAGCTTTTGGTGCATGCACGAATGTACCGTATCTCCAGAATGTATCTGAAGAAGTGTGCATGCACATGAAAGCTCACACCAAGAACAAACTTAGTTGGTCTCTAAGGTGCTACTGGAAGGAATTTTTTATTTTGTTCAAAGCAGTGGCAAATAGTAGCCCACTTACTCAAAAATCCAACTGAAACTTAGTTTAGTTACAGTTACAGGTGGGTAGCCGTGTTGGTCTGCCATAGTCAAAACAAAATCAAAAATTCTTTCCAGTAGCACCTTAGAGACCAACTGAGTTTGTTCTTGGTATGAGCTTTCGTGTGCATGCACACTTCTTCAGATACACTGAAACAGAAGTCACCAGATCCTTAAATATAGTGAGGGAGTGGGGAGGGGTATTGCTCAGAAGGGTGGTGGGAATGGGTGATCAGCTGATAGGTGTGGAAAACCTGTTGACGACTCTTAACGGCTGTAATTAGTCTTGCAGGGAAAGGCAAGGGGTGAGATGGCTAAAGATAGCTTTGTTCATGTATAATGAGATAAGAATCCAATGTCTTTGTTCAGACCAGGTTTCTCCATGGTTTTAAGTTTGGTGATTAGTTGCAATTCAGCCACTTCTCTTTCCAGTCTATTTCTGAAATTCCTTTGTATTAAGACAGCTACTTTGAGATCTTTTATAGAATGTCCTGGGAGATTGAAGTGTTCTCCTACTGGTTTCTCTGTCTTGTGATTCCTGATATCAGATTTATGTCAATTCAACAAAATCAAAGAAACTGACCCAGTGATGCCAGCTTTTCACACAGTCCTTTACACCTCCAGCGAAGGCCCCCTCCCCTGCTGTCACCTTTATTTTTCAGCACCCCGCCTAGATAACCACACTTTGGGAACCCCCTGGGTATTTCCACCCTGAGAAACTTGCACACTTCCAAACACCCAAATGGCAAGAGCGAACCCCCTCTCCCCACCAAAAAAGGCCCACACGTCAGATCTTGTGGCTCTCTCAACACCACCCATATCAAGAGAGAGTAATGGTGCTTGGAACACACACACAGAGGCTGATTCTCTGCGGACACTTCTGTTTCTGCCCCCCACATCTTGAGCCCTCATCAGTCCAAGCAAAGAACCTAGATGGACTGAGCCAAAGGCATCCCATTTCTAGAAAGGCCAAAGGCAGCAAGGCTTGGCAACAACAGCCCCTTCCTGACACACACACACACACACACACCCCATTCCGCCCCCCAGAAATTGGTATTCTGAACCAGGCACTTTCTGGCATTCACTATCTCCAGAAACTCCAACCCCCTGCGATGCAGGAATCTTTCACCCAACGTGGGACTCGAACCCACGACCCTGAGATTCAGAGTCTCATGCTCCGGCCGCTGAGCTTGCAGAAATATCTCCCAGGACCCATAAGCCCCCTTTTAAAATTAACTCGTCCTCCGAAACGCTAAGACGCACACAGTTTATGAAGGCTGCTTCCCTTTATTTCCGTCCTTTAGGGATTCAGGGTGGTCTGGGACTTTTATTAGTTTAAAGGCGAGCGAGAGGCAACAAGAAAAGAGGTTTGTAAAACATTCGTGTCACGGAGAAAAGTGGGTGGATGAAAGCTTCTCTCAGAACTGGTGGACGTCCCAGGAAGCTGAATGTTGGAAGATCCGAGGCACGCAAGAGGAAGCCTTCGCACAGCGCAGTTCAACTGCGGAAATCCCTCCTGCAGGAGGGAGTGATAGGCACTGATTTGGAAGGTCGGCGGTTCGAATCCCCGCGATGGGGTGAGCTCCCGTTGCTCAGTCCCAGCTCCTGCCCACCTAGCAGTTCGAAAGCACGTCAAAGTGCAAGTAGATAAATAGGTACCGCTCCGGCGGGAAGGTAAACGGCGTTTCCGTGCGCTGCTCTGGTTCGCCAGAAGCGGCTTGTCATGCTGGCCACATGACCCGGAAGCTGTACGCCGGCTCCCTCGGCCAATAAAGCGAGATGAGCGCCGCAACCCCAGAGTCGGACACGACTGGACCTAACGGTCAGGGTTCCTTTTACCTTTACCTTTAAAAGAGGACGGGGTCATGGAGGAAGATAAGACCGCTATCGCTCTGCCCCCACAGTTGGACTCGGAGGCAGCAATGCTTCTGAATGCCACTTGCTGGAAAACCGCAGGAGGGGGAGAGTGTTTTCTCTCCTTCTTTGTTTAAAAATCACGCCAGCTATGTGCACCCTCCCCCTCACCCACCTCCACCCCGGCTGATATTTTGTTGGGTGCATCACTCTTGTCCCACCACAGAACCCTGCCTACTCTTGCATTCCACAGACTGGAGAGAGAGAGAGAAAGAGGGAAGGAAGAAAAGGGAGAGAAAGAGAACAGAATAAACAGCTGCTGTGTGCATATGCCAGGGGAAGATTTTTGGGCAGGTGTCCAGGGCCCCACTCAGCAAAAGAAGCCGGAGCCCCTCCAACACAAAAGGGCTGTCTTGGGTACGTCGGTTTTGACATATCTTTATTTATTTAGTAGATGCGTATTCCTCCTTTTAGGAATCTTTCCTTACACGAGAAAACCACACCCACTCACCAATGGCTAGGAACCTGAGATGCTTGCCTGATAATGCTGAGCCATCCAGCTCAGTCATGTCCCCACTGACTGGCAGCAGCAGCTCTCCAGGGTTTCGGGCAAAACGCTCCTGGCGCCTGGCTAATTTCTAGCACTGCGGCCATTGTAAGGAGAGGACGTTGGACGTGATCCAGGATGACTCTTCTTCAGTAACGCTCTCCTTTCTTGCAGCTCAATCCCCAGGGGGCATCTCCAAGGTAGGGCTGAGAGATATCCCCCCCCCCAAGTCTGAAATCCTGGAGGAGGAGGAGAAGAGTTTGGATTTGATATCCCGCTTTATCACTACCCGAAGGAGTCTCAAAGCGGCTCACATTCTCCTTTCCCTTCCTCTGTGAGGTGAGTGGGGCTGAGAGACTTCAGAGAAGTGTGACTAGCCCAAGGTCACCCAGCAGCTGCATGTGGAGGAGCGGAGATGCGAACCCGGTTCACCAGATTACGAGTCCACCGCTCTTAACCACTACACCACACTGGCTCTCAGTGTGGACAAAACTGAGCTAGATGGATTAAGGGTCTAAGGCAGTGGCCTCAATTAAATTAGCTGTTTATGCAAAAGCATGAGGACTAGCTGGGTGATTCTCAGGGACTCTCTCAAATCTACAATCCTGTGATTCTATCTATGACTCCCCCCCCCTTTTGGCCTGATCTAGCTGCTGCAGGGCTGTTCTCATGGGCTACAACCAACGTACAACTACCCATCTATGGGATGCTCTCCCCAGGGAGGTGGTACCTTGGTTTGCATACGTTTTGGATTACAAACACGTCAAACCCAGAAGTGCGTGTCCCGGTTTGCAACCTTTTTTTGGATTACAACCTATTTTGGGGGGATTACGAACAAATTCTTTTTGGAGGCCCCATTGGCGAAAGCGTGCCTTGGGTTACGAACGGTTTCAGCTTAAGAACGGACCTCCAGAGCGAACTAAGTTCGTAAGCAGAGGTACCACTTACAGGTAAGGTAGCTGTACACCTTTAGGCGCCAGGCGAAAACATTCCTTCCCAGCCAGGCCTTGGTCTGATTGGCATCCGATGTCCTTTTAAATGTGTCGTGGGAGGGGGCATTATTGGGGTGGGGGTCGGTTCTTATTTTTAGTATGCAGTTTGTGGTGCTTTTTTTAATTGTAATTTTATGTTGTTGTAAACCGCCCTGAGATCTACTGATAAAGGGCGATGTAGAAAATTTAATAATAATAATTGCAATGGGTCTACCTTGAGTAGAATCAAAGAACTGTAGAGTTGGAAGGGACCCCAAGGGTCATCAAGTCCAACCCCCGCAATGCAAAAATTATATTTATTTCTCTATATCTGTCTGTCTATCTATCTATCTATCTATTTCTCTATATCTGTCTATCTATCTATCTATCTATCTATCTATTTCTCTATATCTGTCTGTCTATCTGTCTATCTATCTATCTATCTATCTATCTATCTATTTCTCTATATCTGTCTGTCTGTCTGTCTGTTCACCTATCTATCTATTATTCCTCGCCCATCTGACTCGGTTTCCCCAGCCACTCTGGTTGGCAGGCAGCATATAAAAAAAATATAATAAAACATTATACATTAAAAAACCTCCCTATCTAGGGCTGCCTTCAGATATCTTCTGCAGCTGTACAGTTTTGTTTCCCTTGACTTCCGATGGGAGGGCGTCCTCATCAGTTCGATGCAGCTGTGATTTCCACAAATGTACCTTGCCATCTTAAAGGGGGCGCGCCAGGGAACCGTGCAAGGCTACGAAACTCAGAGTCTATCGTTATCTAACTGCATCGCTCTGCCTGTTCAGCATAAAAACACACACAGACACATTCCTCCAGTCCACATTCCCAAGAGGGAGAAGCGCAGACAGGCAGAGCATCTGCTTTGCGTGCACAAGATCCCATAGTTCAATCCCTGGCTCCTCCAGATGAGGCCAGGAGGAGACGCCCTGCGTGGAAACTCTGGAGGACAGCTGCCGGCCAGTGCAGACGATACTGAGCTCAGTGGGCCAATGAAAGGTCTGACTCGGTGTAAGGCAGCATCCCATGTCCCTAAAGAAATGGGATTGGAGGGGGAATTGCAACCACAGCGGGTGGCGCTGTGGGTTAAACCACAGAGCCCAGGGCTTGCCGATCAGAAGGTGGGCGGTTCGAATCCCCACAACGGGGTGAGCTCCCGTTGCTCGGTCCCTGCTCCTGCCAACCTAGCAGTTCGAAAGCACGTCAAAGTGCAAGTAGATAAATAGGTACCGCTCCGGCGGGAAGGTAAACGGCGTTTCCGTGCACTGCTCTGGTTTGCCAGAAGCGGCTTAGTCATGCTGGCCACATGACCCGGAAGCTGTACGCCGGCTCCCTTGGCCAATAAAGCGAGATGAGTGCTACAACCCCAGAGTCATCCACGACTGGAACTAACAGTCAGGGGTCCCTTTACCTTACCTCTAGCCCAAAGTCCGCACAGAATGTACAAGGAATTTTATATGCTCGTCGGGGGCTACCACCAACAAGCCTCTGTTGTCACCTTCGGCTGGAAGCTTGGTTTCAAAAGCACCAGCAGAGCAGGCGCACTCCTGCCCAATGAGCATGGGCAAAGGGCTCCTTCGCTCGACCCTTCTCCCAGACCCTGAAAGCGAGGGTGCGAAGCACAAGGCACCACGGCGTGGCCCAGAGCACCACCCACATCGCTGGGATGACTTTTGGATCCGAGGGAGGGGTGACAACAATTCCTACCCTGTTCCTGTTGGCAGTGGGAAGGTAAACCGGTTAAACGCCTTGTACCCTATGCCAATGGAGGCGTTCTTGACAGGAGCCAGATGGCATCAGCTCTGCCAACTCACCACGAAGCAGGGGGCAGATAGTAAGGGGGCCACAATACCTCCCCCCAGCAAGATTATGTCCCAGCTGGAGATTCCCCTCCGTCTCAAGAGTTTGGCTGGATCAGGCCAAAGGGGGCCCATCTAGTCCAGTACCCTGTTCCCAGTGTGGCCAAATGCCCTTAAGAACCTAGGAATCAAGATAGACTGCCTCTAGACCTGGAGGTTCCATAAGAAGAGCCCTGCAGCTGGGTGGCCCCATGGTCCAGCGTCCTGCCCACTCAGCGGCCAAGCAGGTGCCCGTAAGGGAAGTCCTCGAACAGGACTTTCAACCAGTGTTCAAAATTAGCCAGACACCAGGCACATCTTGCATCTGACTATTGGCCAAGTGAAGATGCCTGGGCACCACGATGGCGCCTGACATCTCCCCCATCTAGGGATCCTTGGATCTGCACTGTTTTCAAACACCAATACCGCCCCCCCCTGTAGCATTCTCTCCAATATATTTTATCTGCACAATCGGAATGAATTTCAGGAACCAAAACGCTTTTTCTGTGCAGCCTGAGCAGCAGTAGTGAACAGCGTTATACTGAATTGTTGTCGCTTGCCTTCGCTTCTCCCCCCGCCCTGCTCAGAGTTGGGAAGAATATTCCTACGTTATGAATGGTCTGAGGCACCATTACGAAAAAGAGGTCGAAATCGGCCAATAGATATGTGGACTGTCCTGGGATCAAGTGACTATTCTTCTTTAAGTTCTCAAAGTTTTCAACCGAGCTCAAGGTTGTCCTCTGAACTAGCCAGATGTTTAACTGGGAATCCATCACAATCAGTCCATCATTTGGAAAATAAGACTCTTGCCCAAAAATGGCAACCAGGCATTCCATTTTGGCCACTGCAACCTTGGTTTAAGCCTTAAGGAGACTTTTGTTTGTTTGTTTGTTTGTTTGTTTATCTGAATTTCTAACCCTGCTTTCAACCCAAACAAGTTCATATAGTTTTAGCAAACTCTGGCACGTTAAGCCTACTGCTAGTTACAGGTAGGTAGCCTACTGCTTTGTCCATGGAGTTTTCTTGGCAGAGATACTGGAGTGGCTTGCCAGTTCCTTCTCCAGGTGGATCACATTTAGTCTAAACTCTCCGCTATGACCTGTCCATCTTGGACCATAAAGAAGACTGATCGCCGAAGAATTGATGCTTTTGAATTATGGTGCTGGAGGAGACTCTTGAGAGTCCCATGGACTGCAAGAAGATCAAACCTATCCATCCTTAAAGAAATCAGCCCTGAGTGCTCACTGGAAGGACAGATCCTGAAGTTGAGGCTCCAGTACTTTGGCCACCTCATGAGAAGAGAAGACTCCCTGGAAAAGACCCTGATGTTGGGAAAGATGGAGGGCACAAGGAGAAGGGGACGACAGAGGATGAGATGGTTGGACAGTGTTCTCGAAGCTACTAACATGAGTTTGGCCAAACTGCGGGAGGCAGTGGAAGACAGGAGTGCCTGGCGTGCTCTGGTCCATGGGGTCACGAAGAGTCGGACACGACTGAACGACTGAACAACAAAAACAAGCCTACTGCTGTTACACCTAGTTGGATCTGAAGACGATAATTCCTCTGGAAAAGGGTGTGACTAGGGCACAGAGTGAGCACCAAGTTCCAGCAACTTTCTCCCATTTTCCATCCCTCACCCATAAACAGGAATCCTGCAAGACAGGTGCAAACACGGAAAATAAACAGAATTTATCAACTCTGAAACTTCGGGATACGGCAGGTCCAAAAATGTAAACGTTCACCGCTTAACACTGACAGGTCTCTCCTCAGGCTGCCCTGCACTCTGTATTTAAAAAGAAATGCTTCAGATTCCAACCCTACTCACTAAAATCTGAAACCCACAACAGTATCTCTAAACGATGCTCACTGTGATCATTTTTTGGGAATTGCAAAATACACACAACGTATTCCATTTCTGCCAGCTTCCATGAATTATGGTACTGGAGCTCCATCCACTTGTGAGTCCTCCTGTTCCCACCCACCAATGCCACCACCACGTGGCTTCAAGCGTACTGGCTACCTTGAGGTCTAGAAACTTGGGGTGTTTGGTTGTTGTTGTTGTTGCTTTTTTAAAAAAGTGAGGGCGGGTAAGGAAAACTGAGTTAAAATTCTCCAGGGTGTGATTTCCCTTCTTGAGGCCGATTATTGTAGTTTCATAAATGTCAGCACAAAATCCCCATCACCCTGGCTGCAATATTTATGTAATTGCTTTTAAACATATATATATCTGGGTTTGTCTGGGGCTTTGGGGAAGGGGGGGGGTTGCAACACAGCTGCCAAAGCACACCATTCCTCTTGCAAGCTGGGGGGGTGGGGGGCTGTGACATGCCAAACCCACACTTCCCCGCAAACCCTTTGCTGCGCTCATTTTGCAGAGTCACAGAATTGCAAAGCTGGAAGGGAGCACAAGGGCAGCAACACGATCACAGGGCAGGGTGGATTTGATTCAAATCAAACCGATTTAAATCACGATTTAAATCACTAGTCAGTAAGGCTCAGGGTGGATTTAAATTTTTAAAAATCCGATTTAAATAAAAAAATCTGATTTTTTTATTTAAATCTGATTTTTTAGATTTAAATCTGATTTTTTATTTAAATCTGATTTTTTATATTTAAATCTGATTTTTTATTTAAATCTGATTTTTTTTTATTTAAATCTGATTTTTTATTTAAATCTGATTTTTTTATTTAAATCTGATTTTTTTTAAATTTAAATCCACCCTGAGCCTTACTGACTAGTGATTTAAATCGTGATTTAAATCAGTTTGATTTAAATCAAATCCACCCTGTTGCAGGGCCTTTTCTGCGGTGGCTCCCCATCTGTGGAATGCTCTCCCCAGGGACGTTCGCCTGGCACCTTCATTATATGTACTGTTGATAGGCAAACTAAGGCCTGGCCCAATCGCCTTCTAAATCTGGCCCGTGGATGGTCTGGGAATCAGTGTGTTTTTACATGAGTAGAATGTGTCCTTTTATTTAAAATGCATCTCTGGGTTATTTGTGGGGCCTAGGAATTTGTTCATTCCCCCCCCCCCAAAAAAAATAGTCCGGCCTATCACATGGTCTGAGGGACAGTGAAAACTGCTGAAAACGTTTGCTGACCCCTGATATATACCTTTAGGTGCCTGGCAAAAACGTTCCTCTTCAGCCAGGCCTTTGGCTAATTGACACCCAACACCCTTTTAAATGTGTTGTGGGAGACGGGATTATCGGTTTAGTTTTTGTTCTTATTTTTATTATCAAATCAAATCAAATCAAATTATTTTTATTATGCGTTTTGTGTTTTTTTTGTACTGTGGTTTTATCTTGTGAACCTTCCTGAGACTTGCGGATATAGGGTGCTACACTAATAATAATAATAATAATAATAATAATAATAATAATAATAATGTTGGTGTGGGAATCTTCCACCCAGCGTGAGGCTCAAACCCACGACCCTGGGATTAAGAGTCTCATGCTCTACCAACTGAGCTATCGAAATAACGATACGGATTTAAAACTGGTGGGGGGAACCTGTCCACAAAGGAAAAAGCTAATGGGTTCAAATTCAGGATTCACCCAGTGGAGTCCGTTTCTTACCTGCCACTTACGCTACAGGAGATATTTAGAAGGCAAGACCTTCTAAATTATCAGCCGCTGCCAAGCTGTGGTCTTGAGTTACCGCCATAACCTAGGAAGTTCTGGCACTGGGGGGAAGGGGGACTCTTCATGTTTTTTTTAAAACTGAATGGCTGTTGGCAGATGTTGATAAGCGCATCAGTTATAGGATGCCACCATTCGCACCAGAGTCAAGAAAGGTAAGGGCAACCTTTCTGGATAGTGCAAGTGCCAAACCCCAGGGGTGCAGACCGGAAGGAATGCTTCTTTAAAAATAATAATCTGGACATTGTAGATTTGTTCTGGTCTGGTGCAAGTAATATATTTCATAAATAATTTCATAAATAATAATAATAATAATTTATTATGGTTGCATGATTCGAGCTCATACTGTATTGTGATTGCCACGGGCTATAAACAATAAAAAATCTATTGAAATTGACTCTCAGGTGATAGGAAGCCTCTTTGAATTGGGGGGAGAGATATCGCAGAACATCTGTGCTGCCGTGCGTGCAGGAAGTCTCAGGTTAACTCTCTTTCAGCATACCCAGGTAGGGCCAGAAACCCCAGCGGGACACTGCCGGTCAGTGTGGACAGTGATGAGCTAGATGGAACAGCAGAAGGCAGCTTTCTATTTAATTCAGTCCATGAGGACCAGAATCTTGCTCTGTTTTTAAGGGAAGGGCAGAGCTCTGGGGTGGGGCATCAGCTTTGCATGAAGCGAGTCTCAGGTTCAATCCCTGTCCAGTTGTTATCTGTCAAAGTCCTCCTCTCAAGGGGCTTGGTTTTTTCTACAGATAGAACGTGAGACCATGGGTCTTGGATCATAAGGTCTTGCTTAGAGTTAAGTGTTGGCCCGGGTGCTACGGGTTCCAGGCATTTTAACGCAGCATCAGTGCAGGAATTTGTAAGAGGTTCTTGTTTGGATGGCTTCCTAGAAAGGTGTTTCTCAGTCTCCCCTCTGGACCTGGGGGTTGTGGTACTCTTGAGGAGATTAAAAAGTTTATTAAAATCCATTTTTTTGTAGCGCTCTGCCTTAAAGTTTTTAACATTTTTGCTCTTTTTAACATTAGGAGGTCTCCTTTTCAAGGCAGTAGTCCTGCAGGAACTCTTGGCCTTCCTCAATGATCTATTTTTGCAGGGGATTGTGTGTTAAGTCAAAATTGCATATAGTCGGAACCACCCTGGAACTGCCCCTGCCCAGCCATTGCTACCTTTCCAAAGTCAGTGCCCCAGGCCGCAGGACAGATGTTGAAGGTGGGTCAAGACCCTGACAGTGATACTGGGATTTGTAATTTCAGTGTGTGAACCAGGAATGGTCCCGTGTGGAAGGAAATACAAATAGTCTCACTATCATGCAATCCCTGTCATCTCAGGGGGGTGGGGTGGGAAGGACCCCCGTCTTAAATCCTAGAGAGCCACTGCTGCCAGCCAGTGTAGACAGTACAGAAATAGATGGATCAGTGGGTTGGTTTGTGGCAGCCGCCGGGAAGATCCTCTGCCTGAAGCCCTGGAGAAAGGCTGCCAGTCAGTGCAGGAATAATGAGCCAAGATGCACAAGGGCCTGGCTCCACAAAACACACACACAGAGATAAGAGACCAGCGTCCATCCCAGGCCCTCCTGCATGCATCCTGACCTTGCCTGGATATTGCCCTTTCAAATGCATGCGTTGGAAGCTGGGGGGGGGGAGTAATTCCCTCCTCCTCCTCCCCCACCCCTTAATGGCTCCCTGGGCAGATGCAGCAACCTCCTGCTGAAAAGGCAACGCACCTAATTATTTTTATTTTTAGCAAGACAACGCACACAAGAGGACAACCCTCCCGGTGCCCCGACTGCTGCCGCCGAACCGACATGCAAACAAACAAACCAACCCTTGACGTTGCAATGCTTTCAAGAACCCACCTTGGCTCGCATGCAAATCTCCTTAAAGCTTTGCAAATCCTGGCTGATCTCTTCCCAGGCTCCTTGGGCCATTTCCACCACCCGCTTCCCTTCCTCTTTGCACAGACCTCCCTATTACCTCCACCTCCACCCCCACCCCCCCCCCCGCCTCCATTTCTCTTCCCTGGAAACGCATCCCTGGTGGTGCAAAAAAATGTAAACGCGCACGAAACTAGAGCATCTCACCTCATTTATCCGCGAGGACCAGTCAGGCTCCGCGAGATGGCAAAAGATGGTTAAGAGAAGGAAGGAAGGGAGGAAGGAAGGATGGAAAGAGCAGGCTCAATATCTGTCTAGGAACCGCATGCAATGTTCCCCGCACCCCACCCCAAACCAACCCACTTTCTGCTGCTGTGATTCTGTCCAGCTGACATTCCCCCCCCCCCCTATGAAAGCTGTAGGGATTTCAGCCCCAGGTTTCCTTCCTGCCTTCAGAAATTCACCTCTGCAAACGGGGAGGAGGAGGGGGAAGAGGAGAGCTGGCCTTGCCTTCACATCAAATCCCTCCTTGTGGGAGGAGGGTCTGTGGCACATGACGGACAGGTGGAGGAGGAGGAGGAGGAGAAAAAGCAGCGGGGGGGCGGGGGGAGAAAGAGGAGGAGGTTTATAGGACAACCCCCCCCCCCAGCAGGTGTGCTGGCGGTAGTAAGTCTTGAGCAGAGGTGTCAAAATCATGTTTCCCCCAGTTTAAAGCTGGTTGGTGTTGTTTTTTAAAAGGCCTGCATGAAAATTATAACTGTGCAATTGCAATTTAATGCACACATTTTTTTAATGCAGAACAGCTCCCTCCCCCACTGAAACAAGATGCAATATCATTTTCATTATTCTTATTACGGCCTTTGCATCCCTGTTTGCCTGTGGAATCTTGAGGACACCAAAAGCATAGCTTGTCAACTTTTCCCCTTTTCTCGCGAGGAATCCTATTTGGAATAAGGGAATTTCCCATTTAAAAAAAAAAAAGGGAAAAGTTGACAGCTATGCAAAAGATGGATGCCGTCTGCCTTTGAGGATTCGCAGTGCAGACCCCCCAATGATGGACAACAGCTTCTCCCCTCTTTAGTTCTGATAGTTCAAAACTACTTCCCTGCGCGTGGAGTGCGGAGATTGGCTGGACCGGTACGTCCACCTTGCATTGCTGATGTCATTACACACTTGGAAGCCCAAGGTAATGTCAGGCAGGAACACAGGTCCAAGGCCTGGAAACGATGCCTTATGAGGAACGGCTTAGGGAGCTGGGTATGTTTCGCCTGGAGAAGAGGCTGGGGTCCATCTTGGGCAGGCTGGCTGAAGGCTGGCTGGGAGAGATGCCTTGGAGTCCAGGGCTGCACAAGACCCTCTTGAAATGACCATGCAGAAGATCGGGGCTCCCTCCATGCAGACTGATGGTGAAAATAGGTGTATATATCAAATCTCCTTTATTGGCATAGAAAGAGTGTGTCGTACACAAGGATCAAAAACACAACACTGGGTGTGAATAAGTGAATAAACCATATTTCTTTAAGATATGTGTCTCCAATGCGTCTCATTTCTCCAAAGGATCATAGACAGTAGTAGTAATTAATAATAATAATAATAATAATAATAATAATAATAATAATAGTTATGTATTGAAGTTCTCACCCTAGGCCACTAGGGGTGTTGTGTATATAGTTTCACTCTGCCCACCGTGACTGCAGTTCTCACTCAGGTCCACATATGCAAATGAAGGATTGAGAGTGCCGTTCACGGATTGGGTAGCTAGAGAGAGTTGTTACTGTTGCATGTTACTGAGTACTATATAAGCAGGCTGGCTCAGCCCTTCAGTTCAGTTCTGTTCCAGCCTGAGAATAAAGAGAGCTGCTTGGAGAATCACTGTGTCGTCTTCTACTACCTAATAATAATAATAATAATAATAATATTTTTTTGTACCCTGCCTGTCTGGGTTGTACCCGATTTCGCATTCAAAGTTTGCAACGCGTTTAACTGAAACACTTATTTGATGTGTCCAGCCTATGGCTCCATTTGCCTTGAAAAGTGTCCCAATACAGGAATGGATGGCGACCTGGGATGAGGACGGCCAGGGTACCTGGACTAACCCTGTATGAGTCACCTGACATGTTCTTACTGATAGTGATGGGAATAGGAGAAGTTGGAAACCAAAGAGTTGGAAACCATTTTGTCTCAAGCAAGAGACCCCGTCTTTCTACGTACAACAGCCTTTGCCTCAGGAATCAGCCTTTTGCAAGCAAAGCATAACTTCGGTCTCCCCAGTACAGTGGTACCTCGGTTCTCAAACGCCTTGGGACTCAAACGCCGAAAACCCGGAAGTAAGTGTTCTGGTTTTCGAACGTTTCTCGGAAGCCCAACATCCGACGCAGCTGTTGTTTCCGGGGCGCCTGCACCAATCAGACGCTGTGCCTTGATTTTCGAACATTTCGGAAGTCAAACGGACTTCCGGGGCGGATTAAGTTTGGCGCTTTTGTTTTCGCTGTTTATTTTGCGTTTTTTGAGGCTTTTTTCGGTTAATTTCGTGACTGTGTGGGATTGTGTGACTGCGGAAATGGATAAAAGCCCCTATCATCAATGCAAGGTAAGAAAAAAAATAATTTTAATTTTTATCATCTACGATACTGTCTTATTTATTTCATAGTACAGTACGTTGATTATTGCCTTTCATTTTATGGATCAATGGTCTTGTTAGATAGTAAAATTCATGTTAAATTGCTGTTTTAGGGGTTGTTTTTAAAAGTCTGGAACGGATTAATCCATTTTGCATTACTTTCTATGGGAAAACGCGCTTTGGTTTTGGAACGGGACTTCCGGAACAGATTAAGTTTGAGAACCAAGGTACCACTGTAATCTTTTAACCCAGCTAAAATGGGGAAGCTTTAGACTTTTCTGTCACTTTTTTAACCCTCCCGACTCACCCCCATGTACCTAAAAAATGGCATTACATTGCAAGGGTCAGCAGAAGCCAGTGTGGTGTAGTGGTTAAGAGCGGTAGACTCGTAATCTGGTGAACCGGGTTCGCGTCTCCGCTCCTCCACATGCAGCTGCTGGGTGACCTTGGGCTAGTCACACTTCTCTGAAGTCTCTCAGCCCCACTCACCTCACAGAGTGTTTGTTGTGGGGGAGGAAGGGAAAGGAGAATGTTAGCCGCTTTGAGACTCCTTCAGGTAGCAATAAAGCGGGATATCAAATCCAAACTCTTCTTCTGTGTTCTTACTGCAGTCCAGATAAATGCTTCCCACCACCACTAGTGTGACCATTCAACTGGTCACCCCAGCTCTGGACCTTTATTCGTAACAACAATGTCTAAAATGAGGTGGGGAGAGAGAAATTTAGATGGTTCTTAAAGAAGCAAGATGGTTTCCAAGTAGAAGGAAAAAAATAATTGGGAAGGTTGGGGAAGGGCTGTAGTTCAATGACAGAACACCTGCTTTGCATGCAGACAATCCCAGGTTCAATTCCTTGTGAGATCTCCAGGTAGGGCTGGAAGAGAAACCCCTGCCTGGGTGGGCTAACCAGCCTCATATAATGTAAAGGTAAAGGTAAAGGGACCCCTGACCATTAGGTCCAGTCGTGTCCGACTCTGGGGTTGTGGCGCTCATCTCGCTTTACTGGCCGAGGGAGCCAGCGTACAGCTTCCGGGTCATGTGGCCAGCATGACTAAGCCGCTTCTGGCGAACCAGAGCAGCACACGGAACACCGTTTACCTTCCCGCCAGCAGTACCTATTTATCTACTTGCACTTTGACGTGCTTTTGAACTGCTAGGTGGGCAGGAGCTGGGACCGAGCAACGGGAGCTCACCCCGTCGTGGGGATTCGAACCGCTAACCTTCCGATCAGCAAGCCCTAGGCTCTGTGGTTAACCCACAGCGCCACCTGGGTCCCTATAACCAACATACTTAAATCTAATTAGTGCATGAAGGGGTTAAGACCATAGAGTAAGATGTCCTGTCAGACTTAGCTCACCTTGGGAGGGACTAGGTAATCAAGGCTTTGTTCCCTTCCAGTCTATGCGTGTGAAGAGGCTAGCTGGGTTGCTCCAGCTTAGCCACGTGGTTCTCACAAACTGTTCTTGTGTTTCTATACCAACAATTCAGGAACTTTAACCACTAAGCCAAGTTTTACTGCCCGACATGGGCGTACCCAGGGGGGGCAGCTGCCCCCCCAAAGCAAAAAAAAAATTAAATGGTTATTGGCAGCCTAAAAGGAAAAAAAGCTCTCCTCCTGAATAAAAGCTCAACGACTGGTCTTTCTCCCCCTCCCAAAATCTCAATAACAATTGAGCTCTTGCCCTCTTGCCGAGGCACAGTTGGCCACTGTGTGTGTGTGTGTGTGTGTGTTGCGCCGGCTGTTTCCCCCTCCCTCATGCCGACAAAGAGCTGGCGTGCCTATCAGAGACCGGATCCTAGCCTGCACCCTGCTTGGTCAAATGGGGATGCATCCTGAGACTTGGGCAGTGTCAGGGGGCGAATCCAAGGGCTGACCACGGTCTTAGCCTGGGTTCTCATCCTTCTTCGTCTGCCTGCTTTTTGTATCCACACTACATCGTGCTGGCAAGAGAGGAACATTTTCTGAATTTGACGGGGATTCATCGTTGCAAGGGAGCTTGGGAAACTGAGTTCCCTTGCATGGTGAGTAGTTCCTTTGTGAGGACTGAGGATCCTGGGAAACTGAGTTTTTCAGCCATTTGGGGCTTTCTGTTTGGGGGGGAAGTTTTTCTGTTTTTTGAAGCTGTTTTTGTTTTTTGAAGCTGTTTTTGTTTTTGAACCTGAACGACCATGGCTTGCCCCCCCCCCCAGTTTTGATCCTGGGTACGCCCCTGCTGCCTGTGCAACTGTTTCTGAATGCTGTATGGAATCTGACCTTTGAAGAATTTGTAAGTAAACCATTCTTAACTTACCGAACATGCGGTCTTTTCCTATGCTGCCGGAAGAGGGAAGCTTTGACATACACAAGGGTGTATTTTAAAGGTCTAACGGTCTATTATTCCACATACGTATTTTGTGTAGACACACACACACACGGGTTGTTCCCTCATAACTGAGAAGGCAAAATCTAACAGTCCCTTCAGATCTGTCTCTGGTGATGTGGATCCATTACAAGTCAGAAATTAGAAGTGAAGTGAAGTATATCCAGCTGGAGAAAAGCCAAGAGAAGCCAAGGTGAGTAGAATTACCTGGTGATTGGGAATACTTTGCAAATCTATCCATTTCTGTTTTTCTCAGTTACAGGTAGGTAGCCGTGTTGGTCTGCCATAGTCAAAACAAAATAAAATAAAATAATTCCTTCCAGTAGCACCTTAGAGACCAACTAACACTCATACCAAGAACAAACTTAGTTGGTCTCTAAGGTGCTACTGGAAGGAATTTTTTTATTTTGTTTTGTTTTTCTAAGTTTATCATTCTGTCATTTTCAGTGCTCCACATTTCCACCTCAGTTTGTGATTTTGAAGTGGAGGGGGGGGTGGGAATCCTCATGAAAACCCACCAGCGTTTTGTGTGAACGAGTCCTTTCTCTCTGAATCTACTGCCGATCTCACTGGGGCAGATCCTGAATTTTAGTGCCATTTGAAAAAGGGAGAAAAATTTCTATCCACTCCATTTCATTCTTCTTCCACCAGAGGGCTGTTGAAGGACATTCTATTTTCTCTGCGATTCGGTATAAACACCCAGAGTCAGTAGCAGTTTTTACGCTAAGTGGCCTGGGGGGGCGGGGGACAAAAAATGAAAATGAGATAAATGATTCTGTAATTCAGGATTGTTTCTCTCTTGCTCCTTTCTCTCTTTCTTTCCATGTTCAGCCCAAAAGCCCAGATCACAGCAGCAGAGGAATGAAACAACTGGAACCACAATTGAACTATAAAATGGTGGTTTCCTTGAGTCAAAATGAGAGTACCCCCAAACATTTTTAAAGAAAAAAAGCAGTGTGTGTGTGTGTGTGTGTGGTTTTTATTAAATTTTCTGTTTTACAATTTAGAGTATTCATTTATACAAACCTTAAAATATCAATGACTTCCCTTTCCATGGTTCATTTTAAAGGTAAAGGTAAAGGGATCCCTGACCATTAGGTCCAGTCGCGGACGACTCTGGGGTTGCAGCGCTCATCTCGCTTTATTGGCCGAGGGAGCCGGCGTACAGCTTCCGGGTCATGTGGCCAGCATGACTAAGCCGCTTCTGGCGAACCAGAGCAGTGCATGGAAACACCATTTACCTTCCCGCCGGAGCGTACCTATTTATCTACTTGCACTTTGATGTGCTTTCGAACTGCTAGGTTGGCAGGAGCTGGGACAGAGCAATGGGAGCTCACCCCATTGTGGGGATTCGAACCGCCGACCTTCTGATCGGCAAGCCCTAGGCTCTGTGGTTTAACCCACAGCACCACCCGCGTCCCATGGTTCATTTCACATAACAGAAATCCCTGCATGTTTTATATAAACTAAACCATTCGGTATTCCATTATTATTACTTCCATTATTTACACTGCTGGGTTTCTCTTAATGCTGCCAACGTTTTCAAGTGTACACAATTCCCGCCCCCGCCCCCATATATTCCATAAACATTTTCCAAACTTCTTTAAACGAATGTTCTTCTTGTTGTCTTATTCTGTATGTTAGATCTGCAAGCTGCACATATTGCATCAGTTGAAGTCGTCATTCTTATTTGCTTGGGAACTGTTACGGAAATTATGGGGGGGGGTCACCTAAGCAAAGTCTCCTCCTGAGTAAACTCATTTGGGGTATGGAGTGATGCCCTTAAGGGGACCCATCTCTCTGCCATGATCCAGTAGGCGAGAGACCACATACACAGGGAAATGCCTCAGCAGGTAATCTCTGGGTGCTTCAGGAAGCCACTGGGCTAATATCCCTCAACTGGAATCCCATTGTTCTCTCCCAGATAAGTGCTCAAGGTATCCTTGCCAATACTTAACACCCATTCACATTGGCCCAGGGCTATCTCCCTGATATTGCTCTGTTTCCCCCATATGCTAATCTTGTTTTTCCTATATGTTAATCATGTATAACCCTTCCCTTTCGTGATGTAGTGATGATGTTTCCAAACTGTATTCTGGGATATGATAGGAGTTTTTAAAAGTTCTTGTAACGCTGCTCTGGGTGTGCAGTTTGACTGTAACCTATTGCGCAATAAACCCTGTCTTGTCCTTGCTCCAGTGGAGGACCTTTGGGGTTCCTTCCAACTCTATGACTCTATATGCTGTTCAATGGGCTCACACACATTCCTCACTCCTCTCACCCTAAATACATATTGCAATTCCAATCAACACTGGGCAAGCAGGCAAAGGATTTTTCCGAGACACGGGAGTTTAAACCCAGGAAAGGGGTTGAGTGGAAAGGGCCTTGTGAAACACATGTTATTCATGCTTACTGGCACGCTCCGTTTTTGGGAAATGGTTGCACTCCTTGGCCTGATCTTGCCCCAGCCTTTCACAAAGTGGTGTCATCCAGATGTTTTGGGCTACAACTGTAGTCTTTCCCAGCCCCTTCATGGAGATGCAGAGGACTGAATCTTGCAGCGCCTGGGCTCTTATCACGGGGCTATCCCTTAAAAATTAAATTAAGACTTTATCTGTTTTTAAATAGTTTATTTATATGCTGATAAACAAACATAAAACAACACAGACATACAGTATATTACAAAGAAAATACAAATAATATATAAGCATGGAAATAAAAATAGAAAAAGAACAAAAAAGAAAAAAGGAACATCTCAAAAATAAAGATATATATTAACCTAAATTTGACTCCATTTTGTTTGTTGACTTCCTTCGTCCTCTACGCGGGTTTAATATCAACCATAGTAATCTGCTTTCTTTAATCTTCTTTTTAATTTACTTTCTATTTTGATTGTCTTTATTCTAACCGTACATCAGTTTGTTGTTGTTCAGTCGTTTAGTCGTGTCCGACTCTTCGTGACCCCATGGACCAGAGCACACCAGGCACTCCTGTCTTCCACTGCCTCCCGCAGTTTGGTCAAACTCATGTTGGTAGCTTCAAGAACACTGTCCAACCATCTCGTCCTCTGTGTCCCCTTCTCCTTGTGCCCTCCATCTTTCCCAACATCAGGGTCTTTTCCAGGGAGTCTTCTCTTCTCATGAGGTGGCCAAAGTATTGGAGCCTCAGCTTCAGGATCTGTCCTTCCAGTGAGCACTCAGGGCTGATTTCCTTAAGAATGGATAGGTTTGATCTTCTTGCAGTCCATGGGACTCTCAAGAGTCTCCTCCAGCACCATAATTCAAAAGCATCAATTCTTCGGCGATCAGCCTTCTTTATGGTCCAGCTCTCACTTCCATACATCACTACTGGGAAAACCATAGCTTTAACTATACAGACCTTTGTCGGCAAGGTGATGTCTCTGCTTTTTAAGATGCTGTCTAGGTTTGTCATTGCTTTCCTCCCAAGAAGCAGGCGTCTTTTAATTTCGTGACTGCTGTCACCATCTGCAGTGATCATGGAGCCCAAGAAAGTAAAATCTCTCACTGCCTCCATTTCTTCCTGTTATGTATTGAAGTTCTCACCCTAGGCCACTAGGGGTGTGTGTATATAGTTCATTCTGCTGCAGTTCTCACTCAGGTCCGCACATGCAAATGAGGGATTGAAAGTGACGTTCAGGGATTGGGTAACTACAGAAAGTTGTTACTGTTGCTTGTAGCTGAGTTCTATATAAGCAGGCTGCTGAGCCCTTCAGTTCACTTCTGTTCGCAGCCTGAGAATAAACAAGAGCTGTTTGAAAATCACTGTGTCGTCTGCTGTGTCCACCCACCACTTAACACTCCCCTTCTACCTATAGATTAATCCCCGGATCTTCTGCGTTCAAAGCAGCTGCTCCATTCTGAACAATGGAGTTCTCCATTCTGAACAAGGTTATCAATAGATTCAAATAAGAAGGTGCTGCATACTGAATTGTTCATACAAACTGGTAGTGACGCCACCCACAGGGTTTTTCCCAGCCAGGGACTGAACCAAGTATGTGTTTTCACACTGAGCTGTGGCCCTTCCCTTAAAATTAAACGTGGAAATACAAACGGGAAACAGTGGAGGCACTGAAGCCCCCAGCAGAAACCGACTTACAGCCCCTCTCCACCAGTTCCTCAGGCACTCCGTTAGAGCCCCTCTGTAGAGAGGCTAAATGTCAAGGGGGGGGGGGGACACCCTAAATGCCCATGTCTTGGTGAGCGGGGAGAAGACAGGAAGGCGATGCAGAGAAGACCGGAATGCAGGAGTCTGGCATCAAAGCCAGCCGGATTCTCCCCTGTAATAACTTGAGCAAATGAATTGCATCAATTCCGTAGAAAAGGACTAGTGTCGCAGAAGCAAAAGGGCAGGCCGTTAGCTCAGTAGGCAAGGAGGAACGGAAAGGTAAGCTGGACCACCTCTGTCAACCGCAGGCGGCCCAGGCAGCTATACAAAGAGTCGCCTTGTATAAGACTCCTCCTTGAGCAACAGAAGAGTTTGGCCAGAGAGAGAGACCTTTGCAGAGCCTGGGGAATGTGTACAATCCACCCATCTGTACAGAATTAACAATGTTCAGCTTATGTGGACGGAAGCGAGGCATCGCTCAGGGCCCAAGGCTAAATTTGGGAAACCTTTACAGCCCGCCATATGGCTGAGGGAGCAAATGAACAAACGAATGGGCAGCGCTTGTGGAAAGAAGATCAGGCAGTGCTGGGTCGGCATCCGGAGAGACACACCTCACTGGGATGAAACCCTATTGGAACCTGATTTGGGGGAAGTGGAGATTATAATAATGATTTATTTTGGTGCCAGCTATGAAGCTTGCCCTTCTGCCAAGCACTCTGAGGTGTGTTGAGTGGTTTTTTTTTTGAGACAATGGCTGGCATTGGCGAAGAAACAAACAGAATGAACTTTTCACTGAAGCAGATTGTTTCGTTTTAACTGATGGTTTGATTGTTTTTTTTAATTTATGCATTACATGTTTTGGATGGTAGCCAACAAAGTGTTGTTCTTATTCTTACTAAATTTCTATATCGCCCTTCATCTGAAGATCACATAGCAGTTTATAGTATAGAAACACAAAAATACGTAACATTAAAAAAAAAACACCTCCCCCCTCCCACAAACATGTTTAAAAGGCCACAGATCATTTAATCAAGGCTTCCTCAACCTCAGCACTCCAGATGTTTTGAGACTACAATTCCCATCATCCCTGACCACTGGTCCTGCTAGCTAGGGATCATGGGAGTTGTAGGCCAGAAACATCTGGAGGGCCGAGGTTGAGGAAGCCTGCTTTAATCAGACAATGGCTGGTTCTAGAGAAACGTTTTCGCCTAAAGATATGTAATGAAGGGGCCAGGTGAGCCTCCCTGGGCAGAGCATCGCACAATTGGGGAGCCACCACAGAAAAGGCCCGTTCTCATGTTGCTGCCTGCACAAAGACCTTTGGCTGGACAACAGAACATATGTACAGAAGATGAGCCATCTGGATCAGGCCCATCTAGTTTAGTATCTTGTTCTAACAGTGGCCAACCAGATGCCCCCATGGGAAGCCCCCAAGCAGAATCTGAACTCAAGAGCACTCTCCCGTCGTGCAGTAACTGGTATTCAGAAATGTCACTTAGAATCATGGAATCCTAGAGTTGGAAGAGACCCCAAGGGCCATCCAGTCCAACCCCCTGCCAAGCAGGAAACACCATCAAAGCATTCCTGACAGATGGCTGTCAAGCCTCCGCTTAAAGACCTCCAAAGAAGGAGACTCCACCACACTCCTTGGCAGCAAATTCCACTGTCCAACAGCTCTTACTGTCAGGAAGTTCTTCCTAATGTTTAGGTGGAATCTTCTTTCTTGTAGTTTGAATCCATTGCCCCGTGTCCGCTTCTCTGGAGCAGCAGAAAACAACCTTTCTCCCTCCTCTATATGACATCCTTTGATATATTTGAACATGGCTATCATATCACCCCTTAACCTTCTCTTCTCCAGGCTAAACATACCCAGCTCCCTAAGCCGTTCCTCATAAGGCATCGTTTCCAGGCCTTGGACCATTTTGGTTGCCCTCCTCTGGACACGTTCCAGCTTGTCAGTATCCTTCTTGAACTGTGGTGCCCAGAACTGGACACAGTATTCCAGGTGAGGTCTGACCAGAGCGGAATACAGTGGTACTATTACTTCCCTTGATCTAGACGCTATACTCCTATTGATGCAGCCCAGAATTGCATTGGCTTTTTTAGCTGCTGCATCACACTGTTGACTCATGTCAAGTTTGTGGTCTACCAAGACTCCTAGATCCTTTTCACATGTACTGCTCTCAAGCCAGGTGTCACCCATCCTGTATTTGTGCCTTTCATTTTTTTTGCCCAAGTGTAGTACTTTACATTTCTCCCTGTTAAAATTCATCTTGTTTGCTTTGGCCCAGTTCTCTAATCTGTTAAGGTCATTTTGAAGTGTGATCCTGTCCTCTGGGGTATTAGCCACCCCTCCCAATTTGGTGTCATCTGCAAACTTGATCAGGATGCCCTCAAGCCCATCATCCAAGTCATTGATGAAGATGATTTGTCTCCAGCCATGGAGGCACATGGAGCCTCAGCCATCAACAGACAACCTTCTCTTCCATGAATTTGCCGAGTGCCCTTTTAAAGCCATCCAAGTCGGTGGACATTGACTATATGTTGCGTGAAGGAAGTCCTGGTTTGTAGACTGTCTTGAATCTTCCAAACAAGCCAGCAGTCTGGACAAGGGCTGTCAAAACAACCACCGCAACCACAACCTCCTTATCCAATTCAACCATCTGGCTGGGCCACTTTCTTGCTGGTGGGCTTCATTTACTTTGGCCACAGAGAATGCCGATTCCTGTGTGTTTGTCCGTTCTTTTCCTCTTTCCCTCGTTCCCCCTTTCACTCTCCAAATGGTTCATTGTGATGAGGTTTGCAGACGCCCTGCCGGGGCTTGCCAGAGCTTGCTTCTCCTACCGCCACCCAACGCAGAGCATGGCGTAATCGCTCGCCCAGAGGAGCTGTTAAAAGGGCCTGGCAGGAAACATCAGACATTTTTTCCTTTGCTACTCATGTCATTTTCAATTAAAAGACAATCGCTTTTCCCCTCCCCTCCTCTTCTTAGAACCCTGGGCTGAGTTCCTAGGCGGTAGCCGAGCTACTGGTTGAAAGAGGAACCGATGGAAAGGGAACGCTCCGTGGGATGAGGAGGAGGAGGAGGTGGAAGGAACACGGGTCAGGTGGGGATGAAATCATGAAATGGACCAGTGTTGGACAATAGGAGCAAGAAGAGGTGGCAAAAACCAGCAATTCCTGCGGCTGATGCTTGATATTCCCCCGACACACACACACAACCACGGGACTTCTGACCCAATTGCGGGAGGTCACAAAAACACACACTTTGGCATCACGTTTCTCATTTGGATCCCGACATTTTACCAGAAATCAGCCTTATGGTAATAATACTGTTTTCAGTTCCTGGCTCGCTTTATGCCCTTGACTCAATTCTTCCTTCCTTGCCCTCCATCCTGAAAATATTATACACACACACACACACACAGAGAGAGAGAGAGAGAGAGAGAGAGAGAGAGAGAGAGAGATTGGCATTTTGATGGAGCAAACAGCTTCTTTTTAAGGAAGATAGAGAGGCACAAGGAGAAGGGGACGACAGAGGATGAGATGGTTGGACAGTGTTCTCGAAGCGACTGGCATGAGTTTGGCCAAACTGCGGGAGGCAGTGGAGGATAGGGGTGCCTGGTGTGCTCTGGTCCATGGGGTCACGAAGAGTCGGACATGACTGAACGACTGAACAACAACAACAGAATAGAGGTGGACATCACCAGCGACCAACCAATAGCTGGAGAGGGGGAAGCTTGTTATACAGAAAGTATCCCCTAGAAAGATGTGGGTTAAGCCACAGAGCCTAGGGCTTGCCAATCAGAAGGTCAGCAGTTCGAATCCCCGCGATTAGATGAGCTCCCGTTGTTCAGTCCCTGCTCCTGCCAACCTAGCAGTTTGAAAGCACGTCAAAGTGCAAGTAGATAAATAGGTACCTCTGGCGGGAAGGTAAACGGCGTTTCTGTGCGCTGCTCTGGTTCGCCAGAAGCGGCTTTGTCATGCTGGCCACATGACCCGGAAGCTGTACACCGGCTCCCTCGGCCAGTAAACGAGATGAGCGCCGCAACCCCAGAGTCGTCCGCAACTGGACCTAACGGTCAGGGGTCCCTTTACCTTTACCTATCCCCCAGAAAATGGGTTCGATGCCCAACTTATGGAAGGAAAACTAGCCAGTGGCAACAGCCCTACACTTACAATCTTTTTTGAAAGGGAGCTAGTAGCGCTGCAGAGCAGAGGTCTAAGACCACTGGCCATTCTCCATGACTGCCAGGTAGAGAACCAGATACTGTGGGCAGAGAGCAGAGGGTGGTTAGCTGTGTTGGCTCCGGGTTTCAGAGGACCCTCCTCCCTAAGTGAGCTTACCCAGCACACACACACACACACACGCTGCAGCTGAGGTTTGTCATGTTCTGGTCCAATGCCGGAACCGCTGGGGGAAAGAGGCAAGGCTGGACAAAGGTTGCTGAACCACGGACAGCTCCGAGAAAGCCCCCTGACAGAGGTTGGAAGTAGACTGAGGCCCTTTGTACCTCTGTCTGGACTGCCACCTCCAGGCTAAACTCACCTGTGGAGACCTTCAGAGCCTTAAATGAGCAACCTTCTGGCCTGAAGATGAGCACTCCTCCCCCATTCCACAGCCTCCCTCCTGAAGAGCTCCTGAACTGGTGATGTGCTGGGAAAGGAAAGGTGCCCACCAGGGTCCAGTCTCCAGCCGTATAGGTCCTGGTGGCCTGGGAGGTTCCTCTGGGGAGTCCTGCCCAACCGCCTCAGGTGCGATGCTCTCCCTAGCTTCTGTAATCAGCTCTGAGCCCTGGTCCAGACCCAGCTCTCCACCTGGTGCTCCTACAGCCTGTGACTATGTGTGCAGATCACTGTTGGAGACAGGAGTCACAACCTTGTTGGGGTGGGCAACAGCTGCATGGTCTTCTGGTGAACTGCTGAAGGCATCTGGCTGGCTGCAGTTAGAAAGAGAATGATGGGCTATCGGGGGTCAGCAACCTTTTTCAGCCGTGGGCCGGTCCACGACAGCGCACTGCAAAATTTTGCTGCAGTTCAGACATACGTCGTTGTCGTTCAGTCGTGTCCGACTCTTCGTGACCCCATGAACCAGAGCACGCCAGGCACCCCTATCCTCCACTGCCTCCCGCAGTCTGGGGTCAGCAACCTTTTTCACCGTGGGCCGGTCCACCGTCCACCTCAGGCCATGTGGGGGGCGGACTATTTTTTTGGGGGGGGGAATGAACGAATTCCTATGCCCAGCAAATAACCCAGAGGTGCATTTTATACAAAAGACACATTCTACTCATGTAAAAACACGCTGATTCCCAGACCGTCCGTGGGCCAGATTGAGAAGGCGATTGGGCCGCATCTGGCCCACGGGCCTTAGGTTGCCTACCCCTGGGCTAGATAGACTCAGCTTTGTGATCTCTCTAGGTACCTTCTCAACCAAAGGCAGTGTTGGTCACAGGTTTTGGCAAGCGGTGGGCGGGGGCTTTCGCCTTCTTGCCCTCCCTGTGGCTTTTCCAGAGGCATCTCATTAGCCACGGTGGGAGGCAGGTCATTCCATTAGGTGGGCTATTAATGGGGCCTCCACACACAGAGGCAGTCTACCCCTGAATTACCTCCATCACCCTCGCTCGCCTTCCTGGAAGCATTCCACTGCATGAATCAGGATAAGAATAAGAACGCAAGGAGTCGCCTTATACAGAATCAGGCCGCTGGTCTGTGTGGCTTTGTTTGGTCTGCACGCACTGACTGGTAGCAGCTGCTCTGGAGTTTCAGACAGAGCACATTCCTTAGAGATGCTAGGAACTGAACACAGAGCAGGCATGACTTTGGTCCAGGAACTGAACACAGAGCAGGCATGACTTTGGTCCAGGAACTGAACACAGAGCAGGCATGACTTTGGTCCAGGAACTGAACACAGAGCAGGCATGACTTTGGTCCAGGAACTGAACACAGAGCAGGCACGGCTTTGGTCCAGGAACTGAACACAGAGCAGGCACGGCTTTGGTCCAAACCGACACATTTCTTTCTACATCCTTTGCCAGGGCCTAAGCAGAACTTCCATGTCCAGGGCATTCTACCTCTGAGATAGGGCCAGGGAGCAACCATGGGAGAGAGCTGTTGCCTCCCTGTTTGTGGGTTTCCCTGAGCCGCCTGGTTGGCCTCTGTGGGGAACAGGATTGTGTTGGGAGTAGACCCACTTTTTGAGTGACCCAGTAGGGCAGTTCTGCAGCATCCTTAAGCTTCCCGGCTCCTTTTTCTTCCTCCTGCTCCCAAGACTACGTCTTCATTAAGTCAGAGAGGAGCCACCTGGCCCGCGGGGGTGTGTTTGTCCTCATTTTCTGTGGGTAAAGGTTTTGTTTGGGGGGGGGGGAAACAGCAAGCTTTGGAGAGAGCCACAAGTTCCCCGAACCATCGGAGGAATGGCTCAGGGTGTGTGTTTTTCCAAGGAAAATAAAGGAAAGGAGTGATCTCACCCTGTTGGGACGCCGTGTGCTCAGCAAAAGTATCTCCCAAAGGCCATCCGCTGGCTACCGGGTCTCTCGTGCTTCTGCCACGCACAAAAAAGAAAAGAAAAAGAAACGACACACACACATAGAGAAAAATAACTTCCAGACCCCGTCCAGGAGGCAAGAGAACATCACCTCCTCTTACCGAAAAAGCAGAGTCTTGGAATTCTCTTTCCTGGCTAAACTAATTTGTAGTGGGACCAACTGGCAGCTTAAGAGGGGGCCAGTGATGCAGTTCAGTAATTTTAGACTTTGGCCTTACTAGAGAGGGGAGGCTTTTTTATTTATTCGCTGACCTAAAACATTGCGAACCATCCTTACTCCCCCTGGCACAGAGCTACAAGGGCCCAGTAGGTAAGAGCACCTGCTCCGCATGCAGAAGGGTCCAAGGGTTCGCTCCCCAACAGCATCTCCCAGGTGGGGCTGGGTTACATAGCTGTCAACTTTTCCCTTTTCTTGCGAGGAATCCTATTCGGAATAAGGGAATTTCCCCTTTTTAAAAAAAGGGAAAAGTTGACAGCTATGGCTGGGTATGTCCCCCTGCCTGAAATCCTGGACAGTTGCTGTCAATTGGATAAATGAGGCTCACGAACCTGGGGAGGTAGCCCACCTGTAAGAAGGAAAACTCCGGCCCTGAACCTCTGCTGCCTTGCGGCAGAATTGTAGTGTTGGGTGGGACCCCAGGGGTCCTCTAGTCCAACCCCCTGAAATGCAGGAATCTCGGCTAAAGAATCCATGGCAGGTGGCCTCCCAACCTCTGCTTAAAAATCTCCAAGGAAGGAGAGCCCACAGTCTCCAGAGGGAGACCACCCCCCTCGTCAAAGAGCTCTTACTCATTCGTGATAAAGGCTTTGGGAGTGAAATCCACACTCGGTGCCTTGCAGACCACAATCTGGAGTGGACTCCCAAGACAATTCAACAGTACAAAGGAATTCAACAGTACAAAGGAATTTCAGAAATAGACTTGAAAGAGAAGTGGCTGAATTACAACTAATCACCAAACTTAAAACCACGGAGAAACCTGGTCTGAACAAAGACATTGGATTCTTATCTCATTATACATAACAAAGCTATCTTTAGCCATCTCACCCACTTGCCTTTCCCTGCAAGACTAATTACAGCCATTAAGAGTCGTCAACAGGTTTTCTACACCTATCAGCTGATCACCCATTCCCACCACCCTTCTGAGCAATACCCCTCCCCACTCCCTCACTATATTTAAGGATCTGGTGACTTCTGTTTCAGTGTATCTGAAGAAGTGTGCATGCACACGAAAGCTCATACCAGGAACAAACTCAGTTGGTCTCTAAGGTGCTACTGGAAAGAATTTTCGATTTTGTTTCAACAGTACCTTGTACACTTCCTTCTGGCAAGTTGGTGCCAGACGTCATAGAATCCATAGAGTTGGAAGAGACCACAAGGGCTATCCAGTCCAACCCCCTGCCAAGCAGGAAACACCATCAAAGCATTCCTGACAGATGGCTGTCAAGCCTCTGCTTAAAGACCTCCAAAGAAGGAGACTCCACCACACTCCTTGGCAGCAAATTCCACTGCCGAACAGCTCTTACTGTCAGGAAGTTCTTCCTAATGTTTAGGTGGAATCTTCTTTCTTGTAGTTTGAATCCATTGCCCCGTGTCCGCTTCTCTGGAGCAGCAGAAAACAACCTTTCACCCTCCTCTATATGACATCCTTTGATATATTTGAACATGGCTATCATATCACCCCTTAACCTTCTCTTCTCCAGGCTAAACATACCCAGCTCCCTAAGCCGTTCCTCATAAGGCATCGTTTCCAGGCCTTTGACCATTTTGGTTGCCCTCCTCTGGACACGTTCCAGCTTGTCAGTATCCTTCTTGAACTGTGGTGCCCAGAACTGGACACAGTATTCCAGGTGAGGTCTGACCAGAGCAGAATACAGTGGTACTATTACTTCCCTTGATCTAGATGCTATACTCCTATTGATGCAGCCCAGAATTGCATTGGCTTTTTTAGCTGCTGCATCACACTGTTGACTCATGTCAAGTTTGTGGTCTACCAAGACTCCTAGATCCTTTTCACATGTACTGCTCTCAAGCCAGGTGTCACCCATCCTGTATTTGTGCCTTTCATTTTTTTTGCCCAAGTGTAGTACTTTACATTTCTCCCTGTTAAAATTCATCTTGTTTGCTTTGGCCCAGTTCTCTAATCTGTTAAGGTCATTTTGAAGTGTGATCCTGTCCTCTGGGGTATTAGCCACCCCTCCCAATTTGGTGTCATCTGCAAACTTGATCAGGTTACCCTCAAGCCCATCATCCAAGTGATTGATGGAGATGTTGAGTAAGACTGGGCCCAAGACAGAAGTCTTGCTTTGCTTTCCTTTGGATCAACTCAGCGAAGCCGAGAGGGGGGTCTTGTGGTCAGGGCAGCCTCCAGACAGCCTGGGACCTCCAGCCCCAGGGAGATCACTTTGGTGCTGCGAACACAGCAAAAACAACACAGGAGGCAGCAGCCGTGAGTTACCGGTCTCTGCAGCCACAGCAGGCGCTGTGATTCTCCAGCAATTTGACTTCGCCAGCAAGGCTGCCAATCGATGCAGACGGTGATATTTATTCGTTTAAATTAGAGGCTTTGTTACCCTGCTTTTCAGACAGAAAAAAACTCCCAGAGCAGCTTACATACCGTCAAAACAAGACAGTCCCGACCGGCAGGCTTACAATATTAAAACAACTCGCAACACAACACACAAGGGGAAAGGGAGCAGGAGGGAAGAGGAAAATTGAAACTCAAGCATCGGTTTCTAAACGACTGCTCCTAATGTTGACCAGCTGGCAACGTTCAGAGGCAGGAGGTGTCTGATGGAAGTGGGCCTCCAGCGAAGCTGATGGAATGAGCCTTCTTCCGATCTCTCCCACTGAGGCATCCTGATGGAATATTCGGGTCACAGCAGAGCCGATGGACCAATACTAGATGGACCAATGGCTCTGTCCCAGCCCACAAATATCAAAAATAATCAGGATCAGCAGGGTCCAAATTAGAAGCAGCCAAACAGAGGTTCTGCACAATGTTCTCATTTTTATTTTGTGTTTTTTTTTGGCAGGGGGGCGGGTTGGTCCTGAAACATCACCATGTGAATATTTGGTCCTGCTCAAGGTTATTGTTCCTGGCAGTATCTGCTTCCTCTCTCTAGGTGGTCTCCCACACACACCAGGACTCGTGGAGCAAACGGAACATTTTCATGATGCTCTGCAGCTCATCGGATCGGGGCCGGATGTAGGTTTGATGGGGCCCTAAGCTACTGAAGGTAATGGGGCCCTTTACATGTGCAGCTGTCCATCACAAATTGTCGCTGTTTTTTTTTGTGTTGAATATATGCTATATGGCAATTTATGGACCTACTGTTAATAGGTATCTAAAGCCATTTGCACATGTTGCCCTGCAACCAGTCCATGCAGAACATAGGCACCCTATATATAGAAAGGAGCAAACCCGTGATATTTTAGGGAGCAGGCTAGCAAACGGGGCTCATTACTTAAATCATAGGAGCCCAACAAAACACTGTTGCTGTATGCAGGTTTTCTTTTATTTGTTTTTCATCTTATATTTTGCAAATGTACATCCAGTTTTTTTCCCTTTAAAATTTTTGGCCCTACCCCACCCCCAGAGCGTGGGTGCCTAAGCTGTAGCTTGTTTAGCTTATACGTAAATCCGGTACTGCTAACGACACCAGCGAAGGCAAGTGAGGACAGCTGAGGGCAGTGACAACAAGCAAACTGCAATTTAAGCAAAAATGCCATTCACCACCAGGAGTGCCTTTCAAATGCCCCCCTTTAGGGACCGTTTTGCCACTCTCCCCCTCTCCCTCCCCCTGCCCAAATTTACTTGTTTAAATAGCCTTCACTGGCCATCACTTTCCATTAGTCTCAGTTTAAAAAGAAGGTGTTTGGGGCAACTGGGTAAGGGTAAATGCTACAACCTTTTGAAAATTCAAGTTTTTGATACCAAGCCCATCTACCCGCCATCCTGTGAAATGTTAAAACTTAAAATCTCGTCAGTAAACCTAGCTCGGCTGCTGCCCTGTGTAAGGAATTATAGAAAGATGGGGCCACCACCGAGGAGGCCCCGTTTCCCAGTCTTGCCTCCAAAGACCGGGGTGTGTGTGTGTGGCTTTTTGTAGACCATCGAGACAGTTCTCTTGTCAGGACAGCTTAAGAACATGTTGATCTAGGCAACTCCTTGGAGAAAGGGTTGCCAACTTTTCCGCACAGCACCTGTTCCTGTGGCTCTATTGTCGGCACGACTCACATTGACACAGCAGCTGAACCTTGACTCTTTCCATCCACCTTATCTGCTACGTTGGAAGCGCTGCTGTTAAAGGCGCAGGAGCAGTTCTGGTAAACAGAAGTTGACAACAGAAAGGGCACAGCCTCCTGTCTTTACGATGGGGTGTCGAACAAAGCATAACCACGAGGTGACCCTCGCTCTGTTTTCGCAAGGTGCCTGGCCTCCAAAATTTGGGGGAGGGGCTCCCCCACTCCAAAAAAACAATCCATTAACATCTCGCTTGGATGAAGAAAATCACTCTTTCCATATGGCCTCATTTTTATTGGTGTTGGAATGGACATTTCTAGGCGCAGGGGTTTTTCTTTTTTAATTTTTTTTTTAATAATGTTGGACTTTGAGGCTAGCCTGCCCATATGGACTGCTATTGCTCCATATTCTAAGTCCAGCCCTCTTAATGGGAATTCCTGTCGGGATGGTCTAACAAGAGGCGCTTGTCTGCTCCTGCAGCTTCAACCCATGTTCCGCGAATTCCCTTCCACAACACCGACAAACAACCCTCTTTAAAGAAGAAGAAGGAGAAGAAAATTACATACACAAGACTTCTTTTGAAGTGACGCTCCTGTTGGGAAAAAAACAGCTTGCCGGCTGGGTTGGGGAGACATCCGTCAAGCTGTCATGTTTGCCTGGAGAAGGGACTGTAACTTTGCCTGCAGAAAATCCCCAGTTCTATCCCTGGCACTTCCAGTTGGAGGTGCGAAGGCTCCCCGTTTGAAAACCTGGAGAGCCGCTGCTGCCAGTCAGTGTTGGCAATACTGAGCTGGACAGAGTGGTGCAGTATAAAGGTGCAATGTAAATTCGCCCTTTATTCACAACCATGAGGACCGGAGTCTTGATTTAGTTTTAGGGGAAGGGCCGCAGATCCGTGGTAGAGCGCCTGCTTTGCTCGCGGAAGGCCGCTAGTTCAATCTCCATCAGTTCAGACTGTTTGAAACCCTGGAGAGATGCTGCCAAACGGTATCAGCAATATTAAGCTGGATAGACCACATGCCTCACTCAGAATAAGGAAGCGTCCAAAGTTCCTATTTAAATTACAGCCGTACCTTGAAAGTCGAATAGAATCCATTCTGGAAATCCGTTCAACTTCCAAAACGTTCGTAAACCAAAGCGCAGCTTCTGATTGGCTGGAGGAAGCTCCTGCAGGCAGCCAATCAGAAACCCCATAGGACATTTGGCTTCCAAAAGAACGTTCGAAAACCGGAACAGTCACTTCCGGGTTTTGATCGCTCAGGAGCTGATTTCTTCGGGAGCCAGCTTGCCAAGGTGTTTCGAGATCCAAGGTACGCCTGTACTCCATTGTTCAGAACAGTGAGGACTAGAATCTTACTTCATCTTTAATCGAAAGCGGTAGAGGACTGAATTCAGAAGTCCCCGGATTCAATCCCTGGCATCTCCAGATTAGGGCTGGGAACGTCCCCTGCCTGAAATGGTGCAGAGCAGCTGCCAGGCAGTATTGAGCTGGATGGAGCGATGGCCTGATGCGGAGAAAAGCTTTCCTCCCTCTCTCATGCCACAATTGGCAGGTGTCCAAAGAAGCTGGATGCTGGAAGATTCGGGACACAGAAGAGGCAGCCCTCCTTCACACAGCACAGAGTTGAACTGTGGAACCCCACCTGCAGGAGGCAGTGGTGGCCACAGACTTGGATGGCTTTAAAAAAAGGACTGGGCAAATTCGCGGTGGGGCGGGGAGGAACTGTGGGTGGCTACTAGCCAATCTGGTTGGCCACTAGGAAAAAATAATAATAGGAAGACAGGGTGCTGAACAGTGCTGGATTTACATATACTGTAAGCTAAAGAAGCTATAGCTTAGGGCCCCACTCTCTTGGACGCCCCCATAAAATTTAAAGTGGGGGGGAAACTGGACTTGACAGCCATCTGTCAGGAATGCTTTGATGGTGTTTCCTGCTTGGCAGGGGGTTGGACTGGATGGCCCTTGGGGTCTCTTCCAACTCTATGATTCTATGATTCTATGTCTAAAATATAAGATAAAACACAAATAAAATAAAACCTACATACAGCAACAGTGTTTTGTTTTGTGTTTTGTAGGCTCCTATTTGCTATGTGCGAATGGCTTTAGATACCTATTAGGTCCATAAATTACCATATAGCGACGACACAAAAAGCGACGATTTGTTGTTGACAAAGGGCAGGTGGACATATAAAGGGCCCTGATGCTGAACTTAGATGGGGCCCCCCTTTGGCTGTTCTTCTGTTCTTAAAAAGTAGAAAGAAAGCCCACCGTTCAGAAAATCGCAATATACCAATTGCTAGCACCCACAAAGAAAAAAGGAAAGAAAGTGTATAATAATAATAATAATAATAATAATAATAATAATAATAATAATAATAATATTATTTGTACCCCGCCCATCTGGCTGGGTTTCCCCAGCCACTCTGGGCAGCTTCCAACAGATATTAGGATACATTAAAATGTCACAGATTAAAAACTTCCCTGAACAGATGTCTTCTGAATGTAAGATAGTTGTTTATCTCTTTGACATGAGATGGGAGGGCGTTCCACAGGGCGGGCGCCACTACCGAGAAGGCCCTCTGCCTGGTTCCCTGTAACCTCACTTCTCGCAGTGAGGGAACCGCCAGAAGGCCCTCGGCGCTGGACCTCAGTGTCCGGGCTGAACGATGGGGGTGGAGATGCTCCTTCAGGTATACAGGACCGAGGCCTTTTAGTGCAGGCTTCCTCAACCTCGGCCCTCCAGATGTTTTCGGCCTACAACTCCCATGATCCCTAGCTAGCAGCACCGGTGGTCAGGCATGCTGGGAATTGTAGTCTACAGCACCCCCGAGGCGCATGCATTCCGATGCCCACCAACCAGCCCAGTCAATGGTCAGGGAACCAGAGATGAACACTGTTGGCTACCCCTGTTGTAGAGGGCCAGTAGCCAGGCCTTGGAAGCGCCTGACCCCCCCCCCTGGGCAAGTGGACGTCGGAGGGGGCAGTTCAGGAGTGGGGGGCACAAGCTGTCTGCTGTGGTTGAGCCTCAGCTAAGCACAGCAGGAAGCATGAACTCACTGCCAAGCTCAAGATGCTTCTTAGGCATACCAAAGCGGAGTAGCTCTCTGCCCGCAAAGAGCTTACAGTTGGGATTTCAGCAGTGGTGGGAGAGGAAGTGGCGGGGAGAAGGAATGTATGTAAGGGTCAACTTTTCGCCAACCAAGGTTCCCCAAGGACAGGGGAAGGGGAAGGTGAGTTTTGAGGAATGCTATGGAGGAAATAATCCCTCCAACAATTTAATCCCGGAGTTGTTGTTTTTCCCTGATTTCATTAGAAAATTTTAAAAAAAAAAACATGCCAATCCACCACCGCAAGGTAATCTTGATGGTTTTCTCGTACGCTGTTTGTTCTTCTAATTTAATTTATCTCGCTCTCTCGCTCTCTCCCGCTGGACCAGGAGCCAGGGATGACGTCTCCTTTGAGCATCCGAGCGAATAAAAACTTCAGAGGGCAGAAATGCAGCTTCATAAACAGCAAAGCCCAGGCACTCAGTAGGGGGAGCAGAGCCGAGGTTCACGAGTTCTCGAGCCAATTTTTATATATATACAAAAGACTCTTAAAAGGGGGGCAGGCTGCCTGCTCGGGCATCACCATCAGGCTTTGAGAATGACTGTTGCTCCGAGGTTAATTTTTCTGCTGAGCCTCTGCTCCTGGGGTTCAGGCCAGATGCCTGGAGGAAGAGGTGAGTTAAGATTCCCTTTTGCAGTCTTGTTCTTTCTCAAGGAAGTCAGGGGGTGGGTTTGTAAAATAAATCATCCAGGTTGATTTTTTATTTTATTTTTTAAGTCATTCCCGTTGAGGCTCCTGTGATCAGTTCCCTTTCTGTTTTAGTCCAGCATCATATCCTGGTTTCCTTATTAAATCTTGTTACAGGTGTTGTTCTGCCATAGTCAAAACAAAATAAAAAAAATTCCTTCCAGTAGCACCTTAGAGACCAGCTAAGTTTGTTATAGGTATGAGCTTTTGTGTGCATGCACACTTCTTCAGATATCTGAAGGTCTCTGAAGGAAGTGTGCATGCACATGAAAGCTCATACCAATAACAAACTCAGTTGGTCTCTAAGGTGCTACTGGAAGGAATTTTTTATTTTAATTTTATTAAATCTTGATAGCATGTTACAGGTAGGTAGCCGTGTTGGTCTGCCATAGTCAAAACAAAATATAAAACCAAAAATCAAAAAAAAACCTTCCTTAGTTGGTCTCTAAGGTGCTACTGGAAGGATTTTTTGATTTTATATTTTGTTTTGATAGCATGGTTTATGTTTGCCTAGGTAAGCTGGCTGCTAACTGCACCTTAAAGACGAACCAAAACAATCAGCACAGTTATTTTACACGTGATCTTTAGCATCCTCGAATTTGAGAGTTGGAAGGGACCCCGAGGGTCGTCTAGTCCAGTCTCCAGCTGTCCAGGAATTACAGCTAGAAAGTCCATGGCAGGTGGCTATCCGACCTCGGCTTAGAAACCTCCGAGGAAGGAGAGCCCACAGTCGGACTGTTCCACATCAGAAAGTTCTTCCTGGTGTTTAGTCCGAATCTCCTTTATTGTCATTCGAATCCAATGGTCCAAATCCTGCCCCCTGGGACAGCGGAAAGCAAGCTCCGTTTTAGCTCAGCTGTATTTGCCTTCGAGAGAGAGAGAGAGATACACACATTTCCTCGTGTAAAGATGGACAAATCTGTCAGTCCTATTTCCCACCCCCACCCCCATTATTGGTTTTCTTAAAAAGAATTTCAATTCTAATAAATAGTGATTCAGAGGAAAAGAAAAGAAAAGTGGGGGGTGAGGAGATGTGTAGAATACGTCTTATGTAGACTTTGTTTGGATAAATATGACAGCATTTGGTAGGAGTTTACACAGAATTCAGTAGGATTTTAATACATATGTATTAGGATAATAAAGTCATATCTATTTAAGAAAGTATGGGAGTATACTGCATTGCATCATTGCATACAGTTTCTGTCTTTCTTCCTCCTGTTATTGTTCACTTAACCAGCTTCCCACATTAGTTTGCAAAGCTTTTTCTTTTAAAAAAAATCTACCTGAAGATTCATCAGAATTTTGTTGTGCGGTTATCCTATCATTTATTTATTTTACATAACATATATATATATATATATATATATATATATATATTATATATATATATATATTATAACGCTTGATTGTAGGTAAAAACTTCGGTGTGACCTGCAGGAAATATTAAAAAACATTAATGAAAGTAGTTTAAAATGCTTGAAAATAATTAAAATTAACAGTAAAATATATTTAAAAAAACATCAACATATCGACATGTCCAGCCTGGGTATGTTTGCGTAAACAAAAATGTTTTAAGCAGGTGTCAGCAAAGGAGCGTGCCTAATTTCAATAGGCAGGGAGTTCCATAAGGTATACCTTTTGGTATGCGATTTTGCATACTGTACAAACTTTGCAAAGCAATTTTAAAAATATTTTCACTAATGCATGCATCTTTATGCACATACTATGTGCCTGGAGAACTGCGTTGCAAAATGGTGATGACGATGATGATTTAAATTTCCATGCCACCCTTCATTTGAGGATCATTGGGTGGTTTACAATATAAAAACACAAAAATACCGTATTTTCTGGCGCATAAGAGACTGGGCGTATAAGACGACCCCCAACGTTTCCAGTTAAAATATAGAGTTTGAGATAAACTCGACCGCAGATTCTCCATCCGGCGTATAAGACGACCCCCGACTTATACTGAGAAGATTTTCCTGGATTAAAAAGTAGTCTTATACGCAAAAAAATAAAAAATACTCACCCCAAGTTGAAAAGGCAAGGGCTAGGAGAAGAGGAACGTTTTCGCCTAGTGTCTAAAGATATGAAGTGAAGGCACCAGGCGGGTCTCCCTGGGGAGAGCATTCCACAAGCAGGGAGCCACCATAGAAAAGGCCCTGTTCTCGTGTTGCCGCCCTCCAGTCCTCTTGCAGAGGAGGCTCCTCCTAAATATCTTGGATATTGGACCCATGTAAGAAGTGTGTTCCTGCTTGCCTCATAACAGTTGAGCCAGATCAGTGAAAAAAACTGACCAGCAGGTATAGTCAACTCACGGAACTCATTGCCACAAGAATCCACTGGCTGGCTGGCTGTGGCTCTCCAGGGTTTCAGGCTCGGGGGGTCTTTTCCAGCCTGATCTGGAGGTGTCCCTGGGCAACAGGCAAACCTCCCCACTTGCAAGCTGAATTAACGCTTTGTCACTTGAAATGGAAACGAGAAAGGAAGATTTAGGGGCCGTACGACTTCCAATGGCAGTGAGGGGATGCCCGGGCCAAGACAGGAACACAGGATCCTGTGTGATTCCGGACCATTTTGGAAAAAAGCATTCCCCCCAAAAATAAAAGGGGGGGAGAGAATGGGAACATTGACTAGTGGAGGGGGTAGAATACCAGAAAATAGGAAGAGTGTCCTTATTGAAAATGGGGGTGTGTGTGTATGCCCTGAAGGGGGTGGGGAGAGAAGTATTATTAATTTTATTTACAGGTAGGTTGGTCTGCCATAGTCAAAACAAAATAAAATAAAAAATTCCTTCCAGTAGCACCTTAGAGACCAACTAAGTTTGTTCTTGGTATGAGCTTTCGTGTGCATGCACACTTCTTCAGATAAAGCTCATACCAAGAACAAACTTAGTTGGTCTCTAAGGTGCTACTGGAAGGAATTTTTTATTTTATTTTGTATTAATTTTATATTTGTTTTGTTGTAGCATGGGGTTAGTGATTTCAGTAAGTGATTTCAGCTCTCTGACATAGCAGGCAGGAGACAGCTTCTTCATGTAACACTCTTTATTCAGGCAAACAAGACTGGAGACTGAGGAGAGGGAAGCTACATTTATAGGGACAGAAGACTGGCTAGAAAGGATACATTTTGGAGGGAACAATCTCAAGCAATCACAAAGCTGCCTTTTGGTGGGAACCAATAAGACTGAGGATCCAAATGCAGCAGCTTGAATGAACCAATAGTAGCTGTACCTTCTGGAACAGGAAGGCAATTACTTTTCCCCTAATGTGAATACAGACACTATGATAACCCTTGAATCAATACACAACATGTTTTAAAAGTTTTAAAGGTGCTCCCCGCTCCCAATAGTTCAGTCAGGGCATGTGGGCGGTCCTCAGTGAGGATGACTCTTATCACACCAGGATGGATGAGCAATAATCAATAAGGGTCTCGTTAGGAGCACAGTACACTCCTGGGAAGGGTGGACAGAGCATGCCAGAGCCTCTGTCAAGCCCAATGAGCAGCTACATTAAAATAATAATAATAATAATAATAATAATAATAATAATAATAACAATAATAATAATAATATGCAGGTAGGAGGTCTTAGAGGGGCAAGACTTTGGAGGAGAGTGAGTAGATCAAAGTGTTGGTGCCACTACAAAGAAGGCCCCTTGCCCAGCATCCTGGCAGATCAAAATTGAGGGAGGGAGGGAGGTGGTTTTTGCTGGGGTGGGGTGGGGTGGGGTGGGAAGAGGGTTAGCTCCTCTCCCCCAAACCAGAATGAAAAGTGGGTCTCCCTGAGGCAGCTCCACCACTGGCTGCTCTGCAATTGTGGGGGGCGAGAGTGAGGCAAAGAGGGGGGCAAATCATTTGGCGGGGTTTGGGGAAATAACTTCTGGGGTGTTTTTTTTGGGGGGGGGAGCATATGGCCTAACACTGGAAGCTGCAACCTGTTAAAGTCTAAAAAAAACCCGAGGTTTTGTAAGTTTGAGCAGGAACGGACTTGTGAAACGAGCTTCTGGACAATTTACCTTGCAGGGTGGGTGGATGAAAGATGCCGATTTCCAGGGCTTAATTGGGGTTGGAACAACTTGTGTAATTGCAATTACAGGCAGGCAGGCATGCACACACACACACAAATACACACACACAAATATACACACACACACACACACACAAACACCAGTTAACCCTTAAGTTTTAGCTCCACAGATGTGCACATACCACAAGGTATCTGATCGTGGGTACCCCAAACTGCCCTGTCTTGTCTTAAAAAGGACCTTCAGGAATTGTGGGGAAAGTGCAGAAAAGGGTGGCCAAAGTTATCGTGGCTCTGTTTGCACCCTGTTGTTGCGCTCAGTCCGTAGAGCGTGAGGACTCTTGAACTCAGGGCCGTGTGTTCAAGCCCCAGGTTGAGCAAAAAGAGTCCTGCGTCGCAGGGGGTTGGACTAGATGACCCTCATGGTTCCTTCTAACTCTACAATTCTATGATTCCCTACACAGCAGGGGTCAGCAAGCTTTTTCAGCAGGGGGCCGGTCCACTGTCCCTCAGACCTTGTGGGGGGCCGGACTATATTTTGAGGGGGGGGATGAACGAATTCCTATGCCCCACAAATAACCCAGAGATGCATTTTAAATAAAAGGACACATTCTACTCATGTAAAAACACGCTGATTCCTGGACTGTCTGTGGGCCGGATTTAGAAGGCGATTGGGCCGGATCTGGCCCCCGGGCCATAGTTGCCTACCCATGCTATCCTCCTTCTTTGGCAACCCCTCGTAGCCAAGTAAGATTGTCTTCCATAAACACGGTTTTAACAATGAGTCCGTAAGTGACTGTGGAGGCCAATTCTGGATCCACACGTCCTTCCACAGTGGGGACATTGGTTTCCAGGCGGGAGTTGATCACGGTGTGGATTTGCCAAGTGTGCCTTCCTCTTAGCACTTTTCTCCCTTTCGTCCTGAGTTCGAGTGTCTGCAAAGCCCATGACACCTTTGGTAAAGGCTGTTCTCCAACTGGAGCGCCCGCATGCCAGTGTTTCCCAGTTGTCAGTGTTTATACTACATTTTTTAAGATTTGCCTTGAGAGTCTTTGAACCTCTTTTGTTGACCACCAGCATTACGCTTTTCATTTTTAAGTTCGGAATAGAGGAGTTGGTTTGGAAGACGATCATCAGACATCTGCACAACATGACCAGTGCAACATGACCAGTCCATGCTATACAGGAAGCTGCCATTAGCCCATCTAGTGCAGTCTTGTCTGCCCTGACTGGCAGCAGCTTTCCCAAGAGCTCAGGCAGGGAGATATTCCTTGGAGGTGCCAGGTTTGAACCTGGGAGCTTCTGCGTGCAAAGCAGGTGCTCTACCCACTAGGCTATAGGCCCTGCCCTTAAAAAATGGAGGTTTTAGTTTAGCAGGGAAAAGTGATTAAGAAGGTACTTGATTAAATAAAGTATAGATGAAGAAAAAATGAATAGAAATGGTTTTATACATCTACATCTATCTGTCTGTCTATCTATCTATCTATCTATCTGTCTATCTAGTATAGTATTTCCTCACTTGGGTTCTTCCATTTAATCTCAACTGATCCACAAAATGAATTTCAGTATGTCATTCAGCAGATAATTAAACTTGTGGAACTCACTGCCACAAGATGTTGCTGCAGCAGCCGGATGGCTTTAAAGTGGGAGGGTTAGATAAATTCATGGAGAATGAGAGGTCTATCAATGGATGTTGGTCAAGATAGCTAAAATGGAACTTCCCTATTCAGATGCAGGCTATCTGTTGCTGGACAGCAATAGCAGCAGTTGATTGGCTGAGGCGGCTGGCTGGACAAAGAGCAGGGAGTAGGGGTGGGTCTCAGGTGCCACCAAACTGAATTATCTCTTGTGAATAGATTAATCAATTAAAACAAGAGTTGATTGAGGGGTCGGCTTTAACTGCAAGGGGGCAGATTTTAATTGTAAAAAGAGAGAGAAAAACCTGGTTTTGGTGCTTTACTTTCACAGAGCATGATTGAAGATGGCTTCTCTGCTTAACTGCTATACCTTGTTCCCAAATCATGGTTTCTCTGAAGTGACTCAGGCAGGCAGCTCCCCTGGGATTTCTAACTGGTCAGGTATTTGTGTTCAAAAGGCTGGATACGGCGGTGAGCAGGTGCCTTAGCTCCGAGTCAACCCCGTGATTCTCTTGGCCCCCTGAAGTAACGGGAAAATATCCGCTGCTTTCTCATTGCAGGCGGAGACCTTTCGCCCCAGATGCTCTCAGAGATGAGGGAGACGAACCAGGTCCTGCGGCAGATCACAGAACTGTTGAAACAGCAGGTAAGGGAAGCGCGATGCCGGTCGCATCCTCCTTTTCAGTTAAAAAGGAGAGGAAGATTAAAAACACCTGAATCCTGCATGGCAGACGAAAGCCATTCCCCACCATCAAATTATGTACTAATTGTGCACAGGCTATTTGCATACCAGATCTTTTTAAATAATAGCAACAGCAACCATTACCCTTAAGCATTTGATAATTATTTCAGTTCCAGGATTATACTGTTCGTAGAGCAATAATTTGTTTTGCATGGGGTCAGCTCTATCCAACAGCCACCCCAAGTTGCAGGCTTTTCCTCATTTGCAGCGTTCTCTCTAGTGCTTGCCAAGCTATCGTGCGCAGTCATAAGGACTAGAAGCTTGCAAAGAAATTGCAGGGGGAGGATGCAGGGCAACGTTGGTCGGCATTCCACCCCAGATGCCGGATCCTGGCTTTAGGTGTTACATGATAGCCATGTTCAAATATATCAAAGGATGTCATATAGAGGAGGGAGAAAGGGAAGCGGACACGAGGCAATGGATTCAAACTACAAGAAAGAAGATTCCACCTAAACATTAGGAAGAACTTCCTGACAGTAAGAGCTGTTGACAGTGGAATTTGCTACCAAGGAGTGTGGTGGAGTCTCCTTCTTTGGAGGTCTTTAAGCGGAGGCTTGACAGCCATCTGTCAGGAATGCTTTGATGGTGTTTCCTGCTTGGCAGGGGGTTGGACTGGATGGCCCTTGTCATCTCTTCCAACTCTATGATTCTATGATCTGGGGGACCCTCAGAGAACACCCCAAGAATTGATTCTGTACCCCTGATTACAAAGGACAAGAAGCAATTACGATATTGTGACCTGGGAGAAAATGGCAAGGATCCTGAACCTAAAGAGTCTGGGCCCATCCAAGTCCTCCAGAATCTCCTGAAATGGAGAGAGGGAGCCTTTTAAAAAATAAATAAAATCTATTGAGGGTCACATTCCCTTGGGGATAATCTGTCAGGGGCTACTCTCTCTCTCTCTCTTTTCCTTCCCACCCAACAAGAGAGAGACAGAGCACCCCTGGTGTGTGAAGAGGGCTCTCCCCACCCCTGCTTCCTTCCATCACTCCATTCATTTTGTTCCCCCCATGGCAAACTGGAAATTAGGCTGTGGGTGGACCACAGTTCTCCACCCCTTATTTAGACCAATTAATTTCTCCATCCCCAAGACTAGATTCTTGGGACAGACCACAGGGCAGCGGCGAGTTTGGGGGGGGGGACTTTTTCCTTACTTGTCTACTTGTGGGCTCCCTAGAGGTGCCTTGCTGTACACCCATCGGAAACAAAATGTTGGGTGGAAATAATTTCCCTCTATACCACCCAACAGGCCTCTGCTTACATCCTGCTTCTCCAAACAAATCTCTGGGGCTGTCGTGTCCAAACTTTTGCAAAGAGGGCCAGATTTGATGAAGTGAGGGGCCGTGAGGGCCGACCAAAGTTATTGACCTTTTTTTAGAATTGAAGTTGTTGAATGGTGTTGTTTTTTTTAGGATTTTACCCCAGGAAATAAACTGCCACAGGGGCCAGATTAAACCAACCAGCAGGCCAGATTAGACCCCCGAAATGGACTTGGGATATGCCTGCTCTAGGGGAAGGAGGATAAGATGCCCATAGCTGTCAACTTTCCCTTTTTTTGCAGGAAATTCCCTCATTCCAGCACCGTTTCCCACTGCAAAAAAAGGGAAGCTTGACAGGTATGCAGATGCCCATTGCAAAAAACCCACAAGTGAGATTTCTAGCCCCACTTTCTCAATGGCCCTGCCTGCTTTGGGCTCCCACCCCTGTTGGCACTTGCCACCTGCATTTGGTATTAGCAAGAATGTCAACATAACAGACTTTCCAAACTCAAGACTGCGTATTGCTGGGGCCACATAGCAGAGGAGAGAAGCACATTGGCTTCCCGGAGGGGTTTTTCCCTCCCCCCAGCATCCTAAACCCGCCAAGTGTCCCTATTTCTCAGGGACAGTCCTGGATTTACAGAAGCTGTCCCAGTTTTTTATTTGATCCCAGAACGTCCCGCTTTTCCTTAGGACATCCCTGTCCTCGTTGGAGAAATGTTGGAGGGCATGCAACAAGATGGCTACCCCGATGCTATCGGGGCGATGCAGCGTCTGGGGGTCTTCCGCCCTGCGCCATCCAAAGCCTGCTTTGTCCGGCCGCCTCTCTCTTGTGTAACTCCACATTCCAGACACGCTTTTCCCTTCCACCCCCGGCTCCCTTGCCGCCTCTCCTTGCCAGCAAACTGGAAAAGCAGACTGGCCCCTCTCTGTGCCAGGACAAACTCTTGCGGAGCCGGGGGGGGCCTCCGGGGGCAGTCACCGCCGTGCGTGCATTCCTCTCCGGCCGTCCTTGCTGGGGATGAAGTCAGAGCTTCCCCACTGCCCCCAGGCAGCTGGGACGCCTCCGCTCGCAAGGCTCTCGGAGAGACCCCGCCGGGGGCCAGATGGACCTTCCAGTCGGGGGCCTGTCTTTCCAAAAAGAAAGAAAACCCTTTCCTGAAGGAGGGGAGAGTGCTCTTGAACTCAGGTCCTGCTTGCAGGCTTCCCATAATGGCGTCCGGATGCCTCCCCCCATTGGCCCCCTCCCCATCACTGACCCCCCCTATTCTCTATTCATGCAGGAAAAGGCTTATCAACCAGACACATTGGCTATATGTTCTGCCTTCGCAGTAGAAGGGAGCGATGTTTTTGAGTACCAGTCCCAGGAAACACTGGCCACTGCAAGAACAGTATGCTAGATATTTTGGGGCCCTGTTTGGCCTGATCTGCTTACGTTCTTAATGGGGTTTTTTTGGGGGGGGGAATCAACACGGGCAAAGTCTTTTGGCTGCCGATTGCCTCAGTGGCTAGGTAGAGCCTCCAGGTTCAGAGGCAGGCTACCTCTGCACGTAGCAGCTTCTGGGGAGGAACAACAAGGTGTGGGCTGTCTGGTCGTATGGCTAGATACTTAAAAGATTTGGGGTTTATTAGGACAATGAGTTGTGCATAAACTTAGCCGTTTCTGTTGCCTGGAGTTAAATTTGGATTTTCAGTGTCACAGAAGGGCAAACCAGAATAATCCCCCACCTACATCAGCCCAGATGAATTATTCAATGCATTTGCTACCCACACCCAATTCGTTCTTCTTTTCATTTACACAAAGACACCCCCCTCCACCAATTAATTTCCCAACACTCCTTGCTTCAGATCAGTTGTGCTCGCCCGCCCCGAGAAATCATTTCTACATAAAGTCATCTTAATTTATTCCCGCTCATCACATTCATTAATATCACACCCATTAAACTCAGATCACCCCTCTCCAAAAATCCACTACACTTGAGGAAGACTAGGGGCTGGCAACTTATGGGCCCAGCACTAACAACTAATTTGGCACTTTGCCACTGTCAGTCGAGCTTCCACCTTCAGGAGCAGCCTACCTCCAACTAGAAGCATATTACAGGGGATAGTTTTCTTTATTGTGCTGTTGGGTGGGGGGGGCATCCTGGTTGCTCACTGTTGGGTCTAGTTTGATATCACAAAGCAGTTCCCTTGCTCCTTCTGCTCTGCCATTTCTGGGAAAAAAAAGAAAAGGAACTTTTCACGAGCTCTTGCGCTGCTCCCTTCTAACTGCACACCCATTCATCTTCAGCCTCTGCCCTTTCAAAGGGGGGCATATCTCCAAAATAAGGTTGCACATGCCCTTCCTGACTTTGAGGTTGGGTGATGTTTGTCAGTTTCTCCTGAAATATAGAAATCACCCACCCACAAAACGCAAAAAGAAATTAAAATAAATAAAAATCTGGCAGTGGAAGCTAAAACCACCACGGGTTCCCTTCAGGCCTGCTCTGCCCAGGTTTACAGGAAGGTCTGGGTTAGATTAAAGCTTTTTAAAAAACCACAACACGCTGGCAACAGTTTAATTGCGAGCTGGAAAGCAAACGGTAAACCTCCAGCCTTCTGCCAGATGAGGCGATTACCTCAAGTAGACCTTGCCGACAAAGGTCCGTATAGTTAAAGCTATGGTTTTCCCAGTAGTGATGGATGGAAGTGAGAGCTGGACCATAAAGAAGGCTGATCGCCGAAGAATTGATGCTTTTGAATTATGGTGCTGGAGGAGACTCTTGAGAGTCCCATGGACTGCAAGAAGATCAAACCTATCCATTCTGAAGGAAATCAGCCCTGAGTGCTCACTGGAAGGACAGATCCTGAAGCTGAGGCTCCAATACTTTGGCCACCTCATGAGAAGAGAAGACTCCCTGGAAAAGACCCTGATGTTGGGAAAGATGGAGGGCACAAGGAGAAGGGGACGACAGAGGATGAGATGGTTGGACAGTGTTCTCGAAGCGACTGGCATGAGGGAGGCAGTGGAAGACAGGAGTGCCTGGCATGCTCTGGTCCATGGGGTCACGAAGAGTCGGACACGACTCAACGACTAAACAACAAGACCTTCTGCTGCTTCCCTGGCTGGGCTAGTTCTTCCTGCCTTCAAGGCCAAATCCAGATGGGAATGAGGTCCAGACTTTATCTACCAAGCCAGTTTTAAGAGTTAGTCCCTCGTTTTCCTAGGAATGCCCCATGGGAACTCAAAACATCAAAACAGCACACACTGGGCGATACATTAATTGGCATTTGGCCTCGTTAGCTCCACCCTGGGCAAAAAGCAGGGCCGAAACTAGGCTTTATTTCACCCGGGTCAAAGACCCAGATTGGCACACACACACCCCATGCACATTTGTGTACACACACACACACACACACAGAGGATGGGAGCCTCAATGGAGCCCCTCTGGAGGTTTCACCCGGGGCAAAAAACAACAACAACTAGCCCCCTGCCCCTGTAGCTATGGCTCTGCAAAAAGGGCACATCTTCAACTGATGCCAGCAAATTATTATTATTATTATAATTATTATTATTATTATTATTATTATTATCATCATCATCATTATATTGCCCCAGCCGCTCTGGGCAGCTTCCAACAAATTAAAATAAACAGTATAAGATATCGTAAAATAAAACAGTAAGATATCGTGAAAAACATTAATGACTTTTATGTCTATAGTTCCTTATGATGGGAGGGTGTCCCACAGGGCTGGCGCCACTACCAAACACCACTTCCCTCACAGCTAAGGGAACCTCCAGAAGACCCTCGGAGCGGGACCTCAGTGTCCGGGCTGAACAATGGCGTTGGAGACGCTCCTTCAGGTCTACTGGGCCGAGGCCATTTAGGGCAGGTTTCCTCAACCTCGGCCCTCCAGGTGTTTTTGGCCTACAACTCCCATGATCCCTAGCTAGCAGGACCAGTGGTCAGGGATGCTGGGAATTGTAGTCTCAAAACATCTGACGGGCCGAGGTTGAAGAAGCCTGATTTAGGCCTTTCAAGGTCAGCACAAACACTTTGAATTGTGCTTGGAAGTGTACTGGGAGCCAATGTAGGTCTTTCAGGACCGGTGTTCTATGGTCCCAGTCACCAGTCTGGCTGCTGCATTCTAGCATCATCCCAGGGCATCGTGGGAGAAAAATGGCAGCCCGCTCCCCTCCACAAATGAGGTTCTGGCCTCATCAATGTACAGGTAGTCTGAAATTAAAGACAGCAAGGCCAGAAAGAGGGGGAAATGGGGGGGGCGGTTTCCAAACAGAATTAGATATTATTATTATTATTATTATTACTAGCTGGCCCAGCCACGCGTTGCTGTGGGTTTTGTTTGTTTGTTTGTTTGTTGTTGTTTTGCTTTTAAAAATTCTCCTGACCCCGAGAGTATTCTGGAAGCTCCTGTTTTCATTCTTCCCTGTCCCTTTAGAGCAGGGGTCAGCAACCTTTTTCAGCCGTGGGCCGGTCCACTTTCCCTCAGACCATGTGGTAGGCCGGACTATATTTTTTTTGGGGGGGGAATGAACTAATTCCTATGCCCCACAAATAACCCAGAGATGCATTTTACATAAAAGAACACATTCTACTCATGTAAAAACACCAGGCATGCGAAGCTGCGGCGGCCATTTTAGGTGAGGGCACTGGCGACCTTAAAGAGCATTCTCCCCCACCCCAGTCCCAAAATTACCCAGTCCCAAAATCACGCACCCCAGCGACACAATCCCCTCAGAGCTGGTCTTACTCAGTGCGACCTCTCAGGCATGCCTCCTGCTCCGTGTTTTTTTTTTTCTCGGAGCATGCGAAGCTGCGGCGGCCATTTTAGGTGAGGGCACAGGCATTGTTGCTCTGGCCAGGTCTGATGATGTCGACGGGCCATCTGCCTTTCTATTGGATGCTGTTGGAGTCTTCATTCCTTTTGCTGGTGAGGTATAATAGGCGTGCCATTTTTTTGCCTTTATTCTATATTTTAGGCATGACAGGTGTGGTTTTAAAATTTTTTTATTATACCAGATCCTTCCTCGATGGTCATGTTATGCTTTGTACTAATTTGATGCGCTTTGGTCTAGCGGTTACGGAAAACATCGGTGTCTGCCGTGCACACAATGGGAACATTTATATATATATATATATATATTATTATTATTATTATTATTATTATTATTATTATTATTCCACATAGGAATCACCACTCAATGCCGAACACAACCGTCAATTCCTCTTCCCAGGGAATTCTGCGAATTATAACTCTGTAAAGGAAATGGGGCCATTCTCTGCACCCTTAACAAACTGCAGCTCCCAGGATTCTTTGGGAGGGAAGCCATGACTGTTTAAAGTGGTATAAAACTGCTTTAAATGTATGGTCTGGGTATTTAGTTGGATCCATCCCAGAAACCAGGGGTGGTACATGACAAGTAAAGGCAGAAAGGTAAAGGCCCCCTGGACGGTGAAGTCCAGTCAAAGGCGACTCTGGGGTTGCGGCGCTCATCTCGCTTTCAGGCCAAGGGAGCCGGCGTTTGTCCGCAGACAGCCTTCCGGGTCATGTGTCCAGCATGATTAAACCGCTTCTGGCGCAACGGGACATCGTGACGAAAGCCAGAGCCCACGGAAATGCCGTTTACCTTCCCACCGCAGTGGTACCTATTTATCTACTTGCGCTGGCGTGCTTTCGAACTGCTAGGTTGGCAGGAGCTGGGACCGAACAACGGGAGCTCACCCCGTCGCGGGGATTCGAACCACCGACCTTCCAAACAGCAAGCCCAAGTGGCTCAGTGGTTTAGACCACAGCGCCACCCACATCCCTATTAGTAATACAACACACACTTGGAGAAACGGATGGAAATCTTCGGAGAGACTTATTAGCGTGAAGATTAATTTCAATTTTCAATTTTACTACAACCCATCTGGCTGGGTTGCCCACCTAAAATTTGAGAATCCACCATGCTGAATGTCTGGATTTCATCAGGACTGTTTCCAGTCTTGATGGAACAACCATCATGTTGCATTTTGTTACTTCAGTTGATTGTATTTTTTTTTCTATCAAAAAGTTAATAAAAACTTTTTTTAAAAAAAATAACCACCACCCCACAAGGTTGGGACAGAACAATATGGAGAGAAACTTTTTCTAAGTGCTTTTATTTTTTTTCTAGGAGGTTCAGAAATAATTGTTCTCAGAAGCATGTCACCTGGGAATTTTCAGCTCTGCTCTGCTTTTGTATACATGGCTTTGGGTCGGAAGCTGAGCATTCCTCCCCACCACCAATCACCAAGGAAGGGGGCTGTAAACTGGTGTTTATTTTCGCAATTGTTTTGCAGATCAAGGAGCTCACCTTCTTGAAGAACACAGTGATGGAGTGTGATGCTTGTGGTAAGTCCGCTTGGGTCCCTACAGACCCAACACATTGCAGCCCATTTCTTGGAAGAGATAAAAATGAAATGCATACTTTACAAACCAGCACTTGGAGTGAATGGTGCTTTGGGCATGCCCAGAGGCCGCTCCTGCAAAAAGAGGGAGAGGACCATAGGGCCCTTATTGTAACCAGATTTCATCTCACCTACCAGGTGCAACCAGCCAGCCGTAAGGGGCCAGAGCACTGCCGCCTGAGAGCACCACCCAAGGCGTGGCCCCTAATCGCCTAATAGCGCATGGCTGGGTGTGTGCTGCTGCAACTTCTGCCTGGCTGCAGCTGAAGGACAGCCAGCTCAGCCTTTCTCCCTCTCCCTTGCTCCCTGGCAGCCCACTAATAGTCCTGCTCCAGCGCACAGGAACACTGAGCGCCATCTCATCCGATCCCCTGCATGCAAAGCAGAAATTTTGCAGCTGCCCCATGCAGGGATCGAACCTGCAACCTTGGCATTATCAGCACCACACAGGTGCATGGCAAATAAAGGCAAAAAGATAAAGGTTCCCTGGACGGTTAAGTCCAGTCAAAGGCGACTATGGGGCTGCGGCGCTCCTCTCGCTTGAGGCCATGGCTGTTTCAAGTGGGTCAAAATGCTTTAAATGTATGGTTCCAGTTACAGGTAGGTAGCCGTGTTGGTCTGCCATAGTCAAAACAAAATTAAAAATTAAAAAATCCTTCCAGTAGCACCTTACCAAGAACAAACTTAGTTGGTCTCTAAGGTGCTACTGGAAGGATTTTTTTTAAATGTATGGTGTCAACGTGGCTTGAGTTGAAGGAAGAGGAATCAGACAGGAGGGAGATGGTTGGTGGGGCAGTGCCCCATTCGCCCCTAACAGACCAGCCTCCAGTGGGGGGCAGCCCAATGTCCTTTTCTTTGTTTCCTTGTCTCCCAGGGATAGGTACAGGAGCGACTGGCCCCGGCATCAGTGTGGCGCCCATTAATCGCTGCTACCCGAATCCTTGCTTCCCCAGGGTCACCTGCACGAACACCCCCACCAGCTTCCGCTGCGGGGCCTGTCCTCAGGGCTACACGGGCAACGGGACCCACTGCACCGACATCGACGAGGTCAGGAGGTTCCCCCCTCTCCTTCTGCGTGAAAGTTGGGAGGCAGGAGAAAGCCATAGATCTCTTCTGAATCTTTTTTTTCCTCTCAACTGCCTTGGGAGTGGAGGACAAGCACTAAGATTGGCTTGGACCCCCCCCCTACGCCCGCAAACACGCACAGTTCTTCTCAGAGCAAAAAGATTGCCCCCCTACCCCCACACCAAATCGCCTACTTTCCATGTGAAGGCTAGTGTTCAGGTGGCACCCGGTGCGGAAAATTTCTTGTCTCCCCCCCCCCCCGCAAAAATGGTTTTACGTTATTTCATATTTTCTTACAAAGGAATAATAACAAGTAATAATAATAAAACTTTTATTTATATCCCTCCCCGACCGAAGTCGGGCTCAGGGTGGCTAACATCAGATACATAACATTGGTATAAAATCAAACAATAATTAAATTACCTCCTAAAAACATCTCAAAATCAAATTAAAGTCTAATTAGATGGCTTTCCACAGGGTTAGGGTTGGGAACAGTAAGTGCTCCACTGAACTGAAATTTCAGCCTTCACGACATAGGAAAACAGCCAAGTAAACAGCTATTTTGGTGGAGGAGGGTCAAGATATTAACCGATATGCATGAAATTTCATATATAGCTATATAATCCCTAGTATAGTAAGATAAGACCTTTGGAGCAGGCATTTTTTTTAAAAAAAAGTTTTTTTTTTATGAACCGCCCTAGTAGGGAAGTAATTGTTCCTTGGAAATTTGTCACCTCCTCCATTATGGAACATGGGATGGACTGCCCCCTACGCCCCCCCTTGCTGCACCCCTGCATGTTGGACAAGCTCCCTGGCCTCATTTTCACCTTGCTCCAACTGAGAGTGTGACCTGGGGTGGGGGGGGAGAGAAGGACCCCCTTCAAGGAGATTGCCATGGGAGGGGGTAGTGGAGCAAAGGAGGGAATGCGAGCCCAAATGTCCCAAATGGTGTTATCAAAACCGCAAACCCACCCCCTGTTTGAAAGCCACTGTTACAGGGATGCTATAATCATGCACAAACAAGTGAAACCTTTCCTCTTTGCAGTGCGCAGCGAACCCCTGCTTCCCCAGAGTCCAGTGCGTCAACACAGCCCCCGGCTTCCACTGCAACCCCTGCCCTCCTGGCTACAGCGGCCCCATACTGGAAGGAGTCGGTTTAGCTTTCGCCAGGGCGAACAAGCAGGTAACTCCTAAGAGGATAGGATCTTCTGCCCTCTGATCAGGGGTGGTGAGCAGCACAGCTGCGGAAACAGAAGGGTGGCGGGCAGGGATCCTCCCAGTTTTCCATTTCTTTGCCATTCCTTTAAGTCAGGGGCTGGGCAGCCTGTTTATGCTCCCGAGGCCTGCATCCAGGAGGGCTGATAGGAACAGGGATGGAAGAACGAAGGCCTCGCCTGCTGTTCTGCCCAACATCCTGTTTCTCTTCTGCTGCAGTTCGTCTCCTGCCCAAGGCCATCTCATCCGGCTTTCTTGTCTTCTCTGGTGAAATTACTTAGCCTAAAATCCATTTGCTATTGCATTATTACAACCCCATTCATTTCAATGAAAATGGGGGTGGGTGTACAGGTGAAACTCGAAAAATTAGAATATCGTGGAAAAGTCCATTTATGTAAGCAATTGTTTTCATTAGCTACTGGAGTTTAATATATGAGATAGACTCATGACATGCAAAGCGAGATATGTCAAGCCTTTGCTTGTTATAATTGTGATGATTATGGCGCACAGCTGATGAAAACCCCAAAGTTGAAATTGTTAATTTGGGGTTCTCATCAGCTGTACGCCATAATCATCACAATTATAACAAATAAAGGCTTGACATATCTCGCTTTGCATGTCATGAGTCTATCTCATATATTAGTTTCACCTTTTAAGTTGAATTACTGAAAGAAATGAACCTTTCCACGATATTCTAATTTTTCGAGTTTCACCTGTATGTAATCAGTTACGGATCGTTTGTGAACGGACAGCAGAAAACCATATTTGTTGGGTTTGTTTTGGTTCCGGGGTGAATAAATGGATACCAGCAATTTCTGCTCCTGTTTCTATTTTTGAAGCTGTGCTGCAGGGCAGCTGGAGGGCACCGGGTTGCAAGAATGCTGCCAGCAGCAGGCTGGAGGGGTCATGTCTCTGGGTCCTAGTCCTGGCAGTGACTCTATACAAGGCCACTCAGGTCCCAAGCATAACGCTGGTCCATCTTCAGCCAGTATCTTCACACTAGCACTTGGTCCAATTACCCGTATTTTTCGCTCCACAAGACGCACTTTTTTCCTCCTAAAAAGTAAGGGGAAATATCTGTGCATCTTATGGAGCGAATGGTGGTCCCTGGAGCTGAATTGCCCAGGGGCCAAAACCAGATTGTGCTTTTTATTTTACAAAGAGAAAAGGGGGTGTTGAAAGGACCCTGCTCAGCAGCTGATCAGCAAGAGATCGGGAGAGAGATAAGAGTCCCCGGCTCCCTTTCAGCCCCGCCCCCTTGCCCAGGCCTCCATTGTTGAATGTGCTGCAGAGGGAGGTTGTTTGTTTCCCCAGCGACATGTGACTGGCTGATTAGATTATCTGTCTGGAAACAGTAGAAATGGCTCCCTTTCCTTAAGATTTTTCAGAAATGTGAGTTGAACCCCATAAAAATGGGGCTTTTCCTCTTTGCTTTTCCCCCTTTGCAAAAGGAGCTTTGCTTTTCCCCCTTTGCAAAAAAGCTGCAAAACTTTTAGCTGATCCTCAAAAAAACAGGGCTTTTCCCTTTGCAAAAAAAGCTGCAAAACTTTTAGCTGATCCTCAAAAAAACAGGGCTTTTCCCTTTGCAAAAAAGCTGCAAAACTTTTAGCTGATCCTCAAAAAACAGGGCTTTTCCCTTTGCAAAAAAGCTGCAAAACTTTTAGCTGATCCTCAAAAAAACAGGGCTTTTAGAGGAGGAAAACCAGAAAAAAATTTTTTTTTCTTGTTTCCTCCTCTAAAAACAAGGAGCACCCTATAGTCCAGTGCGTCCTATGGAGCAAAAAATACAGTACTTACTGAAGCCCTTTTGGTATGTAGGGTGAGTAGCGTTCAAGCTGGCAAGGGAGCAGACTTTACGTATTGCGGTCACACAAGGAAGGAAGTTGCTTATTGCAGGCCAAGTCTGTATTTCGCAGTGGAGCTATTGATCCTCCCAAATACCTGATCACCCAAAAATGCCTTTGAAACAGCGAGAAGGTCTTGTGGCACCTCTGAGGACAAACAGATTTATTACTACAGAAACTCAGGCCCGGTCCCAGAAGCTTATGACATAATAAACGTGATGGCCCTTAAAAGTTGCCACAACAGGACATTTTGCTGGTTTTTGCTGCAAGTTAAACAGGCAGGCGGGCAGGCACAAATATTCCCTCTCTGTTCTTTCCTGCACAGGTCTGCAATGATGTCAACGAGTGCGAGACAGGGGTGGGCAAATCCTGTGTCCCCAATTCCATCTGCATCAACACTCGGGTAATTCTAGGCAATTGCCTCAGACCAGACCTTCCTCCTGTCCCGCTGCAAAAGGCAACCCTGACCCCTCCTTTCAACGAAAGGAAAAGCAGCTCAAGAACAGGGAAGGGTGGCGTGGAGGGTCCGCCCAGCATGTTAGATTCCTGACTAATGTCTTTTAGTTTCGCTGCAGACAATTATCCTGAGAGCGCCTCTCACCTGGTTCTGTCCATCCCATTTAAATTATGCCGGGTAACAGCTAGATGCATCAACAGGTGTTCCTTCATCTTTAGAGGTGCATTGGAAGCGGCCACAAATGACACCCACCTTGGGGGTTCCCAGCCCACCAAAAACAATCCTGTTGAAAGCAAGACGAAGCACACAGTACACACTGGCCTGTGTTTCCCAAAAGCAAGTGCAAGGTCCTCGGTTAGTTGCTCATGCGTAAGCAGGAAAAACTCCGACTTTTCCTTTAGTAATTTTATTGTGCATACTATGTACAGTGCAGAGCTAACAAGTTCATGTCTGTATCAAGCGTCGGCAGAATCCAGGAATGGCCCCTTCCAGTGCTGTCAAGTATCCCGTTTCCCCCGGGATTCTCCCTTATTTCAAGCAGTTTCCCGCTGCTCTCCCTTATTTTTTATTTCCCTTAAATTTCCCGTTTTTAATGGAAGCAGCTCCTCCCCTGCTGGCCAGGGACTGGGTGGGAAGACCTCGCCTACTTGGAGAGAAAAGCCTCAGCCCTCAAAGCAAGTGGGAGCCGTTTCCCGTGCTTACAGGGGGGTGTATTCCTCCCCCTGCATCAGCCCCTATCCGTTGCCGCCGAGCCCCTCAGCCGGCCAATAGGGTTAGCTGGCGGGCGGAGCCTGGCTGCCTTTGAGCAGCTGCTGCTTCCTGTCCTGTTTTGATGGGATCAGACAAGAAGACGATGGGGCTCCATCGCGCGGAGCACATGGCTGCCCTCCTCTTTGCTCCGCTCCGAGCCCGAGCCCGCTTGGAGTTTACATTGCTGCTCCGCCCACTTTTGCTTCTGGCTCCGCCCACCACTGACATGTGACTGTCCCCGGGATAGGTGAGACTGCTGATCCCTTATTTTCAAATCTGAAACTTGACAGCTATGGCCCCTTCTGGTTCATCCTTTCGTTTCACCCCTTGACACCTTTGGGGCGATGGAAATTGCATGCCTCCTTCATCACCCCTTGGGCTAAGGGAGTGCAGGGTCTCTCCAGCATCCTCAGAGCCTCGACCCTCCATTCCCTGAGACAAGCCTCGCTGCTCCCTCCGCTGCCAGAGGAGGTGCTGCTGGTCAGGTGGGGCCGGGGCTCTCCGTAGCATCCCGAGAGCCCTTCCACCACCTTGCGCTGTGCCGGGCGGGACAGTTCCCTGACAGCAAGGATGCCCCCAAAATCGGTGGAAGGGAAAGAGAGAAAGCACCATGAAACAGCAGGGCAGGTTTCACGCATCTAGGGAGGGGAGAGGACATCCTTTCGGCTGCTTGGCCATCCCCGCAAATGCCAGACTGCAAACCACCCCATTTCTTCTCCCTGCAGGGCTCCTACAAGTGTGGGGCGTGCAAGCCTGGCTTCACAGGCGACCAGGTTTCCGGCTGCCGCAGCAAGACGGAGAGAAGGTGCCCCAACGGAGAGCTCAGCCCGTGCCACGAGAAAGCGGACTGCATTGTGGAACGCGATGGAACACTCAGCTGTGTGGTGAGTTCAAATCCTCCTTTGGGCTCCTCCTTCTCCTCCTCATGTCCCTCCCTAAGCACCTCCAGATCTAGCTGACGGGGAAGCTGCAAAGTTCTGCAGACAAGAGGAGATTGAGATGGCTGGTGTGTTTTTCTCCCCTGGCTCACCCTTAGAAATGTGAATTTCAGGCTTCTGCTTCACAGCATGTTCAGAAAACGAAGGCAGGCGTATGCAGAAAAGTGAAGACTCCATTCAAATCCATTCCAAATGTGGCGGGAGGGGGGGGGACGACTGATTCAGAAGAACAACAAAATAGGCCTGTTCTAAAACTGATGTTTTAAGATTCAGAATGTATGGGTCATGTTTGCAAAGAAGTACTGTACATTAGAACAGCAAAGTCTTCTACAGGTGAAACTCGAAAAATTAGAATATCGTGGAAAGGTTCATTTCTTTCAGTAATTCAACTTAAAAGGTGAAACTAATATATGAGATAGACTCATGACATGCAAAGCGAGATATGTCAAGCCTTTATTTGTTATAATTGTGATGATTATGGCGTACAGCTGATGAGAACCCCAAATTAACAATTTCAACTTTGGGGTTTTCATCAGCTGTACGCCATAATCATCACAATTATAACAAGCAAAGGCTTGACATATCTCGCTTTGCATGTCATGAGTCTATCTCATATATTAAACTCCAGTAGCTAATGAAAACAATTGCTTACATAAATGGACTTTTCCACGATATTCTAATTTTTCGAGTTTCACCTGTACAGCACAAAGCCTCTGTTTTGTTTAGTCTCTGTTGCCCCCTAGTGGCTGGACAGTCACACACTTGCATCTCCAGAAATTAATACCCTCCCTTTGCTCGTTGATTCAAGGGGAGACCTTTGTGCAAAGCCCCCTTCAGCATTGAACCTTTTTGTTGTTGTTGTGCGTGAAAATGCATCGGTTGATTCAAAACAGCACTAGGTTTCAGGAAACTGCTTGCAAAAAAAATGTGCATAAGGCAAAGTTAAAGGACGCATGGCGACTTTACTGGACATCAAGTTTTTAAAATAATAATAATAATAATAATAATAATAATAATAATAATAATAATAATAATAATAATAATAATAATAAAAAATGCATGCAGAAGTGTGGTGAAGACTAGAAAAGTGAGGAGCCTGTGTTAACAGGTCTGCCTTCCTTGGTTAATATTGTACCCCGTCTGCTTGCAGTGCATTGTTGGATGGGCCGGCAATGGCTTCATCTGCGGCAAAGACACCGACATTGACGGATTTCCCGACGAGAAGCTTCGCTGCACAGACAAGAAGTGCCGCAAGGTAAGAAGAGACCCTCGGTGCCAAGGCTGCCAAGGCTGTGCCTCACATCTGGACTATGCCTCTCCTTGTCTGAGCACAGCTTAGGCAGGCTTAAGAGTTGCATTCCTTTTATTCTTGTAAAAGGGTGAAATGATCCTTAATGAAATGGAAAAAAAATGTTTAAAGGTGCTTCCAACCCCCCCCCCCAAAAAAAAACCAGAGTCCTTTCTGTTGGGGATTATTCAGACTGAAATTCCCAGGTTATTTATGTATGCCAATGCTGCGGCCCATGTTTCGTTAGCCCCAAAATGGAAAATGAGCGAGTTCCCAACCAAACAAGAGTGGCAACTTAAACTGATTGAATACGCGCAGCTTGCGGACTTAACATATAGAACAAGAGAACAAGAAGAACTTACGTTTAGAGAAGACTGGAATATATAGGAAATAACTGTATACAGCTGAAAACCCTGGCAGCATTAAGATAAATTCAACAGTGTAAATAAGTTATGATGGAGGTAATAATGGAAAACTAAATGGTATAGTTTTTGTAAAACATGCAGGGATTTATGATATGTAAAATGAACTGTGGGAAGAGAAGAGGGGGAGTCATTGATATCTTAAGGATGTAAAAATGAGTACTTTAAATTGTAAAACACACACACACACACACACACACACACACACACAAAACAAACACACAGAGTTACAGGTAGGTAGCCGTGTTGGTCTGCCATAGTAAAAAAAAAAAAATTAAAAAAAATCCTTCCAGTAGCACCTTAGAGACCAACTAAGTTTGTTCTTGGTATGAGCTTTTGTGTGCATGCACACTTCTTCAGATACATGCACACGAAAGCTCATACCAAGAACAAACTTAGTTGGTCTCTAAGGCAGTGTTTTTCAACCACTGTTCCGCGGCACACTAGTGTGCCGCGAGATGTTGCCTGGTGTGCCGTGGGAAAAATTGAAAAATTCAAGAGAATTACTTTATATATAGTCAATATAGGCACAGAGTTAATTTTTTTAACATTTTCTAATGGTGGTGTGCCTCGTGATTTTTTTCATGAAACAAGTGTGCCTATGCCCAAAAAAGGTTGAAAAACACTGCTCTAAGGTGCTACTGGAATTTGTTTTGACACACACACACACACACACACACAGACACACACACAATGAGTTGGATTCCAAGTTAAGGGAAATCCTTGTGGTGACTTTGGCCAAACAACTCAAACCGAGTTGCTGTGGTTGTTTTAAAAAAGCGAGAGAGAAAGTCACAAGTTAACTATGAAACGGAGGAAAAACCCAGGCAGAGGAACACCATCAAGTTGGTGAAAGAAAGGGCAAGGATTGTTAAGCCCTGCTTTCCATGCAGAAGGTCCTGGCTGGCAGCTCCCCCTAAGTCACGCACCTTAGGAGCCTAACCGTTGTCTCCCTTTCCAGGATAACTGTGTGACTGTCCCCAACTCCGGCCAAGAGGACGCGGACAGAGATGGGGTGGGAGACGCCTGCGATGACGACGCCGACGGCGATGGGATAATAAACACAGAGGTTTGAACTCCTGTCCTGGCTGCGCGTCAAGTAGACGAGCGCCGTTCCGTTTTGCTTTCAGGACCAAGGAAAGCTGTCGTTTCCCTGTCAAGCACAATGCTCCATGGAGGGCAGTTTGCAATAAGCTTTTATATCAGGCAACTTGACCCTCCCTGCCCGCAGACTGTCTTGCCAGAGTGGTCCATGCTCTAGTTATCTCCTGCTTGGACTACTGCAATGCACTCTACGGGGGGCTACCCTTGAAGGTGACCCGGAAACTGCAATTAATCCAGAATGCGGCAGCTAGGCTGGTGACTGAGACCATGTAAACACCGGTCCTGAGAGATCTACATTGGCTCCCAGTACGTTTCCGAGCACAATTCAAAGTGTTGGTGCTGACCTTGAAAGCCCTAAATGGCCTCGGTCCAGTATACCTGAAGGAGCGTCTCCAGCCCCATCATTCAGCCCAGACACTGAGATCCAGTGCCGAGGGCCTTCTGGCGGTTCCCTCACTGCGAGAAGCAAAGCTACAGGGAACCAGGCAGAGGGCCTTCTCAGTAGTGGCACCCGCCCTGTGGAACGCCCTCCCACCAGATGTCAAAGGAAAAAACAACTACCAGACTTTTAGAAGACATCTGAAGGCAGCCCTGTTTAGGGAAGCTTTTAATATCTGAAGGACTATTGTATTTTAATATTTTGTTGGAAGCTGCCCAGAGTGGCTGGGGAAACCCAGCCAGATGGGCGGGGTATAATAATAATAATAATAATAATAATAATAATAATAATAATAATAAATAATAAATAAAAGCAGTTGTAAATAACCTGTGTTGCTGCTTGCTGCTGCTGGAATGGTAGTTGTGAGAAAGGGCAAACTGGGGGGGGGGGAGGGTGTGCTTTAAATGTATGGGTTTTTTGTGAAGCTTGGACTGTTGGGTAGCCTCCAGCGATGTTCTGCTCAGGCTAAACCCTCTGAAATTAATGCTTGGAGGAAGGACAGAGGAAGGAGAATGGTGCCTGCGCAAGAGACAGGCTCAGGGTTCCAGTCCAGCGGCAAACTCTCGCCCTCCCGTATCTCTCCAGCCCCCTCCCCTGACTCACCCCTCCTCTCCTCTCCCCACCCAGGACAACTGCGTGTTTGTGCGCAACTCAGACCAGCGCAACAGCGACCAGGACAGCTTTGGCGACGCCTGCGACAACTGCCGGAACGTGAAGAACAACGACCAGCGGGACAGTGACGGAGACGGGCGGGGGGACTTGTGCGACGACGACATGGACGGAGACAGTGAGTACCTGCAGGGCCCCTGAGCGATTCCAAAGACAGAGGGGCTGAAGAGCAGGATAGATAATAGGAACGATGATGATGATGATGATGATGATGATGAGCGGGTGGATTAACAGCAATAATCATCACAAATTATTATGGTGATGATCATAAGAGCAGCCCTCCTTGATCGGGCCATCTAGCCCGCTTCTCACAGTGGCCAAATACCCCACAGAGCCTAGAAATCGAGATAGACTGCCTCTGGGCCTGGAGGTTCCGCAAGGATGTAAGAAGAGCCTGGCTGCCAGATCAGGCCTGGACAAAGGGATGGTCAGGAGAGGACAATCGTAACTGCTGCATCCTGCTCCATCTCACAGACAACACCTGTCCTGTCGTCATTCCAGGACGTGACAGAGAAAGCGCATCTGTGTTAAGAGTGGAAAGATGGACTATTTAGTCAATTAAAACACACACTTTCTGAATTAATTAAGAAAGAGACAGACAATTAATTGGCCAGGAGGCTTTTTGAAAAAGGTTTTATTTATTTTTTAATGTAAGCTCTCAGAAGAACTGTGGATTGGGCATTCAGTTTTTGGAGAGTGCCTCTCCTTCTTCACCTTGGCATAAGCCCGGATGCCTCTTCCGGGAGGAGAATCCTGCCCCCACCCCTGCACAGGAGGGAATACCTCTCCTAGAGCTTTTCAGGCAAGGCGAGATGCCGCACTCTTGACGACCGTGGCTGCTTTTGCCTCCCGCTTCTGCAGAGATTAAAAACGTCCTGGACAACTGCGTGAGGATCCCCAATCCAGACCAGAGGGACAGCGACGGTGACGGAGTTGGAGACGTTTGCGACAGCTGCCCCTTGATTAGCAACCCGGACCAGGTAAGCACTTCCTGGGGAAAGGAATGAGTTGGCAGCGGGGTGCAAATGGGTGTTTTCCCAAGGGTGGGGGAGCAAATTGAAGGGTGCCTAGAGACTGGGGTTGAAGGTGAATGTCTGTACGGCTTAGATCTTTCAAGCGAAGGTTTGAAATAGGGGCTGCAGGTAGACATGGTTTCCCCCACCCCACACCCTGCAGTTAAGAGTCATGGATTTCAAAGTCATGTTTTGCTCCTGTATACTTTTTTATTTTATTTTAAGCAAATAACGCAGCTGTTGCTTCCTGCTATTTAGAAAGACACCGACCACGATCTCGTTGGGGACCTGTGTGATACCAACCAAGACCGGTAAGTTATAGAAATGGCTTGTCTCGTTTCATATGTCGGGGGGTAGGAGCTACGGGGGCACCTATAGTTTTTGTTTTTGCTGAACTGCCACAGTCCTGAGACCTATCATGACACCCAAAACTAAGAGCAACTGAGAGAGAATCATTATCAACCCTCAGGGTAGCACATGCCACTGGATTTGTGCAATAATTGCCTCTTCTGACAGGCAGAGCACCCAGAGCAGGGAGTCATACAGAGATGCGACAGACAGGCGCCTTCAAGGGCACTTAGTTCTACTACATCTTAAGATCCGATTGCACCCAACCTGGCAGATTGGATGGATGGAGGACAGGAGGGCGGGGGGTGGTTGAAGGGCAACACTAGCTCATGCAGAGATACAGCAGGCAGCCTCCTGTGGATGTGTGTGGTTCAGATTCACCTTTAAAGAAACCTAGGAGTCTGGGTCCAGAGCCAGGGCTACAGCTCAGCCAAGCAATTTCAGAGCTGGGAATCGGTTTACTTTAAAGGGACCCGTTAAAAGAGGAGACACAGAAAGAGACTTACTTAGCCACTGCCAATTCCTCTTCTCCGTCGGGTCAAACTGGCGACCCTGAGCTTCCCATGTAGAATCATAGAATCATAGAGTTGGAAGAGACCACAAGGGCCATCCAGTCCAACCCCCTGCCAAGCAGGAAACACCATCAAAGCATTCCTGACAGATGGCTGTCAAGCCTCCGCTTAAAGACCTCCAAACAAGGAGACTCCACCACACTCCTTGGCAGCAAATTCCACTGTCAAACAGCTCTTACTGTCAGGAAGTTCTTCCTAATGTTTAGGTGGAATCTTCTTTCTTGTAGTTTGAATCCATTGCCCCGTGTCCGCTTCTCTGGAGCAGCAGAAAACAACCTTTCTCCCTCCTCTATATGACATCCTTTGATATATTTGAACATGGCTATCATATCACCCCTTAACCTTCTCTCTCTAGGCCAGCTCCCTAAGCCGTTCCTCATAAGGCATCGTTTCCAGGCCTTTGACCATTTTGGTTGCCCTCCTCTGGACACGTTCCAAGGCTCCCTTTGCTCTTGAAACCTCAGTTCCCATACCCCAAACTTGCAATCCTTCCTTCCTCTCTCTCTGCACGACAGAGATGGGGACGGCCACCAGGACTCCAGGGACAACTGCCCCTCAGTGCCCAACAGCTCCCAGCTGGACTCTGACCAGGACGGGATCGGGGACGAATGTGACGAGGACGACGACAACGACGGCATCCCTGACCGCAGGCCCCCCGGCCCAGACAACTGCCGCTTGGTCCCTAATCCCGGGCAGGAAGATACAGACAGTAAGGAAGGAGAACTGGCCTTGCAAAAATAGCAGAAACCTCATCAGGCCACCTCCCTGGTTTTGGCATTGGCCACAGCCTCACCTGGAGTATTTCGTTAGGTGCTGTCCCCTCTCAGAGTGCTGAAAGACTGCAAAGGTGTTTCCTCAGAATGAAGGTCAGGGTTTTATTTACCTGAGCATAGGGCGGAGAGGCTCACAGCATTAACGCCCCAACAGATCTTGCTCCCCCAATTGGAGCCCCAAATCCGCACAGAGCAAGGCATGCCTCTCTCCCCCCCCCACCCCAGTCATCAGCAGAACTCACGCACACCCCTCTGGCCACCTGCTCTCCGTCCTACGATGGTGTGGCATCCAGCCCAGTGATGTGGGAGAAGGACCACCCACACGTCTCTATGGCAACAGGGCCCCCTCTTTGGATCTGTTGAATTGCAGGTCTTAGCAGGCCTAACCAAAGGCATGGCCTTGACAAAACATCTGGCTGCTCAGGCTTCCTCTTGTACATCCTTCTCCCCTTCCCCACCCATGGCAATATACAGGATTGGAAGCGACCCGGGGTATCGTCCAGACTGATACCCCTGCCAAACTCATAACGGTAACTTCGAATCCATGAGATCCATCAACTTGCTGCTGTTGTTTTTAATTTAAAAAAACACGATTTGTCTTCCAACTCCAGTAGCTGCCTTGAATGCCTGTGGGCAGAAAGGAGACCTAGAAATGTAAATACTGTATATTCTGGCGTATAAGACTACTTTTTAATCCAGGAAAATCTTCTCAAAAGTCGGGGGTCGTCTTATACGCCGGGTGGAGAATCTGCGGTCGAGTATATCTCAAACTCTATATTTTAACTGGAAAAGTTGGGGGTCGTCTTATACGCCGGAAAATACGGTATATAAAATAAGTAAAAAAAGGAAACTTCCTGAATCGTAACTTTTCATCTAGCAGCATCTGCCTGCAGGGAGGGGGGCATGGCATTTGTGACCTTCCCGCCCCACCCCACCCCTGCCTGGGTCCTTCCATGATCTAACCGGAACCCCTTGGGAGGTAGAGCTGCTCTTAGAAAGCTGACCCTCCTTCCCCCTCCTTCTGCTGCAGGAGACGGCATTGGGGACGCCTGCCAGGGAGACTTCGATAAGGACATGGTGGTCGACCGCATAGACGTCTGCCCAGAGAATGCCCAGGTGACGCTGACCGACTTCCGCGCGTTTCAGACAGTGGTGCTGGATCCCGAGGGCGACGCGCAGATCGATCCCAACTGGGTCGTCCTCAACCAGGTCAGCTGGCAAAGGAGCAGCTTTTACGTTTTTCATTTCCTGCCGTGGTCCGAGGCGGAAGGATAAAGCTTTCCGCAGAATACGCTTCCTTCCTTGTCCCTGTTCAGTTACGCCCAGGTGTGGAGGGGCCTGTCCAGAAGAGGGGTGCGAATGTGGCCCTCCACATGTCTCCGTCTGGCCCTTTAAACTAGAGTGTCCGAATCTCCGGGGATGGCACAGGGAGATGGATGTGAGGGAGTCGTTCCTCGGACATTTTTAGTTTCCAAGTTGCGTAGCTGCTAAACTTTTGTGATCTACCACAGCCTTGGCTTTGAGATGAAAGCAAACGGGGTGTTTTCTGAACAGATGAACAGCTCCACAGCTGTTCTACACCGGATGTAGCTTCCAGGTGGTCTTCATTCAAAGGTGGCCCCACACTGAGCACTTTGCAGTAGTCCAGTTAGTGCTTCCAAACCACCTGTGCTTCTGGAACGACACTCTCAGACTGAAAAAAAGCACCCACTTATCTCTCTCTCTCTCCTTTCATTGGCAGGGAATGGAGATTGTTCAGACCATGAACAGCGACCCAGGTTTGGCAGTCGGTAAGTGATATTTTTCCACACATAAATCCCACATCCTTTCCCCACCGTTATTAATATTCTTTCACAAAGTCTTCATAAAAACCAACCACCAATAAAAATATCGGTGAATAGCTGTAGTTACAGGCAGGTGGCTGTGTTGGTCTGCCATAGTCAAAACAAAATAAAAAATAAAAAAAAATCCTTCCAGTAGCACCTTAGAGACCAACTAAGTTTGTTCTTGGTATGAGCTTTCGTGTGCATGCACACTTCTTCAGACACGAAAGCTCATACCAAGAACAAACTTAGTTGGTCTCTAAGGTGCTACTGGAAGGATTTTTTTTTTATTTTTTATTTTGTAGTGAATAGCTGTGTCATCTGAACATAAATGCCACAGGCTTGTTGATAAAAAAAAGATTGTCATGGACTGGTTGGATGTGGATGAGTGGTGGGAGGCAGCAGCTGGGGGACCCCCAAGGGAAGAAGGCTCAGAGCCTAGGGAGGGGTGGCGGGATGACAGTGAGTAGGCAGAGGGAGAAGGCTGGGAGAAGCTGAAGAGGCAACAGGGCTTAGTGAGTGGGGAGAGTCTGTGGCAGAGAGCAGCCCAGATTCAGAGGCAGAAACAGAGACAGGAGAGGAGAGGCAGAGATGAGGCAGGCTGCTGAAGAAGACAAGGGGTCTCCCCCTCCTGCTGTGACCAGCTCCCCTCCCCCCTGGTCTCCCAGAACGTGCAGAGGGCCGAGCAGAGGCTCAGGTTGCAAGGCAAGAACCCGGGGGGGGGGAGGACTTAGGGAGTTGTGGGAAGGTGGGTACTTCAGTCCACACAACTGCCGCACTGGGTCAAGACCTACTGGGAAGAGTTTCTGTGCTCACTGGTCTGAGCTGTTTCCTTTGAATAAAGTGTTAGCTTCACTGGCATCTCGTGAGTCGTGGGCTGACCTGGCCCCAGCACTTGCCCTGATAGTGATGTGGGGAGGGTGGGCTCAGGGGTAGAACGCCTGCTTTGCATGCAGAAGGCCCCAGGTTCAATCCCTGGGGGCTTCTCCAGCTAGAGCTTGGAGAGAACCCTTCCGAAAGCCCTGGAGAGCTGCTGCCAGTCAGCGCAGACAGCACTGAGCTAGATGGGCCAAGGGCACGAGACAGGATTCCCATGTCTGCAGCAGGGAAGGGGGGGCCACCTCTGCCCTTAAAGGTGCTGCTGGACTGCAACTCCCCACCCATTCTGGTCTCCTGCTGGCTGGCGGGAGTTGCAGGCCAAAACCACCAGCTGCACCCCACCCCCAGATTCTGTGGCGGTGACCCCTCTCTCCCTTGGTTGAGGGTACACCGCATTCAACGGGGTGGACTTCGAGGGCACCTTCCACGTGAACACGGCCACGGACGATGACTACGCCGGCTTCATCTTCGGCTACCAGGACAGCGCCAGCTTCTACGTGGTCATGTGGAAACAGATGGAGCAGACCTACTGGCAGGCGAACCCCTTCAGGGCTGTGGCAGAACCGGGGATCCAGCTCAAGGTAGGTGGTGGCTGAGGAGCCCAGGGGGAGCCCAGATGCCGCGGGTCAAGCCAGGAAAACGGGAGAAGAAACAGGCCACACAAAATCTCCCATCTCGTGTTTCTCCTCTCTGGCAACGAGAGCAGGGAAACAGGGATGTTTTCCCTGGTGGCTGATCTGTATCTCAGTTGCCTTCTCTCAAATCTCGTCTGCATCTTGGCTCCGCAGGCTGTTCAAGCGGTTAAGAGCCAGTTCTTCCTGCAGACACAAGGCGAAGGCACTGGCCGGCCTCCAGGAAAGAGGCTAAGACAGCCTTCCGTGCACATGTTGTCCTCCAGATGTCCTAGACTACAACTCCCATCATCCCCTGCCAGAGCAGGGCTGATGGGACCATGGCCAAGTGCTCAAATCAGAATGGAATGCTCCTAGCAAACAGATCAGGTCATCTGGAAGGACCCCCAGGCAGGCTTTCATCACCTCAACCACGTCCTTCTGCCCTTGGTAGTCTTTTTCTCTAGGAAAAGGCTTGCCTCAAGATCTCCTCTCCGTGTGGGTCATGAATGGCGTAGTTGAGATTCCTGCATTGCAGGGGGTTGGACTAGAGGACCCTCAGGAACCCTTCTAACTCTATTAATATTAAAAAAATCTGTATACTGCCCTCCATCCATAGATCCCAGGGCAGTTCACAACACAAAACTACAGGATAAAAAACACAAAATACAGTTCTGTGGTTCTAGGACAAGCAGGTTCTAAATGTGTTCGGATGCGTTTTGAGTACTGTCTGTAACTGGTTCGTTAGAATTGTTTCGTATTCCACGACGTTTGTTTCTTCGATTCCATAAGATTCACGCGCTTGGGCGTTGAAAGGAAAACCTCAAAAAAGGGCAAACAATGAAAATGATCACCCAAAAAAAACGTTCACAACCATTATTTTCAAAATGCGGGAAGCCGCCTTGAATGCCAGCTTGCGGGAAAGGCGGGTTATAGAAATAGAAAAGGGACGGGTCGCTGACGCCGATAGGTTGTGGTTCTCCAACCACATCTGGGCGGGTGGGGGGACTCAGGGAAGCCCCCACAACCTGCTCCCGTTTTCTGAGCTTCCCTGCCCTTCCCTCCAATCCCAGGCAGTGAAGTCCAAGACAGGCCCTGGAGAATACCTCCGCAACTCCCTCTGGCACACGGGAGACACGGCCAACCAGGTCAAGCTGCTCTGGAAAGACCCTCGCAACGTCGGCTGGAAGGACAAGACCTCCTACCGCTGGTTCCTGCAGCACCGGCCCCAGGTGGGCTACATCCGGTAAGTGGCAGGGACCAGGTGCACAGATGCTCCAGGGGCTGGATGGGTGCCAGGGGGAAGGGCCTGGCTCAGTGGTGGTCCTGTAGCTCTGCGATTCCCTCCTCAACAAAACCCAACACCTCCCGACTTCCTGCTTCTATGCAGGTTTTGAATGCGCTTGATGCCCGTCTGCTGTATTCATTGTTTTGGGATGGTTCCCTCCAACTCAAGTTGGTGCATGGTTTTGAATGTGATCTCTTTTTTAAAAGAAGAAAAATACTGTATCTGATTTTTTTTCTGTTGTCGCTGAATGCAAGGCACCCTGCAAAATTTATTTCAAACATAGGTAAAGGTAAAGGACCATTAGGTCCAGTCGCGGACGACTCTGGGGTTGCGGCACTCACCTCGCTTTATTGGCCAAGGAAGCCGGCGTACAGCTTCCAGGTCATGTAGCCAGCATGACTAAGCCGCTTCTGGCGAACCAGAGCAGCGCATGGAAACGCTGTTTACCTTCCCGCCGGAGCAGTACCTATTTATCTACTTGCACTTTGATGTGCTTTTGAACTGCTAGGTTGGCAGGAGCTGGGACCGAGCAACGGGAGCTCACCCCGTCATTGCAGGGATTCGAACCGTCAACCTTCTGATTGGCAAGCCCTAGGCCATGGGAAGGCAAACTAAGGCCCAGGGGCCACAGACGGTCCAGGAATCAGCATGTTTTTACATGAGTAGAATGTGTCCTTTTATTTAAAATGCATCTCTGGGTTATTTGTGGGGCCTGCCTGGTGTTTTTACATGAGTAGAATGTGTGCTTTTATTTTAAATGCATCTCTGGGTTATTTGTCGGGCATAGAAATTCATTCATTATTATTTTTTTCAAAATATAGTCCGGCCCCCTGCTTAAAAAGTTTGCTGACCCCTGCCCTAGGCTCTGTGGTTTAGACCACAGCGCCACCTGCGTCTCATTTCAAACATAGGTAAGGGGACCCCTGACCATTAGGTCCAGTCGCGGACGATTCTGGAGTTGTGGCGCTCATCTCGCTTTACTGGCCGAGGGAGCCGGCGTACAGCTTCCGGGTCATGTGGCCAGCATGACTAAGCCGCTTCTGGCGAACCAGAGCAGCGCACGGAAACGGCGTTTACCTTCCCGCCAGAGCGGTACCTATTTATCTACTTGCACTTTGACGTGCTTTCAAACTGCTAGGTGGCAGGAGCTGGGACCGAGCAACGGGAGCTCACCTGTCGCAGGGATTGAACCGCCGACCTTCTGATCGGCAAGCCCTAGCAAGAGGTCAAACATAGCAAGAGGTTATAAGCTCCCTTTTCAGTTTCCAATTAACGTATTTGTCTTTTTTTGTGAAATGCGTATTTAAAAATAAAACCAGATAAGGCAAGTTCCTAAGGTACAAGGGACCTTTATTTGGGGTTATTTCCAAAGAGATTTTGTGTTATTATTTCCCAAAATCATCTCGGCGGCAGGAGCCTCTTTTCAAGCAGAGTCTCGCCTTGCCGGAGACCCTCACATTTTTTTGCCACAAATGTGCTGGCATTAGAATCCTCGATGGTTTTACTTGCCTCCCTAGGGCTCGCTTCTACGAGGGCCCCGAGCTGGTGGCAGACACAGGAGTCGTCCTTGACACCACGATGAGAGGCGGGCGCCTGGGGGTCTTCTGTTTTTCCCAGGAGAACATCATCTGGTCCAACCTGCGGTATCGCTGCAACGGTGAGCAGGCCCCACTCCCTCCCCCCCCCCAGTGCAGCCTTCAAAGCCCTGCCAATTTTAATGCCAAGGGGTGGAGCTAAAAAAAAAGATTTAGTGACAGCGTTTCACACACAAGCAAAAAGAAAGCGGGTTTCAGTTGCTTTTAGACTCCGGCAAGTTGTGTTTCTTGGGGTCGTATTTCCTTTGGGACTCACCTGTTGGTTCGGCTCTGCCTCCAGAGTCGGAGGCAGTGATGCTTCTGAATACCAATTGCTGGAAACCCCAGGAGGGGAAAGGGCTCTTGCGCTCAGGTTCTGCTTGGGGGCTCCCCATGGGGGGCATCTGGTTGGCATCTATGAGAACAGGATGCTGGATCAGATGGGCCATTGGCCTGATCCAGCAGCCAGGTTCCTTATGTTCTTGTGGAACCTCCAGGTCCAGAGGCAGTCTATCTGGACTCCTGGTTTCTTATGGGTATTTAGCGGCTGTAGGAACAGAATGTTAGCCTGGGAGGGGTTTACCAAAGCGCTTTACTCCCACATTCGCGTCATCAAGTCTCTCTTTTTACTGGGTGGGGCTCTGTAACTCCCCGCGTTGCGGGGGGTTAGACTGGATGACCCCTGGGACCCCTTCCAACTCTACCATTCTAAGATCCCTGCCTCCTGTTCTCTCATTCACAGACACAATTCCAGAGGACTACGAATCTTACCGGAACCAGCAAGACTACTAAGCGCCTTTTAGGGTTGGCCCAAAACACACATACTCACCCCTCTGCTTCCTGCTCTTTTATACGATATATCGAATTATGGACAGTCTCGCAACACCTTGCAGCGGCCGCCCAGCCGCCCTCTGGCATCACTGCGCCCCCCCCTTTCCCCTTGGAATCACTCACTGGCCATGAAGCTGCTGAATGTTCTGCAAAAGAGCAGCAGCTAATCCAGTTGTTCCAACAGAGGCGCTTGAGAACATGGAGGGGAAAGGCTGGCCAGGAGAAACTCTCCAAGAACTCCAAAGCACTCACCAGCAGAGGGAAGCTGCTTCCTTCTGCTCCACCCCTAGGTAGGGGGTTCGGGTCTGATGTCAAGAAAGTGGGGCTGACCGTTGCATCCCTGCATGAATCACTGTCCCAAGCACAGATCAGCGATTCATGCAAAAAAGGGGTGGGGTGGTGAGACGTCCCTCTTGAGAAATGGTCATATTCTTGCAAATAGCCAATTCTGAGAAATGTATGACTGAACCAGCTTTAAATTGGACAGGGAGGGAAATGTGTACCGAGCTAATCCAATCTGGCCTGCTCTGGCATCCTGTAAGAGTGATGCCCCTGCTTTGATTCGATCCTCGGCCCCTCGAGGCTCAGGCCGGAGGTGGTGAGAAGCCTGGTGAGCGGCTGCCAGTCTGAGCAGGTGACCCTGGGTAAACGTGGCACAGAGCTTCCTTCCAAACCCAGTTGCTCGCTCATTCCTCGGCCCTGAATCCTTGGCGCATTAAAGGCAGGCAATGAAATGCGCACCTTCTCGGAAGCAATAAGAAGAAACGCAAAGAAAGCACTTTTTAAAAAAAAAAATGTATGTATAGAGAATTTGGAGAATTAAATTACTTTGTCTTAAGGACAAGAAGGTTGTGTTTTGTTTTCTGATGCTGCCTACAGGGCAGGCTCTCTGAAAGCCAGGAGAGATCCAAAAAAGAAAAACTGCAGTCTGGCTAGGGAACAGGAAGGCTTTTTGCAAAATAAATAAATAAATACCCCTTTTTAACCCATTGCAAAGAAGCTTTGCAATTAACAACAATTATTCAGAAAAGCAGAGCTGAGCAGCGAGAGAGAAAAACAGCTGAACTTTATTACATTTCATTTACAAATAATGCAAAGTTACAAAGACAAAAAAAAGCCTTCACAGAGAAAGAAAGAAAGAAAAAAAGGAAACGAACGAACCAAAAAAAAAGAGAGATCAAAAAGAATGTACACAGAGTTTTGCCGCTTTTTCACATCATTGTCATGTTCTTAAGTTTGCAAAAAGAAGAAAAACACACACACGCTTACAAAGCCACCTTCAGGGTTCCTTTTTTTTTTTGCCAAGAAAAAAGCCACAATAAATTAAGCTTCTATGCTCCAGAGTTCCTGTGCTGCTGCTGCTGCTGCCGCCGCCCCCCAAGTACCCCCCTCCCCACCCCCCAAGAAAACCTGTAACTCAATGGTAGGATTTGCATATATCAGTAAAGTCATTCCACTAGTCCTCATGTTTTGTTTTAAAAAAAAAACTATAAAGAACAGGATGTTACACAGTCCAAAAATACAGAAAACAAAAGACTGTTCCCTTCCCGCCCTTTTAATCCACCTCCCCCACCCCCACCCCAAAATACGATTTTTGTGTTACTGTTTTTTAGCTGCCTGTCTGTAAGGGAAGCTGCCACGCACAGCTGAATCTTCCTTATTCAGATAAAACCCACCTTTCCCCTGGTGTTCTTTTACACTTTCAGGTGCCCCAAAAGAAATGGGGGGGGGGAAGAGAGAGAGAAATTAAATTTCCTCCCTGCCCCCAAAAGAAAGCCATGTATTGAAAAGCTACCACCCGACTAACAGCTAGAACTAAGCACATTTTGTTTACTTGCTAAGTTGCGTTAATGTTCTGGATGTCTCTAGCAATATGGTTATTATAATATGGATAATTACGTTTAAGGTGCAACTGCTCATGCCCATATGGAGTTAGGAACTATTTAGGATTGAAGGGGGAAATGAGGTTTAGGCGTGGTCTTATCCCCCCCCCCCAAGAAAGTAATGTTAGGGTTGCAGCCCAATTAAGTTCTGCTCAGAGTAGATCCACCAGACCCGTTTGGCCACATCCGTCTGATTCAAAAGGACTACTCAGAGTATGGCCGACAGCAGACGCAACCTGCAAAAGCTTGCAGAATTAATCCTGGTGTTTCTCTTACATATGGCAGGGAATTTGCAAGCCTGTTCTCCAGTGTTCTCCAAAATCAAGGATCTTGAGGAGGGATTGAGCCGTTCCCCCTCCTGGCACAAAAAGTTTAAAAGGAATGCAAGTGAGTGGCTTCTGCAAAGGGTTGATTTCTATGCGCTGGTCGCCATCATCAAGAGGGTTGTGCATCTTCCCACTCCCAAGGATAATGGCTTTTAGTAGGGATTCCTGATACCGCCATTTCTCTTTTAAACAAAAAATGATGCGGCTAGTCCCTGTGGTCTTTTTAAAAACTACCAGCTGCAAATGAAAGGCTTTGCGAATAACAGAATTTACAGGTATCCCCAGACCTGGGGAGGGGGGGGTTTGTGTGCATCCAAAACAGCAAAATTAATCCTCCCGCCCAATTTGGCAAAAACAAACCCTAAAACAACCCTCCCTCCTTTTATTTCAGCGAGTCGTGTTTATTTGCACTGAATTCAATTTAATCCTACTTGCTGTTTTTGGGATTTTTATAGTGGGGAACATGTCAAACTTCACATACCCCCCCCCCAAATCACACACACTTGCAAAGGGGTAGAAGGGTTATGGGGAGAAGTCGTTTGACCTACCTGGCTCATTCATTTTGGGGAGGACACGGGGGGGGGGGAGACAGAGAGCGCATTTAGCCTCTGCTAATCTGCCCAGTTAAGTTTTAAAGCTCTGCTGGTGCTTTTTCCAGAGAAGCTTCTACTGCGCACCCAGCCCCAGCCTCCAAAAAACTGCTTGCCCACCCCATCCAGAACGGTGGCAGCATGGGGGGGGGTGCGCCAGGTTGGCGAAGGCTGGGCCAGGAGAAGACCGTGCCATACAGCAACAGAACACCGTTTGGATGTGGCGGCAATTGATAATAATAGTAATAATAATAATAATAATAATAATAATAATAATAATAATAATTTTATTATTTGAACCCCACCCATCTTGACTGGGTTTCCCCAGCCTCCCAAACATATATAAGTTGTGTCTGGGGGGGGGGAGGGAAGGCATCTCAGAGCCCATCTCCCACCCAACCTTGTCCCAAAGGTGGGCTTTCCACTGTTTTTGACACACCTGAAAATTGCAGCTGGGTGCGGGGAGCAGAACAGTAACGCTGGGAATTTTATCATTGTTATTGATATACCGAGAAGTCTTTGGGGTGGGGGTGGAATAGGAGAGGAGAGAAGGGAACCAGGCAGAAAGAAAAGAAAGAAAGAAAAAGAGGCAATGAGTGTTCAACCACGGGCGTGAGATCGACCAACCTGCAGGTGGGGAACTGAGACATTGAGCCAAGACAGCCTTTGCTTCGATACACATGCTAGATACCAACAGCTATTATACATTTTTTTTTTTTTTTTTTTTTTGCTTTCGGTTCTTATCATTATTATGTAAAAAGGGGATGGAAACCAAAACCCAACAACCCAAAGGCAGAAAGTACCAAGCTGGAGCCGCAACCTCAGAGCATCTCCCCAACGACAGCCTGCGTTTCCCTCCCCAAAAAAGCCACGCCTTTCCTTTATAAGCACGGTAGAAACTGGCCAAGCTCACATTTATTTATATATACCGGTACTTTTTAAAATATATATATATATATATATATTTATATACACACACGCACCATGCCCTCCTCCCCCCTCCCCAAAAGGAAGTTTTTTTTCCCTTTTTAAAAAAACAATAATAAAAAACAATAATAAATACAACGAAAAGCACAAAGATAACGACCGAAGTTCCATAAACGTAGTGTTGGTTTTTAAAAACCCTCCACGCCCCCCCCCAATTCACATATTGCAATATGGGAATTCCACACAAACCCTAAAAGTTTTCTTTTGAAAATAAAAGGAAGGTTAAAACGGTTCATTTTAAAAAAAAAAAAGTTACAACAGAAAAACACTTAACTTTTTATTTGGGTTTCCCCTTCCCCCCCCCTAAAAAGAAGAATGCATACTCAGATATTCAACTGCTCTTTCACAGATGTTTTCACAGTGACAAGGGATTTTTTTTAATTTAAAAAAAAAATAATCAAAGTGCCTTCTTTCTTTCTTTTCTCAAAAGCCATGAGTGTAGTATGTAGTATGTAGATTCCTCTTCCGGAGAAGAATCCTACCTAAGAAGGGGGGGGGGCAGAAGGCCGCCTTGAAAGGAGGATGGAAATGGGACCACCACAGAAAAATGGGGGGGGGGAGTATATTTTGGTTATTTTTTAAAGGGACAGCTCAGTCTCTTGCTGCTGCCTGTCAAGAGAGACAGATTTCCAAGGACCCCAGGGAGACTCCTGCAAACATGCAGAAAAGCCACGGCGATGACAAGATTCGGTTATCACTGGCCATGCAATGGGCAGAGGCCGCCCCCAAATTTGGCCTTTTTTGGCAGGGATGGAGGGGTGTCTTATCCCACCCGCCCCCAATCTGTGCAATGCTGGGTCTGACCACCACCAAGCCCAGCATCCAGTATCCGAGGAAATCTGGACACTTAGCCCCCCTGCTTGCTGGGGGTCTGGTTGGCCTCTGTGGGAAGAGGGGGCTGGGCTGGGCCCCCTTTGGCCTGATCCAGTTGCTGGATCTGTACCCCCCTCCCTGCACCACTTTTAAGTCTTGCTTTTTTTTTAACACTTCCGTCGCAGTTTACTTACACACGCGCACACCCCAATCAGCTCTAGGGCTCTAACATGCCTTGCTAATATTTTGGGCTGGCAGCAAAGCTCCTGCTAAGAATCACAGACTTGTAGAGCTGGAAGGGAACCCAATGGGTCATCTAGCCCATCCCCCTGCAATGCAAGAACCTTTCGAACCCACAACCCTGAGATTTCAGAGTCTCATGCTCTTTATCAACTGAGCTATGGAAGCCTGTACTGCCTGGCAGCCAGCGGCCTCTGTGGGTCCCACTGGGTGCACCCAAGCGTCTGAGGCGGCAGACCAGAATCGGCAATGAAAGGGGACCCTCCTGGCTCCTGGGAATCCCACTGGGATGAGAAGGCGCAGTACCCCTCCTGGCCTGCTCCAGTGGAGGTGCTGTGGAGCAAGCGGAGCCTGATGGAAACTGGAGGGACGTCGACTTACGTGCTCGGTTCCTCACTGGGAACTTTTTCTTGCCAAATTATAAGGAGAAAGGGCACTGCTTATGTAAGTTCAGGAGCTCAGACTGTGCTGCAGGGGTGAAGCTGGTCTCGTTTACACAGTATTATTAGCTGGCGCACACACACACAGCAATACTGGACCAGGCTGGTGTCAGATTAAGGCCCACAGAGACCCAGGATAAAATGACCACACGGCACAGCCACTCCCTGGGCCAGCTGCCATCTCTTGGCCTAAACTACCTCACAGGGTTGTTGGGAGGGTAAAGGGGTGGGAGAGTGGGAGCGGGAGGAAAGGAGAGCACAGAAGGAACGGCTTAAGACAAATGCACCACTGTGCCCATCCCGGTATCCAGACACAAACCAGGCACCTAACCGAAAGAGAGCTGCTCTTTTAAAACCTGACCCTAACTGAGCAACGAACAACAATGAATGAATGCTTTTGAATGAGGCAGGACTTCCTCTCTGCTCACCGATGGCAACGAAGCATTCTCCCCTGGAACAGAATCATGGTGGGTAGAATCCCCCCAAAGGAAGGATTTGGGGAGCTTTCAGCTTCTGATGCAGCCAGAGCATGTATCTCAAAACCTCCGGGGGCTTGGCCTTTAAACACAGAATTGAGGGCGGAGGTGAGCACAGAAAACCCCCACAAGATGAAAAAAACAGAAAGAAGCAGAATATAAGGTGCATTAATGGAGGAAGTAATTTGCCACTGTGCTAAAGTCATCGCTGGGATACTCAACATGATAAATTAAGAATGACACTGCCCCCCTGCTGGGAACAGAGATACCGAAATATCTTACGCTACGATCCTGCCATCTTTAACAATCGTTTCCAGCAACAGCAACAAATGAAACACAGACCAGAAAATTAAACAGTGCCCCTCCAAAGCAAATGGTCCCTAATCCTCAGTGACCCTCAAACAAATCCAGAAAGGTTTTTTTGTGTGTGTGTTTCACGTGTGTATACAGATATATAGATATAGATATATATTAAGGCCATTTTTGTAAAACTACTTACAGTTTATCCGCACACAGGCTCTCCTATGTACATGTGTAATTTAGAAAAGGGGAGGAGGAGGAGAGATTTCTACATCTCCCTATAAAACTGTCCAGTTCGAGAGCTGTGTGTGTTTACCAGACCAGGCAGCACATCTTCCAATTCCGCCATCCCCAAACGGCAGGCCAAAGACTGAAGAGGATTGTGCACATGTTGAGATCTGAGGGAAGGGCATCCCAGAGAGTCAGACCCATGAATTCTGACAGGATCGCTGGAGGCCAAAGGACGAGAACTCTGCTTTCACCGTCTGGAGCAGGAGAGATACCACCTCCTGTTGTTTTTTTTTTTTAATAGCAGATGGGATTCCTCCTCGTGCAGGAGAGGGACCGAGCAGGCTTGAAATGGGCAGACCATGGCGAGTACTAGAGGCTAAAATACTGATACGGGTTATATAACAATGGCAGAGGACACTTCCTGGGAGTTGAAAGGGCTGGGGGAGAAGCACTGCATCCAAGTGCCCACACAGAACGCCTAGGAGATGGCAGTTTTAGTGCAAAAGTCATAAAACAAAGGATAGCACAGGCGGAGTGTAAGCAGACATGTACTCGGAACGGGACTTGCTAGCGGCACATGCAGGGGCCCAGGGGCCCAGCTGTAACTCGCCGGGGAGAGCGGGGGGGGGGAATTCGGGGAGGGCTATGGCAGGACTCAAACCCAGAACCTGAGGGACAACAAGGAAGGGACTCAAGTTGAACGCTGCCCGGCCAACTCAAAGAGCAAAAGAGGGGACGGTGGGAAGGTGATCTCTGCTGCGCCAGCCAGGGAGTCCCAGAGGACTTAAGAAATCGGCCAGCCAGGCCAAGGGAGCCACAGGAGGCCACCAGATTAGCATTTTCGGCAAATGGGAGGTTCACTTCCTCCCAAGCAGCACAGAAAACCAGAGGCCAGACCTGGGAAATGGGATGCTGTGAAAGAAAAGTGGTTTTTTTGCGGGGGTGGGGGAGAGAAGGGAGAACCTGCCTGAAGCATTCAGACTCACAAACACGCCCGCGAGAGGATTTCTGAGTTCCAGACATGTGTTTCAGGGACCCACAAACACCCCAGGGGCACTGGGCACAAGATTCTGCCATCGGAAAGTGACAAACTGCCCCACACCATCGAGACGTCAAAGGAGAGCGCATCTCTGTCCACTTTGCAAGCAGGAGACGTGTGTGTACATCTTGGGGTCCCCTTAAACGATTCCCCCCTTCCCCCACTGAACCCCTCTGATTCTGCCACCCTCAGCAACCATTTGGGGGGGGGGCTTAGTCTGGCTCGGCACCCAAGGCTGACTGGATTTTCCTCGCTATTCCCTTCTAAAAAATAACAAATCATGCACATGAGTTATTTTCCTTTAATACTGGGCGGGAACTGCCTTTGCCATGCAAAAAGGGGAGGGGGGAGAGACTTGCACGCTGGACAGCAATAATCCCGCAAGCGTTCAACTCAGAGGAAACCGCAGCTCCTTCCTTTAGGTGACGGAAGTAGCGCCATAAATAAAAATGCCCCTCCTCTTCCTCTACCTGTCCCCCACCCCCAGCCCCCGCCAAAAAAGTACTTTGAATCGGAAAGAGGAGTTGGGCAGCTCGTGCAACTAAATCCCCGGACAGTGTTGCCCTCCAAAAAGAGATGTTTCTGCAACTGTTGAGCAAAGCGGCAAACGGGGGAACAACAGAGTTTTGGATGAGAGTCAAGGCTGGTAAAAAGGGGGGGGCAGGAGATCACAAACCATTTGCACCCCTCCCCATCCTTCAGAACCAAGCATCTGCCTCAGGAAATTATTCACCAGACTCTCCCCACCACCTCCTGCATTAAAACCCCACCCACCCCATTTCCCAGAAGGAAAGCAGCAATATCCACAACGTAGCTTTTGAACTCAGGGGTGGTGGGGTGTCAGTGTCTGTCGCACAATCCCCAGCAGGCCCCCCCCCAAGCTCCTGGCATTATGCAGAAGTGGCTGTTTCTGTAACCGAAACCAAAGACTCGGAAGTTTCGACAAAGGAGGGCGGGATTAGAATCATCTATTTACCTTTTCAGAGCGCTTTGCCCAGCCACCCGGGGGGGGGGGAGAGGAAGAGAGGGAGCAGCCTCCTCTACTGCCGCCCCACTCCCCAAAGACAAAAACGAAGAAACCATTTAGTGCAAAGGAGAACAAGGACCGAACTTTGGTGGCAAGCAGAAGGGGGGAGGAACAGAAAGGGCACCGGGGGGGGGCTTGTGGATAAAGAGGTCCTCTACCAAACCAGTGGCCTCTGGAGGGCTGTACGGAGGGCAGGGTGGGGGTGGGGTGGGCAGCTGCTCTGTGAGGGTGGAACGAGCCCGGCTCTCAGGTGTGACGGACCCCGAGGTGGGCCGGTCCCTGCCTCTGCGGGCGCCGAGACTTGGGACACCTTATATTTGCAATTTGGCATGCGCTCTCTCACTCTCGGCGACGCGTCCCCTCTTCCCCTCTCCCCTACAGCCGGTCCATCCGGAAAGTGTCCTCTGTGGCGGGGTCGGCGAGGACCATGTCGGGGTCGTTGAGCATGTGCAGCCCGTCCAAGGTCAGGGGGTCGATTTTGAGTTCGTCCAGGGGGAACTGGGAATCAGAGTCGAAGCTGACATCCCCCACGCCGGCCAGAGAGCTGGTCAGGTCCTTCGACAGGCTGGGAGGGGACTCCCCGGTCACTGGGAGTGGCGGGGTGAAGGGAGAGAGGGAAAGAAAGAAAGAAAGAAAGAAAGAGAGAAGATCTTTGATTAGGATCAGCCTCTGTTCACCTGTTGCTTCTTGTAGAATCCAGGACTTGAAGGTCACCAGGCCTGTCACGAAATTCTGTTTTATGACAACAAGGCCAGGCCAGACCATGGTGACAGTGATGGGCAGCGAACGAATACCGAATTTTAAACTCTGGCTCACATACTTCAGCTGACGGAGTGTTGCTTTTAATGCAAATAAGCACATGTGAAATTCTCAACTCTGCCTACTTCTTCTGCCCCTTGGTGCTGAAGCAGTTATACCTGTTTTTATTGTTCTTTTTGCCGGTTGGTCTTTGACTGTCATAAAGACTGGTTGATCGATTGCCCTTTGTAGGAGGAGGTCAGCAGGGAGGAGGAGAGAGCTATAATTTGTGGGCTCCATCTGTCGCCGGCCACAGTGCCACCTGCTGTTGGGCTCCCTGCCTTCTGCCCAGCAGCCGCTACTGCTCAGAAATTCAGCAGCTGGAAAGGGTGGCGATGCGCAGCCCGTCCCACCCCCCCCCAGGCGCCAAACCACAGATCTGGACCCACCTGTGAGGATGATGTTTGGGATGTTCCCGTGGCTGGCGTAGCTGAGCTGCTGGGCGTCCTGGAGGCTCCCGTGGCTTCCGGTGAGGCCCATCATGGCCGCCTGGGAGTAATTGAGGGTGGAGCAGGGGCTGTAGAGGCTGTTGGAGCTGATGGCGTTCTCAATCATGTTGAACTGCTCAAGCTGGAGGAAGGAATCCTGGAGGTAAGAACTTAATAAAAGAGCCTTGCTGGGCTGGGCTGAAAAGCCAGCTGGGTTCATAACCCACCAGTCAGATGGGTGGGGTACAAGTAATACATCATCATCATCATCATCATCATCATCATCATCATCCCAAGGGCATACTGCTCTGAACCATGGGCTGAGCTAGATGACCCTTGGGGGCCCTTCCTCCGAGTCTACAATCCTATGATTCTACGTTCCACTTTGCAACCATGGCTAAAATGGTGATTTAGCATTTTAATGCTGCAGACCGCCCCCAGATCTATGGAAGTAGGGCAGCATACAAATTTAACAAATATTTTAGCTGGCGCCCGATGAACCAAACTTCTCTGGTTGGTGAAGAGTCGAAACCACCAATCCCATTTGAACCTCCAGTCAAGGGGTGCTTGGGAGTCACAGAAAGCGGTCTCACCTGATGAGATAAAGCGTTTGCCTGCCTGGCCGTCATCTGCTGGTCGTAACAGGAATCCCCGAAGACGCTCCCCAGGATAGATGTTTGCTGCAAGAAGGAGGAGGAGGAGGAGGAGGAGGTGGTGGATCAGTGCAGAGAAGAGCCCTTTGCTGAAATCCAGAGTGGGGGCAGCGGACAGTCTGCCAAGACCACCCTTGAGGACGCTGAATGATGGCGCCTCCAGGCTGCTTGGTGAAATCCCCACCCCACCCCACCTCACCCTGCTGGCTAACTACCAACCAGCCCCAGAATGATGAATTCAAGAGCAGAGCAGAGCTCTAGAGGAGGAGATGGGACTCAGGGGGACGGGGGACGGTAACCTGGTTTCCACCTTAGATGAGGGCCATGCCGCTGCCACCACCTTGCCAGAAACACACAGGCCGGAAAGGGGGAGAGGGGACAAAAGTGAACGGGTCGCACATGGTTTGAAGAAGCATGTCTGCTCCAGAGGGTGGGAGGTGGGTAGAAAGGCTTCGATGGATGAGATAGTTTGCAAACTGTCCTGACCAACATGGCTGCATGCCAGGGGAGCAATGGAGAAGATAAGGGGCTGTGCTACCCAAAACAGCAGCAACTGAGATGCCCCCCTCCCCCTTTGGTTAGGAAGTTTGCTTGGAACGAAGATTTTTATTCCTACTACCTCTGCGCTTATGACTTGTTGTATCCAACGCTCATCAGACGCTGATGAGGTTCGCTTGGTTGCGGCCTATAATATTTTTATTTGTACTCCTACTCCTACGGCTGTTATTACTATTTCCATCCGACGCTAGTCATGCACAGATTAGATCAGCTTGGCAAAGCCTGACTGGGAAGCTCCCGAATGCTACAATTCCCCTAATTGCTTCAAAATGAAGAGGGCAAAGCAAAGCAAATCTTTGGAGTTACTTTTACCCTGCCTTCTAGAGTCCCGGTCTCGCAAGGTCTCTTACAAAGTAGGAAAGGCCTAAAGGGTTTTGTTTTGTTTTGTTTTGTTTTTGCAAAAAAAACCAACAACACCACCAAGTTGATTCTGCAAGCCTGATCCTGCGCTTAAAAAAACAGCCGAGACGGGCAGCAGCGAGCGAGCCTCCTCCCCCACTATCAACCTAAATTCAGGAATCCCTCTGCTCGCTTGCCCTAACCTTTCTCTGCTGGGCTATTATAATCCGACCACCTCCTCCCCACCAGCAGGTCTATGAGAAACCACTCTCATTTTACAACGGTGCAGCAGTGCGAAGTGATACAGATGCATTTTTTTTATTTAAAAAATGCTCCCCTTGAGAATCCTTAACTGCACTGTTTTTAATAACTTTGCCAGCAGAGACCGGGGTGGGGGGTGGGGGGGTGGAGGAGACGTGATTAACGGGAAGGGCTTTTTTTCATCGCTTCAGCACTTTGGGATCCAAGACCTGGCCTCTCCCGCTGGCTGAGGAAGCCAAAAAGGCTCTCTCTACAGTACCGAAGAGGGAGAGGGGCTTGCTAGCTTTCGTTAACGGAATGGCTGAGCGCTGCGGCAAGGAAGGCATGGGATTCCCCTGAATGCCCACGAGGTCCAGCATTTCGTGTGAGGGAGGGAAATGTTTCCTCTGTCCACTTTCTCATTTTGTATACGCCTGTTGCTCGTCTTTTCTCTAAACTGGAAAAAAAAGACAAATGCACACACTGGAACCTTTCCTCATAAGGTTGGCTCACAGCTTTGTTCTCCCTGCATGAACCTGTCCCCTGCAAACTGTGCTCCGAGTCTTCTCAGCCTTCTGAATCGAGGCAGGCGGAGAGGGGGGGGGCGAGGCCACATGGCCTGGCACCCTCCTTTCTGCAGAAAGCCCCCTAAACCTGGCAGGAAGGAAATGGCAGCAGCCACCTGTCGCCACCACCTGGTGTTTGGTGGCAGCGAACAAGGGTTCCTTTTTGCTATGATGGCCGACAGCCGCTGGTGCTCTCTCCACCACACCAGCAGCAGGCGGCATTCAGAGGTAGAGTGTGCCAGAGCGGGGAGGCCCCACGTAGCTCATGTGGCTAGGTGCCGATGCTCAGTCTACTCCTCCCCCTCTGTAAAAACCAAGGGCTGTAGCCAGCATTCAGTCGTCCTCAGAGCAGACCTGGGGAAATCAAATGGGCATGGCTCGCTTGGGTATACTGATTTCAGTGGGTCATGCTCAGAGGAAAACTTGCTTGGACACGACCCCGATTTATTTACAAGACTATCAAATCAAGTGGCCATTAAATTTAACGTAGGGATGGGGGAAAGGTGGTGGCCTCCAAGGCACTGCTGGACCTCAACTCCCACCTCCCCTTGCTGTTGCCTATACAGGCAGGGGATGATGGGAACTGTAGTCCAGGAACTTCGGGAGGGCGAAAGCTTCGCCTTCCCTGATTTTCCCCACACAGAAGTTGCACTGATGGCTTCAAGTTACAAGAAAGGAGGTTTGGATTCAACATCAGGAAGAACTTTTGACAGTGAGAGCTGTTTGACAGTGGAACACTCTCCCTTGTTCTCCTTCCTTGGAGGTTTTTAAGTAGAGGCTGGATGGCCCTCTGTCATGGATGTTTTGGCTGAGATTCCTGCATTGTGGGGGTTGCACTAGATGACCCTCAGGGTCCCTTCCAACTCTACAATGGAGGGCATGAAAGGTTGGGCACCCCATATTCCCACCAAGAAGCAGCAGCGCCCAAGACCGCCTGAGGTCTCCCGCTCTGCACTGCTTTACCCTTTTAAAACCCTTTCTAACTGCTGCCGGTTGTTTTAACTGCTCCCACGTTGTGGGATGAGAGCTAGGAACGAGCGGGGCTTTGCTTTCCCTGAATACGAAAGTACTAAAAGGTTTCATGTGCTCCGGCTGCTGTCAGCTGTGTGGGCAATTAACATGACGCCTTCTGCGGGTCTTTGCTGTGCGCTGACTTAGCCGACTCGTTCCGGGTGTGCTAGCAGACCTCCAAACCCACTATTTGCCGTTCGGGTCTGATTATCTTCCAAGGTACCAGTGGGACAACAAAGTCTTTATAAGCACACTTAAGTCTCACAATTTGATTCTTCTTTTGGCCTTTCAGTACAGTTTTTAACTAACGCTCTTCTTCCTATGGATTTCTGAAACTCACTTTTGGAACTCGGGACTGTGTGTGATGGATTAAGAGCTCTGTGTTAAGGGCTGGAGATTCTTCCCCCTCTTTTTGTTACTTGGCCTGTTTTAAACCTAGCAAACATGCTTATTTGGGGGTGTGTGTGTGTGTGTGTGTGTGTGTGTTTTCTTTTAAAGAACCTGCGCTCCCCAGCCCAGCCATCACGGGGCAGCTGGGAGTTTTAGTCCAAAACATCTGTATACATGTCTACTCAAAAGTAGGTCTCTGTGTGTTTAATGTAGGACAAAGCGCAGGAAATTCATGGCACTAATAATATTAATAGTTATTATACAACATGGCTTCTAGTGACCACTGAGAAGCCGAGGAAGATTCGTACTCAGTGCAGAAAACAGTGCTGGACGATACCGAAGAAAACCAGAAGCTGCACCTTGTACTCTGAAGTGTGTTGTTTACAACTGAACAGCAGAAAGTTGCTACCCTTCAACTCATGTCATCTCAAACCCACTTGTATAAATTGGTGTGTGCTTTTTTTGGGGGGGGGAACCTCTTGGATGATCAAAACAGTCTGCACATTTAGAAAAACCTATGCGATAGCTGAAGCAGTATGAATCTACCAGCATTGTACAGGTTCAGTGCAATCCCTATTTTTACACCTCATTTAAAAACAGGCAAGCACTCATCTAGACATGGCTGGAAGTGAGGGGGGTATTGTTCTTGCCTGTTATAATGTTATGTATATTTGCGTTCTTAATATCTTAAACCGCCCTGGGATCCTCAGACGAAGGGTGGTATAGAAATTCAATAAATAAAGATATATATTAAAAAAATTGGACAATGTGAAACTAAGAGGGAGTGGGGAGAGAGAGAAAATAAGACGGACCCACTGAGAAGCATGGAAACGAAAGGCAGAGAGAGAGAGAGAGAGAGAGAGAGAGAGGGAAGAGCGCACACACACAGATGCAGTCAGTCCCTTACTTGAGGGGAGCTGCCAGGAGAGAAAGCTTGATTGGAGACAGGAGAGGTGGGAGACTGGTTGGCCGGGGAGCCAGCATTGTTGCGGTACTGCTGGAGTGAACCCTACAGAAGGACATAGAGTTAGAGAAAGAGAGAGAGAATAGGGTAGGGGGAAGGAGAGAAGGCAGATGAAATCACAGGGTTCTTTCGTGTGGAGAGAGAGAGAGAGAGATGGGAGGGAAGAAAAGCCCTTGTATGAACACCCAGGGAGTGAGCTAGTACCGGTTAAACAATGCCCTGAGAGATCATGGACAGAAAAAAGTGGGGGGTACAATCATTTCTGGACTTCCTCCCCGGCTTGCAGCCAGGAACCATGCGCTGTATTCCAAATACCTCTGCTCCTTAGAATGACAGGAAAGGCATTGAGGAGACACAGCTGGTTTTTAAACATCCCTTTCCTAGTCAGTCTTCCCCCAAAACTCCTAGAGGGAAAGGACCCGCATGGACGTAAGAAGAGCGCTGCCGCTGGATCAGGCCAAAAGCCCATCTAGCTCCGCCTCCTGTTCTCACAGGGGCCGACCAGAAGCCACTGTGTCGGGTGGAGTGGGGTGGGGAGAGCTGCCATTCTGCTCAGGTCATGCTTGCTGGTTTCGCATGGGGGCATCTGGGGGGCCACCGTGAGTACAGGAAGCTGGGCTAAGTGGGCCCCCTTTGGCCTGATCCCATAAGCCGGACCTGAGCACAAGACCACCTTCCCCTCCTGTAGTTTCTCCCAGCCACAGGTATTCCTATGCATTTACACTGGAATAAATATGCATACATTTATCTATGCAGGGCTTAATTTCAGCGCCCCCCCAAAAAATCTACTGATAAACGTAAAAGCAGCCTGCTGGATCAGGCCACTGGCATATCTAGTTCAGCATCCTGATCCTCAAACAGGGTCTGAGCACCAGGCCTCCCCTCCTGCGGTTTCCAGCAACAGGGATTCAGCAGCATGGCTGCCTCTGGCTGTGGAGGGGGAACACTGCCAGCATGGCTAGTGGCCATCAGTAAGTCCTCTCCTCCACGGATCCCGCTTAAGAGGTGTGGCTGCCACACTGCTTTTGCACCTGGCTCAGCCCACTCCGGAGAACACGGCCCCTTCTTTTGCTTTCTCACACCTGCATCTAAAATTGGGGAGATCTGTGCTCAGTGAACTCTCCACTCCTGTTCTGCAGCAAGGTGCTTCTCCCCTGTCTGCCCCGACTTGTCCAGGGGGTGTAATAATAATAATAATAATAATAATAATAATAATAGTAATAGTAATAATAGTAACAACGACACTATTGCTGTTGCTGCTTCTGTGAGTGTCTGGGAAGACCGCTCCCTCCTCCGGCCAACTCCATCGGGCCTAGGAGGCAGGCCTACACTCACCAACACAGCTTAAGAGGCGCCGAGAAGGGCAGCCTCGGCTCTTGCTCTGTAAATTACTATTGTTTGTATAATGTATTTTACATTGTAATGTAGCCAAAGCAAATTCCAAGTATATTGAAAAATGTACTTGGCCAATAAATTATTATTCTATTATTCTATTGCTGGGTGTGGATGCATGCACTGAAATCCCAGGAGAAAAAGGACAAGGTGTGTGTGCGATTTCAGACTTCCTGGGAACCTCAGTGTCAAACGTTAAACACACAGACCTCAATGGTGCAAAGGGTTGCTTGGAACAGTGTGTGAACCTAAGAAGAGCTTGCCAGATCAGGCCAGTGACCCATCTAGTCCAGCGTCCTGTTCTCGCAGTGGCTAACCAGGTGTCCCCAAGCGAAACCTGCAAGCAGGATCTGAGCACAAGAGCAACTCTCCCTTCCTGTGGGCTAGACCCCCAGGCCTGAGGGTTAGGGCCGGGGAGGACCCCTAGCCAATTCAGAAGCAGGGTATCAAGTAGTTGGCATCATTTAGAAAGGCTGCAGCATTTTCTGGTCCCCTGCCTTTAAAGAAGAAAGAAAAGCCACACGTACACAAGCTCTGCTTCGTAACGCCAAAAAGAGAGAACGCTTCCACCAACCGCTCCAACGCGTGAAGAGGAGTTTGGGGGAGACATAAAGGGGGCAGAAGGGGAGGGCTGCAAGCTCAAGCCTTAGCAAAGCTGCTCCTGCATCCTCTATGGTCAGTGGGGGCTCAGTGGGAAGCTCAGGTGAGACACCTCCATCCACTGAGGCTCAAAGCCAGGAACTAAACCCAGGCTTTTTCCATTCGCTGAGCAGCGACTCCCAAAACCACCCCACCCTCCCATCTAGCACAACTGTAGGATGCCAGATCAGTGAGAGGGCCTGGTGCTGGCAGAGGGTGAGGTGGGAGGCTCCCCAGGAGAAGCTGCCTTTGATTGAGCCAAAAGCCTGGGGTAGAGGGCATGGCGGTTTCCTGTACATAGTGATAATCCACTCAGGCTGATGTCCCGAGAAGCCAGCATGCCCATTTCCTTTTGCCAAGGCAAGGAAATATAAAGGCACTGGCATCTCTCAAGTGCTCCCCGAAAGTCACCCTGAGCAGAATGACAGAGCGCACGGCCGGTCTTGGGAGGCAGGCCTGTCCTCTGCCTTGAAGCTGTTACCTAAAAGCCTGCTTAGGAACGCCCAACGCAGACCCCTTGGAATTGCAGTCCTTTCTCCTAACATGCACCCTTCGGAGAAGTCTCTGTAGCGACTCATTTCCCAGAGGCCCCCGGGAGCTTGAGCAGTGACTGCCAAAATGGGCTTGGAAGCAATCTGCTTTGTCTACAGAGAAGCAGTTCAAGTTCTCAAGAGGTCAGACACCTGCGAAGTAGATAGCAGACCAACGCTTCTGCAAAGGCGGTTGTGCACCAACTTCTCGCTGCCCTATTCCTGCATGACCCAGGAGATCTTGCAAGTCCTCCGCGTGGACACCCACCCAGACCTAGACCCACACCCCACAGGGCTCCCTACCTTGCCCGCCCAGCCCTTCCCCAGTCCAGCTTACCGAACTGATGTCTATCCCCATGGAGGTCTGGGTCTGGCTTCCCGGCGGAGACTGTGGGATTGTGGAAGGGACGGTGACGGAGAGCGGGGGCAGCTGCACCCCTCGCTGCAGGCCGGACGTCTGCATCAGGGAGGCATTGGGCGGGAGAGCACTTGCGACCTGGGTCTGCTGTTGCTGCTGCTGCTGGGCGCTCGTCTGGGTAAAGAAGGGGTAGGGCGGGAGCTGCTGCTCCAGGGAGAGGGCGTCCATCGCCACGGCCTGGGGAGGGGGACAGGGCAGGAGAGGGCAGTGAGGAACAGCCTCCCCTGGGTCACAGGACAGGCAGGGAGGCCAGGGCGCTCTCCTTCAAATGAGCCAGTCCGAGAGCAGGGGTCCCTACTAGTGGTCTGTGGAAACAGCCAGCACCTGGCAGAAATAAGTGGTGCTCAAACGTATGTGTGCTTGTGTGTTTAAAATGTTCCAAAGTGCCCAGAGGTCTCACTGGGCCACATAATAAACTTTGAGAGTCTTAATCTCAGGGTCATGGGCTGGAACCCCACATTGGGCAAAAGATTCCTGCATTGCAGGGGGTTGGTCTAGATCAGTGTTTTTCAACCACTGTTCCGCGGCACACTAGTGTGCCGCGAGATGTTGCCTGGTGTGCCGTGGGAAAAATTGAAAAATTACTTTATATATAGTCAATATAGGCACAGAGTTAAATTTTTTAACATTTTCTAATGGTGGTGTGCCTCGTGATTTTTTTCATGAAACAAGTGTGCCTTTGCCCAAAAAAGGTTGAAAAACACTGGTCTAGATGACTCTCCGGGTTCCTTCCCATTCTACAATTCAATGATTCTAAGGCTAGGATATCAAGAGCTGGGATATGAGACAGTGGCACATTGGTTGGAGTGTTGAACTGGGACTTGGGAGACCAGGGTTCAAGTCCCCACTCGGCCACAAAGTTTGCTGGCACCAGTAACTCAAAAACATCAGATCTTTTCTGCCACCCCTCTTCAGCGCCAGCATTTCTGTGAAAACTAGCGCTGGATTATGGAAACCCCAGACCCAAGCCTCATCTGCCTACCCCACAGCATGCTCCCAATAAAAGCAATCCCCATCTCATCCCTTGCGTACCTGAGTGATTGGCGACAGAGGCGAGAGCGTGGGGGAGACCTGCTGGGGCTGGTTTCTCCTGGAGTCTGTGTTCAACGAAAGGGGGCCGGTGGGTGGCTGTCGGTGCTGCTGGGAAGAGGCCTGCGTCGTCGTCATCCCTGTGGCAAACGGAGGGAAACGTCAGCACACGGGCTCCCGCGGGGGTCTTCCCATCACTCGTTCCCATGCCAAAGGGTAGTTCTGGCAAGGTTATCCTGAACACGTTTCAAAATACACAATCTGGACTCCCTCGGAAGGCGATGGACTCTCTGCCATTGGAGGTTTGGGTGGCCATCGTCAGGGATTCTTCAGCTGCGATTTCTGCATTGCAGGAAGTTGGGCTGGGTCCCTTCCAGCTCCTAACATTCTACGATTCTATGGGCTCTGTATAAGGCAGCTTCTTCAGAATTGCCTACAGTGACAGATATTCTGAGACTGAAACTCCCATCACTCCTGGCCACCGTCCACGTCAACTGGGGCTGAGTCCAACGACTTCTAGAGGGCAGCAGCTTCCCCTAGGCCTGGTCTGCAATGACCGGCAGCAACTCTACAATCTCTCTCCACCCACACGGACTGAGAACTATTACCATGCTCAGCTGTCCTGCCAACCTAATAAACTCAACTCCCAAACAAGATGACCCCATGTCCAGCGGGAGAGGGGCTAAGTCAGGTTACATCTGAGGCTGCAGCCTGCTGCATGCTGAACGTGCCAGGTGTAGACAGGGCATCCTACGCATTCTGAGATGATCTACAGGGTTTCCATCCTATGTTATATTCCATTATATCCTAACGTCCTGGAACTTGCATGCATTAGTGGCTCCCAGTACGTTTCCGAGCACAATTCAAAGTGTTGGTACTGACCTTTAAAGTCCTAAATGGCCTCAGCCCAGTATACCTGAAGGAGCATCTCCACCCCCATCGTTCTGCCTGGACACCGAGGCCCATCTCCGAGGGCCTTATGGTGGTTCTCTCCCTGTGTGAAGTGAGGTTACAGAGAACCAAGCAGAGGGCCTTCTCGGTAGTGGCACCCACCCTGTGGAACACCCTCCCAGCAGAAGTCAAGGAAATAAAGAACTACAGTGGTGCCTCGCAAGACGAAATTAATTCGTTCCGCGAGTGCTGTCGTATAGCGAAAATTTCGTCTTGCGAAGCATGGACGGAGGAAGCGCGGCTTTACGGGGGGGAAAAAAACCGCAAAAAGTTTTCGTCTTGCGAGTCGCGCCCATAGGGAAATTCGTCTTGCGAGTCACCCTTTCATTAGCGAATGCCTTTCGTCTAGCGAGTTTTTCGTCTAGCGAGGCATTCGTCTAGCGAGGTACCACTGTATCTGACTTTTAGAAGACATCTGAAGGCAGCCCTGTTTAGGGAACTTTTAAATGTTTGATGTTTTATTCAGTTTTTAGTCCTCTGCTGGGAGCCGCCCAGACTGGCTGGGGAGACCCAGCCGGATGCGCGGGGTATTATTATTATTATTATTATTATTATTATTATTATTATTTGGAAGGACTAACCAACTCCTCCAATAGCTGGTTGGTTGAAGGGCCTTTCCTATCTTGCAGTGTATGAAAAAGCTACTTTTGCCCAGAGATGAAAAAAGCGCCCCTTTCCTGAGATTTGGGCTCCTCCTCAGAGCTGTTTGCATGATATGCACACGCCATGTGGGCTTTGCCGGTCTTCTCCCCCTTTCCTCACTGCTTTTCTCCTTTTCTTCTTGATTCTTGGTTTCAACCACAAGTGCATGATCTGTATTCTTTCTGGTTTTGTTATTTTTCTGTTGTGAACCTCCCTGGGATCTTTGGATTAAGGGTGGTATATAAATGTAAACAAATCATCATAATCACCATCTTTCTAAGGAGCTCTGGGGCTCTCTTCCCTCTACCCCAAAAGTTGGGGTTTCGTAGGTTTGCCATGACGAGGGACAAGGAGAAAGAAACTGAACTTATAGTGATTTGTGAAATGGGTGTAAGAGGCACAGCCAAAAAGGGGGCTGAAAGTTGTCTGAGAAAAATTAAACCACCGAATTTTGGAGGTATCCAATGCTCTGCTACCTTGAGGAAGCAGGCTCTGCCCAGCATCGTCCCAGGGGGTTCGACTAGATGACCCTCTAGGCCCCTTCCAATTTTATGATTCTGTGGGCCTCCGCCTGCTAACTGCCACTCCCCATCACCTGATATGCTTGGCTTTCTGTAAAACGGAATTACTTCACAAAGACAGGGTTTGGTTTTCCACGCAGAACGACAAACTAGACAAAGGAGGTTTGCAACAGTGAACAGCGAGCTTAGACAGGAAGTGGCATTGCAGGACAGGAAGTGAAGTCACACTGTCATTCTGGGCAGCTGCAGCCTCAAACACCCCTTACCCTGATTGGCTGTGCTGATGCCCATATGCGTCAAGTTGGCCGCAAGGTTCCCAGTGCTGTTGGAACTGCTGAGGGACGGGAAAGGGGATTCTTCTGGGTCCAGCGGCGTCGGGAGAGGAGAGGGGAAGTGGATGTTCGTCAGGTCCGGCAGGGAGCCACCCGTGTTGTGAGTGGCTGGGATAAGTGTGGTAGTGTTTTCCTGGTCAGCTGACGGAAAGATGCTGTGCTCAAGAAGAAACCAGGAGGGGAGAGAGGGGGGCAGAAAACTGAACCTTTTGACAGACAAAAATACCCCAAGACCACACCATGCCACACCACAGTTAGGCTTTCCCATGATGTCTCAACTAAGCCTTGCCTCCCATTGTTCTTGGGACTCCCTAATGAGTTGCAACTACAGTGGTACCTCTGGATATGCACACCTCCAATTGCGTATCCTTCAGGATGCAAAGGTGAGAAACCCGAAAGTATTTTTTTGGGTTTTGCCGCAGGCATATGTGCAGAAGCGCTCTACCACGCCGCGTGCATGCACAGAAGCGGTCCCTCCAGTTGCAGAAACCTCAGATCCAACCGGAGCTCCAGAACGGATCCCGTCCGCAACCGGAGGTACCAGTGTACCTGTTTCCAATAGTTGCAAAAACAATGACACTGGACTTTCTTTGTTGTCAGTTACATAGGAGATACAATAGCCATCTTCCAAAATCTAAAGGGCTGTCACATGGAAGATGGAGCCAGCTTGTTTTCTCCTGCTCCGGAGGGTAGGGAACCAACCAATGGCTTCAAGTTACAAGAAAGAGGAGATTCCAATTAAACATTAGAAAAAGCTTTCTGATGGACAGTGGGACAGACTCTCTTGGAAGGTGGTGGACTCTCCTTTCCTGGAGGTTTTTAAGCAGAGGTTGGATGGTGATCCATCCGGAATGCTTTAGCTAAGATTCCTGCCTTGCAGGACGTTAGGCTAGATGACCCTTGGGGTCCCTTCCAACTCCATGATTAGATATGACTCCTCCCAGCACACCCACAGGAAGGGACAACAGACCATGGGGAAGGATCCAACTAAGTTATACTCACAGTAGACCTCTCTGAATTTAATTCAGCCTAGGATGTTCACCAATTACAGTGGGTCTGCTCAGACTATGACCAACGGGGGATATAACCCTTTTGTTTCTACAAAAAGCCAGCCAAAGTGTCCTACCAATGCAGAAACCAAACAACCCCAACTCTTTCACGTACTTGATTCCTGGAACCTCACAGGATTTAGGCCTTGGGGATCCGGTCTGAGAGAGAGAGAGAGAGAGAGAGAGAAACGGAGTGATTCCTCTTCTGCATCATTTATATAAGCTGCAGAATCTAATCATGAGCTGTCAGGATGCCTTGTTTTCAAAAGAGAGCTCTGGCTTATAAGCCAAAAGGTATCGTCACCCTGAACGCTCTTAATTAAGCCTTGGAAGCAAACCCGACTTTTTCCAGGAGTCGGAACAAGTTTATGCAGCTGTGCAGCATGTCCCACTGGGGCAGAATCAGTGCCTTTACCTTCTTAGCTTCCCACCCTTGCTTCGAGAGGTTCTTCTCTGTATCCGCTGTGTCTTCCTCCATGCCTGGGACGGCCAATAGTAAGACTACAAAAAAATAATTTAAAGGTGGGGGGGGGGGAATCTCATTATGGATCAGCAAAAGATGCCCTGAAAACGAGACTCTGTTGGACCCAAGCGGGTAAAACTAAACTGCGTTTTTTAAAAAATAAAATGAAATATGAAAGTCTATGCATATTTGTTGCTTTCCCTTGTTCTTCCCTTTTCCTAAAAAAAATGTCCTTTATGTGTACTGACCTGACTTTCAATATGTATATTTTTAGGACCAACCTTATTTCTGTGGTTGTAAGTTGCATTGTGTAATTTACAGCTTTTAGGGGGGGTGGGTTTGAAGTTTCAGTCTATTCACTAAAAGTCCTTTCCGCCTCCCTCCCATGTTCAAAGACAAAACAGATATATATATGCACTTCACCTCTTTTTTGCTGCATGTCCTGTGACCCAGCTAAGAAAGGCTCCGCCTGAGTGGGAGTCATCGTACTCTGGTGCAGGGCAGAATCTGAATTGGTCCTGGTTAAGAAAGGGCAGACAAAAACTATCAGAGCTGGAAAGTGGCCAACCTCCCACCCAAGTTTTGAAAAGGAGTGAGGGAAATCACTAGCCAAGTAGCCTGACGTCTGTCTGGATTTTGGCTAAATGTTAGGGGAAACTTCCCAATGAAAGGAGTTGTTCGACAACAGGACAGAGGCTGCCTTGTGGGCTCTCTGTGGTTGGAGATATATAAGGAGCAGCTGGGCAGAAATTTGATGAAGGGAGCTCAGAGCAGGATCTTGCAACGCCAGCATCCCTAACTGGCGTTTTCTGAACACCAGTTGCTGGAAACCACCAGAGGAGAGAGTGTGAGCTTGTGCTCAGATCCTGCTTGTGGGTTTCCCATTGGGACCTCTGGTTGGCCCCTGTGAGAAGAGGATGCTGGACTCAATGGGCCAGTGGCCTGATCCAGCAGGCTCCCTGTTTGCAGTTCTCCCTCCCCGCCTGCCCACCCCTGTCCCGACAAAGAATTGCAGTTTTTAAAGCAGGACTGTGCTAGACAGGAGGAGGATTAACGGGACATTTCGCAAACGGAATACCCCGAGTTCAAAAATCAGCACTTACGTACCTCCTCCAGCTTGTGTCTGAAGGAGGCGACAGATAGACGGTACCGTACGGACAGCTGTCCACGTGAGTCGGGCAGTCAAGGAAGAAGGGAAGGTATCCAGAGCTTCTTGGGAAAGTTTCAGCAATAAAAGATTTAAGTGTTCGACGGAAAGGAACAAAACCCAGAAACAGGCCTTGTTGGGTATCATATATTTACAGACACCTCATGGTGTTTGGTCAGCACAAGGCCAGATGAAATACCTACTTCACCAAGCCCCCAGTTTTGCAAAGAACAATGGGGAAGAGCTACAAAACGGTGTTCAGGCGGTGTTTGCTTTCTGTCCTCTCTCCCACTCTCAATGCTTTGCTTCCTCTTCTTTCCTTTCACCTGACATTTCCCTTCACCTCTGGCTGAAGCTGATCTCAAAGCACTGCTTCATTCTTCTCTCACGAATAATGGCTTCATGGCCTTTCAGATGAAAATGAACTAGGGCCATGCCACATCCCAGCACAGAATGAAAGGGGGGCTTCTAGTAGGGCCCTAAATGTGGGAGAGATGGGAAGCAGGGCACATTAAGTCACCTCTGCCGAGAGACCAGCTTCATCAGATGCCTCCTGCCCCTGGGCTGCTTCTAGGCCAGATAGCCATTCTCAGAACTACTACACCTAAGCTTGCTTTTTTCCTCTTCCTTCCTGGTCTCTCCTTCCTTGTGCACAGTGTATTTTTAATGTGTTACCAGTTCAGGTTTTTGTGTGTTCCCAGCACCTACTGATAAGCTGCACTTTCCTAAACATCTCCCAGGCACATGCATCCCCTCCTATGCTCTAGTGCCGCAATGCTAAGCCAAAGGATATCTGCCTGCCGTGCTTATCCACGGACAGCGGGCGCCGGTGGGGAGAGCCAAGGCGGTTCCGGTCGCGATACACCCTGTCCACCAGCCCATGGTGCCGGGTCGTCCTGCTGGTGTCCAATCCTGATGACTGAAACGGAGTCTAAAAAGAAAGGCAAATGGCCATTGAAAGGACGGGGGAAACAATCCTGTGACAACATTGCAGGGGATTCGACCAGATGACCCTTGGGGGAGGGGGGGGTCTCTGTCAATTCTACCAGTGTGGCAACTTGCCTTCATGCATATGGTTAGCGAAGTTTAACCTGACTTCATAGGAATAATGGTGCACTTGCAGTGCATCAGTTTCAAGGATACTACAAATGCTTTCAAATCTTTTATATAGTCTTTCAAAATTGAGAAACAGGCTTGGCCTCTCTCCTGCATAATAGCTAATAATTTCCTACAGACCAAGCAATAATATTTGTGGGGTATTATTCATAGAATCATAGAGTCGGAAGAGATCCCCAAGGGTCATCTAGTCCAACCCCCTGCAATGCAGGAATTTCAGCTAAAGCATCCAGGACAGGTGACCATTCAAAACTGAATTACTGTATATTCTGGCGTGTAAGACTACTTTTTAATCCAGGAAAATCTTCTCAAAAGTCGGGGGTCGTCTTATACGCTGGGTGGAGAATCTGCGGTCGAGTATATCTCAAACTCTGTATTTCAACTGGAAAACTTGGGGGTCGTATTATATGCCCAGTCATCTTATACGCCGGAAAATACAGTACTCATATTACAGTGATATTTGCATGCACACACACACACACACCAAAAAAAAACAAAAGAAAACACCTTTGCAGTCTGATATCCATTTATGGGACCTGAATACTGGTGTCTGAACCAACTAGGGAGGTTTTTAACGCTGGAGGTTTTTTTGTGTTTTGATATTTTGTTGGAAGCCACCCAGAGCGGCTGGGGCAACCCAGTCAGATGGGTGGCATATAAATAATAACATTATTATTATTATTATTATTATTATTATACATTGCCCTGGTCTTTGGAGGAAGGTGCAGATTATATATATATATATATATATATATATATATATATATATATATACACACACACACACACACACACGACAAAACAATGCATACAGCTCCTTTTAGTGCAGCATTTGGATATTGCTTTTTAGATGGAGGGGAAAAAGAAATTAAGTGAAATATCTGGTGATGCTATCAGGCAGAAAGGGCAACCCTCACCTGGAAAGGAAGGTCCATAGCACTGCTCCCAATCTGATTGACATTTGGCAGCGATCCTCCATAGTACTGTCCACGGGTCTGGCCCAACTGCAAATACTGGTTTTTCTGTAGCTGTAGCTGAAAAACAGAGAAAGAGGAAGATTAATTAAGCTGTGCAGGTTCCAGATGAAGAAGGAACAATCCTGGGCTGGCCAGGAGGAGATATAGAACCCAAGCACCTGGCAAGGTTGTACCCAACTAATCTCACGGTTGGATCTCTGCAATGGATTTACCTTTGGGGTTAGTTCAGAGGATGTAACTGGTGCAGAACGCAGGGGTTAGGTTGCTTATGATGCCCTGCTGGAACTGGCAGCCGACCTGCTACTGGGCCAGGTTCAATGTGTTGATACTCAAGACTCTACATAACTGAAAGACCAGATTGCTTGAGAGACCGTCTTGTCTCTTACACAAGCAGTAGATCATTGAGGACTTCCGGAAAGCTTCTCCCGTGTGCTCCAAAGGTCTGAGAAGCCCGCTCCATAGTAACTTGGCAGCAGGGCTTTTAGTGTTGCTGCTCCTGCCCTGTGGAATAGCATGCCCGTTGAGATATAGCAGGTGCCCACTAGCTGTACTTTCTGGAAGTGACTGCATTTCTTTGCTTTGGAATCTTGTAAACATCTTATTGCAATCAAGTGGCATATAAACTATGTTAAATAAGTGAGTAGCAGATTTACATATTTATTTATTTTTTTTAAAAAAAAAGCAAGCCAACCTCAAGCCAATTTGAAGGACACATGCCCATGGGTATCTGCTCGCCATGAGGGTGTTCCCGTGGTTCCCCAACTTTTTGGGGGTCCCATCCCCTTGGCTCCACAAACTCATCTCCAGTGACCCCCTACCGTACACAAAGCATAATTAAGAACAGCAGTTTGCACAACCCACTAAGAAAGATAAGAACACAATAAAATTTGAAACTGTAACAAACAATTGCACATGTATTCAATAACCAATCAAAACTATTTCATTATATTAATTCAACAAAACTGATGAACTTGATCCAGCTTTTCAAAGTTTGATAGGCATTTACACCCCACAGAGCCCTCTGTCTTTTAGGGTCCCGCTAGTTAACCCCACTGCCCCCCCCAGGGGAGGTACTGCCCACTTTGGGGAACACTAGCCCATGTTGAAAGAAGCATCGCCATTCCTGACAGCCAAATCCTGATGCCAAGTTCCTGACTAGCTGAACAAAAAAGGAAGGGGAGGGGATATTATACGTTATTAAGATTTATACCACGACCCCTTTTAAGCACATCATCAGGGCAGCTTCCGATAAGGTATTTTTCAACACACTGGTACGCAAATATAAGCTGGAAGCAGCAGATCTGGTGAAAGCAGCACAAATATATACAGTTCGTGATAACACAGGTCAGTCTTTCCTAGTGCCTTGCATAAGTCTCGGACTACAGTTCCCATCAGCCCTGGGGACACATGGCCATGCTGGCTGATGGGAGCTGTAGTCCAAAACAGATTTCACATACTAACCACCCAATGAATATCAGACAACCAGTGAACGCAGAATGGTTACCATATTACCTTTGTGGTCCCCACAGATGCAAAGAGGATCCTTTTACCCACTGCTCCAGAATCTGATCAAGAAAATATGAGCGTCTTTTTGAGTTTGCCTTGGGCTTTAATCCACAAATTAAACGACACAAACGCAAACACCATTCCTGAAGTCTCAAAAGGTTTAGGAAGCACTTTGCTTCCCCTCCTTAAAATAGGGCCAGTTGGTAACACTATCATGAGGATGATAAATTGTAAGCTGCCTTTAGGGTAAAGGGCAGGCTAACAATAAGAAAGAAAGAAAGAAAGAAAGAAAGAAAGAAAGAAAGAAAGAAAGAAAGAAAGAAAGAGTTGTAAGCTGCCTCCTTTAGGATAAAGGGCAGGATGATAATGATAATGATAATGATAATGATAATGATAATGATAATGATAATGATAATAATATCCAGCCCTGCTTGAAGATGCCAGGGATTGAACTGGGACCATTTGCATGCAGAGATTGTGCTCTGCAGCTGAGTGGCGGCCCTTCCATATGGAACATGCTGAAATCAGCAGACCATTTTTACGCAGGAGCTGTAAGCAAGCCATTTAAGCAGACATAACCAGGAGCTCTATTAAAACAAACACGCACAGACCAGCAGCCCCCTGCCAATAATTACACCTAGAGCCTAGAAATGTCCTAAGAGCTTTTTACATTATTAATGCAGCTTAGTTAAAAAAGAAAAAGAAATGTAATGTAATCAATACGGGCCGCTGGAAGTCAGGGTGGAACGGACCGGGAGCCAGAAACATTTTATCAATCAGCAGATGCGCTGCTCTTGCCAGGCCTGGCCCTGGACCTAATGAGGCAGCCGTGGCGCACCTTCCCATCCCAGAGCAAACAGAAGACTCCTGCCGCTCCATCGATCCGCACAGCCCATTGCTGAGGGCTAGGCGGCGCAGAGAACCTGTAGGCAGATGAGAACAGCAGCCCGTTGCTGGCTCAGGCCGGCCTGTTCCAGCAATCTGCCTCCAAGAGCCCAAGTGGGGGGAAGCCTCACAAGAAAAGAAGACATTATCTTTTTGCTGGGGCCCAGCACCTGTAACTCCCTGAGGTAAACTGCCTTGGGAGGAGGAGGTTCTGTTTACGGGTGGTTTTGCTGCAACACTTAGGGAGGGGCAGAGCACATTCGCAGCCCGCCTCTCTTATTATTGCTGTTGTTGTTGTTATTTATTGCATTTAAATATCACTTATTTTAACCAAGGAGCTCCAGGTTGCGTACATGGTCCTCCCCCTCCTCACTGACCCACACGACAACCCTGGGAGGTAGGTCCCGTTAGGCTGAGAGAAACCTTTAGGATCATTACCCAGAGAGCTGCATGGCCGAGTGGAGATTTGAACCCCCATCTCCCAGGTCCTAGTCTGGCACTGTAAACCCTACCTCTGCGCTGGCTCTCTTCTGTGACAGGAGCGCAGACGGTGCCCCTGCAGGCATGGAGTGTGCACAGGTCTGCTTGGCTCCAGCAAAAAATGGCTGCCTCTCAGGCCTTCAGGCTATGCCCTGGGGCTTAGGCGTAGAGAAGGTCCCAGGCCTTCAGGCTATCGCAGAGAGAGATGATAGCAGGGGAGGGCCACTTTCTCTCAGAGGGAAGCCTCTAAGGGGCTGTATTGCAGTGACAGGCAGGGGCCGAGAAAAAGGAGACAGAACAATGCATTAGACTCTGTGCATCTGAGGCTGCACTCCAAGCATGCAAAAAGACCGAAGTGTCTATGCATCCCTTCAATCCAGGCAACCAAGAGGCATCATCAGAGACCAGGGACACAGTCTAATCAGGCAAAAGTCCTTGAGGAGAACAGAGAAGAGGGATGGTGACAATCCCAAGGGCCATACAGAGAGGATCGGAGCAGCACATTTGGCCCCCAGGGCCTAAGATTTCCCACTCCTGCCAGTCAGTCAAACAATTTAGGTTAAACAATATGCTGAATATTGATGTGTGTTTCAATCCATTTTAGCTTATTGCCGCGTTTTATTTTTTTTGACTGCTTTAAATTGTTGCTTCTGATAGTTTTTACCAACATATTCCTTTTTGTAAACCGCTTTGAGGCATTTTGCTTGCTTGCTTTTTTTGTTTCACAGACAAGTGGAGCATACGTTTTATCGTAGAGTTGGAAGGGATGCCAAGGGCCATCTAGTCCAACCCCTTGCAATGCAGGAATCTCAACTCAAGCATCCATGACAGATGAAATAAAACAAATTAATTTAGCTAAATGCCTATTCCTGAGATGAAAGGAGTGACCAAAATAAAGCGTCAACGCACATGCAGACACACACACACACACACACACAGCAAGAGATGCCCACTGCCGAGCGGGATAAAAATAGCTTTTTCTGTTCCTGGTGTTTTTTTAATTATTTTTAGCTGCAGCCATGAATATGCAGTTATGTAACCGGGCACAGCTCCTGATAAATCAGAAAGCAAACAGGAGGGAATGTTTACATTCTTCGCGGAAAAGCGTAGTGGCTGGATGGCAGAAAGGCAGCACACACAGGCAGGTAGTGGGGGGGGAAGCAAGAGAGGGAGGGAGGGACGCGCCCATCGCCAGTCTGGTGCTGATTGGCAGCCAATGGGTGTAAGATGAAATAAAGCTGCCGGGGAAGCACTCCAGTGACGAGTAGGAAGATGCTGGCCTTGCCAAGTGACCAAAGAGAGCTAAGGTGGGGAAGGACCTGTCAGGGGAGGGGTAATAAAAGGAGGTTCCCTTTCCCCCGAAATGTCCCCCCTTCCCACCCTGACATCTGCTGGCTTGCTTCTTTTTCCCCTTGCCTAACGTTAAAGCAGTGTTGCCTGCACTGGTGGGCAGCTGCTCAGGCTGAGAGGTCTCACTGGGAGGAGCTGGGGACCTTCTGCACACAGATGCTATGCAGTGGGGTTACCGACAGCGCCTGCCAAAGGGGATTCTTGCATTACTTAAGAAAGGAGGAAGGCTGGCCCTGATACGTGCAGGCCTGCTCCGTGAATGTGTCCGTTTCCAGGAAATGAGCCTGTTCAGGAAACTCTCTGCTCTAATCTCTGAAGGCTGAATGAGAAGCAGCCCAAAGCAGTGTTAGAAACTCCGGTCTATAAGCTAGGTGCCAAATGGCTCCTTAAATCAAGGTTGCAGTCGTCAAAACGAAATGCCTAGTTGCTATTGTGGGGCCAGACAGCTCTAAAGTCTTATTTTTCAAATGACTGCGATTATTAGTTAAACACTGGCTAGTTCAGATGACAACCCTGAGCCAGGTTAAGAACTTTGAAGAAAAATCAACTTTATTCAGGGACAGTCCACATATCTACTGGCCTATTCCTACCTATTTTTCTTCATGGTGACAAGGACCATTCAGAATGTGAGAATTCTTCACAACTCTGAGCACGGGCAGTGCAGTGAGGGAAGTGAAGACAAGCAATAACCATCCACTATAGCATTGTTCACTGCCCCTGCTCAGACTGCATGGGAAAAGCATTTTGGTTCCAGAAATTCATTCAGATTGTGCAGATAAAATATAACTGATAGAATTCTAAAGGATTGGGCATTAGTGTGTGAAAACAGTCCAGATCCAAGGATCCCCAGATGGTGAGGATGCCAGGCCCCTAGTGCCCAGGCATCTTCACTTGGTTGCAAGTTGCTGAAAGCCAGGTGCAAAATGCGCCTGGCTGATTTTGAACACTGGCCCAAAGACTGTGCGAAAGAACAAGGAACTTTTTCACATCTCAGACCACTCGGTCAGCCTGTTCTCTCAACCTGCAGCTCCAGGGCTGCGGGCACCAATCACCAAGGTACCACGCAAAGAAAACTCTATTTCCTTCTAATTATGCTGCACCACTGGGAGGCTATCTTGGCTGGAAACTGGGCATAAATCTGATAAATTTAGGCAATCAGCCATACAGCTTTCAGAACTTGAGGTCTGCAGTTGGAGATGTCATTCCAGTTCCAACCAGAGACTGAAATTTAGACATCAGACTCTGCTAACCACGCCTCCTTTCTGGAGAGTAACATTCAGGGTGGGTAGATAAATCCACTCACCATGTTCGCTTGATCTGTTCCTTCACTGATCAAGGAAAAGCTAGCAGCCAGGCACCATAAAACAGGAACTCTTTATACGCTCTCGAGTACTTAAACTGCTACGCTCCGTTTAGTGAGGCATACATTAAGAGTCTCAAATAAGAAACACACAGCTCAATTAAGGCAGCCAGTTTAATTCAGTGGGTTTGCCCAAGAAGAACAGCTTGTTCTCAGCCCCACAGAGCTGTGGTCCTGCGGCTGAAAAAACACAGCTGGTCCCAGTTCAAGCAAAAGGCAATGCAATTGGTTTCTGGACCTAACTGACCTATAAAGCATTATATGGATCAGAACCTCAGGACCTCAAGGACCACCTCTCCCCATGGGAACTGACCTGAACCTTGCGCTCATCACCTGAGGCCCTTCTTCACATGACCTCTCCAAGGGAGGTCCCAAGGTGGCAACACAAGAGCGGGTCCTTTCAGTGGTGGGGCTTCCTGTTTGCAGAATGCTCTCCTCAGGGAGGCTCACCTCATTACACAGGTTTAGGCGCCAGGTAAAAAGTCACTTTTCCACTAGGCCTTTCATTGCCTGCGGCCTCCCTGAGTGGGTGGGATGTTCCAATCAGTGTTTGAAATTCCCCAGGTTCCAGGAGCATTTTGCTACTGTGCAAGTCCAATTGCGACTACGTGGAGATTTCTGGGTTCCAGGTTGGCAACTGACCAACCTGACCATCTCCAACAAGACAGCTGACTCATGAGCAGCTACAGTAGCGCATCCTGTCCTTCTGGGTTGCCAGGCAAATCAGGAACCCCTTACTGAGCACCTTAGTCCTCCATCATCACATCAAGGAAAGTACCGGTAAGTGCAGGGCTGGGTACAGAGATATTTGACTGTGCTGCAGCCTTTCCACAGGCCACCCAAATGGATCTCAGACCACAGTTTAAAAACTTCTGCTTTAGTCCATAGTTAATGCCATCTCCATTTCCATTTCCATTGTGCACGTTTCTCCTTCTTGCATATGGGGACAAGTGAATTGTTGTAAGAACAAGCTACAGTCAAGCAATGTAGCTGAGATCACAGAACCATAGAACTGCAGCATTGGAAGGGACCCCCGAGGATCAACTAGTCCAACCCCTGGGCAAATAACACATTCTGTTGTGGTGACCGTAACCTAGGTTTAAGGTGCCATTTGGCGCCTAGTTTATATAGCTGAGTTTCTAACACTGTTTTGGACTGCGACTTGCTTTGTTCCCAGAGGTAGCATACAGCCATTGTGACTAGTGGACCCTGACAACTTTATCCTCCATGAATGAGTGTAATCCCTTTTAATGCCATCTAAATTCGTGGCCGTTGCCACATCTCGTGGGAGTGGGCTTCATAGCTTAGATATGTGCCATGCCAAGTCCTTTCTTTTGCCTGTCCTGAATTTTCCAATATTCAACTTTTCTGGATGGCTCGAAGTTCTAGTATTGTATGAAAGAGAGAGAGAAGCTCTTTATTTTCGGACAAGGGTCCAAAACATCTGGGGGCCACCAAATTGGGGGAGGCTGCAATAAAAGCAACCACAGCAGGGCAATTCTGCTCTCCGTTAGCAAATGTATAATGCTAAAGATATACAGCAGCAGCAGCTATTGATATTCCAACAGCTGCTGCAGCGGCCTTCTTGCTCTGAGCAAGCTGCCCTGGACAGCAGATTAAAAAGTGGCAGATTCAATGGAATTAATAAGGCTTCTGGAACAATGAATCTGCCTTTCCTGGTTGCCAACAAAACACTGTTCTTAGCCACCATGGTGTGAAAGAGTTAGTCATTTCAAGGCAGCAACACACACATACACACGCCAGTTCAAAAGGCCTAGCTCAGCACCACCTGACTGCAGAGGACAAAATATCCCTTTAATATTGTGCTTGCAGATCCATTTACAAGGATTTATGGGGAGGAGAAATTCAATCAAGGAGAAAGTAGCCAGCCACAGCACTTAGGAGAAAGTTGACCTGTTACTTGCTATTTCTGGACTGTTTGAAGAAGAAGAAAGCCTCTGCATGTCAGCTCACTTGGCATCACAGAATCTAGCTCTAGAACAACACACACACGGATGCTGATGCAACCCATAACTTAACTGCAGGCTCTGCAATGAGGTAAGTCTTGCCAGGCTCCTATTTGCATACAGTTAAAAGTACATTATGTTCTCCGCTGGCTTTACAGACAATTGTATCTACACGCACTCACCTCCTTGGCAGAGATGCACCTCCACTCAAGTTTCATTTCCATCACCCACACGGTGGGCGTTGCTTTCAATCTGCCTGTGCCAAGGTTAGGGGTGGGGGGGGGAGTTTCCCAGACTTCACGTAAACCGTATCAACACAAACCCAGTTTACAGTCTGAGCTGCACATGGCAAGAGTCCACTCTGGGGACAGTTAACATCTTCCTTCCTACTGAGTTGCCTGGCAGCCACAGGCGATCGGTGATTCCATGCAGGCGACCGAGGGAGCTGGTGGAGGAAGGAAGGATCCTCTGCACTCAGCATGGAAATCAAGTAGGTTGGTGGAAGGAGGACAGGGTGGCATGCCCCACTTCTGCCAGTTCACATGGTAAAGTCTTTTCTTTTTTAAAAACGAGCCTCTTCTAGCCTTCATCTCAAAGCTGACCATCAAGGATTTCCGTTTCTCTGTAGCCAGCACAGAAATTACTTGTTTTTGTTGTTGCTGTTGTTGTCAGTGGCGTAGCATGGGAGGTGGCAGCAGGGCCATTGCCCCGGATGCACAATGGGGGGGGGGGTGCATGAACCAGGCACTCCACCCCAAAAGATCCCCATCGCACCCTGGGGAGCGGAGGGTAAACAGCACCCTCTGTACCTTGTCCAGCACCCAAGCACCTGCCCGTCACTGGAAGGGGTTGGGGAGCTCAGAATACGAAGAGAATCCTCTGCACTCCCCAGCCCCTGCCAAGCGAGCCCTCGCACCCTGGATGGGGCGCAGAGGGTGCTCTTCACTCTCTGCACCCAGCAGTGAGGGTGAGGACTGGACAAACGCACTCTGCCCCCATTTGGGGTGTGTGCAAGCACACCTGTCCCAGGTACCGGCAAACGGCGCTATGCCCCTGGTTGTTGTAATTTCTTAACTGCAGCAATTTAAAAGGACAATAGTAAAATCAGTTTAAAACAAATTACAATTAAAAAGAATGGAGTGGGTCCACTGAAATAGATAGTGATGTAGAGATATATATCAGGTGTCAAGGACCGGGGGGGGGGGAGTTGCACATACACACACAACCGCCCTCTAACAAACTAGAAACTAGCAAGTATGTTGGGAGGCTGGCAACTTTTGAAGGCTTACTAGAAAGCTGTTACAGGACCACGTTCATTCCCCAAAGCCACTTGGAAACTTGGCGAGAAGCTGCTAATCAGCATCAAGTTAGGTCCTTGCTCAGCACCACATAAAAACAGTCACCACTGTTTGCCAGCAAGCCGATGCAAATGAATGGCAGCCCAAGCTGAGCCACGGGAGGAATGAACCCGATTCAAAAGCTCTCTCCAGGCCCAAAATGGCATTTCTCAAGGCTAGTAGTGACTCCTAATTGCCATTTCTTTAGTAGTAGTAGTAGTAGTAGTAGTAGAAATAGAAAGGATCTGCAATTAAGAGGACATTTGTTGAGGAAGGGGAAGGGGAAGGAAGGAAACACATTCACATAAGAACTTAAGAAGATATGAGTACCTGCTGGATCAGGCCAGTGGCCCATCAAGTCCAGCACCCTCTTCCCACAGTGGCTGACCACATGCCAATTATGGGAAACCCACAAGTAGGACCTGAGCACAAGAGCAACACTTTCCTCTCCTGTGGCTTTCAGCAACAGGCATTCAGAAGCATTACTATCTCTGACCGTGGAGGCAGAGCATAGCCATTGTGGGTAGCCGCTGTTGACAGCCCTCTCCTCCATCACACACAAAGCCCTGAATGTTTGACACGGTTGACAGCGCAACCCATGAGAATAGAGGAGGTTTGCACGTGGCTCGCACCTGAAGAGGCAGCGCAAAAACTGGGTGGGTGGGACAGGCAGCACTGGAGCAGGGAGGCTCTGCCCAGTCTGGCAAGGCTGGTGAGGACGATGAGGCATGCTATTTCTGAGTGAAATCAGCTCTTCCTCTCACCCCGACTGCTTACAAGCTGTGACGTTACAATCACAAGGGAACCACTAAGTTGTACTCTGAGTAAGCCTACTGAAATTAATGGGCCTCGGTTAATCATGCCAATTAATTCCAAAGGATCTACTCTGGAAGAAGACTAACGCTGGATACAACACCCCTAGAGCCTATTCATCTTAGCGTGTTTTAAAACATCTGATACCCACCTTTCAGTTCTTCATTTCCCAGGGTGGGCTTGTGATCAAAATTAAAGCAATCAGTGTATCACAGAAACAAAACAAAGGAGAAAACCTCTGCTAACAAATCCTTACTAACAACTGGCTCCTCCTCCTCCTTCCCACCCCAAATTTCCTCACAGCAAAGCAACTCACCAGTAACTACTGGAGATAGAAAAAGGTGCCTGGCTTCTGGAAGACCTCCACCCCAATCCATTGTACCAGTCTATCACTTCCTGCCTGGGTGTTGTGGCTTATTAGTGCCAGCCTGCAACAGCCATTCTTGCTTTTGGCATCAAGAGGCTTAGGGAAGATACTCACTGCCTGGGATGTCTCTTTTGCCAGGACCATTCAGGGAAACTCAGGGAGTCTGTTCCACTCTAACACCTCTTACTATCAGAAACTTCTTCCTGGTGTTTACTATCAGAAACTTCTTCCTGGTGTTTAGTCAGAAACTCCTTTCTTGTAACCTGAATTCATCGTTTCAGGTCCTACCTTCCAGAGCAGGAGAAAACAAGCTGGCTCCATCTCCCATGTGACAGCCCTTAAGATATTTGAAGATGGCTGTCATATCTCCTCTCAGTCTCCTCTCCAGGCTCAACATACCCAGCTCCCTCAACCACTTGTTTCCAGACCCTTGATCATCTCAGTCACCCTCCTCTGCATACATTCCAGCTTGTCAACATCCTTCTTAAATCGTGGTGCCCAGAATCGTGGTGACATAGAATTGGACATAGTATTCCAGGTGTGGCCTGACCAAGGCAGAATAGAGCGGCACTATTTCTTCCCTTGATCAGGACGCTGTACTTCTGTTAATGCAGCCTAGAATAGCATTCACTTTTTTTTGCTGCTGCATCACCCTGTTGACTCATGTTAAGCTGGTGGTCCATCAAGACCCTTAGATCCTTTTCACATGTACTTTTCTGAATGCTAAACAGAACTTTAGATTAAGGTGGGGAATCTTTTCCAGCCCAGGAAGCCACACTCCATCCTGGGAAACTTTCCTGGGTGGTGGGGCCAGAGGCAAAAATAGGGAAGCAGCTCGAGACGCAGCTCTGCATAACAGGCTACATTCCAGCCATGCAGGTAAGTCACTTGTGCACCTCTCTCGATACAGGCAAGCAAGAGGGAATATCACAAATCCAGGATGCGTTCTAGGCTAGGCAAAAGCATTTGAAGACAGCAAGGCCTGTGAAGCGTGTGGCTTAGGGAGAGGAGCTGTGGTCTGAAGAGAGCCAGACAGAGAATTCTGGAGGATAGCATGCAGCCCCTCGAGCCTGATTGCTTAACTAAGCTCTGTCACACAAGTAAAAACACTACCACCATTTTATCGTTTACAATTTTTAAGAGAAGTGGAAAGATGTGAGGGGTGAGAGAACAGGGAAAAGAACAAGGAAGAGGAGGAAGAAAACAGAAACACCTACTCCCAGTTTGCAGATAATAAAACTATTGTTAAAATTAATGATGGTTTAGCAAGAACACATGGCGTGCTGGTGCATACTGGCTCTATCCTTTCACACACAGAGGAGGCAGCAAACCAGTGGCTGGCTTGTTGTTGCACACAAAAAAGCCACGATTGCAGTTTGTTTCTCTGCTAGCAAACCACAATGGTAGGCCAAGAACAAACCTTGGTTTACCATCATGGTTAGTTAGGAGAGAAACAAATTGTTATTATTTATTAAATCCCTTACCTGCCCTTGGTGGTGAAGAATCGGGGCAGATTGCAGCAATGAGTGCAAAAATCAGAACGATTGACAACTGGAGTAAAAGGGTGGGCACTTTCTTTTTTCTTTCAGGGGAAGGGCGCACACTAGCTCAGAAAACCAAGTATGCATGAAGCGCTGTATGCAAAGTGCTGTATTAGCTTGCTGTATTAAGTGATGTATCAAACAGCAAATGTCAACACTCCATTTACTCTGCCATTAACAAAAGAGCTGAGGTTGAAGCACAGCAGGTAGCAGGTGCTGATCAAGCTGGGGCAACTGACATCATGGACACAACAGAAGGTCCCAGGTTCAGCTCCTGGCAGCATATTCAGGTAGGGCAGGGAGAGAATCCTGCCTGGAACCCTGGAGAGCTAATTGCTGCCAGTCAGTGCATACAACAGTGAGCCAGGTGGTATAAGGCAGCTTCCTTTGTTCATTGTGGGGAAGTGTGGGGGGGAAGAGACACTCTTGAAAGCAGTGTTTCTCAATGTGGGCGATATCACCCCTGGGGGGAAGGCTGGAACAATCCAGGGGGGTTGTAGTCGCCTCAGGTGCAATTGGGGGGGTTGAAGGAGGCGGTGGAAGCATAAAGAAGAAGAGAAGAAATTTTTGAGAAACCGTTTGTACATGTTTCATCTGTTGTGTTATGCTTATTGTCGGGTCGGGCAACATTGCGTGACGGCAACAATGCCTCCCCAGGATGTGGAGGTGATGCTGGAGGAAAGGGTTCTTTCTAGGTTTGGGTGAACCCTTTTCGGCTCCACCAAGGCCCGGGAAGTGTCAGTGGTTTTTATTTTAATATTATCCTTTGTTATCTCAATTTTCTGTGTGCAATGTGAATGCTACTAGGGTTTATTTAAATAAGTACTTTTATATAATTTCAAGCTTCAAGGTGTCTTATTTACAACAATGGCTTTCTTTACTATGCTGTAGGGCAGAGGTAGAAAAACAGATGCATCACTTAAAGAAGGCAGCTTTCGGGGGGGGGGGACACTGAGTAATTTTTTTCTGAAAGGGGGTGGTAGGCCAAATAAGTTTGTGAACCTCTGCTGTAAAATAACAACCATTTCTCCCTGTAGTTAAGAGCTCCCCCTTCCCCAATTTAAGCAGAATCTTCCACCACCCCAGATTGGCAAGATGGACTCCCCACCACCCTCTCCCACTTAAGAGATGCGCATCACAGAAGCACATCCTTTCAGGCATCTCTGGTGGCGCTGCTGCATGGTCCCCTCCATCAACCATCTGCCTCCCACTCTCAGCACTAGAGCAGAAATGTCAGAATACTCCCTGCTAACCGCGAAAGGCCCCTCCCCTCCGCCCCCTCAATCAGAGGCTTATTCGCTCTTCACGCTGAAATTGTTTCCAGGGGAGGAGGATCTAAGAGAATAAGAGCTCCGCAAGCTCAGATTAAAAAAAAAAAGAAAAAGGAGTAAGGAGGAGGTATCATGGGCCGCCAACACAAGGCTATACACCAAACAATCGTAGGTGTTTATCCATGTGTGCGATTTGGAAGGGGGGGGGGTTGATCACAAGAAAATAAAAAAGGGCTTGACATCCAAGCGGGGGCACAGCACAGCCAACAAGCTGTAGAAAAGCAGCGGCTCACAACCTCTGCTGTAACCAAGGAAGAATGTGAGAGAGCAAACATGACGGGAGAACGCTCCCAAATTTTGTGGTGGTAAGGAAGGGGAGGAATTTAGACAAGAGAGAGGGGGGCCACACAATTGCTAATAATGTGGGAGGGGGGCATTTCGCCTCCGCAGAAGCAAAGGGATAGCCAAGATGCTGGTTCCCAAACAAAAACAAAAACAAATTTTAAAAGGAAGGCACAGAAGAGCAGAGGAAAATAAACCACCAACTCAGTCTAATTTCATATACAACCAAACAAAACAGGAGGGTGTGGGGGGGCAGGGGGGGAGAGAAGTAGCAGCAAAATGGCTGATGGTGTTGTGCATCAAAGATTGTCATTCATCTCTCCATGGACACCATCATGAAAGCTTGGTCCTGCAGGTAGCAGGAGAGGTGTCTCTCGAAGTGTGGAACTGCTTTCCTTGGGACACTCAAAAATGTTGCAGAATCATGCCCTTTTTGGCTTGCAGCTGCCAGAGGTGAGGGACGCATCACACCCTACCCACCTGAAAGGCACAGTGTGTGTGCAGATTCTCATGCCTGGAGGCCCCACACAAATCCCCCTGGAGCAGAGGATGGGGAGCCTGCATACCTCAACCTCCAGCAGTCCCAGCAGCCAGCCAACAGTCGCTTCCCTATCACTTCCCGAGGATATTAGGAGCACACCCAGCTCCGATACTGTTGTTGTAAGTTATTGGGAGCCAGTAAAATGTCGAGATCAAGAGAAGCATAAGATGCAACAAACTCACTTGGTGGGTTTTAAATCAGCCCAAGGACCGCATTTCCTTCTGGGTGACCTTCTGGGGGGCACAAAGCAGTGGCAAGAAGGGGGGTAGGCAAAGGGGGGGCAGAGCAATGGATGTAAAAGTTAAGTTTGTACTGTAGGCTAGGTTCTACACACACCCTGTCTGTTCTCCATCCAAACAAGCAAGAGATGTGTTCGGGGCAAATCCCAACCAGGTACAAATGTTCCAGATACACAGCAGGGAACATTAAGGGGTGTGGGCCCAGCATTTGAAATTTGCCATGTGCATTTTGCAACTGGCTATTGTCCACTTGCAACCAAGTGAAGATGCCCTTATGGCACCTGCTGTCTCCACCATCTGGAGGTGTGTGCCTGGGGACCCTTGGGTATGGACTGTTTTTACACACTAATACCACACACCTGTTATATTTTATCTTCACAATCAGAATGAATTTCAGGAACCAAAAAAGTTGTATTGAAAAAATATGACTTTCGAGCCGTCTGGCCCCAAAATGGCAACTAGGTATTCTGTTTTGGTGACTACAACCCTGGGTTAAGGAGCCATTTGGTGTCTGGCTTATATTATCCGAGTTTCTAACACTGAGTGTTAGAAAGGAACAGATAGAGGCTTGGAAGGACACAATCAGCCCTCACTCTCGAGGTTACCCCACAGAGCTTTAAGTCCAATCTCCCTCTCTCAGCTCCCGTAAACCAGCACCTTAAATTCTGAGATAACAACAAAAGAAGTTACTTTATACCATGACAGACTACATCCACCTAGGCCAGTATTGTCTACTCTGACTGTTAGCCAGGGACACAAGGGGAGGAGAGGACTTACTCCATCATCATTTACCTGAGAGATCATTTAACTGGAATTGCTAAGGAACGTTTGAAGCTAGAGTCGCCTGTATGCAAAGCCATTGTTCCTAACTGAACAACAGGTTCTCCTGAAAAACACTATTGCATGGCAACGCCTTTGCCAAGCTGGTGTTCTGGAGATCTTTGGCAGGGGGTGATGGGATCCAGCAGCCGAAGACACCTGCAGAGCATCAGGTTAGCAAAGGATGTTGTACAGAAATATGATCATGTCTATGATATGAGAGCCATCTTCAGATGCCTGAAGGGCTGCTACACAAAAGATGGAGCCAGACGGTTTTCTGCTGCCTCCAGAGAGGAGAACTCGAGGCAATGGATTCAAATGACAAGGAGATTCCGACTCAACATTGGGAAGAACTTTCTGACAGCAAGAGCTCTTCAACAACAGAACTGACTACCTGGGAAGGGAAGGTCAGGGATTCTCTAATTGTGATTCCTGAAATGCAGGGAGGTTGGACTAGATGAGTCTTTGGGTCCCTCCCAACTCCACGATTCCATGGTTCTATAAGTGCCCTGGAATTAGTGCTGAGCTGAAATCTGTTGTGTGTGCAGTGCTTTGTGCTCTCCTCCTGCCCCACATGAAAGACAGCTCCCCTTTCTCTCTGGTATTTTTTGCACCCTCTTGGCAGAAGTGTACAGAACTGTTCACAAGGCTGTAGCTGTTAAAGAAAATAGAAAGCAGCCCTCCCCCTGCACTGCTGAGACAATTGCTGCCAGCCTTCCCAATCCTGCCAGGCAAGAGTCGATAAGAGCTATGGCACAACATCATCATATATAACAAATTTTTATTTATACTCCGCCCTCCCCGGCAAGGGCCGGGCTCAGGGTGGCTAACACCAAATATAAATTACAATAAAACGTAATAGAAAAACAACAACAAACAGTTAATTAAAATACGGCTTAAAATACAGCCTCATTTTAGTAGTAGCCCATAAATCAAGACCATAAAGGGAGGAAACATCAGATATTCACCCGAGCCAGCTATCCATGCTGGTCCTACATGGGCCAGCAAAAAAGCCAAGGGAAAATTTATATACCAAATCCCATATAAGGGTAGCCGTGTTGGTCTGCCATAGTCAAAACAAAATCAAAAATTCTTTCCAGTAGCACCTTAGAGACCAACTGAGTTTGTTCTTGGTATGAGCTTTCGTGTGCATGCACACTTCTTCAGATACACTGAAACAGAAGTCACCAGATCCTTAAATATAGTGAGGGAGTGGGGAGGGGTATTGCTCAGAAGGGTGGTGGGAATGGGTGATCAGCTGATAGGTATGGAAAACCTGTTGACGACTCTTAACGGCTGTAATTAGTCTTGCAGGGAAAGGCAAGGGGTGAGATGGCTAAAGATAGCTTTGTTATGTATAATGAGATAAGAATCCAATGTCTTTGTTCAGACCAGGTTTCTCCGTGGTTTTAAGTTTGGTGATTAGTTGCAATTCAGCCACTTCTCTTTCCAGTCTATTTCTGAAATTTCTTTGTATTAAGACAGCTACTTTGAGATCTTTTATAGAATGTCCTGGGAGATTGAAGTGTTCTCCTACTGGTTTCTCTGTCTTGTGATTCCTGATATCAGATTTATGTCCATTTATCCTTTGGCGTAGGGTTTGGCCTGTTTGTCCAATATAGAGAGCTGAAGGGCACTGTTGGCATTTGATTGCATACACAATGTTGGAAGATGAGCAATTAAATAGTCCTGAGATGGTATGTTTGATGTTGTTGGGACCAGTAATGGTGTTGTCCGGGTTTATGTGGCAGCAAAGTTGGCATCTGGGTTTATTGCAGGCTCTGGTACCAGTGTCCATGTTGAGTCCTGTTGTAGTATTATTGTGGGTGAGGAGCTGTTTGAGATTGGGTGGCTGTCTGTAGGCGATGTAGGGTCTTCCTCCCAGAGCTTGAGAAAGAGAACTGTCATTGTCTAGGAGAGGTTGTAGATCTCTGATGATGCGTTGTACTGTTTTAATTTGGGAGTTGTATGTGATTACTAGTGGTGTTCTGTTATTTTCTTTTTTGGGTCTGTCTTGCAGCAAGTTCTCTCTGGGTATCAGTCTGGCTCTGTTGATCTGTTGTTTAACTTCATCAGGTGGATATTTTAGTTCTAAAAAGGTTTGCTGTAAACCCAGATGCCAACTTTGCTGCCACATAAACCCGGACAACACCATTACTGGCCCCAACAACATCAAACATACCATCTCAGGACTATTTAATTGCTCATCTTCCAACATTGTGTATGCAATCAAATGCCAACAGTGCCCTTCAGCTCTCTATATTGGACAAACAGGCCAAACCCTACGCCAAAGGATAAATGGACATAAATCTGATATCAGGAATCACAAGACAGAGAAACCAGTAGGAGAACACTTCAATCTCCCAGGACATTCTATAAAAGATCTCAAAGTAGCTGTCTTAATACAAAGAAATTTCAGAAATAGACTGGAAAGAGAAGTGGCTGAATTGCAACTAATCACCAAACTTAAAACCACGGAGAAACCTGGTCTGAACAAAGACATTGGATTCTTATCTCATTATACATAACAAAGCTATCTTTAGCCATCTCACCCCTTGCCTTTCCCTGCAAGACTAATTACAGCCGTTAAGAGTCGTCAACAGGTTTTCCACATACCTATCAGCTGATCACCCATTCCCACCACCCTTCTGAGCAATACCCCTCCCCACTCCCTCACTATATTTAAGGATCTGGTGACTTCTGTTTCAGTGTATCTGAAGAAGTGTGCATGCACACGAAAGCTCATACCAAGAACAAACTCAGTTGGTCTCTAAGGTGCTACTGGAAAGAATTTTTGATTTTGTTTTGCCCATATAAGGGGTCAGAGTGAGTCTAAGCCGAAGGCCAGGCGGAACAGCTCCGTCTTGCAGGGTCTGCGGAAAGATGTCAAATCCCACAAGGTCCTAGTCTCTTGAGCGTTCCACCAAGTCAGGGCCAGTACTGAAAAGGCCCTGGCCCTAGTTGAAACCAATCTAACCTCCTTGAGGCTCAGGACCTCCAAAGTGTTGTTGGAAAGGGGATGCCTAACCCCTAACCTTCCAACCAGAGGTGGTCCTGTATCAATTGGACACGGCCAGGGTTAGAGCACAGCAAGGTAGGGAGCAATAACTTTTCCAAAACAGAGCCTTTTCCAGGGGTTTAATTTCCCCATAGAATTTCTACCTTTTTCTAACTTCATGAGTAACAATGGACGGACAGTGCCCACTTCAAAGACACTATGAGGCAAGCTTGACGGTTTTGAAGGCCATAGCTTTCCTTTGCTAAAGACAAGTAAAATAAATGTACTAAGTTAGATTGCCCTCAAGGGCTTCAGGAAAATCTTCCAATGCAAATTACTCTATGCAAGTTACTTGGATATGCATGAGAAAGTTTACCAAAAAAAAAAAGCCACCACATCCCTGGCGAGGAGTGTACCTCAGATGCCTAGACAAAAGGTGTGTAATCTCCTCTTCTTTCATTCAAATTGAGACTTCATTTGCCATCAAGGGTGCCATCATGTTACAAAATGAATCAAGCCATAGGGGGAGCATTTAGCCCAGAATCCTGTTCTCACAGCAGCCAACCTGGTGCCCAAACAGGAGGCCCTCAAGGTAGTGCTCTCCCCACTTGTCAGTCTCAGCCATTGTGGTTAATAGCTGCTATTGATAGCCTTGTCCTCCATGAACATGTCTAATCCTCTTCTAAAGCCAGTACAAGTTGGTGCCCATTGCAAGAACAAATTCCGTAGTTTAGCGATGAAAAAGTTATCACTTCTTCCAGGAGGTGGGGGGGGGCAGGCAGATTTTTGCCTGAGGGTCCTCTAGTCCAATGCCCTGCAATGCAGGAATCTCAACTAAAGCATCCGTGACAGAGGGCCATCCAACCTCTGCTTAAAACCTCCAAGGAAGGAGAACAAGGGAGACTGTTCACTGTCTAACAACTCTTACTGTCAGAAAGTTTTCCTGATATTTAGTCGGAATCTCCTTTCTTGTACCTTGAAGCCATTGGTTTGAATCCTATTCTCCAGAGCAGGAGATTTTGACTTGCTAATTACCATTGTTATTGCTTTTTTATTATTAGCACACTGATTGGTCATTCTCCGCTGACCATCGTTACTCGATACCATTAAAATATTCCCAGAGTGCTAAAGCGTACGTGGTTGCTCCCTTTTAAATGATTGTTATTGTTTTTCTTTAAATTAAGGGCAAAGCAAGCAGCACAGCAAAGCTTCTCCCACTAGCCATCTGCTCTGCCTGCAGACATCTCAAACAGGAACAGAACATAAGCAGTCATCAGTGACAAAGACTATTTTGCCTAGATGAACCATCCCCGACCAGGTGCCCTCCAGATGTTCCTGGCATTTATTTTATATGTGTGTGTGTGTACAAAGCCAGCAACCGTAGAAATAATTTTTTATTTGATTATATTACTAATGTAATTACCTGGACATACCGGTAGTTGGGGCTGTTTTTTTGGGGGGGGGGGTAGGGGAAAACTGTATTTGATTGCTTGTATTTGATTATATGTTGTTCTTATATTCAACTAATAAAATATTCCCCCCCCAAAAATACATTAAAACATCAGTCATTAAAAACTTCCCTAGTTCGGGTGGAGAGGAAGTCCACCATGTGACAACTTTGGAGGGGGGCTTGGCCCTCTATATCCCTACCCCTCCTCAGAGTGTGTCTCTGGCAAAGCTAACAGCTCATGAAGACGACTGAACCCCTGGGGCACATTTGGGGGTGCACAGGATGGAATTCAATGATGGAGCTTACTCTTCAAAAAGTTCTGCTATCACAGCTTCCAGAATAACAACAGATCCAAAGTCAACAGAAAGGTTAGGCCGCTTCAGTCACCAAACACCTGATACCACCCAGGTCCATCCACAATTTCAGCCAAAGAGCCATTGACAAAAATATATAGAAAAAAGTAAAATGTAATCTTTGTTCCTTATCTAGGCTTATCTCCGAAACTCTGAAAAGCAAATATTGACACTATCCCGACACCAGGAAGTCAAAAGAGGAAACTTCTTTTTGACAGATTCAACACTATGCTCAATTGTTCCTGGCCTATTATAATTTCATTTTGCACTCTCTCTGTCTCTCTCTCTCTCACACATACACATACAAAAGCACCTGTGTTTCCTTGCACATGTAAGGGAATGGCAGACGAAAGAGGGGCGATTTCGTTGTTTAAACCATCTATGACACATAGTGCCTCGGTAGAAGACCAGACCGGAGGCACAACCTCCATAATCACACTGTAATTTGTAGTTACGTGTTTTTGCCCAAACCACAAGAGACTAGGCATAGCTGGAAGAGGTGTGCTTTGGAGCCCTTGGCGCGAATTAAGGTGCAGCAGGGACGTTATCCATGGGGTATTTGCCACCACAACCCCCACCTCTTGACTCAATGTGCAGGTGGGAGGAATGAGAACAGATTGCTAGGCAGAAGAGACCCCTGTCACACACTGGTTCTGCAAATGCGGAAGAATTTCACTGGATCTCTTTTGGTACCACATTTGTAGATGCAAGGGAGAGAGAATACTACAGGCTCAAGGGTGCATAAAAGATACTCTTTCCATGTACTGGCACACTGAAATGGAACATGCACCGCTATGCTGTCAGCCCACTGTGAAAACATCACCCAATAAACACTCACCCCCTGCAACAGAACATCACACCACAGCTACTTTTAAATTCTCTTATATCTATCACACCTGCTTTTCTGCAATAGTCTGCCCCAGTGTGAGGGCAGTGAGGAATTCAGAAAGAGCCACCAGCTATTAACTTGTCTGCATCAAGTTCACACCCTTTGGGTGATTCGGACTACAACTCCCATCATCCACAGCTGCACAGCTGATGGGTGCTGCAGTCCCCAAGCAGGCAAAGGCTGCTCTGCCAACCCTTGGCCCTACGTAGCAAAAGTCCCTTGAACCCAGACCCTCTGAGATGACATGGCATTTCCACAAAGCTTTACAAAGCAGCACCTGTGACAGAGACAGCAGCGTTAAAGGGAGCATGCTTAGATTGCCGAACCTGCCCAGCAGATGAAACTGATTTTAGAGAGAATATGTTAAATGGGTATTACGCTGCATCAGCCGACTAACACATATTCCCAAGGGACACCCCCACACACTCAATCAGCAGCAAAGATTGAGCTTCATTGCTACCCTCACAGTTTCTCCTCCTGCCCCAAAATGTTATCTGCCAAACTCAATCATTTCATCCTCAGTGCCTTAATCTGGATTGGCCCAAAACTTTTTTTTAAAAAAAAAGATGTAATGATCACCAGCAGCCCAAACAGAACAAAAGCCTGGCTGCCCACTTGACCCAAATACAGGCCAACGATTGTATGCTTGACATGTGGGGCCGGGGGAATCCAAGAGACAAATTAATGCTATGATGGCTATGCTGTGCCTCTACAGTTGGAGGCTGAGGAATCCTAATTGCTGAAAACCACTGGAGGGGAGAGGGCTTTTGTGCTCAGATCCTGTTTGTGGCCTTCCCACTGAGGCATTTGGTTGGCCACTGTGAGAACAGAATACTAAACTAGTTGGGCCACCAGACTGACCCAGCAGGCTAGTCTCCTGTTCTTCTACCCTTAACTGGAAAGATTTGAGATAGCACCCAACCCTGCTGCAGTGTCAGTCTGTTTCGGGGTGACCCCGACTAATACAGGGGTGCCTAGACATTGGATACTGAAAAGCAAGCCTTGCTTTCCATCAAGAAACAGACCAGTCCATATGCATAATCAACTGATGATTATCCCTATGCCAACTAGGGTATTGTCAGGGATGGGGGAACCTGTGGTCCTCTAGATGGTGTTGGATTCACAGCAGCCAGCGTGGGAGGCAGTGTTAGAAACTCAGATATATACTCTAACTTAGGTTGCAGTTCCCCCCGCCCCATGGTGATTATTATTGGTAGTGTTATTATTCATTTCATTTATATACCACTTTATATTTTAAAGAACAAATCTCAAAGCAGCTTACAACACATTGAAACATCAAATCAAACAATCCAGAATAAAACAAATTCAAGCTTCAAGGAAAATCTTTCTAAGTGGCATTTTGCTTTGCCCAGTCACCAACCTGGCATCCAGAGATCTTCACATGGCGAAAACTGGACCTGCACCAGTCGCAAAATGTGCCTGGCACCTGGCTAATTTCTAGCACTGGCGGGAAGTGGTCAGGGGAGACAGACAAAGAAATCTAACACATATGGAGCAAGGCAAGTTGGTGAAAGCAGCTCCAGGCAGTGAGCTCTCTATTGCAGCAGATATACCCACCTCTCAGGTGATGCCAGCCACTCCTGCCATGGTGTGTTAACCCTGTGTGTTAACAGTGCCATCAACTTTGCAAGAGCACAGTGGTTAACACACTTTAGTACAGCTGACTCTCCTAACTCCAGAGGTAGCTATTATCTTTCCACCATTCATAAGAAAATGCCAACAATGCCTTATTACTAAGAGAGAACGTTATAAAATGAATTGTAAGGTGCCAGGTTGTAGGTGCATCATTACTGTTGTTACTTATTAATACCAGCCACACCACACAAGCTAAATTCAAATTCAACAGCAAAGAAAGCCCACACTAAACCGGACAGCTTGGTACATTAAAGAACTGTGCACACCGCACATTTTTAGCAACGCTGAAGTGCTGTGATGAGGAGCCCGTATCGGCCTTCAGCTGCTCTACACACAGAGAAAGTCATGAGGATGTGTAGTAAACAAAACTCCTTTCCCAGTATGAGCTGGCATGTATTAGCTGTCCGTCCTCTTATAAATACGCCCCTTTGATACAGAATGATTGGCACTAATGGCTCCACATCTGCTCAAATCCAGGCCCCCCACCTGGTCAAATAAAATGGCATTATTGCAGAAGAAATGTAATGCTTGTGCCCTCCTACTCTTAGATAGAGGGAACAACTTGATCGCAATCCATGTGCACTCATGGGCATTACGATAACCGGTCATAGCGCAAGCACACATATCAGAGAAGGCAACGAGTCCGCAAAGAGCCCCCACCATAACTCCTCAACCATTCACAATATTAACTGCAGCAGACTCACCCCCACCAACAAACAATAGGAGTCATATGTTATCTCCTCATTCCGACTGAGCATTTTTTAAAAAAAGGTTCATATTGGCTTTACTAGACAGCTGCAAGTTCTCAAATTAGCAAATATTAGTAATGATTTCCCCTGCTCGTGGATTCAGAATCAAACCTTTTGTTTACCAGAGGTGTGGCTAACCTGTGGCCCTCCAGATTCCATTGTTTGTGGCTGATAGGAGTCATCGGACTATAACATCTGGAGGGCTACAAGTTAGCCGTCCCCCCTCGGAACAATTTACACACACATGTTAAAGAGCTTTTCTCCTTTCCCTCACATGCACACAAGGGAACTTTATCAACACCTGACATTCAAATACAACTCCCCGCTCTCACAATTCCCCTTGTTAAATTAGAAATCAGCACACCCTTTTATTCCACAACCCCCCTGCAAATAAAAACACCCCTTAGGTTCCTTTGGGTGGAAGGGTGGGATATAAATTTAAATGCAGGAAAGATTATTCATATCCCCATAACAAAACACACAAGCACTGGTAGAATAATTCAGAACCCCCCCCTCACAATTCTCTCCCACACCGTTATAGAGAGAATTGATTCATTTGTTGCTTTCGTATTTTTCACTGTTTTTAATTATCTTACGTGTAAATCGCATTGAGCCAATGTTTTAGAAGGTGATTAAGAAATACAGGATAGCAGAATAAATAATGATAACAGAAAATGGGTCATTAAATCCTCAACATAGACATGAACTGGAGAGCTCATTAGCAGTTCCCACTCCCCAAAATAATCCCCCATGGTGACCTCCCCACATGCAAATAAATGGAAAGGGGCTCCTTAATCTTCCTTAAGAATTTTCATTATACTGTACAGATAACAAGAGAGGAGTAAATTATCCACTCCCACTCACAGCATAATAATGGGAGAATTTAGTTAACCCCATATATGCAGCATTGGTTTCTTTTCGTCCCCAATTCATAAACTGGGAGGGGGGTTATTAATGCCTCCCCCTATACATCAGGACAGGAGAGCATCTTCACAACTTTCCCACATTCCTCATAAGGGAGTAAAAATGAGTAACCTTCCCTTACCTGTCAAAAAAGAAAGAATGCACCAATACCGGTCTACTTCACTACTTCATGATCACATATTGGGGGGGCGGGTTAACCTGCTCTCAATATTCCCCCACAATATATTAATTCCTCAAACCTTCAGAGAAGGTAAAGTTATTCAGGTCCCTCTCCCATTAGATCCCACTTACCTCTACACTATCTTTTTAATGTTTATCTCCCCTATCCCCCAGTTTAAGAGTTTCACTGAACTGGTGGTGTATTCTGTCCCAGACTTTCTACTGGGGTGCAAGGGGGGGAAGTGGAGTCGCCCCACTCTGCTCGCTAGAGTCACCCAACCCATTTCCCCCACAGATAGAAAAAGGAGAGAACATAAAGAACCACCCCCTCTGCAAGTAGTTGGAGGGGTCCTTTCCACTCACTCCCCCACAGTTTTTTTATTTATTTCTCTTCTGCTGCCTTTCATTCAATAATTCCAAAGCATTGGGCGACAGGATGGTCACTGCCCCCCTTTTTTCCTTCGGGGAAGGTGTCAACCCATTCCTATGGGTCCCCTTCACCTAATTCCCCTCTTTAATTTTTCAGACCCCTCCACCATAATTTGAGGAGGGGGGGTCCTTAACCCTACACACACAACCTTTCTGAGCAGGGAGAAAGAGGGGGAGACAGCAGTCCTTCCCCTTTTGTGTATTAATCCCCCATTTCAATTCCTGACTCATGGGTTTGAGGAAGGGCGATTCTTGATCCCCCCTCAACCTGGCACACATTTCTGAATTCAGAAAGTGGGGAGAGGGGGTTCTGTTTGCTGCCCTGCTACATTTAGCTACAACCTTTCCCCCTTCTAATCACACACATAAATTGGGGCAGCAGTCTTTAGTACCTTACTGAAGGATGGGAAGGGGGATATCACACCCTAAATCTCTCTCTCTCTCTCTCTCTCTCTCTCACACACACACACACACACACACACGTCAATGCTGTAACCTCAAACCACCAAACAGGCTTTTAACATCTTTTCTGAGGGGAGAAGGAAAATAGGGTGTCACTCCCCCCAATTTATCCCACCCTCAGAACAGCCCCATTTTCCTGTGTCGTAAAACTGAGGCCACTTAATTCTCTTTCTTTCTAAGGAATTGGATAAAGGAAAGGGGGGCACAGGACATCTTGTCACCCCCTTAACCCCGTTTCCCCAAATAGCTAATTTTCCTTCACATCCGCCAATAACCCTTCCCCTCACACCCATAAATAGGGTGTGTTTGTGTGTGGCCTTTTAAAATCCTGAAAAATGGGAGGAAAAATGGGGTATGTAACCAGTTCCCTAAATTCAAAGCACCCCCATTTGCCTCAAATGTAAACTCCCTTTTTAGGAAGGGGGGGAAGGGATAGAGAAAATAGGAAACATGTGTCGGCCTCTCAGCAACATCCAACCCCCTAATGGGATATAACTGAAAAGGCAGTCCTTCCAACTCTCCTTTCTGAAAAGGGGGGAACGAGGAAGAAGTGCCACTCTGAGGGTATTCTGGGCTTACCTCCCTAATGGGGTATCAACCAGTAGGGCATCACCATTTCCTCCATCTTTGTCCTCAGCCCCCCAAAACCCCACTGCTACCATTCCCCCCCTCACACCAGAGGCAGAGGAAGAGGCCATTCGGGGCTCCCCTTCCTAAGGAGACGTCAGCTGGGATGTCTGCCAGCCAGCCAACATCCCCCATCCCTCCCTCTTCCCTCTGTCCTCTTCCTTGCCCCTCAATGACTTCCCCACCCCAATCATTTCACCTCACACACACACACCCCTTTGAGGAGAAGAGTATTCTGGGCTTCCTAAGTGGGGGGGTGGGGTAATGTCAGCCAGGCACATCCAACCCCCCCCAACCCCGTTTCTCACCCCCCCTCCCTCGGCCTTCCTCCTCCCACCACCTCTCTCCTCTTCTTCACCCCTCAAAGACATCCAGTCAGATGGGCAGCATGCGTGTGTGTGTGTATATGTATGCATATATGTAGACGTTTCCCCTCACACACACATATGGGGTGGTGCTGAGCTTCCCTCCTTGGGGGGGGGGTGTCTTCCTCCTCTCTCTCCTCTTCCTCACCCCTCAAAGACCCCCCTCCCAAATACACACACGCATAATATTCCCCTCGCACGCAATGATGCTGAAGCTTCCCTCCCTTCAGTCAGTCAGCCAGGCGCCTCCATCCCATCCTTGCCCTCCCCCAACCTCCTCCCTCTTTCCTTTCTCCTCTACGTCCCCCCCACTCCCCCCCCACCGCGCTTAATTTCCCCCTCACGGACCTGAGGGGCTGCCAGCCTTCCCACCGCCTCCATCCCGCGTCCTCCCTCACAGAACTATTCCCTCCTGGCGACCCCTGAGGCGGCCGTGAGGGGCTTCCCTCCCTCCCTGAGGGGGCGTCCGACCAGCGCCTCCACCCCTCACCCCGCCGCCCGGAGCTCACCCGGTGGGCGCGCGTGAGACTGAGGTCCTTCATGACCTCCTCGAAGGCCGCCGTCTCCTCGGCCTGCTTCTGGTTGTGCAGCGCGATCTTCTCGCTGAATTTCCGCGGGTTGTTCGACGAGGCCGCCATCTTCCCCCGTCCGCATCCCTCCCGCCGCCGCCGCCGCCGCCCCCTCCCGCTCCGGGCGCCAGTGCGCCTGCGCACCCGCGCGCGCCCTCACTCCCCCTCTCCCTCCTCCCCCACCTGGCCGCCGCGCCGCCAACCAAACAAGCAAAATCTGGGCGAAAAGCCCCCAACTGCGCAGGCGCAAAGTCAGAGGTCTGGCAGGAGAGGCGGCGCAGCCAACTGCGCACGCTCCGCCCACAGGCGCGCAACTGCGCAGGCGTAGGGACAGGCAGAATAGAGGGAGGAGGGGGGAAGGAGGACTGCTTGCGGATCGGAGGCTCGGACGCAGTGCGCACGCGCAAGCGAGAAGTGGGATGGACGGAGAGAGAAAAGAACTCGGGATGCAACAACGCGCACGCGCAAAATAGAAAGACAGGGGAGGGAGGACTGGAGGAGGCGTGGACTGAAAGGTGGGTGGCGAGGAAGCGAGAGGAAGATGTTGGCTTTGCGCACGCGCAAGCTTGGAAATGGGCAGAATAGGTGGAAAACGAGGAGGGGATTGGCTCGCGACAGACGAGTAGAGCTACAGCGCGCAAACTCGGCAGTGGCGGGGGGGGGAATGAAACGAGGCGGCATGGCGCATGCGCCGCGCTTTCTCCTCTATCATACACATCCCTCCGCTGCTTTTCGCCGCAGCCGCAGAAAGCGGTTTTGTGGTTCCCACAGGCTTTGTAGCGCATGCGCAGTGCTCTATCTCCTTTCTCAGGCCCTCCTTGCTTGGTGGGCCAGCACCGCCCCCCACAATAATTAAACCTCCCCCTCTCTCAATTTCTTTATTAGTTAAAGTCTCCAAAACACACCACCTGCTCTTGTTGCTCCATATCTGACAAGAGATAGCCATATTAAATTATGAGAAATATTGGAGCCTCCACAGACAGGAGCAGTCTACCCCCCAAATAAATAACGGCACTAAAATGAAAAGCCACAGCAGAGGGGTGGCTGCTTATTCTGATGTTCAGTGACAGGCTGCCTTTGAACCAATTATCATTTTATTTAACAATATATGGTATGTTGTTGTTTAATCTATTGGTCGTGTCCGCCTTTTCGTGACTCCATGGACCAGAGCACACCAGGCATTCCTGTCTTCCACTGCCTCCCACAGTTTGGTCAAACTCATGCTAGTAGCTTTGAGAACACTGTCCAACCATCTCATCCTCTGTCGTCCCCTTCTCCTTGTGCCCTCCATCTTTCCCAACATCAGGGTCTTTTCCAGGGAGTCTTCTCTTCTCATGAGGTGGCCAAAGTATTGGAGCCTCAGCTTCAGATAACAGATAGATAGATAGATAGATAGATAGATAGATAGATAGATAGATAGATATGGATTGAAACCAACTCATTTCTGCTCAGTCAAACCCATTGAAATGAATGGAACTAGGTTAGTCCTGGGTTAAACCACAGAGCCTAGGGCTTGCCAATCAGAAGGTTGGTGGTTCAAATCCCCGTGACAGGGTGAGCTCCTGTTGCTCGGTCCCTGCTCCTGCCCACCTAGCAGTTCAAAAGCACGTCAAAGTGCAAGTAGATAAATAGGTACCGCTCCGGCGGGAAGGTAAACGGCGTTTCCGTGCGCTGCTCTGGTTTGCCAGAAGCGGCTTAGTCATGCTGGCCACATGACCCAAAGCTGTACACCGGCTCCCTCGGCCAGTAACGTGAGATGAGTGCCGCAACCCCAGAGTCAGACACGACTGGACCTAATGGTCAGGGGTCCTTTACCTTTAAAGTTAGTCCTATCCATTAATCTCTGAGCAAGGCTAGCTCTGGATGCAGCCCAGCATCTCTTAAATTGTTTACATAACATGGTGCAAAATTGCCATTTTAAAAATTAAAAAAGCCATTGGAAACACATAAAATTATCAAAATACAGATAAATCCTATGAAGTCTCTCTGGATATGGAGGCTGCAGAAATAGACATTTCAGATATTGTTCTCTGGTACCACCACGAATTTCCCATAATCCTCTTTGGGAGCCATCTCATCAGAAGAGACCATGGCGACATGCAGTGGCGGAGAGTTCTGCAAGGCAACCTTTCTTCGTATTTGAAGCAGTTTCCTTCATTGATGCAAAGCGCACATTGCATCCGACTCCAGAGTAGAGACAGTGGGCTATATTCAATGCTAAGACGGACTCTAGCCCCAAGTTAATGTAGCATTAATTTCAGTGGGTCAGATCCATGGACTTCAGTTAACCATGCCAATTCTCTTTTAAATGTGTAAACTCTGAACATGACTAATTTTGGAGACAACCCCATGTTTTTATTTCTAGAAACCTTCCATCTCTTCGCGTTTTGTCATATTTTGGCCTGTCTCCACAATGGGGGAACGGGACCATATGCAGTTTTGTTTTTCACTCAAAGAGTCAGCCCTCGGCCCAAATGGCAGAGAGGAGGCAGGGCAGGCTTTCTCAGTGCCGCAAATCTGACAGAAGCACAAGCGCACTTTTGTACCCCTTCTGCACCGAGAACTTAAGGAGAGCGCTGCTGGACACCACCACCATGAACGAAACTCTGGCAGAAAACACCCCAGGCACTTTTCACAGAGCTGTATCAAAACTCATTTTTATTGTAAATAAATACCAGCGAGTTCTTGCAGCATGGAGGTTGCAGTTTGAAAGGAGGCAAAGTGGTTGTAGACCCACAATGAGGCCGTTCTCCACGGGCGCAGGGACGCTGTGCGTGAGAGAACAAGCACACTCCTCCTGGCCAACCTAAACTGACTTAGATCTTATCCTCCCGTCCCGTTCCCCAAATCCAGGGAAGAGACCCAGGAAAGCAGGATTGAGGCAGTCACAAAGCTACATGAGAAGTACCTTACACCTGCAATTTATGTTCCTTTTGATACACTGTTGTCAAGTGCTGCAATTTCCCTGCAGTAACTTCCCTCTCTTTTGCACAAGGCTTCCTCAAACTGGTGTCCACAGGTTGGATTTTTTACTACCATTCAGCTCCAGCCTGTGCTGGTTGGGTCCAGTATTTGAAATTCCCCAGAGCTTTGAAGTGGGGCGACTTTTACCCATCGCAACCATATGGAGATTTCTGGGTGCCAGACTGGGAACTGACATCTCCCTCTGACTGCCCCTCTAGCTTTCTTACGCAGGTCAGCAGAAGAGCTGATTTTTTTTGCATTTAGCTCCCTTTTTCTCCAAGGATTGCATGCTTTAAACACACACACACCCCAGTTAATCCCTACGACGACTCTGTGAGGTGGGCTAAGAGGCTGGGACTGACTCCAGGGTCGCCCAGTGAGCTTCAGGACTGAGTGGGGATTTGAACCCTGATCTCCCAGGTCTGACACTCTAACCATTACACCACCCTGCCTTCCTAGAGCTAGGGGGAAGCTCTATACATTAAGCAGGTAAATAAATAGAGGGAAAGCAAAATGTCACTTACAGAAGGATCTGAAAGATTTCCCTTGAAGCTTGAATTTGTTTTATTCTGGATTGTCTCATTTGATGTTTTAATGTGTTGCAAACCATTCTGAGATTATTTATTTTAAAATATAAACCGGTATGGAAATGAAATGAACAGTAATAATAAATCTCATTGGAGCGGGGGGGAAATTGTGCGATTTAAAACTCTCAAGTTAAAAGGGGGCACCACACACACAAAAAAACCCAAGTCTTTTGGTTAGAAATCTCATCCCAGTTCAAAGTTCTGGACCACCGATACATGCAGAACACATCCTCTGGGGGAAAAATGCTGCATTTCCAATAAGTTCTTCTCCCCTTCTCCTCACTTTACCTTCCTGCTGTGAGAGGGGAGGCCAGCCTGCCACTCGAACATTTTTAAGTGCATCAAAGTAATTTGGAACGTCAATGCATCGAAACGTGCTTAGAACAGCCTGCTTTAATTACGCATCTTGGCAGGGAGGGATGGGAAATGCTCCAAGAGTCCACGATCTGTTAAGACAGAAGCAAAAAAGCTGACTAGCAAAAGGCATGAACAGCCAGGAATGCATTCTCGCCTGTTCCAAACAGCTCGCTTTGTTTGGTGGGTTTATAGGTTTGTTCCATCCTACAAGCCGAGGCTCAGGCCTGGGCGGTTAAAATGCATAGCGTGAGTCTCAGCTGCAGCCAGCAGCAACACTACAGCACAGGGGCTACTATAGCTCAGGGAGCAACTACAGACAAAGAGCTGTGCTCACTCCACTCCGTGAAATATAATCACGGCTGGCTTCATGGATAAGGCATGGCAATCTCTGGCCAGCTCCACTATGCAGCAGGACCCAATACGAGTACAGTATAGCATCTAGATCAAGGTAAGTATATTCCGCTCTGGTCAGACCTCACCTGGAATACTGTGTCCAGTTCTGGGCACCACAGTTCAAGAAGGATACTGACAAGCTGGAACGTGTCCAGAGGAGGGCAACCAAAATGGTCCAAGGCCTGGAAACGATGCCTTATGAGGAACGGCTTAGGGAGCTGGGTATGTTTAGCCTGGAGAAGAGAAGGTTAAGGGGTGATATGATAGCCATGTTCAAATATATCAAAGGATGTCATATAGAGGAGGGAGAAAGGTTGTTTTCTGCTGCTCCAGAGAAGCGGACACGGGGCAATGGATTCAAACTACAAGAAAGAAGATTCCACCTAAACATTAGGAAGAACTTCCTGACAGTAAGAGCTGTTCGACAGTGGAATTTGCTGCCAAGGAGTGTGGTGGAGTCTCCTTCTTTGGAGGTCTTTAAGCGGAGGCTTGACAGCCATCTGTCAGGAATGCTTTGATGGTGTTTCCTGCTTGGCAGGGGGTTGGACTGGATGGCTCTTGTGGTCTCTTCCAACTCTTATGATTCTATGATTCTAGGACCCCCCTAGAAACATAGGAAACTAAGTATACAGAGTAGGACGCTTGGTCCATTTAGGTTGGTATTGTCTACTCTGACGGTTTGAGTTTTCCCAGCCCTACCTTGAGTTGCCATTGGGATTGAACCAGGGACCATCTGCCAGAGATGCTTTAGTGGAGAATTCTGCATTGCAGGGGGTTGGACTAGATGACACACAAGGCCCCATCCAACTCTACAATTCTGTGTTTCTACAACCTATGTGCAAAGCACAAAAATGTTTCCTGTCTTTTGAGCAGCAAGCTTGCCACCAGGCGCCATTGTTCTCATGATACTGCAGAGCAGCACTGCGCTATAGGCATTGTGAGAAATTAAAAATGGCAGCTACAAGGCCAGTTTAAAAATTAAAGGGGAGGTTGGCTCTAGGGTGCAGGGTGGGTTTTGCCAGGGGCTGGCAGTTGCCCAGGGGCACTGTGTGGTGATGTGAGAACTGGCAGAACGGGGGTCTTGTCTACAGTGGCTCCCTGTCTGTGGAACGCTCTCCCCAGGGAGACTCACTTGGCACCTTCATAATACACCTTTAGGCAACAGGCAAAAATGTTCCTCTTCAACCAGGCCTTTGGCTGATTGGCAATGCCCTCCCTTTTAAATGTGTTGTGGGAGAGGGGATTATTAGATTGTTGTGTTGTTACTTTATTGTGCATTTTGTGTTTTTTATTTTGTAATTTTACATTGTGAACTGCCCAGAGATCTTCGAGCAGAAGGCAGCATACAAATTTAATAAATAACAATAAAAATAATAATCTACAACACTTATTCAGAATCAGTCCAACCCAGAAAGCACCTCCTTAGCCTATCTCTGGCCCAGACAAGAGTTACTCCTGCAGCAACAGAGTTAAAGTGTGTTGTGGCGGCGGTGGGGGGGGGGCAACCAGCAGACTTGGGAAAGGCAGCACCAAGCAACTTGAAACTGGGAAATCTGGGGGAGCACTGCTGTCATGCGAGAACAACATGGGGAAGCAGGGTGGCAGCACCAACCTTAAGCTCAATTTCTTTTTCTGCCCGTTAACCGTGCTGATTGCATTTGAATTGCTTTATTCCTTACATGTTGCTTTGAATATCCCAATTCTAGCTTCCTGTTCCATTTTGCTGCTAATCCTCTGCACTCCTCTCAGGCCACTTAAGGCGACAGAGCAGCAGCTTCTCTTGCCGTTCCTTCGGGGACGCGCAGCGGACCACCGGGACAAAGCTTGTGGGCCACCGGTGGTCCACAGAACGCAGTTTGGGAACTCCTACAGTTTTTGAGAGAGAGAAAGAAAACGACCCAAACTAGTGTGCGATGTACTTGTGTTTAAAATGTGCTTTTCAATGCGGGGGGGAGTGAACAGGCGCATCTGATAGGATGAGATCACACATTTTTCATCTCCTCTTCTGAGTTCTTCCACCCCAGCCCACCCCAGCCAGCTGCCTCATCCTCCTTTATTGCTTTTTCGGAAGTTCAGGATGTCCTTAGTTTTTTTTTCTTTTCTTTTAAACTGTCCAAACCAAACAAACTCACATGCACCAATGCTTTGGGGTGCAGTAAAAACTCCACAGTTCATAATTTTGGGGGGTGGAGGGGAAGAAAAAGGAGCTTCTTTTTAAAATTAAAAAATACCTGCAAGATGGGGGGAGGAGCTAATGGGGAGCACCACCCATCCCCTCGCACAAACCACACCACAATCCTAGCTCAGTCTTCCTTATAACCTCCTCCAACCCAGCAGGGACGGAACACAAATTGCCGAAAAGTTACAGAAGACAAGAGGGTAAGGTGGAAGACCTTGCTCGCCTGCCATGGACACAAAACATTTTATTTTCCAAAACGGGGCAGGGCAGAATGTACATCTTTGATGGCATGCGATGCCTTGGGAGACTGGGCAGAGGTCTCAGGGTGGTCACCTCTGAGCTGTGGTCTGTGGCAGGATGACCGGCACACAGGCAATGCCAGCGAAAGACTCTGGGAAGTGCAGGTCCCTCTCCCACTCATCCGTCTCCGTGTTGTACACCTGTATGATGCTGGTCACGTTGTTCAGGTGCCAGTTGTACCCCCCGACAATGTAGATCTTCTTCTCCAGCAGGCAGCAGCCCGCCTCGGACTGCCCCGCCCGCATGGGGCTGACCGTCGTCCACTGGTTGGCTTCAGGGACGTAGTACTCCACCGCCAGGACGTCAAAGCAGCGGTCGACGTGGTCCATGCGGCCCCCGAGCGAGTAGATCCTGCTGTTGGCACTGACCATCGCGTGCAGGACTCGTGGCTCGTTCATGGGGGCCTTGAACTCCCACTGGTCCATGGCGGGGTCGTAGCAGTGCAGGGCCTTCTTGTCCTCAACCGAGATCCCGTAGCCACCCGATATGTACAGCCTGCCCCCCACCGCGGCCCCGGCGTGCCCCCACGTCCTGCGCTTGAGCGAGCACACGTAGCTCCACTCGTTGGTCCGCGGGCAGTACCTCTCCACTGAGGCCAAGCTGCCGGAGCGGTTCCTGCCCCCCGTGGCGTAGACAATCCCATGCAGGACATTCAGCTGGAACTGGATCCGGCTCTCCTGCATGGCCTGGATGCGCAGCCACTGGTTCAGGTGAGGGTCGTAGCGGTAGCAAGCGTCGACTGCCCCCTCGCCGCTGCGGTACTGCAGGTGCTGCCCGCCAACCACGTAGACAAAGTTGTCCAGCAGCGCCACGCAGGTGTGGCTGCTGCCCACCTCCATCTCCGTCAGCTCCTTAAACTGCCGGGCACTGCCATCCGGCAGGTAGTAGACCTTGCTGCTCACGGTGCGGTCGTTGTCCGTGTAGGGTGTGCCGCCAAAAGTGATGAGGGAGAGCACGTCCGAGCGGATAGCGGTGCGGGGCGACTGCATCTCGTGCTGCCGGAAGGGCAGGATCTGGTAGTTGAAAGCCTCCAGGAGGTACTGCCTGCACAGGACGTCTTCCACCATGATGTCCAAAGTCTGGACGTGGTCCACCAGCTCAGAGGACTTCATAAGCGGGAAGCGGATGTGGCAGAGGACCTGGCTGGCGTTGCCGCGGCGCGCTGGGTCATACTGCAGCCAGCGGATGGCGGCCCGGAAGAGGTCGATCTCGCTACAACTCTTGAGCTTGTTACTCTGGAGGAAGAAGACGAGGCGCTCGAGGGGCAGGTGGAGGAAGTCCTCCTCCTCGGAAATCTGGAGGAAGTGGCGGAAGGTGAAGGCGTCCACCGACTCCTTCAAGGAGGCAAGGCTGAAGGTGGTGGCCATCTGCCCGATGTTGAGGCAGGTCTCGACGCTCATGGCGGACTTGAGGAACTCCTCGCACAGCTCCACCACCGGCACCATCTGCAGGAAGACGGCCGCCCCGAGGACGTCCTGGATGCAGTCCAGGTCCAGCGTCACTTCGGCACTGTAGGCAAACTCGATGATGTGCTTCAAGCCCTTCGCAGAGACGCCTTTTAGCTCAATCACGTCCTGGTTGGCTTCCCGCATTCCGCCAGTGAACATGGCCCTAGATGTCAAAGAACCCAATAGAGAGAGGAGAGTGTTCAGATTCACCATTCCCAGCTATCAACACAGGCAGCTTCCCCAAAGGCTGCTGAGTAATTCCCGTTTCCACCAGGTAAAAGTTATCCTTTTAACCCACATGCCAACTGTTATATTATTATTATTATTATTAATTTAACAAATAAGCAATTCAGTAACATTTTAAATTTACCAATCATTCCAGATATGACTTCCCCTCCCCCCTCCCTGGTTCCCTCAAAATTTGAATTTATGCTGGCATATTATAGTTACTCTATATGTTCACCCTATCTCACAAGAGAAACAAAAAGTTCACCCTCACTACTATTCTTACTCAAGTCCTATTTGCGTTTTAACATCTTTACAATGAGTTTTTAAGTATTCTGCAAACATTTTCCAATTGTTCCATATTATTTAGGCGCTAGGCAGAAGTATTCCTTTTCTACCAGGCCTTCCTTTGACTTTTAATTATCCGTAGCCTCTTTGCTTCGGTGGGATGCTTGTGTTTTCTTTTGTGCTGCACGTGTTATGTGTTTTAAGTTACCTTGGTAAAGAAAGTGGCCAATAAATTTAATAAATAATAACAAATAACAATAAGATTTAAGAATCTTTGCAGCAGCCCCGTGGCTAAGGAAACTCCCTCCCTGAAGAAATCTGCCCTGACGCTTCTCTGGTGGCTTTTCACCACTTTCTATTCTGACCAGCGTTTGGCTTTTCTGGAGCCCTGAAATGGTCCAAGGCCTGGAAACGATGCCTTATGAGGAACGGCTTAGGGAGCTGGGTATGTTTAGCCTGGAGAAGAGAAGGTTAAGGGGTGATATGATAGCCATGTTCAAATATAGAAAAGGATGTCATATAGAGGAGGGTGAAAGGTTGTTTTCTGCTGCTCCAGAGAAGCGGACACGGGGCAATGGATTCAAACTACAAGAAAGAAGATTCCACCTAAACATTAGGAAGAACTTCCTGACAGTGAGAGCTGTTGGACAGTGGAATTTGCTGCCAAGGAGTGTGGTGGAGTCTCCTTCTTTGGAGGTCTTTAAGCGGAGGCTTGACAGCCATCTGTCAGGAATGCTTTGATGGTGTTTCCTGCTTGGCAGGGGGTTGGACTGGATGGCCCTTGGGGTCTCTTCCAACTCGATGATTCTATTTAGACGAAATGTCAGCGAAATGTCCAAGCATCCTCTTGAGATGTTACCAGATAGGAAAGGGTTGGGCAGGCAGGTAATCGAAAAGAGAGCTAACAACAGGGGTCAGTGGGAAGAATACAATTTGTTGCTCTTTTGTCTAAGCCCAGCCCAGATCTAGGTCAATTTTACTCTGGAAAATCGAAGCGCTGAGTTCCCTCCCCTCCCCACAGCTCAGTGACCGGCTAAGCCACTAAATGGTTATTGTTCATCAGGGGCAACAAATGGAAGCTTTATGCATTATGATGCCGGCGTATCTTAAGCTGGTCCATTGTTGTGGAGCGGGAGGAAGGCTTTTTATCAACAACGGCAAGCTAAAAGTCCGGGGAGGCACAGTCAAATAATCCTGGTGTTTTCAGAAGATGACACTTCGTAGCCCTGAAATCCAGATTAAAGAAACAAGAGGCGGAAAGCTTTTCAGAGCCGCCTCTCCCTCGCCCCCTTGATCTGAACCTAAATTGGGGCAAGGCAGGGGGACGAAAAGGAAGGAACATGCTCCTAGATTCTCCTTCCTCTACATACCCAAGTTATCGAAGCAGCTCTTGATGCACCTTAAGTGCACAAATTCAGTCGGACAAGAGCCATTAGCACTGTTACGGAAATTATGGGGGGGGGGTCACCTAAGCAAAGTCTCCTCCTGAGTAAAGTCATTGGGGTACGAAGTGCTGCCCTTAAGGGAACCCATCTCTCTGCCATGATCCAGTAGGCGAGAGACCACGTACACAGGGAAATGCCTCAGCAGGTAATCTCTGGGTGCTTCAGGAAGCCACTGGGCTAATATCCCTCAACCGGAATCCCATTGTTCTCTCCCAGATAAGTGCTCAAGGTATCCTTGCCAATACTTAACACCCATTCACATTGGCCCAGGGCTATCTCCCTGATATTGCTCCTGTTTCCCCCATATGTTAATCTTGTTTTTCCTATATGTTAATCATGTATAACCCTCCCCTTTCGTGATGTAGTGATGATGTTTTAGTGATGTAGTAATGATGTTTCCAAACTGTATTCTGGGATATGGTAGGAGTTTTTAAAAGTTCTTGTAACGCTGCTCTCGGTGTGCAGTTTTACTGTAACCTATTGCGCAATAATAAACCCTGTTTTGTCCTTTGCTCCAGTGGCTGGACTTCTTTTATTTAACTCTGCAGAAACCAGTGGGCTTATCGCCAAGGGCCAGGTGCCTGGGCAGTTCCACACCTGGGATTTTCCGTTTCATCACTCGCCTGTTAGGAAGAGCAATAAACCTTGGGGGTTTAATGTTACTAGGGAAACTGATGCCAATAAAGATAAATAATAACAACAACAACAACAACCCACACACAAATCTCAGAAGGTAGCCAAAAAAGCAAGGAGGGTGTTAACCCCAGCTGCTGCAAGAAGGCGGAGAAAGGGTTGTCAGTGCCAAGCACGGAGTGGCCAGTGTGGGAGGTGGGTATTGGGGCTTTTACTCACCACTTCTATATGCTCAGAACACACACACACACACACACAGCAGGGACGTGGCAAAGGCTTTGAGCCTAGATCCTCTGCCCCAATGGTGCTAGTAGTTTTCCCCAGCCCCTCAGATATCAAGTCTGAAGGGGGAACGCAAAGCAAGCCACTGTGTGGGTGGGGAGGGGAGTCGCTAGGCTCAGAAACAGGAGCACAGCTGAAGGAATAATAATGATAATAATGATGATGATGATGATGATGATATGCTGCCCATCTGACTGTGTTGCCCTGCCACTCTGGGATGCTCCCAGCAAAATACTGAAAACACAACAAAACAGCAAACATTAAAAACTTCCCTTCAGGTGCCTTCTAAAAGTCAAGATAGTTCTTTATTTCCTTGACAATCTGATGGGGAGAGCGCCACCAACGAGAAGGCCCTCTGCCTGGTTGTTTGTAACTTCACTTCTCACAGCGAGGGAGCCGCCAAAAGGCCCTCTGAGATGGACCCATAGCTGTCAACTCTTCCCTTTTCTTGCGAGGAATCCTATTCGGAATAAGGGAATTTCCCTTTAAAAAAGCGAAACGTTGACAACTATGGGTGGACCTCAAGTCTCCAGGCTGGACGGTGGGGCCGCAGACACTCCTTCAGGTCAGCACCAACACTTTGAATTGTGCTCGGGAACATGCTGGAAGCCAGTTTAGATCCTTTAGGACGAGTGTTATATGGTCTGACGGCGCCCTTCTGGAGAAGAGCAAAGGCCCGTCTGATTCAGCCTTCCCCAGCCTGGTGCCCTCTAAACTACAGTTCCCACTGCGGCAGCTGCACAACCCTATGGAACCCATAGCCTGCCACTGCAGTGAATCAGGTGCCTCCAGGAAGTTTACACAGTGGCAGCAGCCCTCCACAGAGGCTGGGCCAAAACATTCCTGGTAACGTTCCTAAACATCACAGCTAATAAACCGCAGGTGCCTCTTTGCTCCTCTTCCACGAAACTCTCTAAGCCCCCTTTAAAAAAGCCATCTAAACTCACGGCCATCACCACACCTCTGTGAAGATGTGTTCTGTGGAGCAATTTATTTCGCCTGCTCTTAAAGTCAGTGCCAATTCAGTTCTTAAAAGGGGATTAGAAAAACAGGGTGGTGTTCAATTCAGTTTTAGAGTAAACCTGCTGAAATCACAGGGCCTAATTTCAACGGCTACTAGCCAGGATGGCTGTGCTCTGCCTCCACAGTTGGAGACAGTAATGCTTCATAATACCAGTTGCTGGCGATTGGGGCGAGGGGAGTGTTTTTTCACTCGGGTCCTGCTGGCGCTGTGGGTTAAACCACAGAGCCTAGGGCTTGCTGATCAGAAGGTCGGCGGTTCGAATCCCCGCAATGACGGGGTGAGCTCCCATTGCTCGGTCCCTGCTCCTGCCCACCTAGCAGTTCGAAAGCACGTCAAAGTGCAAGTAGATAAATAGGTACCGCTCCAGCGGGAAGGTAAACGGCGTTTCCGTGCACTGCTCTGGTTCGCCAGAAGCGGCTTAGTCATGCTGGCCACATGACCCGGAAGCTGCGGACAAACGCCGGCTCCCTCGGCCTATAGAGCGAGATGAGCGCCGCAACCCCAGAGTCGGACACGACTGGACCTGATGGTCAGGGGTCCCTTTACCTTTACCTGCTTGTAGGTTTTCCTTCCAGATGTTGTAAGACTACAACTCCCATCATCCCTGGCAATCCCTGGCCGCACAGCAGCTCCACATGGGCTCCAGCTGCCTTCTCAGGGACACTGGAAGCTGCCTCACACGGAGTCGGATTATTGGCCCATCTAGCTCAGTAGTGATCACAGTGATTGGCAGAGGCTCTCCGCTGTTGCAAGCAGGAGCCTCTCGCAGCCCTGCCTGCAGGCTGAACCTGGGACCTTCCACATGCAAAACAGATGCCCTGAGTACCACAGGGGCCGTTCTAGGAAGATGGTATCCCTCCCTCCCCCCACTTCACCTAACACAAACAGGGACTGTTTCCTGCACTGTTTCCAGAGAAGACAGGCAGCCTCCCCTGGTAGAAGAGCAGTGTTTGAAATTCCCAGGGAGCCAGTCACGGGTCCAGCTCCAGCAACTGACCTCTCCATCAAGACAGCTGACTCATGAGCAGCAACAGACACACGTTCTGTGCTGCTGCTACACGATTCATGGAACCCTTTTCTGGGCACCTTAGTCCTCCATCACCACATCAAGGAAAGTTAAGTGCAGGGCTGAGTACAGAGATATTTGACTGTGCTGTAGCCTTTTCGCAGGCCACCCAAATGGAGCTCACAGACCACAGTTTAAAAACCTCTACTTTGGTCCATAGTTAATGCCATCTGCATTTCCATTTCCACTGTGTGTGTTTCTCCTTCTAACATATTGGGACAAGTGAACTGTTCTAAGAGCAAGCTGCAGTCAAGCAATGTAGTTGAGATCATAGAATTGTAGCGCTGGTAGAGACCCGGAGGGTCATCTAGTCCAACCCCCCAGAGAATGGACATGCTGCAATATATGATAAAGGGTCTTTTTAGTTCTTCTCTGTTTTCTTTCCCTCTTTCTACTTTCCATACAATTGTGTTTTGTAATTTCTTATGTGCGAGTTTGAATTTTATTGTTTAATATGTTTAAAAACTTTCAATAAAATTGTTATTTTTTTTTTAAAGTATCTCAGTCAGGGTGGGAGACTGGGAGAAGAGGTAGGCACCCAGGTGAGAGCTGGGGGAGCCTGCCTTTTGATTTGTGGGTAAATGATAAGATATGCACAGTATAAATGTGATAAAGGGTCTTTTCAGTTATTCTTCCAGTCTATTCTTTTTCCCTCTTTCTCTTTTCTGTACAATTGCGTTCTGTATTTTCTTATTACACAATAACATTGAAACTCGTTTGTATGTTAAAAAATGCTTTCAATGAAATCGTTATAAAAAGAAAGAGACATTCTGTTGTGGCAACCGTAAGCTAGGTTTAAGGCGCCATTTGCTTATATATCTGAGCTCCTAACGCTGGAGCAGAGGTGAGGGGGTACTCCGGGTCTCTCACCTGAAGTAGTCACTGCAGGCAGCCAGGACAACTTTGTGGACCTGGAACACCTCGTTGTTGATGGTGAGGATGACATCAAGCAGCTGGGCCTGAGCCCGGAGCGAGGCCAAGCCGTGCAGGAGTGTCGTGCTGTGGCCCGGGGCGGAGAAAGTGCATTTCAAAGTGCTGCTCTTGTCTGCCATGCTGCAAGGACGAGGGGTTGATATGGGTGGAGGGAGGAAACAGAGAGAGAGGCTTTCAAACTGCTGGCCTGTAAAACTGACACAATCAGGGCCGCAGGAAGGCGAGCAGAGCTCGGCAGCACGCCTGTATCAGGCCAAAGGGGGGCCCATCCAGCATCCCTTCTTCCACAAGGTCTATGATGCCCACTTGGAATCATGGAATTGTAGAGTTAGAAGAGAGGCCCAAGGGTCATCCAGTCCAACCCCCTCCAATGCAGGAATCTCAGCAAAAGCATCCAGGACAGATGATGAAGAAGAAGAGTTTGGATTTGATATCCCGCTTTATCACTACCCGAAGGAGTCTCAAAGCGGCTAACATTCTCCTTTCCCTTCCTCCCCCACAACAAACACTCTGTGAGGTGAGTGGGGCTGAGAGACTTCAGAGAAGTGTGACTAGCCCAAGGTCACCCAGCAGCTGCATGTGGAGGAGCGGAGACACGAACCCGGTTCACCAGATTACGAGTCTACCGCTCTTAACCACTACACCACACTGGCCATCCAACCTCTACTTAAAAACCTCCAAGAAAGGAGACTCCACAAGCAACCCAGGGAGACCATTCCACTGTCAAACAACTCTCACTGGCAGGAATTTTTTCCTGATGCTTACTCAAAATCTCCTTTCTTGTAATTTGAAGCCATGGGTTCAGGTGCTACCCTCCGGAACAGGAGAAAACAAGCTTGCTCCATATGACACCCCTTGAGGTAGTTGAAGATGGCTATCCTATCTCCTCTTAAGTCTCCTCTTTTCCATGCTAAACATAACCAGCTCCTTCAACCATTCCTTACCACGCTTGATTTCCAGACCCTTGATCATCTCCTCTGCACAAATTCCAGCTTGTCAATATCCTTCCTAAAATTGTGGCGCCCAGGACTCCAGGTGTGGTCTGACCAAGGCAGAGCAGAGTGGTCTATTCTGAAAATCTGCCTTGCACTCAGAGGGTTGCTGGTTCAATTGCTAGTGTCTCCAGGCACAGCTGGCAAAATCGTCTGCCCGAAACCCTGGAGAACTGCCACTGCCAGTCAATGTAGATGATCTTGAGCTGGAGGGACCAATGGTCTCACCTGGTACAGGGCAGGTATCCCAATAGATTCCTAAGTAAAGCTTGGTTCCCAAGCCCATTTCAACCAAAGAGCAAGCAGGGGCCTTATCACAATTCAGACACAACTTCTCAGACTGGCACCTACCTGATCAGTCCGGGACCAGTATTGGGTGCCATGAGAAGCACAAAAGCCAAGTGCAGCTGCCAGCTGAGGCAGATGGATTCCACCGGCCCCCTGACCTGGGCTGAAGTGGCCATTGTGACAGCGTCCAGGTGAGGTGCCCCTAGCTAGCTCACAGGACTAGGGCTTGGAGGCAGAGAGAAGGGTTCCCAAATCTCTGCCGCTTCACTTCTGAATATGCTGGAACATCCACAACCCCCTTGCATCGGCTAGCTTTTTTGTAATCCTTACCAGAACCTTCTCTCCTAGAAGGTCCATTTGGCTTCCTCTTTTCTGGAGAATTTAGTTTCCAGGGTTTCCCAAACTTGGGTCTCCAGCTGTTGTTTTTTTAAACTACAACTCCCATCATCCCTGACCACTGGTCCTGCTAGCTAGGGATGATGGAAGTTGTAGTCCACAAACAGCTTGAGAAGCATAAGTTTGGGAAGCACTGATTAAGGCACATGGTAAACATCTTTTCTGGATTGTTTTAATTCAGTGACTGAGAACTCTTTTTTTCTGGCGAGGGCCACATTTCCTTGGGGTAACTGACCGGGGGGGGGCAGTAAAAAAATAAGCAGGACACCCAGTTCTCTCTCTCACACACACTCTGCCACCCCATGTCCCTTCCTAGCACCCAGAATAAAATTTGCTGCCCTGTTAATTTGGGGGGACGGGGGACGGGGACTTTTAAATGAAGTTTTCAAAAACACAGTAAAAGAAACAAACCGATCTACAGGAAGTAAAGAGAAGAAAGAATCTAAAGTAAGAAGAAACAGAAAAAGAACCGACCAGATCCCCCTTATCACTATATCTTAACTTTCATCCCCTACAGAGGAATGGTCCACACCATTTCAATTAACTCTTTCTTCCCTGCTGCTGTTGGATGGTATTAGTGACGTATCCATTTCCCCCTCCCAGTTATTAACCGTATTCTATTGATTTTACTGTACTGTGCACTGCTTACTGCTTTGGGTTTCCCCCATGGGGCCTTCGTGGCTGAAAGGAGGCACAGAAAATCCTAAACAGAACAAATTCAACGAACAAACTCTTAAGGCACATCAGTACCGAAATGATCCCATTAAGATACAACAAAGCTACGATGACGTTTGTGAACAAGCTATCGTAAATTTTGATTGGAGATGTACAGAAGCGGTTAGAAGACTAAGGGAAATTGTAACTGTGTTTATAGAATGATAGACTTGGAAGGGACCACTAGAGTCATCCAGCCCCCTGCAACTCAGGAATCTGTTGCCCGAGGTGGTGCTTGAACCCACAACCCCAAGATTAAGAGTCACAAGCTCTACTGACTGAGAAATCCCAGCTGCTCAGTAGAATGAACTGTGGCTTGGTTTAATGCACATTTTGTGTGTATGTGGAACATAATCCTAATCCTACCCCACGACCCTTAACATGTTTCCATCAGATGCTTTGATGGGCACAAGATGCATCATTCTGGATTTGTACAGAAGAAGAAGAAGAAGAAGAAGAAGAAGAAGAAGAAGAAGAAGAAGTAGTCTTAAACTTTATTCCAGGCACACAAACCGGAAAATAAAGGAGGGAAGCATTATGCATACTTAAAACCTAATGCTATTCTACTAAACGCTGCTCACTTAGTGCCTCTAGTTACATGCCTGCACGGAAGGCTAATTTTCCGCTACTAAAATGGCAATTAGAAGTTTTTTTTAAAAGCATATATACATATAATACTGTATATAATACAGTCAGCCTCCTTCAGATAAATTAGCGGTACCCATGGTTACTGAAACAATTCAGATATTTCACCACCATACAAAACAAGAGCACAACACCTCTCTTGAGCAAGTGCACAGAGGGGGGAGATTCTTAAATATGGAAAGGATCTTAGAAGCCCTATAGGCCAGTGATGGGCTAAAACTTACGGTAAGCCCCACAATGTCCACCAATAAAAATTATTACAGTGGTACCTCCTGGTTACATACTTAATTCATTCCGGAGGTCTGTTCTTAACCTGAAATTGTCCTTAACCTGAAGCACCACTTTAGCTAATGGGACCTCCCGCTGCCGCTGTGCCGCCAGAGCACGATTTCTGTTCTTATCCTGAAGCAAAGTTCTTAACCTGAAGCGTTATTTCTGGGTTAGCGGAGTCTGTAACCTGAAGCGTATGTAACCCGAGATACCACTGTATTACAGTCATACCTCTGGTTATGTTTGCTGCAGGTTGCGTTTGTCACAGGATATGAACGCGCTGAACCCGGAAGTACCGGAACGGGTTACTTCCGGGTTCGGCGCTTTGCGCATGCGCAGAAGCGCCGAATCGCGCCGCGCACATGCGCAGATGCAGCGCTTCATGTTGCGTTCTGCTCCTGTTGCCATTGGGGCTCCAGAATGGATCCCGTTCACAACCAGAGGTACCACTGTATTATTATTATTATTATTATTATTATTAAACAAAAGTTATATACCATACCACTTGATCATTTGTTTAAAAAAACTAAGAAGCCCTAAGCAGTTCACAACAATATAGATGAAAACATTAAACACTGTCAAAAAAAAATTAAAAGCAGGTATTAAAAATATTCAAACTATGATTAAAACATGGTAGTGCGTTCTCTAAGTCATCATCCACTTGTCTAGATAGGCTAGCCTAGAATAAAATGTTTTAAGCAAGTGCTGGAAAGAATACAGGGAAGGCCTGATGTCAACAGTCCAGGTGCCGGTCAACACAGAGCCAGCAATACCCTGAGCGAGATTGACACATTATCTGACCTGGGATATAAAAGGCCATTTCCTGTGTTCTGTCTCTCAAGCAGGAGACTGGGGCTTTTGCAACGTGGTGGAGGACAACTATCTCCACCTCCAACATCCAGCCTGAAGAAGCACTCTGTGAAATCGGAAAGCTTGCTCGTTTTTTAACAAAATACACATAGCCGTTCAACAAAGCAACCTACCATTGAACTCACCTACAACAAACTTACTTGTAATACCTGTCCGAATCCTTCAGCTGAATCGTTGAGGGGTGGGGGGTAAGCTCAGTTGGTAGAGCATGAAACTTTGAATCTCAGGGTTGTGGGTTCGAGTCCCATGTTGAGCAAACGATTCCTGCATGGCAGGGGGTTGGACTAGATGACCCTAGGGATCCCTTCCAACTCTATAATTATATGACTCTATGCTGTTTGTCAGGCCGTGTTTTAGGAAGGGGGATTTTATATACTGTATTATTATTATTATTATTATTATTATTATTATTATTACTACAGTATTATCATCATTATTATTATTACAACACCTACTACTACTACTACTACTACTATTCTGTGGTTGATACAACCACGATGGTCAAAACGACAACAATAAATGTAACATAAAATAAAATAAAGTAAAATAAAATAAAATAAAATAAAATAAAATAGCAGTTGCTGGTAGAGGTGTATAAGGGGAGGAAGGTTCCATTTGGTGAGAGAGCCTGAGGGATTTCTGTTACATGTTTTCCACCGATGGAATCGCATCATTGTCTTTATCCAATACTTGTCTTTTACCCAATCTTTGTCTTTTAAATAAAGTTAGATTGCTGAAACAGTCTCTTTTATAAAGGACAGAGGGGTTTACCTGCCTGTCAAGCTACATGTGTCACCAGACAGTGTAGTGGGGACAGAACAACAACACAACACAACAAAATAAAAATATATTGTGATGAAATAATAAATAATGTAAAGTAATAATGATAGGAATAGAATAAAGCAGTAATAAACATAAAATAACAATGAAAGGAACACAATAAAATAAAACAGGAATAGGAATAGAATAAAGCAGTAATAAACATAAAATAACAATGAAAGGAACACAATAAAATAAAACAGTAACGAAGATATAATCAATATGATAACAATATAAAGTAATTATGCAAGGCATATGATAAAATAAAGTCGTGAACATGATGATATAAATATTATAACGATAATTGATATAAAATAGTAATGATAATAAGAGGATAAATTCAGAATAGCAGCGATATAATAAACTGTAGAATTGTAGGATCGTGGAGTTGGAAGGGACCCTAAGGATCATCTAGACCAACCCCTTGTAAAGCAGGAAATATGCAGCTGCTCCATACGGGGATCGAACCTGCAACCCTGACATTAGCAGCACCAGACTCTAACCAACAACAGCAAATACTGCAAAATAATGATATGCATGTGATAAAACAAAAGAGCAACAACTTTATCCCAAAGGCTGGGATAGCTCAGCAGAGCACGAGACTCTTAATCCCAGAGCTGTGAGTTCGAGCCCCACATTGGGCATTGCAGAGGGTTGTAATAATAATAATAATAATAATTTATTATTTGTACCCTCATGGTGCCTCCCACGTCTACAGTTCTATGGCTCTATGATATACTAAATATGATGCTAGTATGAGGATAGCAACAAATAATGCAGAATAATAACGACAGAACAGCAACAACGATATGCTAAAGGTGATAACGATTATAATAACAACAAATAATGTAAAATGAAAATCAAGCAGCAACTAACCGATGCACCAAGTATGACAATACGATAGAGCAAAAAAGAGCCGCAAGAATACCATGCGCTAAAAAATATAAATAAAAATATTAATAAATGATGTACTGCAAGGAAAGGAAAGCATAAAGAATAACAGATATCAAATAGTAAAGTGCAGGGAGTTCCTTGATAAAGATCGGGCGCCCCTCTTCTTCCTCCTCCCTCCTCCTCCCTCTTTCCTCACCTGCTGCTGCCGCCGCCGCCGCCGCCGCCGCCGCCCCCTCCGCCTCCCCCGGCGATGCTGGGCGTGGGCGGCCGCTCGGCGGAGGCGAAAGCTTCGGCCCCTCCGGACTCTGCCATCTTGCCCGCCGACGCCGCCTCAGCGCGAGGCCCGGCCCGGCCTTAGCCCTCCGCGAGGCCCGGCCTTGCCTTCCAGGCGACGCCGACGCTGCGCCTCAGAGCAGGCCGGCCGGAAGGCGGGAGGACGACGACGACGCGGCGGAGGGGCGGGGCGAGGGGCGGGGAAAGAGGCGGAGTCGAGGGCAGCCCGCCTTTTTCTTGTATTCCTCACAGCCTTTCTCAACCTTGGGTCCCCATATGTTTTATGGCCTACAACTCCCATCATCCCTAGGTAGCAAGACCAGTTGTCAGGGATTATGGGAGTTGTAGTCCAACAACATCCGGGGACCCAAGGTTGAGAAATGCTGCAAGAGAAAGCTGGAAAGGCCGCGTCAGACACGGGCCTCCTTCTCTCTCTCTCGATATATTTATATAAATATCAGTTAAAAAAACACACAGGCGCAGACTTGCCTGTCCCTCTCCCTAATATAAAATATCTCTCTAGAGAGATACACTATATAATATATAAATATCAGTTTAAAAGCACACAGGCACGGACTTGCTCTCTAATGTATAAAATATAAAATATAAATGTTAAGTTTGAAAGCACACAAACACAGGCTTGCCCATCTATACACAATATATAATATGTAAATTATCCGTTTGAAAGCACACAGGCGCATTGCCTTTCTCTCGTAATATAAAATATAAATGACAGTTTGAAAGCACACAGGCGCAGGCTTGTCCATTCTCCCTACACAGCAATATATAAAATACAAATGTCCATTTAAAAGCACATCTACTTGCCCATCTCTCTTAAAATATATACCGGCATGTACATTTTTTATAATTAATCTTACCTATATCTCTCATCGCAATTAGCAGTGCAAATACCAAATGTTTTATTATAACAGTTTCCTTTAAAACACAATAAGCACGCAAACATCTCTATTCAATAAAGGCCACCTTTTTATTGCAATTTCCTTGCATTTTAATTCTGTTAAGATCAATTCAGTCTGTTTCAATGTTGCTGTTATGTTTTGCATGTATTTAAATGTGGGTTGTGAATTTTTCCTTGAGGAGGAGAAGAAAAAGAAGATGAAAATGGAAGACAATGGCAGAGTTGCCTCCCTGGGTGAAATAGTTATATTTTTATAGACAGATTACCTTATAAACGAGTTAAATATTACAGTATCTATCTATAGCACAATATACGCGAGTGCTATAAGCAGAGACACAGTATCACAGGCGTAGGAAGAATGCGCAATATATCTTTTCCATTCAACGTAAAGCATGCTATCTTACCTTAATGTTCTTATAAATATAAGATAGTTTATCTTATAAACTATTTAGAATCAGAATCTTTATTTGCATCAGCCACTAGCCCTAGCAATAAAATAAAATAAAATAAAATGTACTGAAGATGAGGTAAAAACTTAACTATAGAAAATACATATAAATTATTTATTTATAGCCAAATAGAGAGAGCACATAAACTAAACAGTATAAATTATTGCTTCCTTTAAACATACGCTATCTTATACAGTATATGGTATCGTTTATCTTACAAACTACTCCTGTAAATACCCAGATAAATATATTGGGGGTGTGCAGTGTAAATAAATATTTGCTTTAAAAAGCGCCGTTTCCTAGCTATGTAGAGTTCATAAGGTAAATAAGATAAGATACAGTGCTTTAAAATAAATAAAAATTATTCCATGCCATGTGACAGCTCGATAAAGTTCACAAGATAAATGAAATATCCCAGATACATTGTATGAGTAAGCGTTCACTTCGAAAACGCACAGACTTGAGACATGAGATACATCATGTTTTGTAGAGAGTTATTTATGGTTTATTTAAAAAGTTTGTCTCAGGGTTGTGGGTTCAAGCCCCAGGTGGGGCGAAATATTCCTGCATTGCAGCGGGTTGGACTGGATGACCCTTGGGATCCCTTCCACTCTACAATTATTTGATCCTATCCATGAAAAGTCTTTTGAGGGAGGGATACATGAAACGACATTTCCCATACTGTAAAAAAAACAAAAACAAAGGTGTGAAGCGTGAATGGAACAAATGTGATTTTGATTAAAAATAAAACAACCACGAGGTTAGTTTTGAGGGGGCGGGCAAAAATAATGGGGCATTTGATATGTCCACACGCGGACTGAAAAGGGGTTAAAAGTGGGGAGGCTTTGAGTGGCCTCATTCAGAGAATGTGGATCTATGGGGACAAAGACACCCAGAATTTGGAGGGTGTGTATCCTTTTGTGGGGTGCATCAATAGACCTTTTGTGGGGTGCATCAGTAGACCATAAACTTGACATGAGTCAACAGTGTGATGCAGCAGCTAAAAAAGCCAATGCAATTCTGGGCTGCATCAATAGGAGTATAGCATCTAGATCAAGGGAAGTAATAGTACCACTATATTCTGCTCTGGTCAGACCTCACCTGGAATACTGTGTCCAGTTCTGGGCACCACAGTTCAAGAAGGATACTGACAAGCTGGAACGTGTCCAGAGGAGGGCAACCAAAATGGTCCAAGGCCTGGAAACGATGCCTTATGAGGAACGGCTTAGGGAGCTGGGTATGTTTAGCCTGGAGAAGAGAAGGTTAAGGGGTGATATGATAGCCATGTTCAAATATATCAAAGGATGTCATATAGAGGAGGGAGAAAGGTTGTTTTCTGCTGCTCCAGAGAAGCGGACACGGGGCAATGGATTCAAACTACAAGAAAGAAGATTCCACCTAAACATTAGGAAGAACTTCCTGACAGTAAGAGCTGTTCGGCAGTGGAATTTGCTGCCAAGGAGTGTGGTGGAGTCTCCTTCTTTGGAGGTCTTTAAGCAGAGGCTTGACAGCCATCTGTCAGGAATGCTTTGATGGTGTTTCCTGCTTGGCAGGGGGTTGGACTGGATGGCCCTTGTGGTCTCTTCCAACTCTATGATTCTATGATTCTATGAATAGGGTCAGATATGCACCCTTCTGCACACAGGGAACCCCTGAATTATGGGTCTCCCAATAAGACCAGTCCTCTAGATCCTGACAGCCCACCCACACCATATACATACTTATAGATCCATAAAATGGTAGGGTTGGAAAGGACCCCTAGGTTAGGGTCATCCAGCCCAGCCCCCTGCAATGAAGGAATCTTTGGACCAGCATGGGGTTCGAATCCCGGCCCTGAGATTCAGATCCTCATGCTGTACTGACTGAGCTTCCAAGGCAGACTTAATGCACATTCAGTTCTGTAGTGGCTCCGTTTCTAGGATGCTCTCCCCAGGGAGATTCGCCTGGTGCCTTCATTACATATTTTTAGGCACCAGGTGAAAACGTTCCTCTTCAACCAGGCCTTGGGCTGATTAATATTAATATTGGGCTGATTAATAAAGTGAGGTTATAGGGAACCAGGCACAGAGCCTTCTCAGTGGTGGCACCTGCCTTGTTAAACGCCCTCCTGTCAGATGTCAAGGAAATATACAACCATACAACTTTTAGAAGACATCTGAAGTTTTCAGTTTGATGTCTCACTGTTTTTATAAATATTGGAAGCTGCCCAGAGTGGCTGGGAGAACCCAGCCATATGGGTGAAGTATAAATAATAAAATTGTTGTTGTTTGTTTGTTTGTTGTTGTTGTTGTTGTTATGGCTTTATAGGTCAAAACCAGCACTTTGAAGCTGATAGGCAGCCAGTGCAATCGGGTCAGGATCAGTGCAATATGCTCAAACTGTCTTGCCACCAAATTCTGCGTACCAGCTGAAGTTTCCAAACTGTCATGAGATCTAATCTCAGGGTCGTGAGTTCAAGCCCCAGCTTGGGCTAAAGATTCCTGCATTGCAGGGGGGGTTGGACTAGATGACCCCCACGGGCGCCTTCCAACTCTATGATTCTGTGATTCAGAGGCAGCCCCACGTATAGCGCGTTGCAGTAATCTAACCTAGAGGATTCCTAAATCAATAGAAAAACAAACTGCTATAGGTAGGAGCTGGAAAAATCAACTGGAATGGAAAGCGTTAAGTAGCTGCCGTAAGTCCCGACACTGTCGCAAACCAACCTCCCACGCCTTGTTGCCGCAAAACCTTATTTCCTTCCCAGCCCCTCCCACTTTACGTCGTCTCTTCCGTCTCTTCCTCAAAAAAAAAAGAAAGAGATAAAAAAAGAAGCGAGAATTTCCAAGCAGCCATTACACCGGGATCCGATGGGACGCCTCACACACGAGAGTGGAGAATGCAAAATTTTGCCTAGCAGGCAGAATTAGACATACCTGTACTTTTTGTTGCAGACATTAAACCGAATCACACCTTCTAGCGCTTTTTTTTGGCCGGGCGGCAACTATGCTGATGGAGTAAACCAAGGTTTGCTTGTTTTAAAATGGGATTTAAAATAATGGTGTTTTAGCAGATGCTTAAAAACGTGTGAGGAAATAATAATTTTAAAAAGTGTGTTCCCCACCAAATTGTATAAGCAACACTTCTCTGGAAGCAAATCCCCCTGGACCATAGGCTTACTCCCAAATCAAGGAATTTGGGTAGCTCGCTGGCAGAACACCTGCTTGGCTTCCAGAATGTCCCGGGGTCAGACTGGGAATGCCCCTCATCTGAAAGCGGCTGCCGATCAGTGTAGACAGTACTGAGCCAGATGGGACCAGCAGTCTGACTGTATAGGGCACCTTCCCAGGTTTCCGCTTAAAACCATCTCTTTGTTCAAGATCATGAGGAGCAGTCTCTTCCCCCCCCCCCGATTCTCTTTTGTTAAGTTTCAACATTCTTCACATATACAGTCAAAACACAAATTCATATTTTCTCTCATTTTTATCAACTTCCCACCCAGTTTTCAATGGAGTTGTTGTTTCCCCCCTTTCCCTCTTCTAGCTATTAAATCATAACCACAGTAAAGTAAAGGTAAAGGTGTTGTGTCGTGGGTTCTGATAGCAAGAAGTCCAGCAACACTTCTTAGTGAAAACAGCTCTTTATTGTAAGGGATAAGACAAGACTGGGGATAGGGGGTAGGGAAAGCTCTATTTATAGACACATTGGGACTGAGGGAAAAGATACATTTTAGCGGGAACCAATAATATTCAAACTTTCCGGCGGGACCCAATCAGGCTGTGGATTGTGATAGAACACTTCAAATTGACCAATAACAATACTTTACTCTGTTGTCAGGTATCGGGTTCTGTCACCCTCGGCAGCCGGTGGTTCTCTTGTATCGCGGCCCGGCACCTTGTCAGGGTGGACATAGTCTAGGATTGTGGCCAACCTCCTTCCCATTAATAATTCAGCTGGGGACTTGCCTGTGGATGCACACGGCGTTGTGTGCTGCAGGAACAACATCCTTGCAATGCGAGCAGACCAATCCCCTTCCAAGAGGCGCGCTATTGCACCCTTGGCTGTGCGCACCATCCGTTCGGCTTGTCCGTTCGAGGATGGATGAAAGGGAGCAGAAGTGACCCCTCTAATGAAATTATCGGCCAGGAATGCCCTGAACTCTTGGGACACAAAAGCCGCCCCGTTGTCTGATACTATGGTCTCGGGTAACCCATGCGTTGCAAACAAAATGCGAAGGGCCCTGATTACAGCAGCTGAGGACATGTTTGGAACAATTGAGACCTCCAGCCATTTCGAGTAGGCGTCTACTACAATTAAGAACACCTTTCCCTGAAACGGCCCTGCAAAATCTACATGGAGCCGGCTCCACGGGTTCTTAGCCCGCTCCCACCAATGCACTGGTGCCCTGGGCATTTCTGGGTGCACCTCCTGGCACGCTCGACAGGTGCGCACCCATTGTTCAATGTCCTTGTCCATGCCAGGCCACCACACATAGCACCTGGCTAAAGATTTCATCCGAACCATGCCCGGATGACCCATGTGTAATGTGTCCAACACCTCATTCTGTAGAGACCTTGGAATAACCACCCTATCGCCCCACAATATGCAACCCTTATGGAGGGACAGCTCATTTTGTCTTGCCATGAAAGGTCTAAATTTCTCTTCCTGAGTCCCACTTGGCCATCCCCTCCCCACCCACACAAGGACACGGGCGAGGACGGGGTCCCTTTTAGTTCTTGCGGCGATGTCGACGGCCGTCACGGGTGGTCCGGGAAGTGTCTCCATCATCATGACGTGCTCGGCCGGGGCTGGGTCGTCGTCGGCTGCTCCAGGTAGTGGTAGACGACTCAGCGCGTCCGCATGGCACAACAGCTTACCCTTCACATGACACAGTTCGTATTGAAATCCATTCAAAAAGATGGACCATCGGAGCATGCGTGGGGACAAGATTTGAGGCGTTTGTTTATGCGGGCTGAACAAACCCAGCAAAGGCTTGTGGTCCGTTTGAATTGTGAAAGGGCGGCCGTACACGTAGTCATGGAACTTCTTGATTCCTGTGACTATAGCCAGTGCCTCCTTATCAATCTGGGCATAGTTCCGCTCTGTGGGGCTCAAGGTTCTGGAATAGAATGAGATTGGACGCTCCGACCCATCCGCCTCCCGGTGACTCAAGACAGCCCCCACGCCATATTGTGAGGCATCACACGCCAGCACCAGTGGTTTAGCAGCATCATAGTGGGCAAGTGTACTTTCCTTTGACAGCACGCCCCGCAGCGTTTCAAAAGCTCTCTGTTGCGGTTGCCCCCAACGCCATGCACACTTCTTTTGGAGTAGCCGATGCAGTGGTTCGGCTATCGATGCCTTGTGTGGCACAAAGGCGTGATAGAAATTGACGAGGCCCAAGAAGGACTGCAGCTCAGCCTTGTTACTAGGTGTCGGTGCTGCGGCGATAGCCTTAACCTTGTCTTCCATGGGGTGGATGCCAGCAGCATCAATTCTGTACCCTAAGAAGTTCACAGCTGCTACCCCAAAACTACATTTCTCTTTCTTTAGTTTCAACCCCGCATCCCGGAATTTGCATAGGACTGTCTGGATGCGTCCCAGTAGTTCTTGAGCATCCTTGCCCGCAATTAACACATCATCAAAATACGGCAGGACACCTGGCAGGCCCCGTAACAGGCGCTCCATAAGACTTTGAAATATGCCAGGTGCCACGCAGACTCCAAACTGCAGCCTATTCACCTTAAAGGCGCCCTTGTGCGTTACAATTGTCTGGATTTCAGCGGACGCTGGAGTCACTGGAAGCTGCTGGTATGCCTGTGCCAAGTCAATCTTTGCAAACACCTTGCCCCCAGCCAGCTTCGCTAATAGTTGGGACACTACTGGAATTGGATACGAGTTGCCCCTGATGGCCTTATTAATCGTACATTTGTAATCCGCACAAATTCGTATTTCCCCATTAGCCTTCAGGGGTGTGACAATGGGTGTTTCCCATTTAGCAGAGTCCACTGGTGAAAGCACCCCTTGCTGTATTAGCTTCTCCAATTCAGCCTCTATTTTAGGCTGTAGCGCAAATGGAACCCGCCTGGGTTTGAGGCGCATTGGCGCAACCCCCGGGTCCAGTTCTAAGTCAATTGGAGGCCCCTTATAACATCCTAACTCTCCATTAAATAGCTCCCCAAATTCCGTGTACAGGGTGTTAAATGTCTCCGAAGCTATCTGGACCGTGTTGAGCCCTGAGATTCCCAACCCTAAGGCCGGGAACCAGTCCGTGCCCAGCAGGCTAGTGCGCTTCCCTTTTGCGATCACAAGCTTTAATACGGCCTCCCTCTCGCGGAACTGTACGTTCACTGCGCACATTCCCAAAATGTCTATGCGGCCAGCGGAATAGGATTGCAGAGTAGCCGGGAAGGGCTCCAATCTCGGAAGCTTACCTCTAGGAAATAACGATCTGGCCGTGTCCTCCGATACGATGGAGAATCCGGATCCGGAGTCCACCTCCATGTTACACGGCTTCCCTTCGATTAGGACCCGCACAGCTGGTTTCCCTTGGGCTGGAAATGGCACAGTTCTGCCCTCGATTTGCGTGAGGTAGTTGCAATCGTCGAGTTGGTGCGTCGCTGTGGATGTCCTCTGACCTCTTGATTTCGCGGACCCCGACGTGCCACTCGACTTGCAGACCCTGGCTATGTGCCCCGTTTTCCCACAAGCATGACACGTAGCTTCTCGGAACCGGCACTTCCTTCTCTCATGTGATCCGCCGCAGCCAGGGCAGACCCCCTGCCGACCTTTATTTGCTGTGCTCTCCTGTCGCACCATCTCTATTCCCCGCACAGGGCTTTGGTTGGGGCTGACATCCTGGTCGTCCACGGTGTGGGTTGACGCTCCAGCTCTCTTTTCGGCTCGCTGGTCCGGGTCTTGCTCCTCTCTCTCAGCGCTTTCTGTCGCAATGGCCTCACGGAGCGCTGTCGACAGATCCATATCTTGTTTTGCCGCAATCCGCCTGCGGCCCTTGCTGCTGCGAAGGCCGCACACAAACCGATCCAGCAGGGCCTCCTCCAAGTTGGCGAATTTGCAGTGTCTCGCCAGCTTCCTCAGTTCGGTGAGGAAAACTGCTACCGTCTCTCCAGGTCGTTGTTGCCTCTTGTGGAATTCGATGCGCCATGTCATCTTCGACGCTGTCGGATTAAGGTGATTGGAGAGGTGTTCCGTAATGCTCGCGAACGACGCCTCCCGCAGTGTCGTGGGGGCCAGAATTGCCCGAGCCAACTCAAAGGTCTCTGCCCCGCAGCAACTCAGGAACAACGCCTTTTTCCTTTCCTCGTCAGTGACCCCTTTTGCTGCCACGCTGAATTCAAAGCGCTCGAGGTAAGCATCCCAGGCCTCAGTTGCTCCGGGATGAAATGGTTCCATGAACCGTGACGCAGCCATCTTAGTGGACTGATCTGTCCTGTCAGTCACAGGGAGTCTTGTCGCCAGAATCAGGTCGCTAGGGTCAGCAGCCCTCAGCCGGCCTAATTCAATCCCATCCTCGTCGCCAGTATGTTGTGTCGTGGGTTCTGATAGCAAGAAGTCCAGCAACACTTCTTAGTGAAAACAGCTCTTTATTGTAAGGGATAAGACAAGACTGGGGATAGGGGGTAGGGAAAGCTCTATTTATAGACACATTGGGACTGAGGGAAAAGATACATTTTAGCGGGAACCAATAATATTCAAACTTTCCGGCGGGACCCAATCAGGCTGTGGATTGTGATAGAACACTTCAAATTGACCAATAACAATACTTTACCCTGCTGCCAGAATATCTTATTTAATACACAACAAAAAGGGACCCCTGACCATTAGGTCCAGTCGTGTCCGACTCTGGGGTTGCGACGCTCGTCTCGCATTACTGCTGAGGGAGCCGGCGTACAGCTTCCGGGTCACGTGGCCAGCATGACTAAGCCGCTTCTGGCGAACCAGAGCAGCACAGAAACGCCTGTTTACCTTCCTGCCAGAGTGGTACCTATTTATCTACTTGCACTTTGATGTGCTTTCGAACTGCTAGGTTGGCAGGAGCTGGGACAGAGCAACGGGAGCTCACCCCATTGCGGGGATTCGAACCGCTGACCTTCTGATCGGCAAGCCCTAGGCTCTGTATTTTCATCGGAGAAGTGTTGGAGTCTTCTCTCTCTTCTTCTCTTCTTCTTCTTCTTCTTCTTCTTCTTCTTCTTCTTCTTCTTCTTCACCATTTCAAAAGATGGCCCAGACTGGGCAAGATAATTCTATCAACAAGTGTTATCAGGTACAGTGGTACCTTGGTTTACGAACTTAGTCCGTTCTGGAAGTCTGTTCTTAAACCAAAGCGTTCTTAAACTTCACATGTTCTGCTTCCAAGGCAAAGTTCCCAAACCAAAACACCTACTTCCGGGTTTGCAGCATTCTTAATCCAAGTTGTTCATAAACTAAGCTGTTCTTAAACCAAGGTACCACTGTATCTTGACAAAGAGGAGACAAGACACACTCTCAATTTCTTGCTGTAGACTACCTCTTTCTGTAGACTACCTCAACATCAAAAAAACTAAGATCATGGCCACTGGTCCCATCACCTCTTGGCATAGCTGTCAACTTTCCCTTTTTTTTGGCGGGAAATTCACTTATTCCAGCGCCGTTTCCCAATGCAAGAAAAAGGAAGGTTGACACCTATGCCTCCTGGCAAATAGAAAGGGAAGAAATGGAGGCAGTGAGAGATTTTACTTTCTTGGGCTCCATGATCACTGCAGATGGTGACAGCAGTCACGAAATTAAAAGACGCCTGCTTCTTGGGAGGAAAGCAATGACAAACCTAGACAGCATCTTAAAAAGCAGAGACATCACCTTGCCGACAAAGGTCCGTATAGTTAAAGCTATGGTTTTCCCAGTAGTGATGTATGGAAGTGAGAGCTGGACCATAAAGAAGACTGATCGCCGAAGAATTGATGCTTTTGAATTCTGGTGCTGGAGGAGACTCTTGAGAGTCCCATGGACTGCAAGAAGATCAAACCTATCCATTCTGAAGGAAATCAGCCCTGAGTGCTCACTGGAAGGACAGATCCTGAAGCTGAGGCTCCAGTACTTTGGCCACCTCATGAGAAGAGAAGACTCCCTGGAAAAGACCCTGATGGAGGGCACAAGGAGAAGGGGACGACAGAGGATGAGATGGTTGGACAGTGTTCTCGAAGCTACCAACATGAGTCTGACCAAACTGTGGGAGGCAGTGGAAGACAGGAGTGCCTGGCGTGCTCTGGTCCATGGGGTCACGAAGAGGCGGACACGACTAAACAACAATAACCACCTCTTTCTGTGATGCTTGTATGATGCTTTTGGGTGGTCTTTGGCTAAGGAGCTGGTCAATTTCTAAATTCTTTAAAATCTGCTACACGCCATTGTTGGGAGGGTCCCTTCTCACTTCCTAGCAAAGGTTGCCACTGGAAAATAAAGATTCTGCCTTGCTTCGGCTGTTTCCTGCCTCCATCCATCCTTCTCTGACCGATAATGGACTTCAGGGGACTCTGAATCCCTTGGTGATTGGTGATGTAGCCAGTGTGGTGTAGTGGTTCAGAGCGGTAGACTCGTAATCTGGGGAACCGGGTTCGCATCTCCGCTCCTCCACATGCATCTGCTGGGTGAACCTTGGGCTAGTCACGCTTCTCTGAAGTCTCTCACCTCACAGAGGAAGAGAAAGGAGAATGTGAGCCGCTTTGAGACTCCTTTGGGTAGTGATAAAGTGGGGTATCAAATCCAAACTCTTCTTCTTCTTCTTGTGCTGTAAAAGCCAACCCCACTTTTACATATACTGCAATACCTAACACGGGAACTCGTACACACCCAATGAAGCTACATGTTGGGAGACACAGGACAGAGAAAAAGGAACAACTTACTGGGTTCACACAGCGCAGAGTTGAACTCCCTCCCGCAGGAGGCAGTGGCGACCACCAATTTAGAAGAAGGCTTGACACATAAGGCTTAGAATTTATTATTATTTCTTGGCGGAGTGATAATATTTATTTATTCTCACACCTATGGCTTTTCTTTCTTTCTTTTTGGTAAATGCTTTTTTATTTCATTTTATCGCTTATTTTTTTTAAAAAATAATTCAAGATTTTCTTAGGTTACAAAAGTACGCGCTTTTTTCATTCCCCCCCCCCCCAGGTCGCAGAGTCTTTTCTACAGGTCAGTTACGTTTGATGTGAGGCATTTTATCGCATATATAAAACAAATATATATAACATGGGAAATATATATATATACAGTATAACTACATAGAGAGATGGGGAAGAGAGATAACTATAAATAACAAGAGACATTTATTTATTTATTTATTTCCAGGTTTATACATTTCAATAATTTTACAGTCATTTTAACATTTCGGAACTTGACTTCCTTCCCCCTCTTTCTGCGGTTCCTTAAATTTATTTTATAATATTTTCTGCATATCCAAATCAACTTAATTTGTTCATTTATTCATCTACTTTCAATATACACTCCTATGAAACTGCAGGTTATTACAATAATCCTGCCAATGTTCTTATCTGTTTACTATTTGCTTGTAAATATTAAATAAATAGAGACAACTATTTATAACAAGAGGTAACAAGAGATGGAAGTTAAAAAAAATGAAATAAAATAACCCATAAGATGAGGCGCGTAAAATAAGCACAGTTTCATATGGGTTAAGTTCTGGTCATGGAATTATTCCAAAGGGAGAATACTGTTTCACTGTGACTCGATGGTCCAGATTTTGCCCCGCACATGGACGATTCCCCCCCCCTTCACCGTCCAACGGGAATCCGAAAGTGTCTCTCGGAGAACCACCGATCTCTCACCCTCTTTGCCCGCCGGCCTCCTCCTCTTCCCCTCCCTCCCCGCGCCCTGGCTCCCGCCCGCCCCTTTCTGCGCCTGCGCGCAGCACCCTTACGGGAGGGCCCCCCCCTTGAGGGCCAGGGAGAGAGCGAGCGAGAAGTCGCCTAAGCCAGCTCCGGAGCGGAGCCCCGTATTCACCAAGGCGGGTTGCGCCGGCGGCGTGACGTCAGCGCCATAGAGCGCCGCGGGGCCTTACGCCGCTGGCGCCCCGGGCGTCGCTTCCCTGCTTTTCTTGCTCAGAAGGCGAAAGAGGTTTAAACAGACCAGAGCAGAAAATGGGGCGCCTGGAGGGGGGCAGGCCCGTGGGCCCCCACCCCTGAAGAGCCAGGGGGAGGGGGAAGAAAGCCAGGTGAGTCTCTTTTTTTTTTGGAGGGGGGGTGTTAATTTTGGAAGGGCTTAATTGTTGCTTTGGAGGGGGGGGGCTTCTCCCCAATCCCCCCTTATTTGCATTGCTTTATATAGGTGCAATTTGGGGGGGGGGCAACGACAGAAAAAGAGCCAGCAATGCAGTGTTGTTTTGAGGGGGTAGGAAAGAGGAAGCTGCATTTTGGCCGAAGGGGGTCTTAAATCTTTTTGCACATTGAACTAGCCCTATTGCAACACTTATAGACACTTTATTAGAAATTTGTTGGTGGTGGGGGGGCTGCTGGTGGGAGAAGGAAGGAGGCTTAGCTGGGTGTGAGTTAAACTTGGAAAGGGTTGGGGGGGGGGAGAGAGAGAGGCCTGCTGGCCCTGTTGCTTTTTTCCTCCTCCTCCAAACACCCCAATTTCTCTCTTCCACCCAAGGAATAAATAAAGCCACCATCGCAGCCCCCCCTTTTTTGTAGGGGGGGGATTTGCATTTAGGTTGGAGGGAATTTCATAAAATACCCACCTCCTTTCCACAAGCCTTTCCAACTTTAATGGGGAAAGGGAGAAAACCGTTTTTGGTTTTTTTTTTAAAAAAGTGGATTTTGGTTGTGTGGGACAGAGACACGTGTTTGTGTGAATTGGAAGATGCTTGTACTTCGTTTTTTTTTTTTTACCCCAAAAAAGAAAAAGAAAAAAAAGAATTAACCGTGACCTGGGCCTACTTAATTTGTTTTGCTCTTAACTTCCCTTGTCTTCTTTCTTTTGTTTTGCAAAACGAAACAAAGCGCAGGGCTTAAGCTGGTGTTATATTTTCAGTGCTGAGTGTTCGCTTTATTTTATTTTTTTTGGACACCCCCCTCCCCTCCCCCCCCAAAAAAACTTTTTAATTTTTCCTTCCCCAATTTGAAGAGCAGACGAATGTGGCTCCTGAACTGTGGTGGTTTCTAACTTGGAGGGTTATCTTTTGAAACACCAATGATATATGATGATGATGATGATGATGATGATGATGATGATGATGAATGCAACTGAAAGGAAAGAATTCCACGTAAAGAGTTGTTATTCTGCGACTCTGCTTTTATAATTTCTCCCCCTTTTCCTCCGGTGGGAACTGGGCCTCTTTCTCAACACCCCCCCCCTCCCAAAGTCCCTTTTTCCAAAACAGCAGGTTAGCAACATCCATAGCTTGGGTGTGTTCATGGAAAAGGAAGGGAAAAGGAGAGGTGAGACAAAAGGAGGAAATAAAAGGAAACTTTAACCAAAAAAAGGAGGTTTTTGGGGGGTGGGGGGTGGGGGATGAGGATCAGTGCAGCTATAGCTGAGTGCCTTTTAACCCCCAGTTTGGGGGATCCATCTCATTTTCCTTTCCACTCATCTCTTTTCTGTTCTCTTCCCCCCCCTCCTTTCATCCCTCCTTAGTAGCAAACCACACATACACCCCCCCCCAATTGCAAAGAGAAAAAAGTGAAAATCTAACTGTTGCAATACTGGTTTGTTTTCCTCCCCCCCGTTGGAACCTTCTGTTATCTTTAGCAAGTCTTTTGTTTTGTTATTAACGCAAAAAATATGCTTCTTTTCTTCATCTTGCCGCTTCCCATCCAAAAAGGAAACCCACCCCCCAAGTGTTTTGACGTGGAACTCATAAAGGGATTTGCAATCCTTGGGGGTTTTTTAATGCAGGGAACATCTCTTCTTTTTCTCTCTTGCTCTGCTTATCGTCCTAAATTGCCCCCAGACAGCCAAAAATCAAAATGTCTTGATGGAATAGGGAAGAGTTCCTTCTGGTGGCAGGCCTGCGAAGGGGACCACCCATTTGGAGGTATTCTTGCTCCTCTATAATTTTATTTTCCAAGCGCTAACCTGTTATGTTTCTGCTTTGTGTGTGTGTGTGTACGCGCGCACAAAGTGTCTTCGTGGCAGGTTTTTAAAGCGATCTGTTAGGCAGGCTGTATATAAAAAAACCCTGATTTATTTGCCCGGAACTGTGTTTGCAAAGTCACTATCTTGGGTCTTGTTATATTCTGGCGAGGCCTTTCTGGAACGGATAAACTAAAGCGTGCGAAAATCCGTCTGGCAGTAGAACATTTGACCAGGAAATACATCGGATTCCCCTCCTCCTCCTCCTCCCCCCCCTCCTAGCAAGTGAAATGCCGAGAAACAGCTTCAAAAATAAAAAAAAAGAATGGGTTGGCTTATGAGGCCAGTTGTGTTCAGTTAGGAATATTTGTTTATTTTTTCTGAATAACTTGACAAGACACTGGAGAAGTTTAGTTCCCCCCCCCCATGCAGACTAAGGGAAATTGTTTATAGAATCATACGAGTTGGAAGGGACCACAAGGGTTCTGTAGTCCAGGCATGTCCAACAGGTCACTGGACGTCTGCGGTAGATCACTGGCAGATCATTGGCTCCCCCCAAAGAAGCTGAACAACTGTGGCTCAACAACCTCCTCCCTGAAAGCTCAACATTTTACCTCCCTGCCTGAAAAAACTCAACAACTTTGACCGGAACCCCTCAAAAATGGGCCGTCTTTAAAAAAAAAAGCTCAACAACTTTGACCTGAACCCCCCAAAAGGGGGTAGATCACTGCCAGTTTTTAACTCTGTGAGTAGATCGCAGTCCAACCCTCTGCAATGTGGGAATCTTTTTGCCCAATGTGGGACTCAAACCCACAACCCTGAGCTTCAACATGTGCATTACACAGAAGAAGAGAGAACTGCATGTGGCGGAGCGGGGACGCGAACCCGGTTCACCGGATTACGAGTCTACCGCTCTTAACCACTACAACACCACACTGCCTTTGACAGAGTTGAACCATTCACCTGCTGCACTGAACGGCAGCCGCCCTCTGGGGTTTTAAGCAAGGGACCTCTGCCAACTGAGCCTGGAAATGCCCTTTTACATGCAGTGCAAACCACTGAGGTACACCGCTTCCTTTGATAATAATAATAATAATAATAATAATAATAATAATAATAATAATAATTTATTTATTATTTATACCTCACCCATCTGGCTGGGTATAAACTTAAAATAGAGTCATAAACTTAAAATAAATTCAAGACTCTAGTCCTTAGGGTTTTTGTGGTTTTAAACAGGAAGGTGGGGGCTGAACCCACCACCCTGTCGCAGAGCTACAGCCTTTCCCCATCAGCTAAGCCTCTCCCCCCCCCGCTTATGTTTCGCCGTGGTTCTTAAATCTCCTGACAACCCTGCGAGGTAGGCTCGGTCTGAGAGGCGCGTTTGGATCTCCTGCTCCACAGTGGTTAGAGCTTAGAAGCACTTGTGCATGGGAAACGGTGACTTGGTTCTAGCGCTGTGGCATCAGCTGATACAGGGTTGAAAATTCACGATATAATAGCTTATCTCCAAATGGCACCTTGAACCTAGCTTGTGGTCGCCACGACAGAATGTCCAGGCACCCTTCTTCTTCTTTTCTGCAATGGTACATATTATTATTATTAGTATCATTTCTATACCGCTTTATATTGCAAAAAGAAAAATCTGAGTGGTTGACAACACATTAAAACATTAAACCGCGTGGAGATCTTTCTGGGTGCCAGGCTGGCGATCGGCATCTCCCTATGGCTGCCCCCCTGCCCCAGCTTCCTTAAGCAGGTCAGCGGAAGAGCTTATTGGTTGCATTCATCTGCCAATTTTTCCTCCAAGGAGTCCATGGTCCACCCCCCTCCCTCCTCAGTTAATCCCTACAACGACCCTGTGAGGTGGGCCAAGAGACTGTGACTGACTCCAGCGTCACCCAGTGAGCTTCGTGACCGAGTGGGGACTCGAACTCTGATCTCCCAGGTCCTCGTCCGACACTCTTCAACCCAGGGGTCCCCAAACTAAGGCCCGGGGGCTGGATCCTGCCCAACTGCTTTCTAAATGCGGCCTGCGGACGGTCCGGGAATCAGCGTGTCTTTACATGAGTAGAATGTGTGCTTTTATTTAAAATGCATCTCCGGGTTATTTGTGGGGCATAGGAATTGGTTCATATTCCCCACCCCCCAAAAATATAAGGTCCGAGGGACTGTGGACCGGCCCCCTGCTGAAAAAGGTTTGCTGACCCCCCTGCTCTAACCGCTACACCACCCTGCCTTCTTGAGAGTCCTCCTGCTATGGGGCAGCTCTATAAATTAAGTAGGTAAATCAATGGGGGTGGGGGGGTTGGGGAGCCAAATGTCCCTGAGAAAAGGATCTGAAATATTTTCATGGAAGCTTGTTTTTGTTTTATTCTGGGTTGTTGGATTTGACATTTTAATGAGTTGTCAACCGCTTTGGGATTTCCCTCCTTTAATATAAAAGGCGTTTTACGGTTTATTATTACATTCCAATGAGTTGTTGAATATTGATTGCTTTATTTGACATTGCTTTGTTTTCTCTAAGTTGTTTATTCTGTAAAGTTATTGTGACTTTGTCTTGTATCAGGTGCTTGTTAGGTGTCTGACATTTGCTGCCTGTTCTGCGGTTTCTTCAGCTCACAAACCACTTTCTTATTGTAATACATAGAATGGAGGCATACAAATTGAAATGAAATGAAATTTAAACGGAAGCAGTATAGAAATGGAATTTTATTATTGCAGTGGTACCTCAGAAGTCGAATGGAATCCATTCCGGAAGTTCGTTCGACTTCCAAAACTTTCGTGATTTGATTTAAATCAAACTGATATAAATCATGATTTAAATCACTAGTCGGTAAGGCTCAGGGTGGATTTAAAAAAAAAAAATCCGATTAAAATAAAAAAAAACCATATTTTAAAAAATTTAAATCCACCCTGAGCCTTACTGACTAGTGATTTAAATCGTGATTTAAATCAGTTTGATTTAAATCAAATCCACCCTGTCAGGTTCCAAAGGACATTCGCAAATTGGAACACTCACTTCTGCGTTTGCGGCGTTTGGGAGCCAAAACGTTCGAATTGCAATGCGTTCAGGATCCAAAGTACAACTGTGTTATTATTAGTAGTAGTACAATCATGCCTCATGTTCCGAACACTGTGGGTTATGCGTTTTCGGGTTGTGCTCCACGCCGAACCCAGAAGTACCGGAACGGGTTACTTCCGGGTTTCGGCGCTCGTGCATGTGCAGAAAACTAAACCGCTCTTTGCACATGCGCAGAAGCGCCGAATCGCAACCCGCGCGTGAGCAGACGCAGCACTGCGGGTTTCAGGCGCTGCGGGTTGCAGATGCGCCTCCTGCACGGATCGCGTTCGCAACCCGAGTGTCCATTGTAGTAGTATCCATACTGTACTTTTTTCTGGGGGGACGCAGGGGTACGCATACCCCTAAACATTTTTTTTTTTAGGAAAAAAAAGGACTGATTAGTCTTATTTCATTGCGGGGAGAATGATGCCTAGACAGATCAGTGTGGTGACTGTAACCTAGGTTTAAGGTGCCATTTGGCAGTTAGCTGATATATCTGAGTTTCTAACCCTGTCCAGAAGGTCCCATTTATCTCCCCAGGTAGCGCTGGGAAGGTCCCCTGCTGCCGGTCAGTGTTGACAGTATTGAATTAGATGGAATAACTCTGTAAGGCAGTTCCTTTTTGTCCCGGTTTGTTAGAACCGCCAGGCCTGGAACTTTACAGTGCAGTTGGTGAGAATAATACAGTCGTACGTTGGAAGCCGAACGGAATCCGTTCCGGAAATCCGTTCGGCTTCCAAAACTTTCGGAAACCGAAGTGCGGCTTCTGATTGGCTGCAAGAAGCTGCGTCGGATGTTCGGGTTCCAAAGAAGGTTCGCAAACCGGGACACTGACTTCCGGGTTTGCGGTGTTTGGGAGCCAAAGCCAATGTGAGTGTTCCGGTTTGCGAACATTCTTTGGAGCCCGAACTTCCTGATACAGGGCTGGCTTCCGATGCCTTCTGAGGCTGCCAGTCAGCGCAGACAGCACAGAGGGTCTGACTCTGTATTATAAGGCAGCTTCCTGGGAGCAGATGGCTTTGCAGCAGAGACTCCAGAAAGTTTGAAAGCCTCTCCACGCCTCCAGCCAGCTGCCCCGCACACGCCGAGTATTGTAAAGCCGCCTCGGCGAAGTTTAATAAATGAAGTGACCCAGGTGAGTTTTTTTTCTTAATTACAAACACCGAAAAGCTGGAAAAACGAGGTTAAAGCACATGCCAGCATTGCCTAAACCAAAACCGTTTTTAGCAAGCGAAGGCGTCAATAGGCAGGGAGTTCCAAAAGTATGGAAGGCACCACAGTAGAAGATGAATTTATGTTGTCAACAAATCACAACCTCCCAAAAAGCTTCCAAAAGCCTTTCTCTGCTCATCTCCATTGATGGCTTGCTTAGTGGTTCTTGTTGGATCTGTTTCTTCAGATACTTTTGCACTGTACCTAAAATCAAGCCAGGAAAGGAGGGAAAACCCAGCCGTCGTGGCCAGGTCCCTGTTTTCAGCGCCCTTGTCTTAGAATCATAGAGTTGGAAGGGACCCCCCAAGGGTCATCCAGTCTAACCCCCTGCAGTGCTGGAATCTCAACTAAAGCGTCCATGACAGATGGCCACCCAACCTCTGCGTTAAAACCTCCAAGGAAGGAGAGCCCATCACCTGCCAAAGGAACCCGTTCCACTGTCTAAACAGCTGGTACGCTCAGAAAGTTCTTCTTGATACTTAGTTAGAATCTCCTTTCTTGTAAATTGAAGCCGTTGGTTTGGGTCCTAACTTTCAGAGCAGGAGAAAACAAGCTTCGTGCAACAGCTGGCTCTCCTATCTCCTCTCAGTCTCCTCTTTTCCAGGCTAATCATCCCCAGCTCCTTCAACCGTTCCTCATCAGGCTTGGTTCCCGGACCCTTGAGCATCTTGGTTGCCCTCCTCTGCACACCTTCCAGCCTGTCAACATCCTACTGAAACTGAACCATCTGGAATTTGCAGGTGCTCTCCGAGGGCTGCCCCACACAGTGCAGTGATCAAGCTTGACAAAGAACGGCTGCAGTATTTCTTCGGCCGGTTTTCTTTTTTAAAAAAATATATATATTATTTTAGGGACAGGATGGGAGCAACCTAGCAACCTCCTCACCCGCACAAACCTAAAATGTTTTATGCCACGTCAGGAGCTTAGAAAAGAAAAGGGAGTGCCAATCTTCTCCCAACTTCAAGGTTGCCCGGAGGTAGACCTGACATGCCGCGAGGCAGACAGCTATTTATAAACCTGGTCTAGGAAAACTTAGTGCAGAAAAGTGAGAAAAAAGTGGAATGTGTGCAGGGTTTTTGGGGGGGAGTGGGTGGGCAGGTAAGACATTCACAGGAAGCACCTGGAGGCCTCCACCTGTTTGCAATTGGAAACATGCCAGGCACCTGGGGGATTTCTAGCACTGCCCTGAAGGGCACAGAGATGTTCGGATGCTGCTGGGCACCAGGCTGAACCAAGATGGCAGACTTTGCTCCTTCGAAAGCGGCGCTGGCCAGTTTGAGAGCGGCACTGGGTTTCTTTTTTTTCCCTTTCTGCGGTTTCTTAGACTTCCCGATTGGCTCTAGCTAGGAGCCTTTTTGGAGAGACCGGGAGCATATCTGTGTGTCCTGCAAATCGTTGTTTTTCTTTCAGGAGCGCGAGCACACAGGCATGTCTGTCGGCCGCTCTCCTGCACGGAGAGCGTGCATGAAACGCCTCATTCACAGCCGCCCCGAGCCACCCGCCCCGAGCCAAATCACAGGCATCGCATTTCTCCAAGGGTGGGCGGGCGGGGGGCTGCAAGCGCTCCTGCAAAAACAGCTGGGGAATGAGGGCTGCGAAGGGGCAATATGGTGGGGCCGCCCCTCCGACTCTCCGTTAGTCCTCTTTTCCGACGGCGGAGCAAAGGCTTTGTGGTGCGGAGGGGAAGACCACCTCCTCCCCCCAAATGCCCCCCCTTTTAAACACCTCTACTGACAGGTTTGCAAGAGCTAGGCTGGATGCACAAAACCGGCTTGAAGTCCAAATCATGATATTCGTTTCGTAGTTTTTGACCTGGCAGTATATCGCGAATGGTAATATGTGTGTTTTGTGTGCTGTGCAAAAAACGCGGGGGGGGGGCAGTGAAGCCAGTCAATGCCTCTACATAACTCCATCCTTATTTCAGACATTGCGATATATTCAGATATTGGTATATTGCAATGTTCAGCTGGTGATATATTGTGACCCTGGAAACCAGATCTCTCCCATTGCATTTTTTACGCCTTGCTTAAAAACTTAACTTTTCTCCTAACGTTTGCAGCGGGTTGGGCTAGACTAGATGATGCTTGGGGTTCCTTCCAAACCCACCGTTCTGTGATTCCTCCGTTCTCTACCTTCCTGTGTGTAGAGCTCAAATACAGGTGGTTCAGTATTCAACAGCGCCACAAGGGAAAGGGTGTGTGGGGGGGGGGGAATAATGGAGGGAAGAAATAATTGGTTGAAGAGTATTGCTCAAATGCTTAAGCAAAACAGACACATGATTTGTTCCGGAAAAAGGAGATACTTCGGAATTTGACACAGGGGAAGCAACCCTGGTTTTGCCAGTTTCAAGGTGACTGGCAAAATAAACATAAGAAGCTAGGAAACCAGATAGACTGTCTCTGGCTGTGGAGGTTCCACAAGAACGCAAGAAGATCCTGGCTGCTGGAGACCAGGCCAAATGGCCCATCAAGTCCAGCATCCTCTTCTCACCGCAGCCAACCAGATCCCTGTGGGAAACCAGCGAGAAGGACCTGAGCACCGGAACCTTTCCCCCTCTTGCAGTTTCCAGCAACTGCAGTTAAGAAGCATCTGCTGTCTCTGAAAGTCGAGGCACAGCATAGCCATTGTGTCTTGCAGCAACCCTCTTCCAAAGCCATCCAAACCGGCGTCTGCCCCCTTTTCCAGTGAGTTCCACAGCTTAACATTCGGCTCCGTCGGACGCCCAGGGTTCTAGCGTTGGGAGAGATGGAGGAGAAGCTTTCTCTTCCCGCCTTCTGCATGCCGTGCATAATTTTACGAACTCGTGTATCATGTGTTTCTTGCGCCACCTGCGACCCAAGATCCCGGGGCAACTTGTTTTGCTCCTTCGCTTGATCTCACGGAGGAGAGAACCTCTGATTGTTCGTCCCGGGAGATCCGGGGCCTTGTTTAAAAGACTTGCCGACTTCTCTCCTGGGGTGGGAGAACCTGAAACCCTCCTGGGACGATGATAGGATCCTGCGCACGGCATCTTGTCCTCACCACACCTTCCCCCCCAAAAAAAACCCTCCTCTTCCTTTATTTTTTCCAGCATGGGCAGGGAAATGTTTTATTTAGACCCCTGGTTTATGCAGCGCTGCAAAAATCTGTGTGCGCTCATTATTTTTAGTGCTTTCCTGTTTTCTTTGCGATTCCCGCACGGCGCTGCTTAAAGATTTGTGTGCTTTTTTTTTTGTTTTGTTTCCATTGTGACATCTCGCCGCTCCCTTCGGTATTGCACTGCGTAATATATAAATACCTGTATGTTCCAACCAGGTGTGCTGGCTTGTCTGGAAAAGGAGGAGCCCGGGAATCAGGGGAGGCGGGGAGTTAGAGCTGGCCTGATTTTTAGCATCTGGAAGGAACAGAGGCCGCATTCATGCTTCTCCCTCCCCTCTTGCGGCCGCCGAGAGTTTCTGTGTTGTCCTGCTTTTGCAGGGTTTGGGGGTGTCAGGGATGTTCCTTTGCGAAAGGTAGCAGATCATTTGAGTACAGTGCGAAATACGGAAGCAGTTGTGTTGCGGTGGGTTTGACTAGATACATGGGTAGGCGAACTAAGGCCTGGGGGCTGGATCTGGCCCAATCGCCTTCTAAATCCGGCCCGCGGACGGTCCGGGAATCAGTGTGTTTTTACATGAGTAGAATGTGTCCTTTTATTTAAAATGCATCTCTGGGTTATTTGTGGGGCCTGCCTGGTGTTTTTACATGAGTAGAATGTGTCCTTTTATTTAAAATGCATCTCTGGGTTATTTGTGGGGCCTGCCTGGTGTTTTTACATGAGTAGAATGTGTGCTTTTATTTAAAATGCATCTCTGGGTTATTTGTGGGGCATTGGAATTCATTCGTTGTTTTTCTCCAAAATATAGTCCGGCCCCCCACAAGGTCTGAGGCACAGTGGACCAGCCCCCTGTTGTAAAAAATTGCTGACCCTTGGGCTAGATGATCTCTGGATTCACTTCCAGCTCCGGAATTCTATGGTTCTGTCAGTCATACCTCGGAGGTTGAACAGAATCCATTCTGGAAGTCCGTTCGACTTCCGAAGCGCGGCTTCTGATTGGCTGCAGGAAGTTCATGCAGCCAATCGGAAGCCCCGTCGGACGTTTGGCTTCCGAAAGGACATTCAAAAACCGGAACAATCACTTCCGGTTTTCGATTGTTCGGGAGCCGAAATGTTCGACTCCCAAGGCGTTCGGGAGCCGAGGTACGACTGCATTGTTCCGGCAGGAGGACCACGTTCCCTACTGCAGAAATATTCTGGGGGCCACATGCTTACTGGTGGGTGCAGGGTTAGAAACTCAGATATATAAGCTAGGAGCCAAATGACTCCTTAAGGCCAAGGTTGCAGTGGCCAAAACAGAATGTCTAGTTGCCATTCTGGGGCAAGACGGGTCTAATGTCTTATTTTCCAAATGATGGACTGACTGTGATTGATTCTCAGTTAAACATCTGGCTAGTTCAGAGGACAGCCTTGAGCTCGCTTAATAGCTTTGAGAACTTAAAAGAGGAAAAGTCAACTTGATCCAGGGACAGTCCACATATATATTGGCCTATTCCAACCACTTTTTCTTAATGGTGACACAGACCATTCATAACGTGGGAGTATCCCTCCGAACCGTGATCAGGGCAGGCAGGTGTTCACGGCTCCTGCTCATTGATGAGCGAATAAAAGCATTTTGGCTCCAGAAATCCATTCCAATCGTGCAGATAATAGATAACGGGTAGAATTTTACAGGGTGCGGTATTAGTGTGCGAAAACAGTTCCAGATTCAAGGATCCGCAGATGGTGGAAATATCAGGTGCCACCCTGGCTCCCAGGCATCTACACTTGGATAGCCAGGTGCAAAATGTACCTGGCGCCCGGCTAATTCTGAACAGTTTGGAGCCGGATTCCAGGCTGGTCCACGGGCGGAGAGGTGGCCCCCCTGAGGGATCATAGAATCCTAGAGTTGGAAGAGACCCCAAGGGCCATCCAGTCCAACCCCCTGCCAAGCAGGAAACACCATCAAAGCATTCCTGACAGATGGCTGTCAAGCCTCCGCTTAAAGACCTCCAAAGAAGGAGACTCCACCACACTCCTTGGCAGCAAATTCCACTGTCCAACAGCTCTCACTGTCAGGAAGTTCTTCCTAATGTTTAGGTGGAATCTTCTTTCTTGTAGTTTGAATCCATTGCCCCGTGTCCGCTTCTCTGGAGCAGCAGAAAACAACCTTTCTCCCTCCTCTATATGACATCCTTTTATATATTTGAACATGGCTATCATATCACCCCTTAACCTTCTCTTCTCCAGGCTAAACATACCCAGCTCCCTAAGCCGTTCCTCATAAGGCATCGTTTCCAGGCCTTTGACCATTTTGGTTGCCCTCTTCTGGACACGTTCCAGCTTGTCAGTATCCTTCTTGAATTGTGGTGATAAAGAGGTCCCGAGCCATGTGGGGCTTTAAGAGGTCGAAACCAACTAGAAACTTAACTGGGTAGCCAGCGCAGTTCAGACAAGAACTGGTGAAATACACCCAGACGTTCTGATCCTGCTTGTTCATCCCGGTGGCCGAATTCTGCGCTATTGGGTTATCTCCAAGGGCAGCCCCACGGATAGTGACCTGCAGCAATCTAGCCAAGAGCATAGACAGCGGAGGTTTAGGTTCATTGGTGGAGGAAGGTGCAAGTGGGTCCAGAAGTACTTGTCCTACTCTGAATAAAGATCTAATAATAATAATAATAATACCCCATACATCTGACAGGGTTGCCCCCGCCACTTTGGGCGTTGGATGATCAGTTTAGCCCAGAAACGCTGGATAAATGTTTCTGTGTTTTTAGGTGGCTGGGGAATTAGGGAAGGAGGGTTATCTGCTGGCCTGCTGCCAAAATTCTGGCTTTTGGAGAAGGGACTTTTAATATTTATTGGCTGGGTGGTGAGGTGGCCGCGGGGGGTGGGGGGGTGGTCTGGCAATGCTTGCTTTATAGACACAACAGGCTGCAGGCAGGAAATTATTCCAGTCAACCCACCAGCTGAAATGCACAATTTCAAGAGTGCATGAACACACACACAAAAAAACAATCTTGGCACAATTTTATTCCACAATTTTATATATAGCTTATTTTTTAGCCAGAGCTTTATTTAAAGACTATATATGGTCTTTCCTCCTGCCTATATATATTTAAATCCTTAGCAACAACCTTGCGAGGCGGGACCATGTGGGAGAGAGGGAGGCTGACCGTCCCCTGAGGTCGCCCAGCAGTCTTCAGGTGTCGAGCTAGGGATTCGAACCCGGGCTGCGGCCTTTGGTTTTGGTGCGCTGTTTGCCCCCCCCCGCTTTTGCAGCCGCAACAGCAAAAACAAAACGGCCGGCTGTAAGGACGGCGTGAAAAATTGTCAGGTGTTGGAAGCCCCGTAAAACAGATAAAAAATGCGTAGCCTATAAATAAGGCGGAAATCCATCAAAGGCGTGTTAAAAACTGGGGTAGAAAAGCTAGGAGCCAAATGGCTCCTGGGACCTGGGTTGTGGGCGCCAAAACAGAATGTCTAGTCGCCATTTTGGGGGGGGGTCGACAACACTTCTTATTTATTATTTTGATAAGCATGAACTAATACGCAATTTACGTAAGTGATACATTAATATCACATTTTTAAGCGGAAGTGGTTAATGCATGTTTAATTTGGTGTTTACAGTGAAAATATTGGTACCACACTTCAGTTTTCAAAACACTCCTTATTGTTGAACTCCTAAACGTATTGTCTGTTTTTAACATACGCTTCGAGGCTTCAGAGCACATACATTTTAGTAATCACTGAGTGTCATGCAGACACAAAAAAATGGCACCCAGACTTTTTGAGGCGCTTGTAAATGGAGAATCTTTGGGCGCAAAATGCACACGGCGCCCTGCTGATTTCAGGCCCTGCATCAAAGCAATTAATTGCAGCGCAGTGCGAACTCAGTAGTGATTTGGAATAATCTGGAATGGCTGCTGAACCAGTCTGCAGAGCATGAGACTCTTAATTTCAGGGTCCTAGGTTTGAGTCCCACGTTGGGCAAAACAAAATCAAAAATTCTTTCCAGTAGCACCTTAGAGACCAACTGAGTTTGTTCTTGGTATGAGCTTTCGTGTGCATGCACACTTCTTCAGATACCAAAGGGCAAAAGATACCTTCATTGCAGGGGGCTGGACTAGAAAACCCTCGTGGCCCCTTCCTGCACTACAATTCTATGATCTGCACTATGCATTTAAACCAGGATCGTGCCAAGTTAAAACAGTCGCAGCTTCCCGCAAAGCATTCTGGGAGCTGTAGTTTGCTAAGAGAAGCAGAGAGTTGTTGGGAGACCCCATGTTCCCCTCCATGAACTACAACTCCCAGAGTTCCCAGCGAAGAGGGAACGACTGTCAAAGCACTCTGGGAACTGTAGCTCTGGGAGGAGGATAGAGCGCCTCCTAACAGCACCCACAGAGCTACAATTCCCAGACAACTCCCATGTTCCTAACACCGGGCGGCTGATATGATTACTATTATGTTTGCAACATAAAAAAATGCTCAAACCTGGCTCCATGACAGCTATAATTTTTGTGTTGATAACAGGAAAAAAAGCAAAAGAGAATGGGTTGCTGTTTTTTTGCTGGTGGAGGGGGAGAAAGGGTGTGTGAAACTGGACGAAGACTTTGCAAGAGTCTCATCTCCCTACAAGCTCTTGGGGACAGCCGATATATTTTGAGTTTCTAACACGGGACAGAACGTGGCACATATTAGCCGAAGCCCCTGTGCACATGGGTTTGTGGAGGGGGCAGTGTTTCCTTCCTGGGGATCCCTTCTCTTAGCCAAATCTTCGCCGGCAGCGCTGCCGTGGTTCCGCCGGCACCGTAGTTCCACTCTTCTGTTTATGATGTGGCTTCCTTTCCCCCCAGAGGCCGTCCTCCTCCTCCTCTTCTTCCTCCTCCTCCTCTTTGACGTAGAGTCGGCCGATGCAACTTGCTTGGAGCTTCCTCCCTCTCTTTTCCCCGCCTGCTTTCGGCAGTCAGACCAGGAAATAGAAAAAGCGTCTCCTTTTGCTGGGTCGGAGAGACGGGGAGAGAGAGAGACACACACAGAAGCTTTTCTCCAGGCTGTTCCACAGAAATTTGTGTGTCCCCGTCCCCCCCGGTGTGCCTCCCCAAGAAAAACCACGCTTGTGCAAATCGGGAGACAGAGGTATATATTTTGGGGGAAATTGCAGCCACCGCCTCTTTGGAGACAAGGAATAGCAGGAGGGTAAGGAAGCTGGGAAATGTGTTAAACACACCGTGGGAACAATTTGCAATTCCGGTGCCGGTTTGGGCCTGGAAGTCCCAACATCCTTCTTCCAATGGGTCACCCATTGTGCCTTGGGGATGCTCTCGGGGGGGTGGATCCCTGGCAGTGACCCCCAGCCCTTTCACCTGTTCTCTGCTTCTTCCCGGCGTCTTGGTGCGTAGGACGTCCACCCCTTCCCGTTCTGTGTGTGTTTACCGAGCTCAAAAACTTGGTAATTTCCTGCTACCTTGAATCTTGGGGAGAACTTTGGACGTGCGAGGCGAATTGGGCGGCAAAAGTGTTTGTTCGCAGGATCTGAAAAACTTCCCTTCCTCATCGAAAACTTAGAAAGCTAGCCCCTCAACGTTCCCGTCCCTTTGTCATGCTAGAAGTTAGAACGTTATTTTATCCCTGTGCTTCACCTCATTTTTTTATTTCCATGCATGTAGAAAGCTAGTCCTTCGGCAGCCCTGTCTCCTTGACACGCCTGCTTTCCACTGGCAAGAAGAAGTCAGAACTTTATTTAAGAACAAAAATTACCCTCTTTAATTAGGGAGGGTGATCCCGCCTTCCTACGCCTCGCTGGCAATCCCTTGGGAGTTTACTGCCATTTCTCCCCTCTTCAAGAGAGGCCTCTCCTAATCCAGATTAACAGGGCACCTTTTTAAAAAAAAAACTGGGTGTTTTGGTTCTTTGGGGGGAAGTTCCCCCCCTGCCCCTTCCACCAGCCACAACCCCCTTCACTTTTTTTATTTAAATTATTGCTGCGAAATGCTTCCCTAAGGGAGAAAATCAAAACTGCAATTCTTGGACCACAGTTTCCTGGGATCGTGAGCGCAGTTGCGTTCCGAGGTGGCTTCTTGAGTGAGTGATGGCACTGTGAGACACTTAGCGCACTGCAAACCTGTGGAACTCTTTGCTGCAGGAGGTCATCAGCGGACCCCAACCTTGGGATGGCTTTGCAAGAGGGGTGGGCAAATCTGCGGAGGAGGAGAGGGCTGCCGATGGCTACTAGCAGCCACTAGGCCTCTGCTCCTGAATACCAGTTGCCGTGGGAGGGAAGGGGGCTCTTGCACCCAGGTCCATTTTGGCGCCTGCAGCCGAGGTTTCAGGGGCCATTTGGCAGTGAGCTTCTATATCTTGAGTCGCTAACTCTGCTCATGCTCTACCAGCAGATAATGACTCTGCCGTTAAGCTCACTTGCCCTCTCCGCAAAGCCTACCTCGCAGGGCTGTCGTGGGAGACTGCACACAGAGGGGGTACACGCGACAGTAGGAAAGCAATATAGAATTAACGGCTCTCGTGATGAATCGGCTCGTCCCTGAAATATAACATGCTTGTTTCCTATGGTACCCTGAAATAAATACAATTAAGAACTCTGGCCAGAAGTTTCAACCAAAAAGATGCGTTTACTCGTAAGTAAATACAAATATAGTATCAATCCTGTTAAGAATTACAGTCTTAAATGAAGAAATAGTTTCACATTGAAAAATCCCTTGAAAGTCTTTTAGAAGTTGATGTAAGGGCTTCTACGATGCGTGTCAGATGTATAATGAGACAACTGGAGACCAGGACAGGGCCCCGTTTTGGCGTAGACGCCTTCCTCAGCTGGCAATATCAAATAATATTAGATAGTACGGAGTACATCAAGTTTCAGTAATTAAGATTTTACAAAGATCATTATTAGACAGCATCAAACGAATTATATCAAGGTTTTAAACAAGATTTTAAAGTATCATTCACTAAATAAGATTTAATAAAGGTCATCATTCAGCAACATCAAAAGAATTACAGAAGGTTTTAAAGTATCATTCTAATAAATGGACCAAAGTAGCTTTTCATAGTATTTGGTTCCTTACCTTGTTTTTTTTTGAGAGAAGTGTATAAAATATATATGGTTTCTATTTCTTTGATTCTTGAGAAGATGTAGCGTCTGTAAATCATGGATAAGAACGACTGTTACATATCTCCCGTTAAATTGTGTACGTGTAAAGTGCAAGGTTATGTGTTTCCTCACCTTCGAGAGAGTTTTCCTGTGTTTTCTATGCGTTTCCCACTCGTGGGTGAGTTTGTTGTCTTATATATCTGATAGGGGAAGAGATAACCCCCTATTCTTCTTAAAGGTATAATACAATCACAAAATCCTCGAACGCAGAGAGTGCTGTGGTGATATTTTAAAGAAAGGAAATGTATTCCTGGTGTTCATTCAGACCCTTGGGAGACAATAGTTTCGAACAGATGAATGTATCTGGCTTCCTGTTGTAATAGAAGCTTTTCAATGTTTCTTCGATTATATAGGTCTATTTTGGGTTTCCAGATACGGTAACCTGCCCTCTCTTGTTTCCCCTCCAGCTTGGACGTGAAGCGTTGGCCGCAGGACAGCCCCTCTCATTTCTCCCCCCTTGCCGCCATGTCGCCGTCTTCGGAGAGCAGCGCGCGGGAGGCGCCGGAAGGAATCCCCACGGCCCCTTCGAGGAGAGGACCCCCGGCCCACTAGCGCGGCACATGCGGGTGGCGGTCTGCCCCCTGGCGCCCTCCCCTCCTCCTCCTCCACCTCCTCCACCCGGGATGGTTTACTGACCAAGAAAAGAGAACCGGCGTTTCCGACCTCCTTTTCTTCTCCTCCTCTCGCTTTCGTGCTCCCCTTCCCCACCTGACCCCCCCCTGACCCCCCCCAGCCGCCCCTCCAACCGTTTCGGCCCTCGGATTTGCATGGCTGCAGCGTAACCGTGGAGAGGCCAGGGTACCACAAACTTATGGATTTTGATAAGAGAGGAGGCAAAGGGGACGCGGAGGAAGGGCGGAGGATGTCTAAGACGGGGGGCAGCCGCAACACGCACGGGAGCCGGACGTCAGGGACCAACTCCGGAGTCTTAATGGTCGGCCCGAACTTCCGCGTCGGGAAGAAGATTGGGTGCGGGAACTTTGGGGAGCTTCGACTAGGTGAGTCTCTGCACCTTCCGGTCCGTGGCCTGTTTTCAAATTCCGCCCTGCTTTCTGAACACAATGCATTCCCCGGAAATGGTTTGCTGAACGAGCTGGCTGACGATTCCCATTAGTTATGGGAACATTTCTGATCCGTACTTCATTTGATGCATGCTTTCTGTGCCAAACTGTTGCAGACCCCCAGCAAAAGTCAAACAAAGCCGGGGACGGGACGGGGAACGGGACCTGATCTTTCTCGTTTTCTCTCTCCTTCCCTCTGTGGTTTCTGCCCGAAAATGGCTCCCGCTGACCAGCGAAACACAAGCAGGTGTGGGAGTGGGCACAATCCGGCAGTTCGGATATCTGAATCAGCCACTCGTGTATCAAGGTTCGGGTATAATCACTTAACTGAGATTTTGGATAATGGGCCTTTCCTGCTAGCGGGAGCTGTGCGTGTATAGAATGGGGAGGATGATTAGAACGACAGGTGAAAATTAAAAGGTGAGAGGCAAAACTGTGAAGCGGGTGTGCAGAACGAGTGCACTTGAACATGGGTCGAAATAGCACAGTAAATAATCTCAGCGTAACGTGATGGTCAAGTATAAATCCAGATCTGACAGACTTACGCTGAGCGTTGTCTTGGAAATTACGGTTCCACAGCGAATGCCAAATCGTATAAAAAGTGCCTGCATGTTCTAGTCCTTGTTGAAATCTCAAATCGCGCATGGTTTTCTCCGTTGCAGCTACATTAAAAATAATAATTTTATTCATATTCTACCCATCTGACTGGGTTCTTCCAGCTACACTGGCGGGCTCCCAACTAAGTATTAAAAACACAATAAAACACAAAGAATTAAAAACTTCCCTATACCAGATCTACGCCTTCTGGTGTCTTCTAAAAGTCCGTTCTTTTATCTCCTTGACATCTGAAGGGAGGGCGTTCCACAGGGCGGGCGCCACCACCGAGAAGGCCCTCTGCCTGGTTCCCTGCAGCCTCACCTCTAGATTGGGGTGGAGACATTCCTCCAGGTATACTGGGCTGAAACCGTTTATGTCTTTCAACACTTTGAATTGTGCTTGGAAACGTACTGGGAGCCAATGTAGATCCACAGCAAAGGTGGCGTTTTCCCATCTCCGCCGTATTAGGCAGTTGGCCCCCTACCTCTCTCGCCCTGATCTGGCCACAGTGATCCATGCGACGGTCACCTCCAGACTTGATTATTGTAACTCGCTCTACGCGGGGCTGCCCCTGAAGCTGACCCAGAAACTCCAGCGGGTGCAGAATGCTCCTCACGGGGTCTTTGCCGCGGGACCACATTCATCCAGTGCTCTACCAGCTGCACTGGCTCCCGGTGGAGTACAGGGTCAGGTTTAAGGTGCTGGTTTTGACCTTTAAAGCCCTATGCGGCTTAGGACCCTCGTACCTAAGGGACCGCCTCTCCTGGTATGTCCCAGGTAGGACCTTAAGGTCCTCAAATAATAATTTTTGGAGGTCCCGAGCCACAAGGATGCTAGGTTGGCTTCAACTAGGGCCAGGGCCTTCTCAGTACTGGCCCCGACTTGGTGGAACAGTCTGGCACAAGAGACCAGGGCCCTGCGGGATTTGGCATCTTTCCGCAGGGCCTGCAAGACGGAGCTGTTCCACCTGGCCTTTGGGTTGGTTTCTGTTTGATACTTATGCTTCATTCTTTTATTGGTGGGCTATTTGAAAATGAGACTGCAGTTTTAATTTTGAATTTTAAATTTGTATTTTAATCTGTATTTTTAAATTGATTGTTTTATGTTTTTGCTGTGATTTTAATTGGTGTTAGCCGCCCTGAGCCCGGTTTTTGGCTGGGAAGGGGGGTATAAATAAAAAATTTATTATTATTATTATTATTATTATTATTATTATTATTATTTAGGACCCGAGTTGTATGGTCCCAGTCACCAGTCTGGCTGCCGCATTAGTTGTAGTTTCCAAGTCGCCTTCAAAGGTAGCCCCACATAGAGCGCATGGCAGTAGTCCAAGCGGGAGATAACCAGAGCATGGAGCACACTGGCGAGACGGTGCACAGGCAGGGAGGGTCTCAAATGGAGCTGGGAGACAGCCGCACTGGACACAGAATTGACCTGCGCCTCTATGGACAGCTGTGAGTCAAAAATGACCCCCAGGCTGTGCACCTGGCCCTTCAGGGGCACAGTTACCACTTTCAGGACCAGGGAGCCCCCCCCCACACCTACCTGCCCCCAATCCCGTTAGCCGCCATCCATCCTCCAGGCACTCACACCTTCCAGAGTGTGCAGTGCCCAAGCATCTGTTGCAAGATTTCGGGCTGCTTCCCCGTTGAGTTTGCAATCACTAGTCAAACTGCCCAGATCATTCTGTTGCGGCGACCGCGGCCGAGGTTTCAGGTGGCATTTGGCGATTAGCTTACGCATCTGAGTTTCTAACGCTGCGATCCTGCCGCCTAGCTGAGCACCAGCAATGTTTGCAGAACCTGGCACCACCGGTCTGTTTCCCTGGGAGGATTCGTCCCGGGTGCCAGCTGGAGAGTCGCCCTTCTCCATTGCCCGCTGCTAAGGCTATATTTTCCGCCTACATCCTCCCAAATGCCAGGGATTATCTCTCCTCCTTTATCCTCCGCCGCCCGCAAGCCCAGCCTCTCGTTCTGGCCACCCTCTGCCTTACAGACAGCTCCCACCATCTCATTATTTTATTTTATTTTTTTGCTCCTGCATTCACTCCACCCAAGCCCAGATCAGATTTCCTTTTCCGGGTCGTGTTCCTCAAATACGTGGTATTTTGAATGTCGCACTCGTCAGTTCCCCAACCCTGCAAAAACCCCAGCTTCTAGACTTGAGAGCAACCATAGAATCGTAGAAGTGGAAGGGGCCCCCAGGGGTCATCCAATCCAACCCCCTGCAACGCAGGAATCGAGAGCTCAAGCGTCCGTGACAGAGGGTCACAGTGAGATATCTGTAGCCATGGAATTGAGCAGGATTTTTCAAAAAAAAATCTGGTGCCTGGGCAGAGCGCATTTTTATTCTCAGCACAAATTAAATTTCTGCAAACTCAAAAAGTTTGTAGACTTTTAAAAGAGTAAAGGCAGCCCACTGCGAATCGAGCTGGATTTTACAGACAATGAGTTCTGTCTGTGTATCTCAGGAGGTGTCGGTGAACATATGCAAATTAAATTTCTACAGAATCAAAAGTTTCTGGAGCTTTTTAGACTACTAAAGGCATTCCACACAGTGAAGTAGTAGCTGCTGTGGAATTGTGTAGGATTTTTTCAGGAAGGTGAGTGGGATTTCTGTGTTTGGCTGTCTCTGCGTAAATTAAATTACTACAAAAGTTTTTAGACCTTAAGACGAAAGGCACGAGACCCAGCAAAATTTCCACAGGACTGAGCAGAGTAGTTGTAGTCGTTGCTAGTAATATTTATTTACTTTTAACATTTTTTTGAATCTTTTTAACATATTGAGCGCTAAAACCCTAACACATTTATTTTATCTATATAAATAAAAATGTAAATGTTCGTTTGTTCAATACCTCAAATCTCAGAAAGTCCTCTACCGATTGCTTTGAAATTTGGACACAACGTTGCGTTCCAATCCAGGAGTGTCTTTATGTAAAAATATTACATAAATTTCACACCTGTGACAGGTAAAAACTTGATTTTGGGCAAAAACAGCGCCATCTACTGGACGCAAAAGCAGCACATGGTAATTTCATTGGTTGTGGGCATGGGGGGCGGAACCAGCAGTTTTGACGTAAGAGCTGTTTATGAGGGAGGAAGACCATGGAGCCTCTCCACTGGGAGAGGAGGCGGGCGGGAGTTCAACAGGAGAAGCTGTGGGGAGGCAGGTGAAAATGGGGGAAAGACTGAAAGGAGGCAGGCGGGAGTTCAACGGGAGAAGCTGTGGGGAGCCAGGCGAAAACGGAAAGGAGGAGAGGAGACAGGCAGGAGTTCAATGGGAGAAGCTGTGAGGAGGCAGGCGAAAATGGGGGAAAGGAGGAGAGGAAGCAGGCAGGAGTTCAACAGGAGAAGCTGTGGGGAGGCAGGCGAAAACGGAAAGGAGGAGAAGAGACAGGCAGGAGTTCAATGGGAGAAGCTGTGGGGAGGCAGGCGAAAATGGGAAGGAGAAGAGGCAGGCGGAAGTTCAACGGGAGAAGCTGTGGGGAGCCAGGCGAAAACGGAAAGGAGGAGAGGAAGCAGGCAGGAGTTCAACAGGAGAAGCTGTGGGGAGGCAGGTGAATACTGGGTCTCCTTTCAGTACCAAAAAAGCCAGAGCAACGCGTGGCCGGGTAGAGCTAGTAAAAATTATGAAAAGCAGTACATCCAAACAGAAGAAGAATAAGGAAAGAAAGAGCGCAACTCTTAATCTCGAAGTCGAGGGTTCGAGCCCCACGTTGGGTGAAAGATTCCTGCATCTCAGGGGGTTGGGCTAGATCCTCGTGGTCCCTTCCAACTCCACATTCTCTGATTCCAGTACCTGCTCTGCACCCACCCTGAGAGAACCATCCTCTCTTGCAGGCCCTTCCCACCTCCACCTGCCCCCTTCCTGTGTGTGTCCTCCGTAATTCAAAATCAAAGGAATATAAAGAATAATTTTTTTATTTTTTTTTAAAAGAAAGCATGGTTGCTTTCCCTGTGCAAAAACAAACTTTATGCAAACAGACGGCGTCATGCATGTTGCAGATACAGGTTATTACCCCTGTAGTTTTAATTCCATTTCCCTTTCAATTTGCATACCTCCTTTCTATATAGATTTGAGTTTCTAACAGTGCGGGCATCATATTTTTGTCCTGTTTATTTATAAACACACATGCACCCATTTTTAGTTTTATTTTTTTGGAAAACCTGCTTTCTCCTCCTCCGGTGGTCGTTTCCAGGCTGTCTCCAAGGGCGGCCCCACGGGCAGAGCGTTGCAGCAGTCCAGCTTGGAAGAGGCCAGGCGGCAAACAAGGCGGCACCCTCCTGGCGCTGCTGGACTACGACTCCCAACGGTCAGCGTGGGAAATAGGCCAAGGACAATGGGAGTTGTAGTCCCGCCCCCACACCAAAACCTCCACGCCGAGTGCCCAAAATCCGTTTTCGCACAGGAAGGGGCAGAACTGGCAGGCGCATCAGAATCCTTTGCAACACAGAGAGGTTCTGTGGACATTTGCGCTTGGCGGCAGTGATGAGCCCTGGTGCAAAAGCTTCCCTCTGTCGGATGCCCTTGAAATAGAACCCTCGCGGTCCGTTTTCTTTCATTTCCTTTATTTTTTTAAATTAAATGCTTGGAACGCCTCTGGAACAGGAAAGGTCAGGAGGGAAGCAAAGCCCTGATGCCCGGGAGCAGGTGCGAGAGAGGAGGGGGCGGGGGGGGGGAGAGAACTTTGCACGTACGAGAGCCGCAAGGACAAATCGTTTTGAGGGGGACAGCGAAGGAACGTTTCACTTTTTAACCGTGACCTCACAGCATTCCTCGCCCTCCGCTCGGGAAGAGACAGCCTGCCAGCTTTCCATGGGGCCATCGGAGAATCGGAAATATGTCCCCCCACCCCCACCCCACCCCTTAGCACATTGAAAAGCATCTGTTGATCTTGCGAAGAAGCCCTCCACTCTCTAGCAGAGGATGCTAAGCAGGAGCGTCTCTGTCTGAGTTGCTGTTCCCGAGCTGTTGCTCCTTTAATTAATTAATTAATTTCGCTGCTTTTAAAAATGTGGATTTATTTAAAAAATGTGTTCCTGCAGTTATCTTTGTAACCCCGAGAAACGACTTGGATACTTATTTTATTGCATGGGATATAAAATTGCCTAATGAGTATTTTCTTAATTTTACTTTATTTTTTTAAATGGCGTTTTAAACGGTGCTTGGAGACTCCTTTTTGTTGCACTGTGCATACATTAGCATTTTTAATTTTTATAAATATGTCATGCTGTCTGTTCCTTTGCTTCGTTTCATGTTTTGATTACTGCGCTCAGTAAAATGTGTTTTTGATGTTGTATACCACCCTAAGAACTTTTGATGAAGGGTGGTATTATTATTATTATTATTATTATTAATACTAATAATTTAGATATTATTTATACCGCACCCATCTGACTGTGTTGCCCCAGCCACTCTGGGCAGCTTCCAACATATGTAGAATAAAACATTGCAAAACTTCCCTATACAGGGATGCTTTCTAAAGGTTGTATAGTTAATTATCTCCTTGACATAAATTATTATAATTTATTTGATTTATATATCACCCTTTATATTTATATAAAAAAAATCTCCAGGACGTTGTACATTAAAAACACATATGATGGAATCATGGTCTGTGTGTGTGTGTGTGTACTATGTAAAAATCACAATGTGGGAAAAACTCTGAAGGCAGCCAATGATCCTACGTAGCTCCATCCATATTTCAGACATTGTGATATATCAGTATATCCATCTATCGCAATGTTTAGCTGGTGATATATCACAGTGTATAGTTCAAGCTATGGTTTTCCCAGTAGTAATGTATGGAAGTGAGAGCTGGACCATAAAGAAGGCTGATCGCCGAAGAATTGATGCTTTTGAATTATGGTGCTGGAGGAGACTCTTGAGAGTCCCATGGACTGCAAGAAGATCAAACCTATCCATTCTGAAGGAAATCAGCCCTGAGTGCTCACTGGAAGGACAGATCCTGAAGTTGAGGCTCCAGTACTTTGGCCACCTCATGAGAAGAGAAGACTCCCTGGAAAAGACCCTGATGTTGGGAAAGATGGAGGGCACAAGGAGAAGGGGACGACAGAGGATGAGATGGTTGGACAGTGTTCTCGAAGCGACTGGCATGAGTTTGGCCAAACTGCGAGAGGCAGTGAAGGATAGGGGTGCCTGGCGTGCTCTGGTCCATGGGGTCACGAAGAATCGGACACGACTGAACAACAATAACATATCACAGTGTTGGAAACCAGATACCGCCCAGCCCAACCACCACCCTCCCCGTTGGCTGGCTTTAACAGGCCATAGGTTAGTTAATGGCCAAAGAGGAATGCTTTTGCTTGGCACCTAAAGACATGTAATGAAGGCTCCAGGCAAGACTCTCTCTGGGGAGAGCATCCCTCAGACAGGGAGCCATCACCAAAAAGGCCCCGTTCTCGTGTTGCCACCCTCTTGTGGAAGGAGGACGTGTTATTATGTTGATGGGGCCCAACAGGGGCAAGCGGACACACCATATAAAAGCGAAAAACGCTCAAAACATTGCAAAAAGCCATTTGCCATCTGAAAACCTTCTAAAATCATAGAGTTGGAAGAGACCACAAGGGCCATCCAGTCCAACCCCCTGCCAAGCAGGTTGCAGTTAAAAGCATTTCCCCCTCGGATGATCTCGGAGGGTTTCCAGGAACATGCTTTCTTCCGCCACCAAATGCCTGGGTTAAACCGGGATGTTTTCAGATTCCAACGCTGCTTTTTTCTAAGCGTGTGCCTACCTCTGGGCTTGCTGTGCTGTGCTCGGCTCGGCTCTGTTTAAGGGATTTCAAGGCTGTGCTGTTCACGGGCGCCCGCCTCCCCCCCCCGGCAAAGTAGATGCTGCAAAACAGTTGCTCGCTGCTGCTCATGGCCCCTGTAAAATTGCCAAATAACTTAATCCCGAGTTTGCTTCTTTCCTCCTCCTGCCAAATCCGTTTTCCTTTCATGTTGTGTACTTTCAGATTGTAAGCCCAAAAGGCAGCATCTGGTTTTTTTTCTCTCTCTCCTCTTTTAAGTGGTCTGTAATCTACTTTGGGAGCCTTCCTTGGTGGGAGGAAACTATTTAAATAACTGAATTGGTTGCACATTGAACGAAGGAGAGGAATTTTGGTTTGGGGAAAAGCAATTATGGGTTACAGGGCTGGCATACAAGTTCCCTAGCTGCCTGCTTTGTTTGACGACAACCAAATATTGTAAAATATTCCATGATGTCGAAGAGGTTTTTTTTTCAGGCAGAACACTCGATGCGTCTGACGAGTTACTTTTAAGGCAATTATGCCACAGGCCAAATGAAACACAGGTATCAATCACATCCCTTTTACCTCTTGCAAAGATTATGTAATCTGAGGTGTGGAAGAACAAGAAGAAGAAAACCTGGATACAATCGGGAAATTATGAAGGCAATTGAATAGGATTACGCTAACGTATTCTTGGTGCAGAATGTGAATAAATATGTCAACTGGATTTGGTTACCTGTACTGGAAACCCTTTTTTATTTTTTTAAAATTAGGAATATCAGGAGAACGTGTTATACTTTTTATGATCATGAAAAGATTATTTATATGAAAATACTTGTGCTTTTTCCATGAAAAATCAGTTTACAACAAAAATACAGTAAAAGCATACATTATTTTTTTTGTTAAAACATGCATCAGTTCCACGTAGACACTATTTAACCATTGTGGAAAAGATGTCTTCTTAACTGCCTACATAGGCCTGGCAGAGTAGACAGATTTTCAGCAGGTGTTTTAAAAGTTGGCACAGAGCACACCCGCTGAATCTCAAGTGGCAGAGAGTTCCATAGGGCTGGGCTGATAACACTAAAGGCTCGGGTTCCTTGTTGTCAAATGAACCTCAAGGATCTGGGAATGATCCAACGACGCTCCTGCAGGTACCAGTAATCTCGGTGATCAAGCTTGGGCTACCAGAATTCAGCTGAGCCCTGAAAAGCATTTAATTTTTAACCATCTATATTATTTTTGGAATGGTTGTTAAGTGTCGATAGACATTGTGATGAAAGATCTTTTCCCATAAACTTCCATGAGGTGGTTTTTTTTTTTTGCGATGCTGCAAATTATGGGTTGTCCTGCTCTAAGTAGACCCATTGGACCAGAGCTGAGTCACACCCACCCAGTTTCATTGGATCTGCCCTGAGCAGGATTTAGTGGGGCACAACCCTATCATGGTATGTTTTACCTATTGATAAGTCGTATATTTAAGTATTGATTCAATTAAATTTGCATATTTTTTTAAAGGATGCCTCTGTGTAGATGATGGGCTAATTTTTCAACCGCCTTCGAAAATCTTCCTTAGCTTGTTTTCATATGCATTTGAGAACAGCCACACCACCTTCTGTGATTAGATGTGGTTGCTGCATTTCAGGGGGTTGGGCTAGATGACTCTGGGGGTCCCTTTCCAGTTCTACAATTCTGTGATTCAGTGACAAACAAATTATAACTGTAAGGTAATCCTGGCGTTCCTGGTTATTAAAAGCCAGCAAAAAAGGGGGGGCGTTTCACGAATTGTTCACACTTGATGGAAAACCATAGCTTTAACTATACGGACCTTTGTCGGCAAGGTGATGTCTTTGCTTTTTAAGATGCTGTCTAGGTTTGTCATTGCTTTTCTCCCAAGAAGCAGGCGTCTTCTAATTTCGTGACTGCTGTCACCATCTGCAGTGATCATGGAACCCAAGAAAGTGAAATCTCTCACTGCCTCCATTTCTTCCCCTTCTATTTGCCAGGAGGTGATGGGACCAGTGGCCATGATCTTAGTTTTTTTGATGTTGAGCTTCAGACCATATTTTGCGCTCTCCTCTTTCACCCTCATTAAAAGGTTCTTTAATTCCTCCTCACTTTCTGCCATCAAGGTTGTGTCATCAGCATATCTGAGGTTGTTGATATTTCTTCCGGCAATCTTAATTCCGGTTTGGGATTCATCCAGTCCAGCCTTTCGCATGATGAATTCTGCATATAAGTTAAATAAGCAGGGAGACAATATACAGCCTTGTCGTACTCCTTTCCCAATTTTGAACCAATCAGTTGTTCCATATCCAGTTCTAACTGTAGCTTCTTGTCCCACATAGAGATTTCTCAGGAGACAAATGAGGTGATCCGGCACTCCCATTTCTTTAAGAACTTGCTATAGTTTGCTGTGGTCGACACAGTCAAATGCTTTTGCGTAGTCAGTGAAACAGAAGTAGATGTTGTACTAAATTGTTAAAAGAGAATCATTATATCAGCTAATTTGAGTGTGTGTAATTAGCAAGAGGTGCAATACAGGAATACGCAACGGTCCCTGACGGGGATCGAACCTGTGACCTTGGCATTATCAGCGCCACGCTCTAACCAGCAGAGCTGTTCGCTTGGGCAAGAAGCATAACATAACAAGTAGAACAAATTCAAGCCCACCAGATACTTTAGAATGCTGCCGTGTATTTTAATCTGTTGCCGATTTTAATTTCTTGAACGTTTCAAATTATTTTTGTTCGTTGTGTTTTGTCGATGATTTTATTGTTTTGCCTTCTTTCGTAAGCTGGTTGTTTATGAAATAATAATAATAAAATTTCCTCAGAATCGTAAGGGGAGAGTCAGCACCCTTATCGTACAATAGGCTTTTTATTCCTTTTTTATTACTAAAGAGAGATGCAATGGTTCTGGGGAGTGGTTAGTACCTGATAACCATGGTTTGGAAGAGGACACTTTTTATTTTATTGGATGTTAAAAAGCGGATGATGGGGGGAGCATGGTATTCGTGGTCAGAATTTTATTATCACAACAGACAGTGATGCTTAAATTGTAAATTCCTTTAAAAAAAAAAAGCATTTGTAAGTGGTCTTATACCCTCTTTTGCAGACATAGGTCTCTCACATAGAATCGTAGAGTCGGGAGAGGGTCCTCCAGAGTCTTCTAGTCCAACCCTCTGCAATGCAGGATTTTTTTTCCCTACCCAATGTGGGGCTCAAACCCACGACCCTGTCGTGGAATTTTCTAGTGTGGAGATCCTAAATTAGGATTTGTGTGTGTGTAATAGTCTCTTTTTTTGACTAAATTCTTTTCTTTTTTTAAAAAACCTTTCTTATAGGGAAGAACCTCTATACGAACGAATACGTAGCGATCAAGTTGGTAAGTGATCTTCTGATAATAGGTTGATTTCTCTGGGTTTCTCTGATTTTAAACAGGTCTGTCTCTTATGTCTCCCCATCCTCATCTTTAGGTAGGGACCATTTCCCCCCAATATATTATTATTATTATTATTAATTAATTAATTAATTAATTACCTATTCGCTCCATAGGGCACACCGGACCATAGGGCGCACTTCGTTTTTAGAGGAGGAATTGGTCTAAAAGCCCTATTTTTTGAGGATCAGCTAAAGGTTTTGCAGCTTTTTTTTGCAAAGGGAAAAGCCCTGTTTTTTTGAGGGTCAGCTAAAAGTTTTGCAGCTTTGTTGCAAAGGGAAAAGCACTGTTTTTTTGAGGAACAGCAAAAAAATTGCAGCTTTTTTTGCAAGGGGGGAAAAGCAAAGAGGAAAAGCCCCGATTTTTATGGGGTTCAACTCACATTTCTGCAGCTTCTAAAGGAAAGGGAGCCTTTTCTACAGTTTCCAGACAGATAATCTAATCAGCCAGTCACATGTCGCTGGGGAAACAAACAACCTCCCTCTGCAGCACATTCAACAATGGAGGCCTGGGCAAGAGGGGGCGCTGAAAGGGAGCCAGGACTCTTATCTCTCTCCCGATCTCTTGCTGATCAGCTGCTGAGCGGGGTCCTTTCAACACCCCCTTTTCTCTTTGTAAAATAAAAAGCATGATCCTCTTTTGGCCCCTGGGCAATTCAGCTCCAGGGACCACCATTCGCTCCATAAGACGCACAGATATTTCCCCTTACTTTTTAGGAGGGAAAAAGTGCGTCTTATGGAGCGAAAAATACGGTATCTGGTTGGCCACTGTGAGAACAGGATGCTGAACTAAATGAGCCACTGGCCTGATTGAGCAGGCAGGCTCCGACGTTGCCCCGTTTGCACCGGAAAATAAAGGGATTTTTGCAACTCTCCATTCTCTCTCCCTCTCTCCAGGAACCCATCAAGTCCAGAGCTCCTCAGCTCCACCTGGAATACCGGTTCTACAAACAGCTGGGAAATGCAGGTGGGTAGTGGGCTGGCCGGTCTTGTGTGTAATACACGCTCCCCGGAGGGGCTTCGGAAGAAACGTTTTCAAACCGGGCGCTAGTCCTCATGATGTTCCAAGGAGCGGCTTGGAAGGGCTGTTTTGCCACACAGCCTCCGGGGCAGCTGTAAAAGTTTTGAGACGGGTATTTTCAAGGTGCCCTGAAGAAGATGGTAACTAAAGGAATTCCCCCCCCCCCAGTGTTGATTTTTCGACGTAAGCCGTGCTGCTGCTTCGCTCCTTTTCTCAGCCTTCGCCTTCCCTGTCAGCAGGACGGGCGACAGTCGCGCTGGCCTACCTTCCAGGGCGTTTGCTAAGCATTAATAATATTGACAGTCTCTCTACTGCTGTTCTTCCCGTCGACGCCAGGCAGGGACGTTCCCTGAATTCGGCGCCTCCCGAAAATACGTTTGCTTAGGCAAGTCAACCCCAGACATTGACGTGTTTCAATCTCTCGTTAATTCTGCTGCTGATTTTAGCGACCTCTTAAAGCTTAAAGCCTACTTCCCAACTCTCTTTTTGTCTGTAATTTCAACGCTCCTTACGAAACTGCTCAGGTTTCGTTACAGCCAGCGGTGGGTGAATTTTTATTAAGTAAAAACAAGACTGTGTGTTGATAGCCCTTAACCTTTTCACAACAGCACTTGGGGGAAGACGCTGAAATAATGGGACTCAGTTGTTAGTGAGATTACTGTTTAACTTTTAAAATGGGACTTAAAAGCCCTTTTTTTCCACTTCATGGTCTTGGAGGCTGAATCTAGGCAGTGTAATAAACTCAGATATGTAATAAGCTAGGTGCCAAACGTCTCCTTGAACCAGGGTTACAGTCACCAAAACGGAATGTCTCATTGCCCCTTTTGGGCAGGGTGGATCTGATTTAAATCAAACTGATTCAAATCACGATTTAAATCACTAGTCAGTAAGGCTCAGGGTGGATTTAAATCAAACTGATTTTTTTTTAAAATTTAAATCGGATTTTTTTATTTTTTATTTTTTATTTTTATTTTTGCTTTCAATCCACCCTGAGCCTTACTGACTAGTGATTAAAATCGTGATTAAAATTGGTTTGTTTTAAATCAAATCCACCCTGCTTTTGGGCAAGATGGCTCTAAAGTCTTAATTTTCTGAATGACGGACTGACTGTGATTGTTTATCAGTTAAGCATCTGGCTAGTTCAGAGGACAACCTTGAGTCAGGTTAAGAGCTTTGGGAACTTAAAGAAGAATAGTCACTTGATGCAGTCTGCATATATACTGGCCTATTCCGACCTCTTTTTCTTAATGGTGACTCAGACCATTCATAACGTAGGAATATTCTTCCCAACTCTGAGCAGGGCAATAGGGGAACTGAAGGCAAGCGACAACAATTCACTATAACGCTCTTCACTACTGCTGCTCAGGCTGCACAGAAAAAGCGTTTTGTTTCCTGAAATTCATTCCGACCGTGCCGATAAAATATATTGGAGAGAATTCTACAAGGGGGGGGCGGTATTGGTGTTTGAAAACAGTGCAGATCCAAGGATCCCCGTCCTGGTGCCCATGCATCTTCACTTGGTGGACGATAGCCAGGTGCAAAATGTGAATCTCAAAACGCTGCTCACGAGGAAGCGTGCATCTAAAAAATAATAACCCGGAAAGGAAGTTTTCTCAGCCACAAGGAGCATCCTGGAAATTCAACTGAACCGATGTTGAAATATAATTTTGTTAAGAAACCTGAAGCCTTTTTACTAGGTATTATAGGTACAGACATTGAAAAAAAGGACATTAAGCTTTTCCAATACGCAGTGACTGCAGCTAGGATTTTGCTAGCACAAAGGTGGAAACAAGAAGAATTACCGACGAAAGAAGAATGGACAGTGAAACTGATGGAATATGCAGAACTGGATAAAATGACGGGAAGAATCCGGGAACAGCGGGACCAGAAATTCATCAAAGACTGGTTAAAGTTTACGAACTATTTGAAAGACAATTTGCAATTGAATACGCTAATAGGACTTCAAGAAGTTTTGTAGTTAATGTGTAGAAATATTATTGTAAGTATGGTAGTTAGAGTATGTATGAGATTTATGATAATGTAAGCAATGGTAGATTAAAGAAGTATAATACTAAGATATAATTTTGAAAGCCATGTGGAAGGTCTGAGGGAAGTCACGGCTATGTTAGCCAAAACTGGAAAATGTATGTGAATGTATGTTTGATTTTCTTGTTGTAGTATAGTATAAAATAATAAAATAATAATATTATTATTTTTTTTAAAAGGAAATTCAACTGAACCGAAATTGTCCCTGAGTTCGCTTGGCGGTATTCAGTTGAGAAGCTCTTAACTGCCTCCCCCTCTTCTCCACAGAAGGGATACCTCAGGTCTATTACTTTGGGCCCTGTGGGAAATACAACGCGATGGTCTTGGAGCTGCTGGGCCCCAGCCTGGAAGACCTCTTTGACCTCTGCGACCGGACCTTCACCCTCAAGACGGTCCTTATGATTGCCATCCAACTGGTGAGCGGGCAACCACAACAACACAACCACAACAACACCCTTTTTTGGAAGGACTTGTGCAACCCCGGTGCCCTTGCCAACTGTGCAGTTGTTCCGCCCACCCCTCCTCTGCCTGCTTTGGCAGCCAGTCCAACACGTGACATTTCATTTCATTTCATTATTTGTCATGGATTGGTTGGGTGCCGAGGAACGGTGGGAGGAACTGGTTGGGGGAGCCACCAAGGGGAGAAGGCTCAGAGCCCGAGGAGGGGTGGTGGGACGATGACGGGTGGTCAGACTGGGAGGAGGAGGTGTCGCAAGCTGGAGAGGCAACAGGGCTTAGTGAGCGGGGAGAGTTTGTGGAGGAGAGCAGTCCAGAATCAATCAATCAATCAATTTATTGCATTAGCCCTATGGCCATAGCACATAGTAAAAGACCAGGCAGTAGCCTGACACGATTATGCAAAGAATACAACAGATACAGTTAAAACAATTGGAAGTAAAATCGTACTGGATAAAACAAATAAAATAAAAAGCAATAGCAGGGCATGACGACTGTCCATGTCAGGAATATACATAAGACTAAGGCTAAGGGAAGTTGGCCCAAAAGGTGGTCCTGAGTTCCAGGGCCTGTAATATGTAGATGGCCACTCCACGTGAAACCAAGGGGTTGGCATCCGGCAGTAGGCATTTCATGCGGTCATCGTCCCTGGCGATAGTCGGCAGGATTAGAGGGAGAAGCCTAGATCTTATTGAGGCATATAGTGGGCAGTAGAGGAAGAAGTGAATAAAGTCCTCTATCTTTCCATTGTTGCATGGGCAGAGTCGAAGATCCAGAGGGGTATTGGAAAATACACCCTGTAAGAATGCTGTGGGAATGGCATGAAATCGAGCCGGTGTAAAGGCCCTTCTTAGCGTAGGATTTATCAGATCACGTAGTCCAGAATCAGAGGTGGGAGAGGAGGGGGGTCAAGAGGCAGAGATGGCGGAGAGTCACAAGTGTCTACTGCTCTTGTGCCTTCTGTTCGCCCAGAACCAGAAGAGGTATGAAAAGGGCAGAGGAAAAGTCAGCTTCATGCAGGCCCAGTCTCTGATTGCTTGGGGAAAACCCTGAGAAGGAAAGGACTTAGACGGCTGCGGGGAGGCGAGGACCTTGAGTCTTAGCATGGAGTAAGAATTGCTGTGCTCATTAGGCCTGCCTCTCCTTTGCAGATCCTAGTTTTTTTCTGATAAAGAGTTAGCTTTATTATAATGGTTAACGTGCTCAGTGTGGTCTACTGCAGGCTGGCTCCTGATGTTATTTATTGGTTGAGTTTGTATTACCACCCTTCAGCCAGAGATCTCAGGGCAGTTCACAACGTAAAAATACAAGATAGAAACGCAAAATTCATAACAAGAACAAAACAATACAATAACCCCACCTACCCCCTCCCGCAGAAACATTTGAATGGGTTTAGGACAGGGGTGAGCAAACGTTTTCGGCAGGGGGCCAGTCCACTGTCCCTCAGACTTTGTGGGGGGCCGGACTATGAATGAATTCCTGTGCCCCACAAATAACCCAGAGATGCATTTTTAAATAAAAGGACACATTCTACTCATGTAAGAAACACGCTGATTCCCAGGCCGTCTGCAGGCCAGATTTAGAAGGCGATTGGGCTGGATCCGGCCCCCGGGCCTTAGTTTGCCTACTCATGGAATAGGATGTCAGCCAGCCAAAGGCCTCATTAAAGATGAACGTTTTTGCCTGGCGCCTAAAGGTGTCTAATGAAGGCGCCAGGTGAGCCTCCCTGGGGAGAGCATTCCACAAATGGGGAGCCACTGCAGATAAGGCCCCGTTTTCCTGTTGCCGCCCTTTGGACCCCATGCAGAGGATTCTGCAAACGGGGAGCCATTTTAGACAAGCGACCCCTGGGATGTTGCCCAGTCTAAAAAAAACAACAGATTCCCCTCCCCATTGAAAATGCATACAGGTGAAACTCGAAAAATTAGAATATCGTGGAAAGGTTCATTTCTTTCAGTAATTCAACTTAAAAGGTGAAACTAATATATGAGATAGACTCATGACATGCAAAGCGAGATATGTCAAGCCTTTATTTGTTATAATTGTGATGATTATGGCGTACAGCTGATGAGAACCCCAAATTAACAATTTCAACTTTGGGGTTTTCATCAGCTGTGCACCATAATCATCACAATTATAACAAGCAAAGGCTTGACATATCTCGCTTTGCATGTCATGAGTCTATCTCATATATTAAACTCCAGTAGCTAATGAAAACAATTGCTTACATAAATGGACTTTTCCACGATATTCTGATTTTTTGAGTTTCACTTGTACATGTGGAAGAATGGAATCATTTTTCGGACATGAGATATGAGTAACAGAAGGAATTGGAGGTTATTGAATTGTTTTTATCATACGAGAGTTAGAAGACTGGGAGAAATAAAGCACCCCAAGGAAAACGGATGGGGAGGCAGACAAAAAGAAAAGAAAAAACTTGCGTATCAGAGTGCATATGTGAAACTTTTGAACATTTAATAAAATATAACTTGGGGAAAACGTGTAAAGGGGCACAGACTCTCAAGTGCTACTTTGCGCATGGCACAGAGGCTCTGGCGACTTTCCTTGACATGAGTCAACAGTGTGAACAAACTTGACATGAGTCAACAGTGTGATGCAGCAGCTAAAAAAGCCAATGCAATTCTGGGCTGCATCAATAGGAGTATAGCGTCTAGATCAAGGGAGGTAATAGTACCACTGTATTCCGCTCTGGTCAGACCTCACCTGGAATACTGTGTCCAATTCTGGGCACCACAGTTCAAGAAGGATACTGACAAGCTGGAACGTGTCCAGAGGAGGGCAACCAAAATGGTCCAAGGCCTGGAAACGATGCCTTATGAGGAACGGCTTAGGGAGCTGGGTATGTTTAGCCTGGAGAAGAGAAGGTTAAGGGGTGATATGATAGCCATGTTCAAATATATCAAAGGATGTCATATAGAGGAGGGAGAAAGGTTGTTTTCTGCTGCTCCAGAGAAGCGGACACGGGGCAATGGATTCAAACTACCCATTCGGCAGCACCCCAGTGGGCAATCTATGGAAAATATTGGGTAATCACTGGGCAAATGTTTACCTCCGGCTTTGCCATTTGGCAGACTATGCACACTAGGATTCTATTGTTCCCTTCCCAGTAGGTGCTCAAGATGGTCTTCTCCAACACTTCACACCTATTCACATGTTACCCAGAGTCATTGTTGTTGTTGTTCAGTCGTTCAGTCGTGTCCGCTCCAGAGAAGCGGACACGGAGCAATGGATTCAAACTACAAGAAAGAAGATTCCACCTAAACATTAGGAAGAACTTCCTGACAGTAAGAGCTGTTGGACAGTGGAATTTGCTGCCAAGGAGTGTGGTGGAGTCTCCTTCTTTGGAGGTCTTTAAGCGGAGGCTTGACAGCCATCTGTCAGGAATGCTTGGATGGTGTTTCCTGCTTGGCAGGGGGTTGGACTGGATGGCCCTTGTGGTCTCTTGCAACTCTAGGATTCTATGACTCTTTCCGCAGATCACCCGCATGGAGTACGTCCACACCAAAAGCCTGATCTACAGAGACGTCAAGCCGGAGAATTTCCTTGTGGGGCGCCCTGGGAGCAAGCGCCAACACGTAATCCACATCATTGACTTCGGCCTGGCCAAAGAGTTCATCGACCCCGAGACCAAAAAGCACATCCCGTACCGAGAGCACAAGAGCCTGACCGGCACGGCGCGGTACATGAGCATCAACACACACCTGGGGAAAGGTGAGCTGGAGGAGGCAGCCCCTTGAAATGGGGAGGGGGAGGCTGTGGGGCTGGGCAAGGGACAGGGGGGGACAAGGAAAAACAGGTTGGGTATGTGTGGCAGAGACGAGAGAAAGAGAGAACGTTGCAGAGAGAGAAGAGAGCATAACTCTGTAAACGGTGCAGCCCTCTCCGAATCGCTGCATCCGTGCCGGACACAGAAACTGTTATTTTAAAGGGTGGGGTGGGGTGGAGGGAGGCCAGTGTAAAGATATTCTGTGTTGTTCTTCGGGTTTAAATAAGAAAAAAAGTTGCTAAAATGATGACAACTGAAAATGTCCGCTGTTGTCTCTTGCACAGAACAAAGTCGCAGGGACGACCTGGAGGCATTAGGTCATATGTTCATGTACTTCCTCCGGGGGAGCCTGCCCTGGCAGGGCCTGAAGGTGAGTTTCACTGTGAAAATGGAAAAGCTTTTTCTCAGCCGCCACTGAGCCCCTTGGGCTTGCCGATCGGAAAGTCGGCGGTTCGAATCCCTGCAACGGAGTGAGCTCCCGTTGCTCGGTCCCAGCTCCTGCCAACCTAGCAGTTCGAAAGCACGTCAAAAGTGCAAGTAGATAAATAGGTACCGCTCCGGCGGGAAGGTAAACGGCGTTTCCGTGCGCTGCTCTGGTTTCCGTCACAGTGTCCCGTTGCGCCAGAAGTGGTTTAATCCTGCTGGCCACATGACCCGGAAAGCTGTCTGCGGAGAAACGCCGGCTCCCTCAGCCTGAAGCAAGATAATAATATAAATAATAATAATAATAAAATTGTTATTTATACCCCGCCCTTCCCAGCCAAAAAAAACCGGGCTCAGGGCGGCTAACACCTAATTAAAATCACAGCAAAAACATAAACACAATCAATTTAAAATAACAGATTAAAATACAAATTTAAAAATTCAATATTAAAACTGCAGTCTCATTTTCAAATAACCCACCAATAAAAGAATGAAGCATAAATATCAAACAGAAACCAACCCAAAGGCCAGGTGGAACAGCTCCGTCTTGCAGGCCCTGCGGAAAGATGCCAAATCCCGCAGGGCCCTGGTCTCTTGTGATAGACTGTTCCACCAAGTCGGGGCCAATACTGAGAAGGCCCTGGCCAGATGAGCACTGAAACCCCTTCGGCTGGACTTAACTGTCCAGGGGTCCTTTACCTTTACGTTTTTTACCCACACACATCCAGGCAATTCTGCCTTCACTTATTCCTTTGCAGCTCACCCACATAAAAATAAACAATAATAAATTATTGAAGGTTTGTAACATACTGAGCATTAAAATCCGAACACGTTTATATAAAAGGGTAATAAAAAGCATTATATCCAGGGGAAAAAAAGAGAGAGAAGAAGAATAAAGAGAAAGAAAATATAAAACAGATCCTTCCAAAACAGTTATATAAATAAAAGGGGGGAGGGGAATAAGTAAAAAAATAGAAAAACAGATAAAAGGAAGATAAGTAGCCTCCCTACCTGGCCATTATCTGTAACAAGAATTATTCAGAGTGTTTCAACATATGCCCGATTGGGGTTTTGTTTATTTTAAACCCTACACAAACAGTTTACAGAAAAATATAAAAGAAGAAGATCGTCAACAAGAAAAATTAACAACAATAATTTAAACCCTTCAGAAAGTTAAAATAACGATAGATAGACTGAAAACGGATAAAAACTAGCCTACAGCTTTCTAAACATCCAGATAAAGGTAAAGGGACCCCTGACCATCAGGTCCAGTTGCGAACGACTCTGGGGTTGTGGCGCCCATCTCGCTTTACTGGCCGAGGGAGCCGGCGTCCAGCTTCCGGGTCATGTGGCCAGCATGACTAAGCCGCTTCTGGCGAACCAGAGCAGCGCACGGAAATGCTGTTTACCTTCCCACCGGAGCGGTACCTATTTATCTACTTGCACTTTGACGTGCTTTCGAACTGCTAGGTGGGCAGGAGCTGGGACCGAGCAACGGGAGCTCACCCCGTCAGCGGGGATTCGAACCGCTGACCTTCTGATCGGCAAGCCCTAGGCTCTGTGGTTTAGACTACAGCTTTCTAAACATCCAGGTAGGCTTCCCCAAACAAGACAAGGAGCTGAAAAGTGTACAGTGACATCAAGGGGCAGGGAGTTCCGAAGGTGCCATGCCCAAAGCCTTCAAGGTGCCTACAGACTAGAGGACTGCCGGTTCCGTCCCTTCAGCAAGCAGAGCGTTGGCTGAACGTTCTGTGAGGTCACAGCAACTCAGCCAATGACTGAAGAGGGGGGAACGGCCTTGCAGGCAGGTAGTTCTTTGTAGCTGGGGGCAGTTACCCATCTCTCGGCTGTCACATTCCCATGGGATGTGATTTGGGGGACCTCACAGGCGTGTTCCTTTCTCCCTCTCTCCCACCCCGAATTCTCATTGCAGGCGGACACACTGAAGGAGCGATACCAGAAGATTGGCGATACCAAAAGAGCCACCCCTGTCGAAGTGCTGTGCGAAAACTTCCCTGGTAAGGGCTGGGCGGAGGGAGGAATGCGCTGGCTTGGCTACGATTCCTGCGTTGAAGGGGGTCAGACTGGATGACCCTCGGGGTGTGTGTGCCCCCCCTTGCTGAGTCTACAGCCCCACGATTCTGCAACCTTTCTTAGAAAGGGGACCAAAGTAACGTCGTGGAGGGAGTGGGAGGCCACAAAAATCGGCCTCTGAATAGAACCTCCATGTTCAGGAGCACTCTACCACCAGATCCCTGTTTCTTCAGGGTGGCATGTGTTGGGGTGTCGCCTTTGGGTCCCTCTGAAAGGCTTCCTCAGGTGCGTCCAGGTGGCCACAAGATGCCATGATGCCCCTCCAGGTGTGTTGCCAGACGCCAAACTCCCAGCAGCCCTCCTGAGATGCCTGCATCCCTCCGAATATCACTGGGGGGGAGGCCATCCCGCAACCCCACAAAACTCTGCTTGAATATCCCATTGGAGAAAGTCTGATTTAAAGGCCACCCGGCACACACGTCCCGCTTCTCCTCCACCTGCAACAGGGTTTCCACAAACTTGGGTCTCCAGCTGTTTTTGGACTAGCTTGCAGGTCAGGAATGATGTGAATTGCAGCACCAAAGCGGCTGGAGAGCCAAGTTTGGGAAACCCTGCCCTACAAGTTTGCCCCACTGATCCAGTTTGGCCCTTTGGATTGGTTTCCCTTGGTGAGATTGCGTGTGCTCTGACCATTGGGCGTGTGCTCTGACCATTGCCTCTTCCGCCTTCCGCAGAGGAGATGGCCACGTACCTCCGATACGTCCGCCGCCTAGACTTCTTCGAGAAGCCGGATTACGACTACTTGAGGAAACTCTTCACGGACCTCTTTGACCGGAACGGCTACGTCTTTGATTACGAATACGACTGGGCAGGGAAGCCTTTAGTGAGTTGTTTTCGGGGGGCGTGGGGGGGAGCGGCTGGCTTTGGGTTGGAGAACTTGAGGGGCCGCATTTGCTCATAGGCAGCCCTTTTGAGGGCCGGAGCAAATGCAGGCAGATGCAGCTCCTGACCCTTAAATCCACAGGTGGATTTAAAAAATAAAAATTAAAAAATCAGCTATATATTTCGAAAAGTTGGTTGTTCGTTCTGCATTTGAACACCTCTGGTATATTGGCGCCAAATTTTGCTGGACACAGTTGGACGCCATGCTTGTGGGCCTTTAGAAACGGCAATTGTGTCCGCCAGATTTTGCACTGTGGTTCCTGAGATCGAAAAGCAGGAGTTTGCCTGTATGCGGTGGAACCTTTTGAAACGGTGGTGATTTGAAGCTGCGCAGGTTGTTTGGTTTCTTAGAAATCTCAAGCTGGGTGGGTGGGGAGAGGGAAAAGAAATATACCGTATCTCTTTTTAGATAATTGTTGGGTTGGAAGGGACCCCCAAGGGTCATCTAGCCCAACCCCAACCCCCGCAATACAGCAATTATTGAATTCCGAATGGACCTTTACTTGAAGACGTCCAAGGAAAGAGACTCCATCACCTCTTAACACCTCTCAAATTTCTATCCTCCCCCCCCCACCTTATTCACCTTTCCCCCAAACTTCTCCACCTGTTTGGGAGGGTCCATGGCTCTGTGACAGAGCAGCTGCTTGGAATGCGGAAGGCCCCAACCCCTGATTTTTCCAAGTATGGCTGGGAGTGCCACCCGCACTCTGATACAGAAGAAAACATTTTGGACGTAGCTCCATCAGACTCTTAATCTCGGGGTCGTGGGTTCGAGCCCCACGTTGGGCAAAAGATCTCTGCATTGTAAGGGGTTGGGCTAGAGGACCTTCGGGTTCCCTTCCAAGCCTGCGATTTGCAAAGGAGCGCGGTATACCGTCGGCATTCACGATCTCAAGCTCCTGTCTCGCTTTTCTTCCTCCCCTTGCAGCCGACCCCCATTGGCACAATTCAGAGCGATTTACAAGTCCAGGCTCCAAACAGGGAAAAAACTCAGCAGTACATCAAACAGCAGGTAAGCGGGGTTCTCCCCCCCCCCCCATGCCCCAGGGGTTGATATTGGGATGTGGGGCAGTCAGAGGGGTGGCGATGGGGTGGGAGAGGAGGCTGGCCAGAGGCAAAGTGAGTTGTGGGCAAGCCTGCAAAGTTCCTCCACTTCTGCCAAAACAGGGAACGTTTAATCTCTCTTTCGATCCCCACTAGAGTGAATGGGGGTCACAGAGGGGTAAGGCTGTCGAATCCTGCATGGAGCACGGGTGAGCCATGAGGGCCAGCTCCTTGCGGAGGCGGGAGCAGAGGCTTGGCGCCACCTGGTGGGAAGAGATGGAGGCGCCTCGGTGGCCGAGGAAAAGTCATTTCTGAATAGAAGTGAATGCGATGGAGGAATGGTTGCCTGGGTGCAGTGGAAAAGCATTGGTCCATATATCTTAGTTCTGTCTACACTGGCTGGCAGCAGCTCTGCAGGTAGAGAGGACTGTTTCCCTTTCAACAAGCTGAATTAATGGCTTGCTTTTAACGGGTATGCAAAGGATTGATCCCCTGGCTCCTTCCATACGAACAAAGGAAGATTCTAGTCCTCATGGTGTTGAACGATGGGCTGATTTAAACGGGAAGGTGCGGAGGAGCTGCCTTCTAGCAAAGTTTCGGAGGCTACAGGACAGGGACAGACTAAACCTGGGATGCCGGGGTTTGAACCTGGGACCCTCTGCATGCCGAGCAGGTGCTCTGACCCCTGAGTTGATTTGCTAGGGACATAGCCTTATTCCGAGTCAGCCCCTGGGTCTGTCTAAATCAGGCACGGCCAAACTTGGCCCTCCAGCTGTTTTGGGACTACAACATCATCCCTAGGTAACAGGACCAGTGGTCAGGGATGATGGGAATTGTAGTCCCAAAACAGCTGGAGGGCCAAGTTTGGCCGTGCCTGGTCTAGAACAAGGTTTCCCAAACTTGGCCCTCCAGCTGTTTTTCGACTACAACTCCCATCATCCCTAGCTAGGCGATGATGGGAAATGTAGTCCAAAACCAGCTGGGGACCCAAGTTTTGGAAACGGTGCTCTAAATCCCCAAGAGCCTGTCCCTTGGGGATTTTGGTGGCATTTCATTGAATCATAGAGTTGGAAGGGACCCCCAAGGGTCATCTAGGCCAACCCCCTGCAATGAAGGAATTCACAATATGTGTTTTGAGTGTGTGTGTGTGTGTGTACCCCTGGCATCTTTGGGAGGCCGTGCCGTTTGTCAGAGTTTCCCAAACTTGGGTCTCCAGCTGTTCTGGGACTACAATTCCCATCATCCCTGACCACTGGTCCTGCTAGCAAGGCATTCTGGGATTTGTAGTCCCCCCCAAAAAACAGCCAGAGACCCACATTTGGGAAACCCTGTATTTGGAGGCACATCTGCCCTGTGTGTGCTTAGTGAAACTCCGCAGCGGCTGTGAATCCAACGGGATTCAGTCCCTTCCAGATGACGCTGGTCACTTTCAGGGTTGGGGTACCTGTGGCGTTGCAGATGTCTGGGTGCCAGCAACCGGCAGGGACACTGGGAGCTGGAGCCCAGCCATGCTGGGAAACCCACCTGCAAGGCAAGAAGGGGCAGCGGAGACCTCTTTTCCCGGTTTGGGGGAGCAGAACCTTTATCCCTCCAGAGGTGCCTTCCTTTCCGAGAAAGTGGGGGACGCCTCTTTTCAGTTGAGGGATGGAGGAGGCTGGAAGACCTCCAGGTGCACTTGAGCCCAGTGGGCGGTGGGAGTTGTAGTTCAGCTGCACCTGGTGCCCCGCACGCCCCCTGCCCCTCTTCTGGGGGAGTTGCGCCCAGACCTGTTTTATATTCTTTCGTTTTGCATGCTTTTCGTTTTGTTTTCTTTTCTTTCTCTCTCTTTTCCTCTTCCCCCTTTGTCGCCTCCCCCCCACAAACCCCCTCATCTTTTTCGGACCCCTCTCTCGCCTTCGTCACCCCCCCCTTTTGTCTCCTGCCTCCGTCGCTAGCAGTCCCCCGAGGGGACGGAAATGTGGGACCCTCAGGCTGGCCAGCAGCCTGCGGAGGAAGCTCTAGGAACACACCTTGCGGCCAGCAGGCTTGGGGGGTCCGTGCAGGTACATTAGAGGGGCGTATGGGGTGGGGGGGCAGGCATGACCTGCAAACCGCTGTTCAGGCCCCAGCGGCCCCTGCAAACATTGCCACCGTCCCAGATTGCTCTGGCTGACAGTGGGTCTACTCTTGAGTAGGACTCGCGTGGGCTACTCCCTCTCTTTAGGTCCTTTCTGCTTTCTCTCGCCTGTGACCCTCACCCCCAGTGTTGCTTGGAGAAAAAGGGGAGTGCACAGCTCTTCCCTTGATGGTGAATCGGGTCCGCCCATGTGTGCTTCTGAGTCGCCCCGTCTGTGTCCGCGCATGATGTGGCTCCCCCCGCCCCCGTTTTTCTAGGAAGGGGGCTATTGCGGGATGTTTCCGGAGCTGTAGTGGAAATATTGCAAGCCTACTGAGGGTGCATTACACCGATAAATCCTACTTGGAGTACACCCGCAGAAATTACTAGGACTCGAGCCTACTCAGAGTAGACACACTGGAGTCAACAGGCACGAGCCCGGCGTCTGTTCCTATTCCCCGCCCCCCCATTGGCAAACTTCTTTGGTGAAGACGGGGTGGGTGTGTCTGGGTATCTTTAATTTTTAAAGAAAACCTTGGTCACTCTCCTGTCTATTTTACTTATTTCATAAAACCTACATACCATTTGATAATTAAAAACAAAACAAAATAAAATAGAAAATTCCTTCCAGTAGCACCTTAGAGACCAACTAAGTTTGTTCTTGGTATGAGCTTTCGTGTGCATGCACACTTCTTCAGATACACTGAAATGGAAGTCACCAGACCCTTAAATATAGTGAGAGGAGTGGGGAGGGGTATTACTCAGAAGGGTGGTGGGAATGGGTGATTGGCTGATAGGTGTGGAAAACCTGTTGACTGCAATTTTTACAGGGTCTTACAGGGAAAGGCAAGGGGTGAGATGGCTAAAGATAGCTTTGTCATGTATAATGAGATAAGAATCCAATGTCTTTGTTCAGACCAGGTTTCTCCATGGTTTTAAGTTTGGTAATTAGTTGCAATTCAGCCACTTCTCTTTCCAGTCTATTTCTGAAATTCCTTTGTATTAAGACAGCTACTTTGAGATCTTTATAGAATGTCCTGGGAGATTGAAGTGTTCTCCTACTGGTTTCTCTGTCTTGTGATTCCTGATATCAGATTTATGTCCATTTATCCTTTGGCGTAGGGTAAATCCTCTGATTCCCCCCCATTCCCACCACCCTTCTGAGTAATACCCCTCCCCACTCCCTCACTATATTTAAGGGTCTGGTGACTTCCGTTTCAGTGTATCTGAAGAAGTGTGCATGCACACGAAAGCTCATACCAAGAACAAACTTAGTTGGTCTCTAAGGTGCTACTGGAAGGAATTTTTATTTTATTTTGTTTTGACTATGGCAGACCAACACGGCTACCCACCTGTAACTTAAAAAAAAACAACCCTTCACAAAGCTGTTTGGAAACAGAATAAAATTATCTATCTATCAACCAAGAATTCTGGGATTCTCTCTGTCATTACAAATCCGCAGCAGGGTTTTTTAAAGGTGGGTTTCCTGTGACAGCAACTTGTTCCCTGAGAGGCAGGATTCAGGAAAAAACACTTATTTTCTATCGGCAAACCCAGAATGAGGGATAAAGTTTCACCATCAACAGGGTTGACTTTCTTCCACGATCGTGGTTTCAAGAGTTCAGTGAGATATCCTTCCAGCTTTTGCCGTTTATTACCAAATACATACAAAAAAGATTTCATTTTCTTACCACACCAAGAACAACAACAACAATCATATATTACATTATTTAATAATAGTATTAACAGTAACAATGTTAATAATAATAATATTTAACAGCCACAATAATAATACCCCAGTACTCTGCAGAATTCCACTGTTGGTACGGCCTTTTATGGAGGAGGCGAGAGCTCTGGAATTCTGCAAACGGGAAACTAAAATTGTACAAGCTTTGTCCTGTTGCAATGTTTTGGGATATTGATTGTTTGTGTCTGCAAAGGGATTTTAGAGATTGAAGGAACCTGCTCTCAGGTGAGGGGCTAGGGAAGAGAAGTTGGGGTGTGTAATGGGTTATTTTGGGGGGTTGAGGGCACCCGGCGATAGGATGGGCACATGAGACACCTTGGACACCCCAAAAAGTGCTAAACTTTGATTTCTGGCAGTGGTTTCTTAATCCTTACAAGTTTGCGCATGAAATTCAGAATTTCGAATGTTCAGAGTTTCCCCTCTCCATGAGGACTGAAAACTTGGGGTATCCATTTGGTTTCCAGTTCATCTTCCAATGTTCTTAAAAGCCGGAACGGTGTAATGCAGTGCAGCGAGAGCCACAAAAAATGTTTTCTGGAGAAAGCTACCGGTAACAGCAAGGTGGTGTTGCTGGTTAAATGCACAGCCTTGAGAGGGATTTGAACCAGCCGCAGCAGCTCTCTCTAAAAAGTGGAACATAAACCGCGTCGGTTGGAGCTGTCCTGTGATTATGTTCATTGACGAACCCCTGTGTGGTACTAAGAAAATGAGCTGGCCTTTTGCAGTAATGCACCCCCCTCCCCAAATCCCACCCTCTCCTCCGGATTTCTTCCCCCGATCCACGGTTTGCAGGCAGTAGCCAAACCGTGGCTTGCAGTGCAAGCGGTTCCCCACGGGACGTTTTCGAAACCTCGTGCAATCGCTTTAGAGGTGGTGGGAACTGTCTTTGGACTTTTTGACTCTGCACCCCGCGTTTCTACCCAAGTCTGGTCGCCGTTCACCTCCGAACCAAAGGGCTCAGCACCTGCCCTTGAATTCCCCGCTTCCCTCCACTTTGCGGAACAGATTCTGCTCCAAATGCCAAGCTCCGTGTGTCATTGCGCTGCCTTTGGGGGAGGCCTGTCTTGGGGCCAATGCGCCCTGACCTCTGCATTTCTGTGCAAAACCCCAGGGGCAGAGGGGGTGCAAGCGCCGGGCACACCTCCCTCTCCCCCCACCTCACCTGCCTCCTGTTCCTACCTCCTCAGGTCATGAGTTCGACCAACGGGGAGCTGAACACAGATGACCCCACTGCCGGACACTCAAATGCCCCCATCACCGCCCCCGCCGAGGTCGAGGTGGCAGATGACACAAAGTGAGTAAGCCATGTCTTCATGGACGGGGGGAACGCAGAGTCTCGGTTGGCCTGGGGGAGGAAGCTCAGGTCTGGCCCCCAAGACGCTCTGAACTCTCCCCAAGTCCTGGCCCTGCTTTGCACCCCTGCCTTGCAGCGGGTTGGACTAGATGACCCTGGGGGGGGGGGACGACACCCTCGGATTCTACCGTTCTGTGATTCCACGAGTGCTTTTGCCTCCTTGTAGAGCTTGGCTGCCTATTTCTGGAAGCAGCGAGAGGAGAGTTTTGCTCTTGTGCTCGGGTCCCGTTAGAGGTTCCCCGCTTGGGCCTCATCCGCCTGCAAGGCTCTTAACGCCCTCCTCTCCTCCGTTCTCAGGTGCTGCTGTTTCTTCAAGAGGAGGAAGAGGAAAACCATCCAGCGCCACAAGTGACGTGCTCCCCTTCCCCGCTTTGGCCGAGGCCAGCATCCACTTGGGACTACGTTTTCACCTTCCGCCCTTCTTCCTTTTCACTTCCTGTCTGTGGATAATGGATCTTGATCCTTTGGTCGGATGGGAGACGACGGGCGTGCTCCAGATTTGCAAGGGGTCCCGTGTGGCGTACAGCCCGCTTTTGACTCCACTCGCAGGCTCAACCAGGGAGAGGAGGGGAAGCCTCTCCCGCACTCCCAGCCTGAATATATATATATACATACATATATATATATATTCTATTTTCTTTTCCCTTTCTCCAAGAGACACAGCAACAGAGGGAAGCGGAACCGGCAGGAGGAGGAAGAAAAAAGCATGTTGCTGAACTTTCTTTGGAAGTGCCCACGCCCCTCCTTGGTTTTGCAAAGAGAAAAAAAGCATTAACTGTTTATGCAGCAGCTGCAGTAGCAGCCCCTCTCCAAGGGAAAAAAAAACAACCCACACTTGTCTGGGCTCTTCTCTCCCCCCCCCCTTCCTCACCTTGGTTTCATGGAATTATTTTTTTGGAAGCAAAAAAAGAACCCTGGGAATCAGTTCTTTGCAGAAGATTTGCTGGGAATGTCAGCTGCAGCTAATATTCCCTCCTCTCCCCCCCCCTTTGCTGTTTTCTTTAACTTAATTTAAAAATTGCATCTTAGTCATTGCGTTTGTGGGAAAGTCTCCTTATTTTCTTTCTCCCCCTCCTTCCCTCTTGTTTTTGTAGCGATGTAAATGGTTTTTTTTTTTGCATCATTTTTTTTTAAATTTCATAAAGTATCTTGTTTTAGATTTGCGCCCACCCCACCCCTCTTAAGTTTCTCTCTCCAACCCCTGCCGATATAGTCGTGGCTAAGGTCCTTTTGGGGAGACGGACGGAATGGGGTGTCCTACCCATCTTGAGCTTGGGGGGGGGATGGCGGTTTCATGTCTGGGGAGGAAAGCAGCTCGTTTACACTTCTGACTCTTCATTTCTCAATGCACTTTTTTTTGGGTAGCAATACAAGGAGCACCTGCGTCTTGAAATTAACCGGGCTTTAGAGAATTCTTTGGGGTTCGTTTTGAGGAAAGCTAGATTCTTCTTTAATTTAAAAAAAAAAAAAAGACCCACTGACTCGCTGGGGGGGTCTTGGATCTCAGGAACAGCTGCCCGGCCAAGATGAACCCTCAAAACGACTTCCATTGCTATGAATAATTTTTTTGGGGGGGGGTGGAGTTCAGAAATGAGAGGGTTGGGGGTTGGGCCAAAGCCAAAAACCGAAATCTGAATTATCCGTGCCGCTACGTGCAGATCCTTGCTGGGATCCCAAAGGATCTGCCACTCTGCGGGGGTCGAGCCTAGCCCCTAAAACTTCCAGCTGGAACAGATCTGTAGCAAGAGCTCATTGGGAGGGGGTGCAAAGGAAGGACAATCCCCCCCTGTTGTTTTTGTGTCCCCCCCCCCAAATACAGATCAGACACTCACAGTGACGAATTCCAGCTTCTGCTAAACTGCTCAGCTACGGGGTGTCGTCCGAGAAGTCCTGCTCTCCGCTGCAGTTTTAAATCTTGTGCGTTTTGCTGCAGGGGGCAAGGAAATGGGTGGAAGGAGATTTCCTCCTTGGTGGTTGTTTTGGGGCGGTGGGGAGCGCCCCCCCCGTTTCCTTCTGGGTTTCTTGTCCGTCTTTAAATCCCACCGAGGGTGCGGCCAGTTAGGACCACACCTTGGCGAAGGCATGTTTGTGCCCCCCCCTCTCTTCCAGCCAACTGGACCCCCCCAACCACCACCACCACCACCCTTCTAGGTCCTGCAAAGTTTCTGGGCACGATTTTGGGAGGGGGGGGGTCCATTGCTTCCAAACAAGGACTGAGAGGCCTCACTGCTTCTTTATAGACAAATATATTTTTATACAGAGAAGAAGGGGAGGGCATTGCCTTCCCCTGCACCTATTCCAGAGTAGCATGTTGTTTCCTTAAAATAAAAAACAAAACCTGCCCCCCCCCAAAAAACCTACATATGTTGTAACCACAATACTTGTTAATGTTAGGCTATGGTTGGGTGGGGCGGGGCTGTGAATAGACGGCCAGGGAAGTTGGGGGGGGGAATCCTTGGTCTCTTGCACTAAATGGCACCCACGTCGCTGCGACAAGCCCAAATTCTACGTGTCTTAAAACTGCTGCACCTCCTCACCACTGGTAATACCCCCCCCCCGGTTGCTTCGATTCCCACTACCTGTCTCTTTCTCTCTCTCCCCCCCCCACGGAAAAAAAAATACCCACCAAGCTGTGTATGCTTGCCCTCGTCTTGTTCACTTGATAGTGCTAGAGTCAAATTGGTTAACAGTGAGATCTAAGTTTCTAGTCCTCCTCGTTCCTTTGTGGCTGGACAGCAGGACCTCCCCCCCCCCACCCCAAGTTGCGTTGGGGAGTTAGTGCCAGAATGCAAGGCCCACCCCGACCCCCCACCCCGACTCTCTCTCTACAGCGAACCCCTTGCAAAAAAGCCGAAATTAAGTTTTCAGTTGTGTGTGCTTTTAAAGATGGGGGTTTTGGGGGGGTACCCCCTTTTTTCTTTTATGACTGAATGTTTCTTTTACGGCTACTTGGAGAAAAGGCAGGGCGTGGGGAGGAGAAAGAATTAAAAATATTTTTTTTTTCAAATTATCGTCTTGCTCTGCCAGTCTTAGGTTTATAAATTCAGTGCCTCAAAAGAGGGGTGTGTGGTTTTTTTGGGGGGGGAAGGGGGGCATTGGAATGGAAAGATGGGAGGAGGCGTTAAGGTAAAGGGCAGAAGACAATTATAATCCTCGATTCTGGTGACTTTCACTAAAAATAGGGTTACTTAGAGACGTGCAGTGTTTGAGCTTGTTCCCTAAACAGTGCAAAAGAGGGGGGGGGGATTTAAAAAATTCAGCCTTAAATGATATGCTGGGGGGTGGTGGTAATGTAGTTCCAGTCCCAGGAGGGTGTAAAAGAAATTAAAATTAAAATGTTTATGTAAAAAGAGTGCATGTGAGTGTGCTTGGATTACCAGTTGCAATGTGGGATATTCTGGTTTTAAAGAGGGCAGACTTTGAAAAGGTTTACGTTGACATAGCAGAGATCGACATCAAGGTGTGGTTTTTTTGCCGTTTGGGCCCAGATTGTCAGAAGCTTGCGTCGAAATGAATCTTGCAGACCCAGCAACGGTGGTTTGTTTGGTTTTGTTTTAGAAAATAAATGCTTTTTTTTTTTTTTTTGCTTAAAAAAACGGGGGGGGGGGTTGACGCGATCGATTTGAATCTGCGCAGAGACGAGATTCGTTGCCGTGATTCCAAAAAACGCAAGGCAGCGAGAGACACTCTTGTGTTGTCAGTTTTTAGTTAACTGCTTTAAGCAAAACAAAACAAAAAATGTACACAGGTAAATGGCATATAAAAGTTTCTCTGAAGCTTCTTTGAAAGCCATAGAGGATTAGGGGCTTTTTTTTAATTCAAAAAAATTAAAAAAAAAAAAAACAAGGAGAAAAAAAACACCTGAAAAACAAAAAAAAAAAAATTAAAAAAAAAACTTCAAAAATAAATTCTGCAAAGATGTTTCTTTGGGTTTTGGCTGAAATGGGAAGGTGTGGTACTTTATAATGTTTTGTTTCCGGAAGTTCCTATAACCCAGGGTGTAGCATTTCCCAAACTGGTCTCCAGCTGTCGTTAAGACTACAACTCCCATCATCCATAGCTAGCAGGTCAGGGATAATGGGATTTGTAGTCCAAAAGCCGCGAGAGACCCAAGCTTGGGAAAACCCTGGTTTAGAGTGTCACACCAGGACTTAGAAGACCACACTATTTGGGGTTTCAGGCAGCAGACATTCCTAGCCATACTAGTCCTCATGATTCTAAATAAAGGGCTGATTTCGCAGCAACCAAGTTTTCGCACCATAGGTCCAACTAGTTCAGTATTGTCGGCACTGATCGGCAGCAGATCTGCAAGGTTTCAGGTCTCTCCGAGCCTTGCCTGGAAACGTGAATCTGGGATCATGCCTTTGCAAAGCAGATGCTCTTAAACACTGAACTGCAACCCTCCTCCCAAATAGGAACCCCACAAGCGCTGTGCATGAGCCAGCCTTCCCCCTCTGCACTTGGTGGCAATCCAAGGTAGACTGTGCTTGTAGGTGGAGGTGGGTCAGCAAAGCACATGAACGTCTCGAGCTGCTTGCAAGAGGAATGGTTGGGCTCACGCTGCCATCACTGCTTCCCGTTGGCCAGGAAGTTGGGCCAAGAGTGCTCCAGTTGCAGAAAAAGGGGAGTTATTCCACCAGGGTTTCCAACACACATTTTCAGACGGAGCAAAAATCTGGGACCGAAGTACTTTTGCGAAGGCTGAGATGCTCATTGGCTGTAAAAAAAAAAAAAGTATATGAGAGGCCATTGATCCTGGTGTGCGTTGCACGTTCATAAAAGCTGGTTGGTAGACCTGTGTTCTGATTTTTAAAAACCCGAAGATGAGGTCCTGCAAGCTTGAAGCTTGCCCACTTTGGGCATTTACACCCAGCAAAGTGGGTTTCCCTTGCGGTCCATGCTGAAAGTGAGCTGCTGCAAAACTAGTTCTCCCCTCACCCCCCATTTATTGCCAGAAGGAACATTTCTCCTCTCCCACCTATGCCCCAGTTGATCTACTCAACTGGGAGCAGTCCCATGGCTTCTTAAAACATACTAATTTTATTAAGGTTTATCAAAGGTGGTAGCAAATTTATTCATGTACAATATATATTCACTGACATTCTTGTCACTAACCCCCCCTAACCCACATCTTGTAAAAAAAAAATTGCTGCTCCTCCTCCATCGTATCTTCATGATTTCATATTGCTATAATACTTTTGAGGTAGTCCAAAAAAGGCCCCCAATTTTTCCGTAAACACCATTTTCATCTCTTTGTATTACAGTCGACTCCTCAGGTTTTTAAGGGCTATCAAGATAGGGAGCAGTGCTCCTTGAGCTACCCCCATACAGCCTCTCCCCCCCTCCCCGTTGTTGTTGTTGTTCAGTCGTTCAGTCGTGTCCGACTCTTCGTGACCCCATGGACCAGAGCACGCCAGGCACGCCTATCCTTCACTGCCTCCCGCAGTTTGGCCAAACTCATGTTAGTAGCTTCGAGAACACTGTCCAACCATCTCATCCTCTGTCGTCCCCTTCTCCTTGTGCCCTCCATCTTTCCCAACATCAGGGTCTTTTCCAGGGAGTCTTCTCTTCTCATGAGGTGGCCAAAGTATTGGAGCCTCAGCTTCAGGATCTGTCCTTCCAGTGAGCACTCAGGGCTGATTTCCTTAAGAATGGATAGGTTTGATCTTCTTGCAGTCCATGGGACTCTCAAGAGTCTCCTCCAGCACCATAATTCAAAAGCATCAATTCTTCGGCGATCAGCCTTCTTTATGGTCCAGCTCTCACTTCCGTACATTACTACTGGGAAAACCATAGCTTTAACTATACGGATGTGCAGGCACCATTATTTTGCTTTCAGGGTGGCAAGCGTAGGAGTGCCTGTGCGCATGTGAGCAAAATCCTGGGTGGCGCTTCCCAGCTCCCACGACAAAGCAAAAACATGCAGCAGAAAATAAAAATAAAAATGCTTTTCAAAATAATCATTTTATTATTTATACCCTGCCCATCTGGCTTAGAAGTTCTGGAGGCTGAGGTTTTCATTTCGCTTGCCAGGAAATGCAAACGACCTACCTTTACAGCCGCACGGGGAAACCCAAGTACTGGAGAGGAAGTTATTAAAGTCGCTGTGCTGGGTGAAGACATGGGTAGTGCAAAATATGTGGCAGGCGAAGGAGGCAAACAATTCCCTCTCCCTATTGATACGCAAAGGACCAGGCCTGGTCTGCGAACCCCCTGCAGTTTTAAAATTTCCCCGCTTTTGCAGTCTGTGTGCTCTATTACCGCCTCCTTTGGAATCACAAAGAATCCCTTGCAGAAAGACAACCTGCCTTTTATTGGATTTCCTATTTACAAATCAGAAAGCAGAAAGCAACCATGGTGAACACTGAAAATTATATATATATATATATAATATGTATATATAGCACATCTGATACATTCATTATATTTCTGTCATAATTAACATGAGAAAATTTCCAGGTGCGTCGGAACTTCGAGAGGTTGGGGGCTTAGGCATGGTGGGCAAGTGAATTTGTGAACGTCAGGATTCGCACCAGGGCCCAAGAACCACCAACTGTACAGGATTCTGCCTTTGACGCGTGCTAACAAACCACCACCACCCCAAGCACATCCAATAACCAAGAAGGGCGCACTAGTGAGATCCCAATGGTGGGGGGGAGGCCCTGCGACAGCAGTTACATTTAAGCTACCCAGCCACCCAAAAAGTCAGCAGCTGTGTTTGGAACCTATTCAGTGATCTCTATATACAGGCGGGGGTGGGGCTATGTACACAGCTCAAGAAGGGGTGGGGTGGGGTGGGGTGAAGAGCAAATGAAGAGGAGAGGCAGTTGAAAGCCCCTCCAAAATTGATGGGCCGTTTCTGCAGCAACATGCACTAGCGCACTCTTCGGGAGAAGCTGGTAACTGAGGAATGGCTCCATTATCCATACTGGCCATACTGAGGCTCACAAGTGCAGGTAACAAACATAGGGACTTGCACTGGGTGCTCTACCACAAAGAAACTTTTTGCATTTTTTTTTTTAAAAAAAGCCCAACAGCGCCAGCTTTCCAGCCCAGCTAGGGGTTTAGGTGACCATGTGACGACAACTAGGCAAATTGCTTAGGCAGGAGATTTCATGGTGTGTGGGGCGGAAATGGGCAAACGAACTGTCCAATCGGCGCTGGTGGGGATCCCACCTTTAGCACAAAAGCCTTCTAGGTTTGATGCGTTTCTTCTGCCAGGCCGCCAAGATCCCCAGGGTTTTCTAGGGGTGGAGATTCTTAAACCTCTTTTCTGGCTGCTGGGCTTTTCAGGAAACGCAGCTCGTCGGAGCCCTAGCGAGATGCCCTCCCGACTTGGAAAACCAACCCCCCAAAACGAGCAAATCGGCAGTCGCGGCACCAGCTTGTGAATGGGAACCAGACTCAAAAGGAGACCGTAGAAGAGTAAAATGCATTGTTGAGTTGCACTATATTATTATCATTATCATTATTATTAGCAAGCAACATATTGACGATCAGAGTCCAGGGACTTCAGCCACTCCCATTACTCTTCAAACAAGGCAAGTTTTTTGTGGCTGCAAATCACCCTCACCGCCTCACAGTCAGGGATGAGTCCCTCCCATCCAATTTTTTTTAAATCTGTCCCTTGACACGATAAGGTAGTTGTCCGGCGAGGGCAGGAGCAGCCTGGGTCCTGCAGAAAGTGCTTTCTGGATCAAGCCTTGCCAGGCGACAGCCGTCAGAAACATTTCCTCCTTGCCCTGCCGCATCCCCCCCCCCCGTCTGGCCTGATCCTGGCACAGAGGGGGGCTTCTTTTGGCAGGGATACTGTCCACCCGCAACAGCGAGTCTGCCCCCGCCTCCCCACTGCAACAGCTGGATGTAGAAGCGGCTAGGTTCACAATGCAATGGTAGAGCTGAGGTGCCAGCATGGGCAGAAGGAACTGCTAGCCGCCGGCCCGGCCCGGCTCAGGCCAGCGAACGCGTCCAGTCAGTGGGCTCCCGGTGCCGGCCCCACTGGGCCCCCCAGCCCCGGCTAGCAGCCCTCCTGCCAGCGCGGCAGAGGACGGCCTGCGGTTTCAACTGGGAAGGACACACAAGGGGTGTGCATGGAGGGGGAGAGATGAGGCGGGAGGAAGGGAGGCGGCACGTGCCCGTCCGCCCGGCAGCAAGCTATCCCCCCACCAGGGGCCCCTATGTGTAGAAGATGATCTCTGGGATCTGTCCGTCCTCCACGGACGTGCCGTTGTTGTTGCCGGCGGCGTAGCAGAAGGTGAAGCAGGTCTTGGCACCCGTCGTTGGCGACTCGTGGATCACTTTGCGGAGCCCTTTGGTGCCGTAGTGGGAATCGGGGCCCTGGGCGAGAGAAGGGAGAGAGCATGTAAACAGCCCTGCAGGGAGGCCCACCTAGGCCAGCATACTGCTCTCAGTGGCCGACCAGAGGCCCCAGGGGTAAACCCTCACGCAGGACTCAAAGCACAAGAGCAACTCTCCCCCTCCTGGGGTTCTGGGGGGCATTTTCCAAGGCCATCAATAGATTTCTTTGCCACACATCCTCTTTTTAAAGCCGCGCAAGCTGAGGTTAGTGAGCTCCACAGCTGTGATTTTGACCTGAGCCAATTACAAGGCTGGTGACCCCACAAGCAAGAGAGACCTGCGTCTGATATTGGGGCTGAACAGTCCACTAGCCGTAAAGGGTGGCCCACATTTAGGAAGCACTGTTAGAAATTACCCAGGCACGTTTTGCGACTGGCGCAAGTCCAGTTGTGACCTTATGGAGATCTCTGGGCACCAGGTGGGCTACTGACATCGCCCTCTGGCTGCCCCCTCCAGCTTCCTTAAGCAGGTCAGCAGAAGAGCTTATTTGTTGCATAACTCTCCTACTGTTTTCTCCAAGGATTGCATGCTTCAACCCCCCTCCTCAGTTAATCCCTACAATGACCCTGTGAGGTGGGCTAAGAGGCTGGGACTGACTCCGTGAGCTTCAGGACTGAGTGGGGATTTGAACCCTGATCTCCCAGGTCTGACACTCTAACCGCTACGCCACCCTGCCTTCCTAGAGCCCTTCTGCTAGGGGGAAGCTCTATACATTAAGTAGGTAAATAAATAAACAGGGGGAAAGCCAAATGTCCCTGGGAGAAGGATCTGAAATATTTTCCTTGAAATTTGAATTTGTTTTATTCTGGAATGTTTTATTTGATGTTTTAATGTGTTGTCAACCGCTTTGGGGATTTTTTACTTTACAATATAAAGCGGTATAGAAATGAAAAGAATGCAGCTATTACCACTATACAAACACCATCGGGGGGAGGGGGGTAGGCACCTAGACATACCTCAGTTTAAGGTACCCTTTGGCGATTGGCTTATATATTCGGGTTTCTAACACCGCTAGGAGCCCACTTGCCATTCTACTCGCCCAAGACTACGAAAACAAGAACAAAACCACAGGAATGGGTGATTTGGGGCTAGTCGCCATCTCTCTGCCAAACCTACCTCGCAGGTTTGTTGTGAGCATAAAATGCGAGAGGAGCAAGAAGCTTGTACAAAAGATGTGGATGTAAATGGAATAATAAACTTTTAAAATAAAATAGTAAAAGGAACAGGCAGCTAGCTAGCGAGCCACAAGACCAGCCTTGGCGGGCTGTGGCGGTGCCCCTCCTCGTGTTAACAAGCCAGGACAAAGCACGTCTTCAAAACCAAATATTATAAGGACACATAATGTTTGCACTCTCTCCCTGAAGGGCAGAAAAAGCTCCTGCCGCCCCCCTTGTGCAGAGTTACCTTCAACGTGGCACAGGCTGTGTAGCTGACAGTGGGCAAGATCTCAACGGGCTCTTTAAACATGACCCGGAAAGTGTTGGAAGACCCGTCGCAGCTGAACCCGGTGTCATTCTGGCCCAGGATTGTGTTGCTGTCGGTGTGAATAATCTGGGGGCGGGCAGTGGAGGAAGAGAGAGAGAGAGAGAAAGGAAAACCTTTTAAATTCACGACATCTCTGCAAATGAAGATGTAAATTCCTCTCCCTGGCCTACGGAACCAGAGCCCCAAGTCCATCTAGTCCAGGGCTTCCCAAACTTTGGCCCTCCAGCTGTTTTGGGACTACGATTCCCATCATCCCTGACCATGGATCCTGCTAGCTAGGGAGGATGGGAGCTTTAGTCCAAAAGCAGCTGGAGACCCACGTTTTGGAAACACTGATCTCGCCAATGCTGTCTGCTCTGCAGTATGCGCTCAGTTGTTTTTAATAACATGAAATACTTTAAAAATAAAAGTGAATCCACCCTGGATTTTCCGGGGTTTTTCCTTTGCTATGGAGGCTCCAGGTGCAGTTGCCTTCGGGCCACAGCCATTCTGTGGGGTCTGCTGAGCTCTCTGCTGTCCACCCGCCCCCCGACTACTGCTCCACAGTCTCAGGCTTGGAGAGGCAGCTTCCCCCCTTCCACCACAGGGCCAAAGTCCCGATTCAGCTGGAACGGGGCAGAGGGGGGTTAACACAGGGATCTTCCAAGGTACACTCAGCCACTGGATGCCCCCCTTTTCTTCAAAAACAAGCACCTAAAAAGTACTGGAGGGAAAACATCCCTCTGCTGCCTCCCGGCCCTGGGAGACACACCTCCTCAACAACCATCAGCTGGTGGACAGACGGAAAAGTAGATGGGCGCCAGTTACGCCCCTCTCCCTTCCTCTCTTTCTCAGCAGATCCCCCTTTTATCTGTTCACCTGCCTGGCCCCTCTCGCAGATCTTCGTCCCTGCCCCACCTCCCCCTCCCCAAGTAAAAACCTGGAGAGTTCTCTACCTGTATATTTACTTGATAATCTGTCGGGCCGTGGATGGATCCGTACAACCCGAATCCGACGATAAATATCCTTTTGTTGACAGAGAACCTGGAGGGTTGGAGAGGGAAAGCTAGCATCAAGCACAGAAGAATCCTGCTGGATGCAGGCAAGCAAAGGTTGCTTTGGCGGGGGGGGGGGCTCGGAGGTCTCGCAGGTGACGCCGGGCTCCTGCTCGCAGCATCCCTGACACAGCAGCCGAGGTGGCCAGGGGCCGACACAAGGAGGAATCCAGCAACTCATGGAGGCAGTGTTAGAAACTCAAGATATATAACCTAGGTGGCAAATAGCTCCTTAAACCAAGGTTACAGTCGCCAAAATGGAATGTCTAGCTGCCATTTTTTAGTAAGACAGCTCCAAAGTCTTTTTTTTTTAATGAGATGGACTGACTGTGATGGATTCTCAGTTAAACATCTGGCTGGTTCAGATGCCTTGAGCTAGCTTAAAAACTTTGAGAACTGAAAGAAGTCCCTTGACCCAGGGACAGTCCACATATATATTGGCAAACTCTTTTTCTTAATGGTGACGTGGACCATTCATAACGCAGGAATACCCTTCACAACTGTGAGCAGGGCAGGGGGCGGGAAGCAAAGACAAGCAACAACAATTCGCTATAACGTTGTTCACTGCTCCTGCTCAGGATGCGCAGGGAAAAAAGCATTTTGGTTGCTGAAATTCATTCCGATTGTGCGGATAAAATATAACTGATAGAATTCTACAGGATGGGACCTTAGTGCGTGAAAACAGTCCAGATCCAAGGATCCCCGGATGGTGGAGATGTCAGGAGGCATCCTAGTGCCCAGGCATCTTCACTTGGTCGCAAATGGCCGATATCCAGGTGCAAAGTGTGCCGGGCACCTCACGAATTTCAAACACTGCCTTGAGGGTGGCAGGTTTCCCCTGCCCTGGTGTAAGGAGATGCATTCCCTGTTCTCAGGAGAGGCGCTCTTTCATCTCTTGCCTGCAGTAGTGAAGTGCTGCTTCTTAAATCTGGGATGGAGAACTTCCGGCGCTCCAGACGTTGGACTCCTGCCTCCCATCACCCTTGACTGCTGGGAGTCGTAGTCTGGCAATGCCTGGAAGGGGCCAGAATCTGGGGAACCCCGGCGCCTGCTCCAAGTGTTGCAGAAGCCTCCCTCCCAACCCAGCTGGACAAGCCACGGGAGAAGGCTCTCTGCCGGGGAGCAGGCGAGTGGCATCAGGGCCCAAGGTCCCACCTGATCCGGTCGCTGGTCCCACTGTACCCCCAGCGGCTCTCCACCTGCTGGAAGCGGTTGATGCTGCACTCCTTCCCACGCAGGCAGCAGCGGGGGCGGTCGATGAACTCCACCCGCGGCTTGGGGTTGACGGTGAAGTGCAGGAACAGGCTGACCACTTCACGGTCGGTCAGGATGCCCGACTGAGCTGGCCCTGGGGAAAGGCAGCAGGAAACGTCAGCCACGGCTCTTCAACAAGGACAGTGGGGGCTTCAATATCACGTTTACTGATTTTTGGATTTTTTTTACTTGGTCCCTCCTTGGCCGCCTACCCTTGTTCTTTTAATTTCGTTTCTCTTTTAATTTGTACGCTGCCTTTCCATATTGCACGAGGCCGTTTACAAGCTGAAGAAACAACAAAACGCACAACGAGGCTCACGCGGCTCATAGCAACCCCGTCCGATGCAAGCAAGTCGTAATGAAAAATAAAGAGCTTATATTGAATAATGTAATGTTCAATAATCCATTTGGAATATACAGGTGAAACTCAAAAAATTAGAATATCGTGGAAAGGTTCATTTCTTTCAGTAATTCAACTTAAAAGGTGAAACTAATATATGAGATAGACTCATGACATGCAAAGTGAGATATGTCAAGCCTTTATTTGTTATAATTGTGATGATTATGGCGTACAGCTGATGAGAACCCCAAATTAACAATTTCAACTTTGGGGTTTTCATCAGCTGTATGCCATAATCATCACAATTATAACAAATAAAGGCTTGACATATCTCGCTTTGCATGTCATGAGTCTATCTCATATATTAAACTCCAGTAGCTAATGAAAACAATTGCTTACATAAATGGACTTTTCCACGATATTCTAATTTTTTGAGTTTCACCTGTAATATTACGCAGAATTAACTCTCAAACCATCACCAAATAATCACCTTCAATGATTACAACAAATCATTACTAGACTATAATCGATTAAGATGACAGCAAGTCGCAAGATATAAAGAACTACATTTTAAAAAAAGAAACCTGTAAAAATATTGAATTGTCACAAGCAAGTCACATCCAGCCAAGGTTACTCTGGAAGGGAATTTCGTAATAATTGTGCTACCTGGGCAGTTAAAACTATGGGATTTGCTCCTGCCAGGTGCAGGGATGGTCACCAACCTGGGTGACTTCAAACGAGGATTAGACATATTCACAGAGAAGGTGGCGATTCGTGGCTACGAGCTCCTGCAGCTATACTCTCTCCCAACTGTTGGAGGAAGGAAATGCCTCCGAATACCAGGGTTTGAGAATCACAAAAGAGGAGAGCTGCTCGTGCGCCCGGCTCCTGCTTGAAGCCTGCCCTTTGAGGCATCTGGTTGGCCAATGTGGGAACAGGAGGCTGGAGGGGGGGGGCTTGTTGCCCCGATCCAGCTGCAAGGACTCTTTAGGATGTTCTTACCGGAGAGAGAAAGAGGAAGAACATGTCTGGGCAACTGTTCAGGGTCACGGAGCAGAATGCTATGGGGAGCTACACCCATGTTTAGTCGTAACTGCCCCGAGACCTGCGGGTATAGGGTGATATAAAAATTTTAATAGTAATAATAATAATAATGTCTCTCCACTCCAAAACTACAATTCACTGCTACCATGTTTCTAGGAAAGAGCTTACAAAGCTGACACATGACATGAAGAAAATAAGGACAGGAGAAACGACCCTCTCCTTTTCCCGCAAAGCTAGTAATCCGGGTCATCTAATGAAACTGAAAGTGTTGGGTTTTGAGTTTTAAAGCCCTAAACGGCCCTGTATCCCTGAAGGAGCATCTCCACGCCCATCGTCCAGCCCAGACACTTAAGTCCACCTTGAATGTCTTCCGGCGGTTCCCCCACTGTGAGAAGTGAGATTACAGGGAACCAGGCAGAGGGCCTTCTCAGTGGTGGCACCTCCTGTGGAATGCCCTCCCAGCAGGTGTCAAAGAAATAAACAACTATCTGACTTTTAGAAGACATCTGAAGGCAACTCTGTATAGGAAAAAAGTTTTAAATGTGTGATGTTTCACTGTGTTTTAATTTGCTGGAAACTGCCCAAAGGCTGGGGTAACCTAGTTAGATGGGTGGCATATAAACATTATTATTACTACTGGTGTGCAAAGGCACTAGCCTCTGGCCCCGCCCACCACTGTCAGGTGCCTCAGAAGGTCAGGTGGTCCTTGGCCTTATCCATCCCTGAATTAGATGTCCTTCCAACTTTGTTTCAGACAGAGGACATTCCCATCCTACCTGGAGATGCTCTGCCACTGAGCAATGGCCCCTTCCCCTCAACACTCTACCTTTTTAACACAGAGGTGGAATGGCCCTCTGTCCCGGATGCTTTAGCTGAGATTCCTGAATTGTAGTGGGCTCGGCTGGATGATCTTTGGGGGGATCCCTTCCAGCTCTACCATTCTGTGATTCTATGATGGACAGTGTCCTCCTGCCCACACCATGCACTCTCACACTTCATCCAAAATCCACTGCCTGGGGGATGAGGGGGGGGGAGCAGTTGCTTCACAGCTTTTGTGTGCTTCCAACAGTTCCTGGCCGCAAAGCCCTTCAGCAAATATTTGCTCTGGAGGGAAAGGTGTGGCGGCAGCACAGCTGCTAGTCTGTTCAGAAAGATCATGACTGCAGAGGCAGGATTCTCCGCCCCCCAAGTAGTGTGTGCTGCATCCACAATATACATTTACAGCACTCTGTTGTAACAGTTTTAAGGTATTTTATTTATATATAATAATTGTTATTAATGTACCAAAACAAATAAGGCCACATGTCTGAAAAACAGCACAGGAAGACAGGCCTCACTCCATTTTGACTCCCAACTGACCAAGTATTTCTTTGTCTCAGGAACAAAGGGGGGGGGTTGCCCCTCCAGCTACTCAGCAGCCCTCTGCCTGAGTGATAATCTCTGGCATCCTGATACCTGAGTGTCAGACAAAAGGGTGTGATTAACTTGGCTGGGATATAGGGAAATGTAAATATCTTTTGTTTCACTTGATGGGTTTTTGGTGGAGGGCAAGAGGAGACATGGGGGCAGGGTCCAAGATGCTCAGATCACTGCTACCAGACCCTCCCAATTTGTGATGTAATTCTAATGTATGGAGGGGTGGTCTTGAGCTGGAGGGGGGCAATTTCAAAAGTCTATATAGGAGCTTGCGCGCCTTTGTTCGTGGTCTTTTGCTTGCAAGACACCCTGCTGCAGCAGTTTCTAATAAAGGGCTATCGCCTTGCTTTGGGAGATTCTGTATCGTCTCTATTTATTCATAAGTGCTCTTGAGAGGAGGGGAGCCCTACTAAGGCTCTCCCCCGGGTTCGTGGACTCCCTTCTGGGGTTGAACCTAATTTTTATAACAACTCTTATACCACTTTTAACCATCACAAGTTTCCCCAAGTAATCCCGGGAACTGTGGTTTGCTAATAAGTTTCCTCGCAGCAGCCACTGTGGTCTAGTGGCTGGAGTGTTGCATAAGATCTGGGCGACCAGGGTTCGAATTCCCGCTTGGCCATCAAGCTCACAGAGCAACCTTGTGGCCAGTAACTGCTTCTCAGCCTAACCTCCCTTGCAGTTAATCCCCTGTGGGGATTAAATGAGGAGGAGGAAGCATGTGCGCCACCTTGAGCTTCTTGGGAGAAAATGTGGGATATAAATGCAATAAACAGAACAACAGAATTGCAGAGCTGGAAGGGACCCTAAGGACCATCCAGTCCAAACCCCTGCAATGCAGGAATACGAAGGTGCCCCATACGGGGATCGAACCTGCAACGTTGGGAGTTATCAACACCAGGCTCCAACCAACTGTCCTACACATTCCTACATGTTCCAGTCACAAACCCCTTCACTTTTGCTGATGAACCACTCAATGAACCAGGGATTTTGGGGGGGGGGTGAGAAGGGGGTGCTACACCCTATCTGCTGAACCCTCTGGTTCTTGCAAGCATCCCAAGTCCTTCTGTCACAGCAGTTGCCCTCCAGAGCCAGCCCCACTGGTGTGGGTTTTCAAGGGGGGCAGGGGAATAAATTGGAAAATTTCCCAACGCTGCCCCCAAATCAGCTGGGACCTGATTCAGCATCCTGCCCTCACACTGGGCGAACCAGGTGTTCATGAGAAGCCTGCAAGAGATCTTTAAAAGATGCCGTTCCTTATAACATGGAAACTAACCAGTTTGACGACTGTAGTTTCCATTGTGTTACTAATCCGTTTTTTAGAAACTGAATTTTCCCATGGGAAAAAAACGGCGGCAGCAGAGGAATATTTTCTGCTCCGCATCACTGCCTGGCTTCCTCCCCTAGATATCTGCCATCCACAGCAAGCGGCAAAAGTGCTTCTTTGTTCCCGGGAGGGATTTGTGGGGCTGCGCGAGCTGGCAGCACAAGTAACTCTGCACATTTATTTTAATGGCTTTTATTTATCCGCAAGCAGCCTTGGGGAGAAGGGGAGAGGGCCGAAATGGCTTCCAGTGAAATAATCCACAGGGCGACTCAGGACTAGCCGTTGCTCTGGGAAAGAGAGCAAGCACCCTGTTTGCATGCAGAAGGTCCCGGGTTCAATCCCTGAAGGTAGGTCCCAGGTAGGTCCCAAATCCCTGGAGAGCCACTGCCGGTCAGTGTGGACAATACTGAGCTAGATGGGCCAAAGGTCTGATTTGGCGTAAGGCAGCTACCTCTGTTCCTGTTTAAGCTGGCCTTTTATGGATGACCATGAGGACTAGAACCTTAATTTAAATTTAAGGGAAGGACCCTAGAGTTTGGCAGTAGAGCACCTGCTTCCCAGAAGGTCTCTTTTTTATATTAATTTTTTATTAAATTTCAGAAATTTTAAAATAAAAACTTTAATACCTATTTTCCTTAACCCTTAACTCCACGATGTTTTTGTTCCCACCCTTTCCCCCTGCTGCATTATGTGACACATTTACATCCCGTAGTTATTTCCTCTGTTGCAATCAGTGTCCTTCCCTTCCGCAGCTTAAATTTTGAATCCTGCTTGTGACTTCATTCGGCTACGATACTCCCTCGAGTAGTCCAAAAGGCGACCCCACTCTTCAGTAACAGAAAGTCCCGGGTTCAATCCCCAGCATCTCCAGGCAGGGCTTGAAAGGGCTCCAGGGCTGACACCCCAGACCTGGGATAAGGCAGCCGCTTGGGGTCCTGTGACATTCAACCGCTAAGTCGCCAGACCCCCTGGATTTTAAGGGAGGGCTCCCCGCTTACCCGCTGCGAACTCCTCGATGGTCATCAAGGGGAACCGGATGAGGGAGAGGGCTTTGCCTAGGGTTTTCCGCTTGTTTTCTGGGACCACCTGCAGCTGCTGCCGCTGGCACTCGGCCTCTGACCACCGGACCACCGCGTTGAAGAGCCGCACCTCGCGGATGCCAAGGGTGTCCCTCTCCAGGACAGCCACCAGTGTATCTGTCGGGCAAGGAGAGTGGGGCGTCAGCTGCAGGCCCCGGCGATACAGGGCTGGAGGGCAGGGAAGCGGGGCAGTCACAGCCCTCCACAATGTTGCCACACCAGCTGCCCGCTCACGGTTGTTCCCCATCCCTGATCTGACAAGAGGCGTGCTTCCATTTCTTGCGCACAGCAGGGAATGCTAATTCTTTCTTGCAGTATCCAAGATGCTGACGGGAATCCAGCTCCCATCACCCCAATCACTGACAACGCTGGGGCTTCTGGGAGCTGGCGCCCCATGCCCCCCGAAGGCTCACAGACTCCCCTATCCACACATTAGGGCAAACGGGGACGGCGTGGAGCTGCTTTTATTGTCATTTGTTCTTTCATCCAGGAAAGGAAGGAACCTGGGAGGTTCACTGGTTTTTGAAAGACAGCTTTGAGAAAAGTTTTGCATACCGAACGAACTGCTCTGAATCGTAGAGAATTCTGGGGCAAATGCAGCTCTCACGTGAGGGCAAAGGCCAGGTCCTGTCAAGCTCAGTGCACCAGACCTGAACGCGTACTCTCCAGACCAGTCCCCAAACCCCACTAGGGCTAAAAATCCTGCCATTCCTGAGCTGGATATGGACGATGGGAGTTGTAGTTCAGCAACACCCAGGGACACCTGAACTAACACGTAAAGCGCCTTGTTGGGTGAAGCTGAAGTATCACCAGGTCAGTGGGACAGGAAGCTCACAGAGTTGCAACAGCAACACTCCCGACACAGCAAAGGCTGGCTGTTCTAACGGGGAGCTTGGCTCTCTCAATCTGATCTCCTTGCCAAGTAGACCAGAACTTCCCCACAAAGCAGCCTGACGACTGCTGCCACAGATGAAGAACCAGGGCTCAAATCTGCACTGATCAGTCTCTGCACGTATGCAGAGGTACGCCGTGACGGAAGGAGGAAGGCCGCACGTGGGGCAAGCCAGCCACCGCTGCTACTGTTGGCTGCTCTGCCCTGTTCCCACTCGCCCTTTTCATCCTGCAAGGCTTGGGAGGAATGTAGCAGCACAAACGAGACCTCTGTTGGCAAGCGTCCTGTGTGCGCCAGACAATGGGCATTGTGGCATTCGGCTGGTGGAAGACGGAAGGACAGAATGTCCTCTCTGACGCAGAGACTGACTTAGCTGGGACACAAAATACTGACCAATGAGGCTTGTCTCCTGGCTTACGTGCCGTTTTGCTTCAAACTTGTATGCTTAAATGCTCCTGCATGCATTTAAAATAAATAAACAAGACACACAATGCACATAGAAAAGTAGGGTGTAGGGATATGGCAAGGCCAAAACCCCTGACACACAAGCTTTCTATGTGCAGGAATTTCTTAAAACAAGATATTGTATGGTGGAGCATTCAATCATGCTAGGTTTTCCCACCAGCAGCCCAAAGGGGCACTTCAGCTCAGACACATATTGGCACAGCCTCAATCAGTTGTTTCTGGGATCAACTTGGGACCCTCAAAGGCTTGTATCCAAAACAACAAATGCACACCCACCCACCCACCCACAACATAACAACCATGACCTGCTGTTTCAATATTCAGAAATCAGATTTGCAATTATGCACATCTGTCCAGGGGCACAGCAAAAACTCCCTCCCCTTTGCTGGAAGTCTTATTCTGCTATTTCTCCCTGCTGGGTGTTGCCATGAACGGTTTGGCAGCATACTTTGCAGCCATGGGGACTAGCAACTTGGGGGTTGGGGTGTGTGTTTTTTTAATTAAAAAAACGCACATCATGAATTTGAAAATGCTCAGGGAGGATTCTGTGAATAATACAGCGTCCCCTGCCTTTTCCTTTATTCACACAGGCTCAATTCCAGCCCTTCAGGAAGCCAGAACCCAAGCAGTACAGAGAATTATCCAAGCGACCAACCGATGCTACGATCCCCACTGAGCCTACAAAGTAGACGACTCACCAAGGTCAATATCTGTGAAGCCTTCTGCATTGATGGCGTCAGATGTGTTCTTATCTATGTTTTCCAGGCAAAGGCTTGCCAGCTGGGGCTCATCGAAAAGTCTAGCCTGAAAGACAGCCATCAGCCAGCAAGTGAAATAAAAATATACAAGGTTAATTAAAATTGGGGGGGGGGTAACTCTATGGAGGGCAGCAGCCAGAATGCGGCAGCTAGACTGCTGAGTGGGAGCGGCCGCCGGGACCATATAACTCTGGTCCTAAAGGATCTTCAATGCCTCCTAGTCCGTTTCCAAGCACAATTCAAAGTGTCGGTGCTGACCTTTTAAATAATTATTATTATTATTATTTGTACCCCACCCATCTGGCTGGATTTCCCCAGCCACTCTGGGTGGCTTCCAACAAAAATCAAATACATTAAAATATCACACATTAAAAGCTTCCCTAAACAGGGCTGCCTTCAGATGTCCTCTAAATGTCTGGTAGTTGTCTATCTCTTTGACCATCTGAAGGGAGGGCGTTCCACAGGGCGGGCGCCACTACCGAGAAGGCCCTCTGCCTGGTTCCCTGTAGCTTTGCTTCTCGCAGTGAGGGAACCGCCAGAAGGCCCTTGGCGCTGGATCTCAGTGTCTGGGCTGAATGATGGGGGTGGAGACACTCCTTCAGGTATACAGGACTGAGGCCGTTTAGGGCTTTAAAGGTCAGCACCAACACTTTGAATTGTGCTCTAAATGGCCTCGGCCTAGTATACCTGAAGGAGAGTCTCCACCCCATCGCTCAGCCCAGACACTGAGGTCCTCCTCTGAGGGTCTTCTGGGGGTGAAGTTACAGGAAAACCCAGGCAGAGGGCCTTCTCAGCGGTGGCACCCACCCTGTGGAACGGCCCCTCCCATCAGATGTCAAGGAGATAAAGAACTACACAACTTTTAAGAGACTCCTGAAGGCAGCCCTGTATTGGGAAGTTTTTAATGTTTGACGTTTTACTATGTTTTCATAGGTGTTTGAAGCCGCTCAGAGTGGCTGGGGCAACCCAGCCAGATGAGCAGGGTATAAATAATAATAAAATAATAATAATTGACATTATCTTCTCTGAACTAAGACGTTCCCAATGATGCAACCTTTCCCCATAGAGTTTGAAAGGCATTGTCTCAGCAAAGAACTGGGAGGGCAGCTGAGGTTGGCCGGCACGGCCTACACCGCCTTTTCCAACCTGGCGCACTCCAGATCAGTTGGTACTACCACTTGCGACCTCCTGTGCCAGCATACCTGCGTTAAGAGCATGAAGGCGTTATCTGCCCTGAGGTTCTTCTTGAGGAACTCCACACAGTGGGCTTCAAGTGCAGGGACAGCGTACTTCTTAGCGGTGTACAGGGTCGTCATCACGGTCTCCGGCCCTATCTGAACCTCATCAGAATAGAGAAACCTGGGAGCGAGAGCAGGGAGGGCAGGAAGAAAGCACTGCTGCAATTAAAAACAAGGATTTTGACTTAAGATACAGCACTAGCATGGAACAAGTTAGCTGTTATGTATGAAGGGTTCTCCGTGCCCATAAATGGGAGGTGGGGGGGGTGTCTCCATTTTGCACCTGACTCAGCAGCAGCCCAGTCACAGCACACCGTCAGAAGCCTGGAGGTGTCTGCCTCCTCTTTTGTGCAATTTTCAGGCACAAGGAGGACTAGAAACCTCTTTTTAAAAATTAAAGATGGACCTCTTTGAGTGGAGAGCATGGTAGGCTGGGCAGGGCAGGTATGCTGGGATGCGTACTTGCTAAATAACATTTATAGCTTGTTTTGTTATGTTTTTGTATGTGCTGGCAGCAGCCTAGAGTGGCTGGGGAGACCCGTCCATTAATAATAATGATGATGATGGCGACGATAGGCTGCTTCCAGAGAGCACAATACTCCTCCTTCATTTCAACTCTCAAGGTTGGGTGTGAGGACAATGTTAGCCTGAGAGGTAGTGACTTCCTCAAACTGCACCTGGCAAGCTTTGCGACTGAGGGAGGGAAGCAATTTGAAGCTGGTTCTACTCAGCCCTAGTCTGGCACTCTAACCACTACACCAAACTGTCTCTCAAACAAACCTGGACCTTCAATTTTTTTTAAAAAAAGTATATTCACTTGATTCAGTCTGGCTTTCCATGGGTTATTTAAAAGCTTGGTTTCCACGAGCTACACAAACACACACACAATCCACACACACCCCCAGGTACTGGGAGTAACTCACTCTTATTTGCTTTTATGCTGTATGGCTACGCTTGGTTTATTAGTTGCATTGTTTTTAACAACTGTTACATTTTTAGGTGTTTATTGTACTTGGTGAACTGTTGGAGACTGCCCTAGGGGGTCAGGTCGACATGACAAAGGAGGGTCGACAAACTGCAGAAATAAACAATAAATGAAATAAGACAAACTCCTTGTGGACTGCAGCCAAAAACATTGGAGCTGAAACGTTCATTAAAACTCTCTCACACACAAAAATCTCAGTATTGTCTACACACTGACTGGCAGCAGCTCTCCAGGGTTTCAGATTCAGGGTCTTTTCCCCACCCCCTGGCTGCAGGTGCCATGGGATGAATCAGGGAGCTTCTCTTATGAGGAACGGTTGAGGGAGCTGGGCATGTTTAGTCTGGAAAAGAGGAGACTGAGAGGAGACATGAAAGCCATCTTCCAATATCTCAGGGCTGTCACATGGAGGAGGGAGCAAGTTTGTTCTCTCCTGCTCTGGAGGGTAGGACCCAAACCAAAGAACCAAGAAAGGAGACTCTGACTCAACATCGGGAGAAACTTTCTGAAGTCAAGAGCTGCTCCACAGTGGAACGGTCTCCCTCGGGAGGAGGTAGACTCACCTTCCTTGGAGATTTTAAAGCAGATGCTTTAGTTGAGATTCCTGCACTGCAGGGGGTTGGATAGGAAGACCCTTGGGGGTCCCTACAACTCCCATCAGCCCCAACCAATGCCTGGAGGGCACCATGTTGGCGAAGGCAGGCCCAGTGGTAAAGGGACAACCTTAAAGACAAATCTCCCGGTCTCTTAAGGCTGCCCAGGTCTCAGAAGCACTGCCCTGCTGCCTCGTAAGAGAAAAGGGTTTCATCCGCTCCTTACTTACAGAAGGAGGGAGATGGAAAAGAGAACTTCAACAGAAAAGCAAAGGCCGGCTGTGGGGCAGGAGGCCACTTTAAGGTGTTGCACAGAATCTGAAGGCTTGGCATCTTGAGAATCCTCCCCCCAAATTTCTATACAGTATAACCATGAGAGCTAGTGCCTTTAAAAAATAAATTTTTAAAAAGCAGAAGGGAAGCCAGCGCTCCGCTGTTAGAATCCAGGCCCTAGAGAGCGACTGGCTGGTGTTTCTTCGGAGAATTGTGTTCCTTCTGAGGAAGCGGGGGCTTACTTCAGCAAAGCAAGGAAAGCAGCCGGTTCCACGTCGGGTAGTTCTATCTCGGAGGACGTAGTAGCCATCCCGCCATTGAACATGGCATCAAAGACCGCGCTGCCCACAGCCAGCACAAACCTGACATTTGGAAAGAACAAACAAAAAGGTTCTGGCGTTGACTGGATTGCACTCTGAATCTCATCCATTCCCCACAACAAGAAGCACAAATTAAGATTTTGCTATAACCGTATTGCACGGTGTGCTGCCAGGAAGTTACTCTTCCTCCTCAGAACCTCTGATGCACAGCTCACACAACAGGGCAATAAAAACAATGCTTAAAAAAAAGGAACAGGCTTAGATCAGGTTTCTTTACATTGTGGTTGTTATCAACTTATCAGGCACCCTAACTACCATGTGGTAGAAAATGATAACTGGATGTCACACAAATGTATTGAAAACTACCCTCTTTAGCCCTTCAAACAGGCTGTCAAAAGGTGTTTTTCAACATAAAAGAACGAAGCACAAATAAAAACACGACTTCCAAATTCAGGCATTGTAATTAATGGCAGAATAAACTGTTGTTGTTTTTTTTACAGTGCAAGTTATGAATATTTAGACTGCATTAAGAACTTGAGTACAGTAAAACCCAACAGGCTTTTATTTCATCTAAACCACGGAGAAACATCCATCTGCCATGTGCAGCTACCAGCCTTTGCTAAGTTCTGGACCCTCCACCTTCAAGGCAATGATCTTGCTTAGTGTCCTTAACACGTGGAGGGAGAGGGAGAAGGAGAGAGAGAGAGAGAGATCCAAGCTGAAACCTTTCAGACCACAATTGCTGCCCTGACTACAAAAGCTCTATTTATTTGCAAACAGATATGCCTTTAACGGCCACAGCAACCTATTAGGAGACATGCTTGCTCAGAAAACGCATGACGTAAAACGCTTGTAGAAATTAATCCATTCCACCTGAAGGATGGATCATTTTTCTTGCCACAAAGCCAGGAACAACCAGGCGTTCAGAATGAACATCCTTGCGGTTCAAAATCAACAAATTTATCTGCCCAATAGCAAATAGTTCTGTAACGAAAGCAAGCAAGCCGAACACAGACTGGCTGCATCTTTCCTGGGGCCTTTCTGCATGCAAAGTGAATGCCATGGTACCCTCCTTTAAAGCTATCAGTGGATCATCTAGGTAACTTAGAATTATGGTGGCATATTTCCAGTTTGGCCAAACTGCGAGAGGCAGTGGAGGATAGGCGTGCCTGGCGTGCTGTGGTCCATGGGGTCACGAAGAGTCGGACACGACTGAACAACAACAACAACATTTCCAGGGCAAGTTTCCCCCTAGTTTTGGGTAGTAAGTGGGTAACCAGCCACAACTCGCAACCTCTAACATGCCAGAATTGGAGCTCACTCCTTGCTAACTCCACAGCTCTGCCTGCAGGTGCATCAGGAAAGCTAGCTGCAAATAAGCAAACTGCGTGGGCTCACTCACTTTATTTCTAGTCTGCTTCCCATTAAATATAATCGCACAGCAGAGTGCAATCTGATAAATCCTAGTGAGATCCATAATTCATTTTTTTTAAAAAAATCAATAGCACAAGACAACAACACAGTCCATCAAGGATGCATTTGCGACCTGATGGGAACCTAAGAATCAGCCTTATAGCTCAGTAGGGCCTACACTGGCTTGCAGTGGCTCTCTAGGATTCCAAGCAGGGAAGAATTGAACCCGGGACCTTCAGCATCCCCCAGTTCAAACCCCATCCCACAGATGCTCCCTTGTGGGTTGCACGGCCATTTCTCCCTATGAAGCCCTCTTCCACCCCACAGCCCTTCTCAGCAGCAAAAGCCCGCAGCAGCCGCCCCACCCCAGTCACACACACACACACACCCCCTCTCTCTCAGACCCACAACTGCCCCCCCCCTCTCCCCAGCTTTCTGTCCCATAACTTTATCCATATTTTCATAACAAGCAACAACTACCGGTATAAAGAACAGCCGAGTCCATCACATCCAAAGCATGACGGCCGACCGGGGTGGGGGGGTGGGGGAATGTGCATAGCACAGTTCTCTCCACCCCACAACCAAAACCCCACTGTAATCTGCCGCCCCCCCCGCCAATAATAACTTGCCCTTAAGAGCCCTCCAAATTTAACTGTTCTCAGCCTCCCCCTTGAAAAAGGCCCATGACTCTGTAACAGGCCACTACTCCCCATGGCCATTCCCCTCTTTCCCCGCCCCTTTAAGTAGGTCGGGGGGGGGGGTTGTATCTCCCCTCTTGCCCCCCCCCGAACCAGGGGTGCCAACTTGAATAAAAAATGGGGGGGGGGAAGGCAGACAAGCCCTGCCCTGTCACAAGACGTAGTGCGCTCACACTATCTGAATGGCAATGCCCATTGACTTGCGTGTGTGCGCGACCCCCCCCTCAAATATATCATTCATTCATTCATTCATTCAATTTGCACACCACCTACTCCCACAGCGCTCGGGGGGGGGGGCGGCGGTTGCAACACAAAACCACAATGTAAAAAACGCTAACACTGTAATAAATTTATTTGTGCCCCACCCATCTGACAGGGTTGCCCCCCAAATACATAAACAACAACAACAACAACAACAACAACCCGACAATCCCCCTCCCCCTGCCCCCCATTTCAAAAGGGCATGGGGTATTGGGGGGGGGCTCCTAGGCATGGGCCTAACCAGGATTTGTTATTGGGGGGGGGAGTGCAGAACCTCAGTTAGCTATGCATTTTTATTGGTTTCTATTGATTTAGGCTAAGTATATATATGTTGTTTGAAAAATCGTGCGCAATGGGCCAATGGCCGTAATAATAAATATCTATCTATCTATCTAGCGGGGGGGGGCTTGGCTACGCCCATGCTCCTCTGCCCCCAACCTGAATAAAATCTAGGGGGGGGGTTGACTAAAATCCAGGGGGCGCTCGAATGGCCCGTTATCTTTTTGTTTTGAGGTGGGGGGGTGATGGCCTCGAAGATTTTAAGTGGGGGGGGGAGTGCGTAGAGAGAGCCCCCCCCCTTCTTCCCAGCGTCTGAAGGGCGATTTGCCCCCCCCCAATATGGAGGCCATTGCCGGGGTCTTCTTACCTGTGGGCGGGGAGGCGCTGGGCCCCCGCTCGGCCTTTCCCCACCAAGAAGTGGACGTCGCTGAGCACCTCGTTGTTGAAGAGGAAGGCGAAGCGCTCCTGCACCGTCGGCTTCGTCGCCTGCCAGTTGTAGGCCGGCTCGCGGGGGCCCAGCGAAGAAGACGGCGGCGGAGGCGGCGGAGGGCAAGGGGAAGGGGGAGAAGACGGCGACGGGGGAGAAGCGGCCGCCGGGGCCGCCGGACACGACGACGACGACGAGGCCGGCAGAGGGTTCCCGACGCCTCCTCCTCCTCCTCCTCCTCCGCGGTGGTTGTGCGTGAGGGGAGAAGACGACGAGGCCGCGGCCGCCGGCGGGCCGGCCTGAGGCGGAGGAGGAGGAGGAGGAGGCGGCGGTTGGTGCTGCTGCTGCTGCTGCTGCTGAGGCGACGCCGCGGCTGAGGTAAAAGACGGCGGGAGGCCTCCGCTCGCCACGGGCCCGGCGCCGGCCGCCATTTTGCGAGGGGCGGCGGCCGGCGGAGGAGGAGGAGGGGAGAAGGGAGAAGGGGCCGGCGGAGGAGGAGGAGGAGGCGGAGAAAAAGGAGAGGACGGAGGCGGGGAAGTTCACGGGAGCCGCGGGGAGCGTTCAGACGCGACGCCGGGAGGGTCGCCAAAGACGCTCGGGGGGGTATCCCCGAAGGCCATCCAGTCTGACCCCGGAGAAATGCACACGCGGGTGGGGTGGGGGGGGCGGTCTCGGCGACGGAGGCCCTGCTTAAAAGGCCAACCCGCCCCGGTGAATCGTCGAATGAGTTGGAAGGGGACCCCCCCCCAGGGTCATCCAGTCTCCCACCCCCACCCCGCAATGCAGCTGAAGCATCCCTGACAGGTGGCCGCCCACCCGACCTCTGCTTAGAAACCGACGGGGAAGAATGATGGTGATGATGATAAGGATAACATTTTTTTAAAAAAAAAATTCCTTCCAGTAGAAAAGCTCATACCAAGAACAAACTTAGTTGGTCTCTAAGTTGCTACTGGAAGGAATTTTTTATTTTATTTTGTTTTGACTATGGCAGACCAACACGGCTACCTACCTGTAACTGAAACATAAAAAAATATCCTTCCAGTAGCACCTTAGAGACCAGCTAAGTTTGTTATTGATATGAGCTTTCCTGTGCATGCACACGGAAAGCTCATACCAATAACAAACTCAGTTGGTCTCTAAGGTGCTACTGGAAGGATATTTTTTATTTTGTTTTGACTACGGCAGACCAACACGGATACCTGCCTTTAACTAGAACGATAACAACTTCTTTATACCTCGCCCATATGTCTAGATTGTCCCAGTCATTCTGGGCTGCTTCCAACAGAATATTGAAACACAATAAAACGCCAAACATTAAAAAGCTTCCCTACACAGGGTTGTTTTCAGATGTCTTCTGAAATATAGTTATTTATCTTCCTGACTTCTGACGGGAGGGCGTTCTGCAGGGCGGGCGCCACCACCAAGAAGGCCCTCTGCCTCGTTTCCTGTAACCTCACTTCTCGCAGGGAGGGAACCGCCAGAAGGCCCTTGGAGCTGGACCATGGGGATGGAGACGCTCCTTTGGGCATAGAGGGCTGAGGCTATTTAGGGCTCTAAAGGATCCTTTAGGACCCGTGGTAACATATTGACCCCAATATAAGCCGCACCTTTAAAATTGATTGTGGGGGGGGGGAACCTGAATATAAGCTGCTCCATTCCTCGCTGCTCCTCCGGCCTTGGGCGAGAGGGCAGGGACTACGTACAGGGCTCCTGGCACTCCTTGCCCCGCACTCCTGGCTGCATACCATAAGGTCGTGAATATAAGAAGAAGAGTTTGGATTTGATATCCCGCTTTTCACTACCCGAAGGAGTCTCAAAGCGGCTAAGATTCTCCTTTCCCTTCCTCCCCCACAACAAACCACTCTGTGAGGTGAGTGGGGCTGAGAGACTTCAGAGAAGTGTGACTAGCCCAAGGTCACCCAGCAGCTGCATGTGGAGGAGCGAGACACGAACCCGGTTCCCCAGATTACGAGTCTACCACTCTTAACCACTACACCACACTGGCTCTTTAACTTTTCACAGCCACACTTTAACTTTTCGCAGTCAGAATCTGGGGGGAAAGTGAGGCTTATATTCTGGCCAATACAGTATATGGTCCCCGCGGCCTCTCGCAGTCACCAGTCTAGCTGCCGCATTCTGGGATTAGTTTCTGAGTCACCTTCAAGGGTAGCCCCACAGAGAGCGCATGGCAGTAGTCCAAGCGGGAGAAAACCAGAGCAAGGGCCACACTGGTGAGACACTGAGCAAGCCGGGAGGGTTTCAGATGGAGCTGGCAGACACCCACCCTGGATGCAGAATTGGGCTGCACCTCTGTGGACAGCTGTGAGTCCAAAATGACCCCCAGGGTTGCGCAGCTGGTCCTTTAGGGTCACACTTACCCCATGAAGGACCAGGAAGTCCCAACCACCCACCCCTTGTTTCCCCAAAACAGCACTTGTCTTGTCAGGATTCAACCTCAATCTGTTGGCCACCCTCCATCCTTCAACTGCCTCCAGACACTCGGGGCCTTCACCGGTTCCGATTTAAAGGAGAGTCCACCCCACCACCTCCCAAGGGAGAACGATCCACTGTTGAACGGCTCGGACTGTCAGAAAGTTCTTCCTGATCTTTAGAGTTGGAATGTACATCCAGGTATCATCTAGTCCAGTGTTTTTCAACCACTGTTCCGCGGCACACTAGTGTGCCCGAGATGTTGCCTGGTGTGCCGTGGGAAAATTACTTTATATATAGTCAATATAGGCACAGAGTTAAATTTTTTAACATTTTCTAATGGTGGTGTGCCTCGTGATTTTTTTCATGAAACAAGTGTGCCTTTGCCCAAAAAAGGTTGAAAAACACTGATCTAGTCCAACCCCCTGCAAAGCAGGGATCTCAGCTAAAGAGTTTCTGACAGGCAGGGGTGCTAATTTAAATAATATATTGTCCTTTTGGAGGGGGGGGGGAGAGATGAGCTCCACGCTGCATAATCACATAACATGACTGACACACACACCATTTGAATGGAAACTCACCTCAACTTTTTTTGGGGGGTGGGCAGATCCCTAAAATATTTTATTGGGGGGGGGCGAAGGGACCTCAATCCCTAGGAGTTGCCTCCTATGCTGACAGGTGGCCGTCCAACCTCTGCTTAATAACTTCCGTTGAAGGGGAGTCCTTCACCATGCGAGGGAGGCTGTTCCACCATCAAAACTACAGTTACCATAATTCTTTAAAGCCATAACTGCTTTAAATAGTTTGATACAGCTTTCAATGCATAGTGCATATGAAACCACAGTGGAAAGGGAATGTAATCCTTCCTTCGTTTAAAGAAACACACCAACTGAACACTAGAGGTTGCTGCAGACCGCAGGGTGAACAGACGTAAAGGAGACGTAGCTTCTGTCTGCAGATTAAAAACGTAAGTAAAAATAAATCTGGACCTGCCGGGTGGTCCACACTCTCTCTCTCTCTCTCTCTCTCTCTCTCACACACACACACACACACACTATTACGTTGCAATCCCTATGCATACATTTCACTTAGAAGCAAGCCTTCTTAACTTCCCTATTACTTGATGTGCAAAATCTCAAAGCCACAATTCAGCAAAGCTTCTCATGGCATTTTAGACCAGTGTTTTTCTGTAGCTGCTCCCCCTTATTTTGACATCCATTGTCCTTCCTCCTCCAAAAGGGAGGTGCTTTGCCCCCGGTTTTGTTTGTGTGCATCGCCGAGAGCGCTTTCCAAGCAGTATCAAATAAATAAGATTACCTGTCCTTCTGTGTCGGCTCTGGAACTGCCACCTCCAGAGTTGTTGGCACCCTGGGAGCAAAGGGGCGTTTTAAAGAAGCGCCCCCTTCCATCGGAGGCACAGTGGAAGGAGTGGCAAGACTTAGGAACAGCGAATCATTCCAATATAACGCTGGGAATTTTCTCCCAAAGTTCTGCAGTGTTCCTCTCCTGATCCCCGGGGGTGGAAGGAGCCAGCACCCAAATGAATAGATCAGACTTTAAGGGTTAAGGAAGGCAGCCAACCCTACAAAGATGCAGATTTCTATGTGATTACGGAGGGTTATTTTCAGCGGATTTGTCAACAGCCCTTCCGTGTCCCAGAGGCTCTCCTTGCCGTTTGGAGAGGTGCAAGGCACCCACCACGACATCTGATCTTTCTGCCCAACTCAGCCTGCCTTTGGACAGTTTCTTTTTAAACTTTGTGATTCATGCGTGAACCCTCTGGTAAGCACAAGTTTGCTGGTAACAAACAAAACAAAACAACACCCCCCCCTCCAAATGCACTGAAGACACACACACACACACACCGTCTCTCTTGAAGGCAGAGAGGTAAATGGTTTTATTACTAAGCAGAAAGCTGACAGCGAAATTACAGTATCAAAATGATGAACTTTTCATAGAAGAAGAGAGGCCTTTCATGGACTGTTTGGAAAAGCATTACAGACAAAATGAAATCGTGGGCAGGATTCGAGAAAAGCAATGGAATTAAAATGGCAAAATAATTGTCATAGAGGATTCTTTTTGCAATAAAGATAAAGATATAATGCAGTAGAAAAGGTTTGAGTAAAAACACTCGGCAGGTGAGGGTGGAAAGTCAACTCGTGAACCACAGAATTGTACTTGGTTTCTTACCCACCCTTCACTCTTAACGTCCCAGGGTAGCCTGCATATATTCAACAATTCAATATTTAAAAAATACTAGTTGCAATAATAGGGTGGGTCCTAAAATATACTTACAGCTCAAGCATCAAAAGGTCAGACTTAAAGAAGTGAGTCAGAGAGGAAAAAAATCAGAAAGCAAAAACTCTTTTCGAAATGTGCCTTATTTATAACCCGGGCCTCTTGTTGTTCACCTGTATGGAAGCTTTGACTAGTCATGATGGCGGGATACTCTTGAGAATCATGGTCGCTGGGGAGGAGGAACAGGGCGATTGCCAAGGTGATCATACCCCGCTGGCGAGTTTCCCAGAGGCATCTAGACAACTGCTGCATCCAAGATGAAGCTGAAGCAGATGAATCTCCGGTCTCATCCCGCTACAGGGCTCACCTGACATTTTTACATGCACCACCCTTTATCCGGCGAGCTGTACAAAGCTGTGTACCTGCCACCACCAACACAATTCCTAAACATTAGGAAGAACTTCCTGACAGTAAGAGCTGTCGGACAGTGGAATTTGCTGCCAAGGAGTGTGGTGGAGTCTCCTTCTTTGGAGGTCTTTAAGCGGAGGCTTGACAGCCATCTGTCAGGAATGCTTTGGATGGTGTTTCCTGCTTGGCAGGGGGTTGGACTGGATGGCCCTTGGGGTCTCTTCCAACTCTGATTCTGTGAATTCATTTTACCCCTACAACAACCCTGTGGGGTAGGTTGCACTAGGAGGTAGCAACTTTCCTGAGGTTACCTTGACATTCATTCATGGCCCTGAGATTATTTAACCAGGGTGTATGGAGTGATGTATGGAAGTGAGAGCTGGACCATGAAGAAGGCTGATCGCCAAAGAATGGATGCTTTTGAATTCTGGTGCTGGAGGAGACTCTTGAGAGTCCCATGGACTGCAAGAAGATCAAACCTATCCATTCTGAAGGAAATCAGCCCTGAGTGCTCACTGGAAGGACAGATCCTGAAGCTGAGGCTCCAATACTTTGGCCACCTCATGAGAAGAGAAGACTCCCTGGAAAAGACCCTGATGTTGGGAAAGATTGAGGGCACAGAGGACGAGATGGTTGGACAGTGTTCTCGAAGCTACTAACATGAGTTTGACCAAACTGCAGGAGGCAGTGGAAGACAGGAGTGCCTGGCGTGCTCTGGTCCATGGGGTCATGAAGAGTTGGACACAACTAAACAACATGGAATGTTAAGTACCCCTGGTGGGGGGAGACACGTCCTGCTCCTTCTGGGACAGTTTTAGAGATGTGAAGGCCTGGGAAAAAAACAGAAAAGAAAAAAAAAACCTTTTTTTTCCTGAAGCCTTGTTTTTTTCTGAAAAATTGAAAAAATAAAGATTATGGAATGTTTTATTTTAACATGATGAATAAAATATTTTAAGATAAGGGGTTCAAATATTTTATAAATCATTTCTAAAAAATATGTATGGTATCAGATTATTCTAATTTCTGTGAGGACAAGCAAGTCCTAGGTTACAAACTGAACTCTCCAATGCAAGAACAAGATACATTTCTTCCTTTAGGAGGTGCTGTTGTCACCAGAAAAGAAAAAGGTTTCAGTTTTGTTTTTGCATGTGTGGTATGCATTGGTTCTGTTCCTCTTCACTAGGCCTCAAAGCACTGGAAGAAAATATAGAGCAACAAAAAGGGCCTGAAAGTATATACTTAATTACAGCTCAGAAAATGATTCTGATTAAATTTCATGCCCATTCATTGAAACTTAGTCCCACTTCCTTCTTCAGTTCTTTTTATGAGAATGTTTTTTTTTAAATACTGTGGAGAGGAAATATGAATAATTGTTACTTCTGGATTTTTAAAAATTGTTTTGTGGAGTTTTTTTTGTTCCACATAAACTAGTAAACAGTTCAGGAGATTGTTGCTCCATTTGTTACAAATACAAATAAATATTTTTAAAGTAAATTCTGTTTGTAATACTGGGTAATTGTTTGGATACACTATATTTTTAATATGCTAGTTGTGATAATTTTATGCCCATTAAAATTGTCCATAGTTATATTTTATGTTTCTAAAGTAACAGAATGACTTTCAATCTGGAAAAGAAAAAAGAAGTGCTAATGTAGCATTTTTTCAATTTTTCTGAAAATTTCCGTTTCCCCCCGAAAAAAACCGTTTTCCATGCTTCAAAATTTCCGGAAATTTTACACCTCTAGGCAGTTTGTCCACCTTTAGTCCCCACCAGCACTCAGCTCTCACCTGTGGCTCCTAGAAGCGGCCACAATCCCGGGAATGAAGCCGCCCAGAGTGTCAAGAGGCAACTCAGTCAAGATGGGCGGCATATAAAATTCAGTGCTGCAAACGCAGCGGTTTTTCACCCCCAGAGCCGCATCCCACCCCCAAGGCTTGAAGTTCCCCACCCACCGGGCTTCACGTGAACAGATGTGCCCTTGGGGAAAAGACTGCAGCCACACTGCTCCTCTCTCTTCTTTTTAATGGTGGTGAACTGGTTGCTAGAGAGATGACTCGGTGACTGCACTCAATGACAACTTCCAGATTGGACTACTGCAACACACTGTCCGTGGGGCTGCCCTTGGAGGCATCTCAGAAACTTCACTTTGGTCCAAAATGCAGCAGCCAGATTACTGGCTGGGGTTCCATTTATGTATCAGCCCCAGTTTTTGTTTTTTTTAAAAAAAGCCACACTGGTTGCCCATAGGGCTGGGTGATATATCATCCAAAACCTGTTTGAAGTCCATAATGTGATAGCAGTTTCGTAATTTTTTCACCTGGCAATATATCGCCAATCATGATGCGTCTGCGTGTGCTTTGCAAAAAAAACATGATGTGGGGAAGACCGTGAAGCCAGCCAATGCCTTTGTATAGCTCCGTCCTTATTTCAGACATTGTGATATACCACTTCTTGTTCCGCCATTTCTAAGAGGATCTTGGGAAGTGTGGGGGACCTTAAGCAGCATTTATAAAATTTACGTTTTGAAAAACAAACAGACCCCCCCACCTCCAAAAACATTCGACTCGTTTATGTGTTTCAATGCATTTATTAAATTCTTACAAAACAGAATACAAAAAATTCTGGCATCAACAAGGTGTTACGAAGGAAAAAATTCCATCAAGCTGTATCAGTTAATAAAGTGCTTGGTTGCTGTTTTCTTATAAGTTTTTATTTTTTAATATATTTTTATGTTTTTTTTTCTCTTTTTTTCTTTTTTAAATTTCTCTCTCTCTTTTTTTTTAAACCAGTCCCTTTCTGAAGGACTTGCCGCTCATATAGTCCCCAACGGTACGTTAAGGGTGACTGCACGTCCAATAAAATAAAACTTAAAATTTAAAAGCTCCACAAAACCTTTGGCAGTCTTTCCGATAACCAGAGGAAAATATTTCTCCTGGACTGAATCCCACCCCCGCCAAAAAAAAAAGCATGTGAAAAGAAACAGATTTTCACAGTAAAATGTTGCTAACCAACATCTAAGGAAAAGTAAAATCTAAGAGGAAGGAGAAGTCGTTTAAAGCGATGACCCACCCACCACCACCACCTCAAATTTGCAGTTAATACAACTCATAATAAGAGGTACAGGAAAAAAGATGCTTTCCGATAAAAGAATTTCACAAAGAAAACCATTTGGGGGGGGGGATTTGGTGGAAGAAAGAGAAGTTTAAACTAAGAACTTTGGCAAGGTAAGGGTTAAAAATCCATGCACAGTTTAAAGACTTAGGAAGGGGAGAGATAACACAAACCAAAGATAATATACCTGGAAAGCTACCTTGAGAAGGCTGGTTAAGAGAATGTCAGAAGGGTATACTGGATTAAGTCCCCGCCGTGGAGACAAGAGGTCCCCCATATCTCTATGGGGCGCAAGTAACTTTGAACTCAGTTTAAACTCTTCTGGCTTCCAAACCAGGGGAACTGTGGGCGACTACTTCAAGGGGATCCAATAAAGGGTTTTCTTAAAGCCAAGGATGAGGGGGAACCTGTGGTCATCCACTCAAGGCCGCTATCCATACCAACACTGATCGGGAGTCCCAGCAAGTGGAAGGACGCAGGTTCGCCTGACCCCGTTTGCAAAGCCCGGAATCCCTTGCATGTTGAAAGATCGAGCTTTGGTGTGTATTGTAGTGTTAGATGCGGTAGGAAGACTTTATTTCCCAGTAAAGAAGTAAGGGGGGGTGGGGGAGCCTTAAGAAGAAGAGGAAGAAAACGTATGTTTTATCTCTGAATTGAGCGGTGGAAAAAAAAAAGAAATCAAAGCGCCACCGGTTTTGGTCACACACACGAAAAGGTGCACGATCGCGGGAGTAAGGAGAAGGATCAGGATTTTGCTCACGTCCTGAGAATAAACATTAAACAGAAACAAATTTTCACCACACCCCCAAAAAGCCTAAATATATTGGGGGGGGGCCATGGGGAGAAAATCCATGTCAGTGGCTAATCATGACTCACCCTCATTGAAATGGAAACTAGATAAGTGTTGTTTTCAATGCAATTTATTAGCCAGTGTTGTGTCTCCCCCCTAGGACTCAAGCGGACTTCTTTCCACCCCAGTTTAAGCAAGCTGGGGGGGGGGAGAGAGAGAGAGAGAGAGCTCATCGCTATGTTGGCAAAAGCCAACCCCAACCAAGAAAGGCTGGGTTCCTGATCTGACTTGGCAAGGCGAGAATGGGAAGGCAGGATTGTGTCTTCACAACAGCAGTTCTTTAAGGAAACAAAAATGACCACATGCCAAACATCACAATCGCCTGGCGTTTTCAAGCCATGAAACAGTCATCCGATCAGAAATTTGGGGGGGGGGGCAGGAAGAGTTGACTTTTCAGCGACGCTCAAACCCAGTTCCATGCACAAAGATGCAAGTCATCCACCACTCAGGAAAAAAGAGGTGGACTTGATTAAAACTTCCATTATGGGTTTTGCTTCCATTATGCTGAATGATTTCTAATGCTGGTTTGCTACCAAATCGAGGAACTTTGTTGTGGCGCGATCCTAGCACATTGCCCGTTTGCACACACAAAATAATGCACAGCCTTGCCCAGAGAGGGCATCCAAGGTATACAAGCACATGGGGGGGGGGAGAGAGAGAAGAACCGCAACAGCCATATTAAAGCACTCCAAATCATTTTATTCTGCAACAGTGTGCACTGATGCACACTCCATGCAGTGTCTGCCATTTCATTTTCATTGAACGCCGGGCAAAAGTCAAAAAGACCGAAGCTGGGAAAGGAAACCTTTGAGCAGTCCTTCACAAGCTGAAATTATCCTGAGAAGTCCCCTTTATTTGAAGAGAGAAAGAGAAGGGAGTGGTTCTTGCCAAAGAACTTTGGTTCGAAAGCCAAACCGCACGAGTTTAACCACAACCCTGCGAGTCGACAACTCGACATGGGCTTGTTCTTGGGGGAGTTTCCAGCACTCCTGAATTTTGGCCCTTCAGTAATGAACCGGGTGGGGTGGGGTGCTTGTCCACCCACCTTCCCCAAAACAGGATCACTAACGCAGAAGAACATGATCCCATACAAATTATCTGGCCCTCTCAGAGGCAACCAGGATCACTCGCGCCACTGCCTGAACAGTGTCAGCGGAATACGTGGACCTCGTTGTTTCTGGAGGAACCGACACGGCTGCAGACCGACTTACCTATCTGCAACTTCTACTGTAGAAACCACTATGTGTTTCTGAGATATTACATGCGTAGTACTGGTGTAGTACTGAATAAGTGGGCTTAGACAAAACCCCAAAAAACGTCACAGGTAGTGTTCCTGTGCTCAAAAGATCTGCTTTTAAAAACAAGGGTATGCTGTTTTTCCAAAGGTACGCCCGGCACCCTGCCCCCGCCGCAAAAAACAACACCCCAGGGAGAAATCGGCTATCATTTTAACGTTGCCACTGCAAACGTTAAAACCCGTTTCTGAACCTGTTTAAACCATTGTAGCTCCCAGTACTGCGGACACTGGGAAGTGTGCATCTACCATGGGTCCCAATGCTGGGCATCCTGGGAACTGTACATCTACTGTGGCTCCCAGTGCTGGGAACTGTACAACTGTGCAGGAACTCGGGGACATTCAAGAGGACTCTATGCCCTCACAAGCCGGCAATTCCCAGAATTCTTTACGGCAGGCAAAATAAACCCAAAGAGGGAAGCGGTTCCCAAGCAGATCTGAAAATCTGCTGCTTAGCTAACAGCTGAGAAAGAGGGAGAGAAAATCTCCCATCTTTCCACCAAAGGAACTGAAGCTAAACTTGCAACAGCTTTTGCAAATGCTCTTGCAAGCAAAAGCAGCGTAGGAAAACGCCACTCTCAGTCCCAGATACGAAGAGTTGCCTTCGCTTCTTGCCCTGGAAGGGTGGAACGCACCATCCCAAAACAAGTTCACAGCCATCACCCGCAGCCTTGAGACAGCTTCCCTGACCCAAAAAGAAGGCATTGGTGCACAGCTGTCCGATGTTCAAGTATTTCTTACGGTAAGATGAAGCTCTACAACCAAATAACAAAATGTGTTGTAAAACGAAGTTTTAAAAGAAAGATAAAGCGGTTCCCCACCCCTTAAAAAAAAAGAAAATATCTCACTAACTTTACACGGTGAACCTCACATCCCAATCTGACCCCCCCATCCCCCTTGAAAGGACATTTGCTAGATGCTGAATGTTCATGAAAAGAAAGCGATAATAAATTTCACAGCGGTGGAGGAGTGGAATCATACTCTGAGCAGAACCACTGAAATTGACGGACAGCACTTACATAGGTCAATCAATGTCAATCGGTCTAACTTTAAGTATGAATGATTTTGCACACAACCCCAGATACCATATTCACTGTTTGTGGTTTTCTTTTGGGGGGGATTCCAAAGTGGGAGGGAAGGAGTAGACAAGTCAAGCCAAACTATTTCACTTACCCCCTCCCCTCACCCACAGCTGGGAGTTAGGGTTACCTGAAGAATAAAATTTAAAAAAAGATATTTTTTTTGCTATCATCTATCTCTACCTAGACAACTATTGCATAGTATTTCTTAAGTCGGGGGTGGGGGGAGAATAAGAGAAGAAGTTATCAGTCTGAAAACACAAACCTATCAAAATTCCAGATATGCACATCCAGACAGGAGTTTTAAGCGAGTTTAACAGCCGGGGGAGAAAGCTGCCACACTGAAATAAAGCGAACTTAAAACAACAACAAACCAGGGAGAATCGGCCAGTGCCGGTTTGTCACTCCTGGGCCCACTGGGCAATTCTCTAAATTTTATTTGAAACGACTCGTAAAGGGTTCTAGAAATGGCTTGAAAGCTAATGAAGGGAGTCTTCGAGATGGAGGTCTGCCTCGTCCCATCGCAGGACAGAGGAACGTTGCTTCGCACAATGCATAGATGGTAACGCAGAAAGTCCCACCGCCAGCAAGGAGGGAAGAGGGATGCACCCGCCCCAACCCCATTTAAAGGGCCTGGAGTTTGGGCACACCTATGCCATGACCATGCAAACAACGCTGGCAAGAGGGTCTCCCAGCAGGCACCCTCGGGTGGAGGAAGAAAGACAAGACCACCCACCCCAAGCATGGAGCGTGTCGTCAAGAGACTCCCATCTGAACCAGACCGAACTTTTCGCCCGGAGAGGGACAGCCGCAAAACCGATGGGAAACAGCTGCAGCAAGAGAGACAGCACCCAACCAGAACCTCCCGAAAGAGAACTGGGAGACCCTCTAGAACAGCCTGTCCCAAACTTGGGTCTCCGGCTGTTTTGGGGACTACAGTTCCCATCATCCCTGACCAGTGGTTCTGCTAGATATGGATCATGGGAGCTGTTGTCCAAGAACAGCTGGAGTTTGGGAAACATGGCTCTAGAAGTTGTTGCCCCGGACACACAACCCCCCCTTCCTCCTCCTGACTGTCAGCTGAGCTGGCATAGCACGGATAGGAGCTGGAGCCCAGCGACGCCTTGGGTGGGCACACGCAATTGTGTAAATTTCTGGGCTGTTTTTTTTTTTTTTTTTTAATAAAAAAGCAGCAAACGGGAATTGCCTCGCAGTGACAATTCCGTTAAACAAAACAAACCCATGGGTGGGGTGGGGTGGGAGCGACAAACCCATCTTGACCAGGCCAATCTCATTCCTCCCCGCAGAAATAGGGGAAACCTAGGTTTGAAACAAAATGGGCTGTGCGCATCGCATGCGTTATTTTTTGGGGGGGGGCAGGGGTGGGAGGTGGACAAGAACGGCCCCATTGATACTCTGGGCCGGCTCTCTCAGGACAACCTCCAGAAAGCCCAAAACACCCCCACCCCAAAGAACCGGCAGCTCTCCGATGTGTGTATGGGGGGGGGAGGGACTCTGTCCACTATCACCACCCCTATCAAATGGATCTTTACAAATCCAACCACCCCTACCCCCACGTAAGCGCCCACAATGCCCTCTGAGCAGGGGCGTAGCAACAGGGGAGCGGTGGGGACAGTGCGCACCCCGTGCCAAGTCTCAGGGGGTGACAAGGCATGTAGTTTGCCGCCGCCAGCGCTCCAGTGCCATACAGACGTTGCTGGGATCCTCTGCTCACGGCTGCAGCCGCATGTAGAGGATCCTCTGTTCGCAGCTGCAGCCGCAAGCAGAGGATCCCGGCAACGTCCGTGCAGTGCTGGAGCGGCGCGCAGGCAACCCGCCACATAGCGCGCATGTGCGGCATCGCTGCGTACGACGCATGCATCGTACGTAGCACCACTGCGCATGTGCGCTACGTAGCAACACCGCGCCCCTGGGTGCACGTCATGTTTGCCGCTCCAGGTGCCCGAGCGGCTTCCTACACCTCTGCTTCTGGGGGGAAACCTGAATCCACCCATCACACCACACACCCCTCAAACCGCAGCGTTCTTTTCAATTCTAGAATCCCATTAGGTCGAAAATGAAACAAAACATTTTTTTAGAAATAGGGAGGGAGGAAGAGAAACAGCAAAGCCACATAAAAAAGGAAATGGGGGTGGGGTGGGGAGGAATAATACACCCAAATACTTAAAATGCTACCTTTAAAAAGTTGAGGACTTTTAAGGGTGTGTCGTCCCCCCCCCCATATTTTCACAGTATAAAAAGAGGCAACAGAAAACAGAATAACAGTAGCCAGTTTTTTTTTTAAGCTTTTCCTCGGGGGGGGGGGTTGTCAACCTGGTATTTCCAAAGAAGCAGGAGGGATGTGGGGGGGGGGGGAAATCAATTTATTTGTTTTTTGTTTAAAAAAGCAAAATTATATTACACGTGTGTCAAAATGCAACCTGGGGGGGGGGGGGGGATTTAATAATAATTAAAAAAACCTTGGTGGGTTAATACGGAGGTTGGTTTTTCTTTTTCCTTTGAGATTTATAAAGGAAAAAAAGGGGGGAAGTGTTGGGGGGGGGAGAGTCGAGAGGAGCCAGTGTTCAAACAAGACCAGGAAACAATACAAAACAAAAAGAAAAAAATAAGAAGAGAATAGATCCTTGGAATCCAGCCAACTTGAAAGAGGGGGGGGGGGTCTGATCTTGTTTTTCTCTCCCCCCCCACCCGCTATAAAAAACAGTATACATATATATAGATATATTGTCCGAAATGGGGGAGGGGGGGAACAGGGATGTACACGCAGCCGGGGGGGGAGGGAGGGGGCGTTCACATGTGATCTCCCCCCACCAGGACCAACGGGGTAACCAGATGCTGGTTGGCGTCCAATTTTGCCATGCTCGTCTTCTGCCGCCGCTTGGCCAGCTTCGACTCGGATGGCGGGGAGAGCTGCATGGAGCGTGAGGTAGCTTTGATGATGATGGGGGGGTGCGACTCCGCGGCGGCCTCGTCCTCCTCCTCGTCCCGCATCAGCTGGCGGTTGACGGCGATGGCTTCGGCCGCAAAGGACGTCAGCTCTTTGGCACAGCTGTTCCTGCAGAGAGCGGGTGGGGCGGCATGTTTAGGAAAGAAGAAGAGCCCTGCCGGATCGGGCCAGCAGCCCCCCGCTAAGCCTAGCATCTTCTCATGGGCCCAAAGCCCGAAAGCGGGATTCGAACCCAAGAGCAGCTCTCTCCCCTCTCTTGTGGCTTCCGGCAACGTGAGTTTCAGAAACATGTGAACTGGGCAATATATCGTCCAAAACCGGTTTCGAGCCCATGTCATGATATTTGGTTTCATAATTTTTGACCTGGCAATGTATTGTTTATCATGGGGAGGGTGCGCTATGCAAAAAATCACAACATGGGGGGGGGGAACTGTGAAGCCAGCCAAGGCATCTACAGGTGAAACTCAAAAAATCAGAATATCGTGGAAAAGTCCATTTATGTAAGCTGCTGGAGTTTAATATATGAGATCTACTCATGACATGCAAAGCGAGATATGTCAAGCCTTTGCTTGTTATAATTGTGATGATTATGGCGCGCAGCTGATGAAAACCCCAAAGTTGAAATTGTTAATTTGGGGTTCTCATCAGCTGTACGCCATAATCATCACAATTATAACAAATAAAGGCTTGACATATCTCGCTTGACATATCTCGCTTTGCATGTCATGAGTCTATCTCATATATTAGTTTCACCTTTTAAGTTGAATTACTGAAAGAAATGAACCTTTCCACGATATTGTAATTTTTCGAGTTTCACCTGTACATAGCTCCATCCTAATTTCAGGCATTGTGATATATCGGTATATCGTGACATTTAGCTGGCGATATATCGCGATGTTGAAAACCAGGTATTGCCCATCCCTATTGTGGAGGCAGAGCAGTCATATAATTAGAGCTGGAAGAGGCCCTGAGGATCCCATAATTTTCCCCACAGTGGCTCAAAATTATGGGGTGGAGGTTCGGGGGTTTCCTCTTACCTTTGAAGAATGATTGGGGTCGGGAGAGTGTTATCCGGAGCACACTGAAAAGAAAAGGAACGAGAGAGAAAGTGAGAGCTAATACTATACACCAAGGCAAGATTTTCCGTCTACAACAGGGTTTCCCAAACTCGGGTCTCCAGCTGTTTTTGGACTACAATTCCCACCATCCCTGACCGCTGGTCCTGCTAGCTAGGGATCATGGGAGTTGTAGTGCAAAAACAAGTTTGGGGAACTCTGGTCTACGACTTCCCACACCCAAAATCAGGGAGGGGGGAAAACACAAATTTACTAAGCTACAACTTTCTCACACTGCTAAATCTGAATGGCTGGGTTTTTATCAAAAGTGTTTTTGAACATTTTCTTTAACTCATTATGTATCATTTCCTAGAAAGCCTTTGCCTCTTTTACAAGTCCACCACATATGGTGAAAGATAACTTCCTTCTCTTCACATTTCCAACACTCGTTGGATCTTTATACATTTTTGCAAGTTTTGATGGTGTTAAAATACCATCTATACATCATTTTCATCACATTAAATTTACATGCAGTAAATTTAATACCTTAATTCCACAGCCTTTCCCAAGATTCTAATTGAATTTTATATCCAAAGTCTTTTGTAGTCTTTTGCAGAAGCCTTTTTACTGGGTATAGTAGGTGAAGAGGTACCAAGAAAAGATAAGAGACTGTTCATGTATGCAACAACAGCGGCAAGAACCCTTTTAGCCCAAAAATGGAAACAACAAGAACTACCAACGAAAGATGGAGGCAGATGAAAATGATGGACTTTGCGGAACTGGCAAGCTGGCGGGGAAAATCCAAAACCAGCACAATCAAGTATTCCAAAAAGACTGGAGTACCGTAAATTTATTCAATATTTGAAAGCTCACTGTATGCAATTAACACCACTAGTAGGGTTATCTGAAGATCTGTAATGAGAATTTTTTTTTAACCTTTCTATATTTATTTAAACTTTGAGGTATTTTGTGATGAGCCTTACTAGAATTGGAAAATATATAAAATGTTGTGATATCAAGGTTAACTTTGAAAGCCAAGCTGTGGGAGGCAAGGAAGTCGATAGGCTCTAAAGAGCCAAAGGGGTAAAGTGGATAATAATGATGTGATTATATATGTTTAAATGGAAAATTAATAAAAAATTATTTTTTAAAAAATGAAAAGCAGGGTTTTTGAGGAACCTTCAGAGGATAGCTCCACAGCGCCACCTAGAGCATCAGGGATTTCAAACCCACACTGTGAATCCTGATCAGACAGGTATCCTCTGTTTTGCTTCTGAATATGCATCCTCATTGTGATGGTTTTCTCACAGAGGCTAACTTGTTAAACGCAGAACTGTTAAGAACCAGGCTCTTCTAAGTATAGATCCCAATTGCCCACAATCGAAGGACCTCTGCCCCAACTGCAATCTTGGTTAAGTGCAGGCTTGCTTAGTAGGTCAAGGGGAAAGTCCTGGGTTACGTCCCCTCTCCAGAGGGGGCCTGCCTGAATCTCTATGGAGATGCTGCCAGTCAGTGTATGCAATACTGAGCTAGATGAACCAAAGGCGGGTCTCATTTCATGCAGAGAGAAAACGGGACAGGCTTATTGGGGGCTGCAAAAAAAACAATACAGAAAAACACCCTAACCCCAAACCAACGAACCCCTGCCACCTTTTCCTTCCCACTGTGCTCACCCCTTGCACCCACGAGTGCTTGAGAACTTCGGCTGCGCTGAGGCGTTTCTTGGCATCCCTGACCAGCAGCTTGGAAATGAGATCTTTGGCTCCGAAAGAGATGTGAGCCCAATCCTTGTCGGGGAATTCGTACTTCCCCTCCTGGATGCTTTCGAATAACATGTTCTGGGAGGGAGGAAGGAAGGAAGGGTCACAGAATCATACAAAATCACCTTTTCTGTTTTACTGCTGCATTACACTGTTCACTCATGTGCTAAGACCCCCAGATCCTTTCCACATGTACTATTTGTGGACCCCCCCCCAAAAAAAATATTATATTAGTGCAGCTGGTTCTTCTTGCCCAAGTGCAGAACCTGACATTTGTCCCCATATCAAGTGTCAGGAAACCCCCAGTATAGGGAACCCCCTGTGCTTTTCACCAGCTCGTCCTCCCCCTCCTCTGCCGGAAGCAACCATTCCACCAGTGAGGAGGGGGAGTTGGAGGCAGGAAGGCGGTGCAGGGGCTCTGACAGGATCGCAGAGCCTCAGCGCCAAGGAAATAGTGGGGAATGGGGGTCAGGTTCCCACGCTCCAAGGGAGCAGGCAGGAAGGACGTGGAAGGGGGAGGTGGGGGTTCAGAATCCCCCGCCTTTTTTGCTGGACGAAGAACCGGAAGGGTTCATTCCTGGACTCTGCAGAGGGATGAGATGGACGTTTGAACTTTTGCTCCACTGTATATAGCTTTGCGCAATAAAGAACTCAGTTTTTAGAAGTTCTGCGTTTGGCGCTTTACTCATGAGCAACCACCGAATGTCCTTACAGCAAGGAACAAAAAAAGAGGAAGGAGCCAGTGGCCTGCTCACCTGGCAAGCGGGACACGATTCGCCGCGGTCCCAGCCGCAGTCGGTCCCGCAGTGGCCCACAAAAGGCGGGTACCCACTCAGCATGATGTACAGGATGACCCCCAAACTCCACAAGTCGCAGCGCTTGTCGTAGATCGTGGCTTCCTCATTGAACGCTTCCACAACCTCCGGGGCCATGTATTCAGCCGAGCCGCACTGGAATCGGGTGGAAGGAAGGGTTAAAAAGCCGCAGAGCCACACTTTTGCTTTTCAAAATTCCCCCCCCCCCCACCGCAAACAAAAAAAGGTTCCGGACTTTCACACGCAGAAGAAATGCATGTGATTTGAAACCGCCGACTTTGCTCACAGGCAGGAAAGAAACTCGCAGTTTGCTCTTTCAGAAACACACACATTTTTACACAAATGGAAAGTTGTTTTACTGTCTAAGATCTCTGGCTCCCACAATGAAATTATTTAGCAACAGATCTGGATTGGCAAGGCGGGGGGGGGGCAACCTCAACGGTCTTTATGGATACAGGTAGGTAGCCGTGTTGGTCTGCCATAGTCAAAACAAAATAAAATTAAAAAATTCCTTCCAGTAGCACCTTAGAGACCAACTAAGTTTGTTCTTGGTATGAGCTTTCGTGTGCATGCACACTTCTTCAGACACGAAAGCTCATACCAAGAACAAACTTAGTTGGTCTTTATGGATGTGATTCCAACAGCAAGGGTTCTCTACGCTCAGAAATGGAAGGAGGAGAGAACAGCCTACAAGGAAGAACGGCAGATGAAAATCCTTGAATACGCAGAAATGGCAAAACTGATGTGAGACACAAATTTAGAGTCTTTTAAAGAAGGCTGGGACCCATTCCTGGTCTATTTATAAAGAAGTTTTTCCCCCATACGGAAAGACCCCAGTGGGGTTTGGAGCGTAAGGAGGCAGCAGAACATATTACGAAACATGTTAGAAAGGATGAAATTAGATTAAGACACTGAGGACTGGAACCTTAAAACGCAATCGTAGTTTGGTCAAATTGGAATATGATTGTTGAGTAACAAATGTAACATTCTAGCCTGGTGTTTTTACATGAGTAGAATGTGTTCTTTTGTGTAAAATGCATCTCTGGGTTATTTGTGGGGCATAGGAATTAGTTCATTCCCCCCCCCCAAAAAAAATATAGTCCGGCCCACCACATGGTCTGAGGGACAGTGGACCGGCCCACGGCTGAAAAAGGTTGCTGACCCCTGCTCTAAAGCAGTGTTTTTCAACCACTGTTCCGCGGCACACTAGTGTGCCGCGAGATGTTGCCTGGTGTGCCGTGGGAAAAATTGAAAAATTACTTTATATATAGTCAATATAGGCACAGAGTTAATTTTTTTAACATTTTCTAATGGTGGTGTGCCTCGTGATTTTTTTCATGAAACAAGTGTGCCTTTGCCCAAAAAAGGTTGAAAAACACTGCTCTAAAGGGACAGGGAAGAATGAAAACAGGAGATTCCAGAATACTCTCGGGGTCAGGAGAATTATAAAAAGAAAGAAAGGGGGGGGGAAACCCACAGCAACGCGTGGCCGGGCCAGCTAGTATGGAATAAAATAAATAGATAGATAGATAGATAGATAGATAGATAGATAGATAGATAGATAGATAGATAGATAGATAGAGTGGCTGGGGAAACCAGCCAGATGGGCGGGGTATAAATAATAAATTATTATTATTATTATAGATATAGATAGATAGATAGATAGATAGATAGATAGATAGATAGATAGATAGATGGAGTGGCCGGGGAGAACCAGCCAGATGGGCGGGGTATAAATAATAAATTATTATTATTATTATAGATATAGATAGATAGATAGATAGATAGATAGATAGATAGATAGATAGATGGAGTGGCCGGGGAGAACCAGCCAGATGGGCGGGGTATAAATAATAATTATTATTATTATATAGATAGATAGATAGATAGATAGATAGATAGATAGATAGATAGATAGATAGATGAGTGGCTGGGGAGAACCCAGCCAGATGGGCGGGGTATAAATAATAAATTATTATATTATTATATATAGATAGATAGATAGATAGATAGATAGATAGATAGATAGATAGATGGAGTGGCGGAGAACCAGCCAGATGGGCGGGGTATAAATAATAAATTATTATTATTATTATAGATATAGATAGATAGATAGATAGATAGATAGATAGATAGATAGATAGATGGATGGATGGAGAAACCAGCCAGATGGGCGGGGTATAAATAATAAATTATTATTATTATTATAGATATAGATAGATAGATAGATAGATAGATAGATAGATAGATAGATAGATAGATGGAGTGGCTGGGGAAACCAGCCAGATGGGCGGGGTATAAATAATAAATTATTATTATTATATATAGATAGATAGATAGATAGATAGATAGATAGAGTGGCACCTTGGTTTAAGAACAGCTTAGTTTATGAACAACTTGGATTAAGAACGCTGCAAACCCAGAAGTAGGTGTTTTGGTTTGTGAACTTTGCCTTGGAAGCAGAACATGTTGAGTGTGTTCCATTTGTAAATTGAGTCCCCCACTGCTATGGGAAAGCACGCCTTGGTTTAAGGACGCTTTGGTTTAAGAACGGACTTCCAGAACGGATTAAATTCGTAAACCGAGGCATCACTGTATAGATATATAGACACAGAGAGAGAGAGCGCACTGGCAAGGGGACATTCACACGACGTGCAGTTAACTTGCGTAACTCCATATCGCAAGATTGTTTATTAAAAAAAAAAAAAAAGAGGATGAGATTCATCCTCCAAGGGTTTGTCCAGAAATAATATTGGGGTTTTTGGGGGGGAGGGGCAACCCCAGCATCATAATATAGCACCCAAACTGCTCACTAAAAAGCAGAAAATCTGGTTGGGAATTACACACACACGTTAAAAATTGTTCATTTGCACCCCCCATTTTTCTCCAAGTTGGCGTTTCCTCCTTCTTCATTTAATCCTCACATGAGAGAGGCAGTTTCTTGGCTGGGGTGGGGGTGGGATTTGAACCCTAGTCTCTCCCAGGCCCTAGTCCAGCTTCATGACCAAGTGGGGATTCGAACCCCGATCTCCCAGGCTCTAACCACTACACCACCCTGCCTTCCTAGAGCTCTTCTGTTAGGGGGCAGCTCTATGAATTAAGTAGGGAAATCAACCAGGGGGGTGTGTGTGTGGAAGCCAAATGGACTTGAGAGAAGGATCTGAAATATTTTTCCTAGAAGCTTAAGAGTTCGTTTTATTCTGGACAGTTTGATCGGATGTTTTAATGCAGGCTTCCTCAACCTCGGCCCTCCAGATGTTTTGAGACTACAATTCCCATCATCCCTGACCACTGGGTCCTGCTAGCTAGGGATCATGGGAGATGTAGGCCAAAAACATCTGGAGGGCCGAGGTGGAGGGAGCCTATTTTAATGTCCACCGCTCTGAATTTTTTTTCTTCTTTAAAATATAAAGTGGCGTGGAAATGAAATGAATAGTAATAAAAAAAATTCACCAAGGGAAAAATGGCGCCTAGACATTCCGTCCTGGCGACCGCAGCCGAGGTTTAAGGGGCCATTTGGCGATCAGCTTGTATATTTTGGACTTTCTGACCCTGCTCGGGTGGCGGTGGGTCGTCCTTCCTTGGGGGGTTTTAAGCAGAGGTTGGAAGGTGATCTGTCCTGGATGCTTCAGTTGAGACTCCTGCATTGCAGGGGGTTGGGCTGGATGGCCCCTGGGGGTCCCGTTCCATAATCCAATGCCTCAGACCAGGAAGCATGCTCTCTGGACGGCACCAGCCGAGTTTTGCTTCAGCTGGGGGGGGGCACGTGATGAGCATGCCTCCGCCCCACATTTCACCCCTCATAAATAAAGGCCCCCCACCCACCCACCCACCTGGGACATTCTTTCCCAGAAGCCCTCAGGGCCAAGAGGAGGGAGACCATCCAAGGTCTATAAAAAGCCATGCAGTGTTTCTTGGAAAAAGGGCTTGCAATGTTCAAGAGCTCCGCTATAAAACCTGCCAGGATAGTTCTGTCAGATGAAGAAGGGGAAGAGATTGTGCATGCAAGAGTTGGGATCTCCCTGAATGCACAAACTGCAGGAATTATGTTCTTCTCCCCTCTTAAAAAGAAAAAAAAGAATAAGTCCAATTGCACTTGCAAAGGATCTCGGTGCAAGGGCTTAAGATATTTGCAAATATCTGATCCAGAGTCCTTTGTGAGCAATTGCGTTTTCTCACACTAGCTAAAAAATAAAAGCAAAAACAAAAAACCAAACTGTACTGGAGCACAGAAAATACCTCACGACAAAAAGGCTCAAGGGTTTGAAAACGTGGAAGCCTGTTGTTGTTTTGAAAAGTGAAAACCAAGCTGCTAGACCTCAAGTTGAAGCTTGAAGTTATTCCACGCTAAATTAATTTTAATTCCAAAACGGCGATCGGTTAATACGCTTCGGGATTATCAATCTGTCGTTTGCAGGTTTAAAAAGAAGGGGGGGGGACAGCGTGCTTGGTTCGTCTGTGCAGCACTGAGAAGTGGAAAGTGAAACTGGTTTAAACAGAATGCACCTGCCTGAACTCCTCTGCATCCATACAGAAATCTTTAAAAATCAATGAGGAGCAGAGAACCCCTGCTCACAGCCTCCTAAACCCTGTCCCTTAATCCCAGATACGCAGCAAAGGAAGGAGGAGGAGGAGGAAAGGGTTGTGTTATGGAAAGGGCAGTCTGCACAAGCTCAGAGGAACCCTTGACTCTGCAGCTGCAAAACAAGACCAGCGAAACCACACAGCACCAAAACCCTTCCCTGTCGCCAACCAACCGCGGCAAACCGAATTCACTCTTCTTTTTCACCACATCCTCCCTTCCCCGGACGAGACCGGATCAAACCAGCTGAGGCACCGCGTCAGCTGCCTAACTCTGCCCTTCCTCGAATTAATACATACACAAATCCACATTATCCAGACTCTGGCAAATCCTCCGGAATAGGGGCAGGGCACGGAGTCCGGGTAACTCACCCAACCGGCCGGCTTACGAAAAGGGAGGAGGGAAGAGCTTCTCTGGAGCCGATCTGCCTCGGGGGCACAGAAAGAGGGCGGTGGAAGGATGTACGCTCAGGGTTCACAGAGGGAACCCACAAGGTCATCCAGTCCAACCCCCTGCGATGCAGGGACCCCAGCTAATGCAGGAACCGTTTCAATGGCTTTCGGGAGAGTTCAGGGGGAGAGTTCATTGGCAGGGCACCTGCTTGGCATGCGGAAGGCCTCAGGTGCATCTCCAGGTAAGGGTGGGGAAAAGACTGCCTGTCTGAAAGCACGGAGAACAAGAACCCGTTCTGAGTTCAAAGCACGACTAGGATAACACACTTTAAAACCAGCCAGCGCTCCCTCCAGGGAATTCTGGGAGCTTTAAAAGTGCTGAGGGTTGTGTTCCCCCTTTCCCCAGAGCTACAATTCCCTGGGAAGAGGGGATGGAGCGATAAAACCACTCTGGGAACTGTAGCGCAGGGATTCTCCAAACAACGCCCAGCACCCTGAACAAACTGCACTTCCCTGGGTCCTTTGCGAGGGACGAAGAAGCCACGACCGTTCAAAGCGGCGCCACAGAGCTTTAAATCTAGGGTGTCAATATGATCCGAGAGCAGGCGCGCCCCAAGATCTACAGACGGAGGCCAGCGTACAAATTCAATGAATAATAGTAATAATTCAAATGAACAGAGCCCATTAACGTGAATCACTTCCATCAATTCCAATGAGTCTTAACTCTTGAGTAACGCTGAATACAACCCTGGGCTGCAGAGCAAAGATTGCTATTTTTGCAGCAGCAACAACAACAAAAAACCAAATTTTTGCGGGTTTTTTTTTAATTGCAAAAAGGCAAGGTTTTTTTTTTTAAAGTTGCAAAAAGGCAAGGTTTTTTTTTGAAGTTGCAAAAAAAGCGTTTTGTTTTCGTTTTTAATTGCAGCGCTATATATAACCCTTTCGACACACACTATGATCTTACCGAAAACTCTATGTGCAGGAGTTTTGTTTAAAAAAACAAAAAAAACAAATCTGTCCGTAGTTGGCCAGTCTCCTTGCCCCAACCCCAACCCCCCTGTGCGGAAATGGGTCACAGCAAGCCTCTGCAAAGCAAGGCGGGGGGAGAGAAGGGGAGGGGAAGAGAGAGAGAGAGAGAGAAACAGATGGAAAGGGGGGGGGAGTAGAGGAAATCCCCAAACCTCAGGCCTGACAGCAAATCAGCCAAGCTGTTGCTAGGGGCAAATTTTACAGCATCTCAGCAGTGGTTTGGAGAGGGGGGGGGGAGCAAGAGAGACTGGGAGGCAGGTGGCTCCCCTCTCTGCATGGGGTGGGAAAACAGCAGAGGTTTTTAAAAGCTTTAGAAAGGAAGGGGAATAAATTAAGAGCATGGTGGAACCCGAAACCTGGGAAGAGGGGGGGGGCTGTGTCTTTGCAAACGTGCCCCAATTTTGTGCACTTGATTTCTCAAAACTTTGTTTGCAGGCGGCAAATGGGAGCCCCTTCGCTAGTTCTACTGGCATACGCAGATTCGCATTTCGCAGGTCTGTGTGTGAACGCAACACACCCCAAGCCTGTTTCTTTCATTCAAAAGACTGAGAGCCACAGCCAATGCAATGCACAGCCTCTCGGGGAATATGCAAACCAGCCGGGTGACACGGGGCCTCCACATAGCCGAGACACAGGACAAGATGCAGCGTTCACACTCGTGACACAATTCTACGCCGCACGTTAATAATCTCCTCGCCGCCCCAGGAACGGACCGTGAAATTTGCAAGTCCAAGCCCCTGCAATGCAGGAATCTTTTGCTTGAACCCACAACTCTGGGATTAAGAGTCTCACGCTCTACCGACTAAGCTATCCAGGGTTCGAATCTCGCGCTCTACCGACTAAGCTATCCAGGGTTCGAATCTCGCGCTCTACCGACTAAGCTATCCAGGGTTCGAATCTCGCGCTCTACCGACTAAGCTATCCAGGGTTCGAATCTCGCGCTCTACCAACTAAGCTATCCAGGGTTCGAATCTCGCGCTCTACCGACTAAGCTATCCAGGGTTCGAATCTCGCGCTCTACCGACTAAGCTATCCAGGGTTCGAATCTCGCGCTCTACCGACTAAGCTATCCAGGGTTCGAATCTCGCGCTCTACCGACTAAGCTATCCAGGGTTCGTATCTTCTTTTTAAAGAAGATAGAAACTAGAATTGAATAAGGATAGTTTATTGTTCTTGTTTATGTAGGTATGTGTAAGTTTTCTTTTATTTTTTGTTGTTTTTGTTTGATGTGTTTATTATGTTTTTTACTGTGTATCTGTGTATGTATTGTGTTTTTGTTGTTCAATGCAAAAATAATAAAATATCTTTGGGGGGGGGGAAAGCTATCCAGGGTTCGAATCACCGCACCGAGCCATGAAGCTCACTGGGGGTGGTGTAGATTAGGGGCCAGCCTAATCTACGGCACAGGGGAGAAGCACGTCGGCCATCCTTGGGGAAAACGAGCACAATAAATAAAAACAGTAATTAATAAGCCAGGTGGAGCCAGAAATCAAGAGTCCTTTGAAATCTGACTATGGCAACACCCTAAATAAAGAAGGCACGCCAATAAGCTTGGAGAAACGTTGACCACACAAGACCAGCCTGCATTGGCCAGGGACTTCCTTCCATTTTGCAAACATCTCCCTTCCTGGTCTCCTAGGGGGATCCTTCACTCCCCATAAGCCACCACGTTCTTGGCAAGCCGGATAAAGGAACACCCCAAAGCACCGTTTCGTCCAGGCTGGTTCTGGGAATGAACCTCACAATACAGGCCAGCTTGAAAGATAAAATTTAGGGAATTAAATTTTATTTCATTTGTTTAGGGAAGCTTTTAATCTGCGATATTTTAATGTATTTTAATATTTGTTGGAAGCCGCCCAGAGTGGCTGGGGAGACCCAGCCAGATGGGCGGGGTACAAATAATAAATTATTATTTATTTATTTATTATTATTATTATTATATATAGAAATTACAGAGAAGAATTTTGGAAGGCCGGCTTGCAGCGAATTATGACCGAACATACACACGGACAAGCCATACAAACCCAAACACCTCTTCCCACCAATGCCAAAACACCAGCAAAACACACAGAGAAGCCTATTATGGATCGGGGGGTGGAAGGGGAGAATCCGTCCATCCCCAGTATTCTGATTCCAACAGTGGACAGCCAAACACCTCTGGGAATCCCAGATGGAGATGCGTGACATCTTGTTATGCAGAGGTAAAGGGCCCCTGGACGGTTAAGTCCAGTCAGAGGCGACTCTGGGTTTGCGGCGCTCATCTCGCTTTCAGGCCAAGGGAGCCGGCGTTTGTCCACAGACAGGTAGACTGCACCCAACCATGCAGGCTTCCACCCGAGCCATCACAGTGAACGGACGCTGGAATTCCTGGAGGATTTCCCATTTTTAAAGCCTGCTAAACCTCAGTACCATTCAGCGCATCTCATGCCTTTGAATTCCATCGATTAAAAAAAAAGAGCCTTCCTCCTCAATTCAAAGCCTGCTCGCTGCCACTTTTCCTGGTTGAGGACCGAGTTCAGATTCTCCTCCCAGGCACCACTTTTAAAGCGCTTTATATAAATTGGGGTTTTTCCACGCTCGCGGGACTTACCGGGGTGAGCAACTCTGGAGTGGAGATGGGTGAGCAATCGCCGTTCAGCTTGATCCCGCTTCCTAGATCGAAATCGCAGATTTTCACGGGCGAAACCTGCATCGCAGGAAAGAAAGAAAAAAGAAGTTGCCAGTTGTTGTTGTTTTAAAAAAAATCCATAGCTCCAGAAAGAATTACTCAAACAAATCTGCGGATTTCAGTTTCTCATTTCTGCCAAGTCTGCTTTCCACATCGCCATGAAAAATTTCGAAGTCCATATTAAAAATTCCTGCATGTTTTCACATGCATTTATCTTAAAGGTAAAGGGACCCCTGACCATTAGTCGTGTCCGACTCTGGGGTTGCAACACTCATCTCAGGTTACTGGCCGAGGGAGCCAGCGTACAGCTTCTGGGTCATGTGGCCAGCATGACAAAGCCGCTTCTGGCGAACCAGAGCAGCGCACGGAAACGCCGTTTACCTTCCCGCCAGAGCAGTACCTATTTATCTACTTGCACTTTGCATGCTTTCGAACTGCTAGGTTGGCAGGAGCAGGGACTGAGCAACGGGAGCTCACCCCGTCGTGGGGATTCGAACCGCCGACCTTCTGATCGGCAAGCCCTAGGCTCCGTGGTTTAACCCACAGCGCCACCCAAGTCCCGGCATTTATCTTAATTCACCCCTTTAACTAATATGCACAGTTCTGCAAGGGGGTTTCTCCAATTCAAAGCATTACTGTATAATTGAATAATATTGAATTTTTAAATTTGTATTTTAATCTGTTATTTTAAATTGATTGTGTTATGTTTTTGCTGGAATTTTAATTAGTGTTAGCCGCCCTGAGCCCGGTTTTTGGCTGGGAAGGGCGGGGTATAAATAAAAATTATTATTATTATTATTATTATTATTATTATTATTATTATTATTATTATTTTCCGTGTATAAGAGCATGCGCCTCCCGCAGCGGCATGGTGGGGGGAGTTGTGCACCCGCCAACCAGCTGGCTGGCGGCACGCAGCTTCCCCCCCGCGCCACTATTTGTGTGTAGGATGACCCCAGTTTTTTGAGTCCAAAAAACCTCGCCTAATACATGGAAAAATACGGTATTAGGCATTACTATTGGACATTATCCACAGAATCATTTTTGCGTCTAATATCCTAGAATGGTAAGAGTTGGAAGGGACCACGGGGGTCATCTAGTCCAACCCCCTGGAATGCAGGAATCTTTTGTCCAATGTGTAGCTCGAACCCAGAACCCTGATTTTAAGAGTCTTTTGTTTCGTTGCAGAAACACATCGCAAAATCTGGAGAAGAGCAAATTGCAAAGGACAGCTGTATCTTCGTCTGTGTTATTGGTCCAAGATGTGCAAACAAGCTATGAATCTCACACACATACACACACACACACACACCATTACCAACAGGATTCCTCCTTTCCTCATTACAATATCTGACCCCAGGGTATTCTTTTTCCTAGTATCCCCTTTATTCCAACATCCTGCAGAAGGCAGTTCCACAGATCGCACACCAAACGGCAACTTTCTCTTTAGACAAGACCAGAGGGAGCATCCTGTTACCATGTGTTTGAAGCCACTCCTTACCTGATTGGAGCTTTCACAAAGGATATTTTCTGGTTTTAAATCTCTATGTGCTATTCCTGAAAAGGAAAGGGAAAGACGGCATCATGAAACGAAAGCAGAGAGTCTAAACTTCTTGCAAGATAACTAACGGCAACAGCATAGATTATGCTAGAAAAAGTAGGATATAATTGATAGAATTGCTAAGATGTATAGGAATGATATAAGTTGTTAAAGTTAGAATTAAGTTGATAGACAAATAAGGTATAGATTAATTGAGAATGATGATTTAAAGTGGTTATAAAGTTACTAAAGTAGATTTATAATGAACGCAGCATAGAAGATGGGAGGAAGTCCATTAAGTAAGATTAAATAAGTATAAGGATGCCTAGGATGTATTTTTTTTTCTTTCTTGTTGTTGTATTTTTGGTGTTTTTAGTTGTTGTTGTTTAGTTGAATGTAGTTTGCATTTTTTGGTTTTGTAGTGTTTGTATTTTGTATTTTTGTATTTTGTCTTTTTCTTTTTGTTATTTTTGAAATATAATAAATTCTTTAAAAAAAAACTTCTTGCAAGATCAAATAAACCTTTTTCACACAGAGAGGAAATGAAAGCAGCAACTGGGCTGGAGTATAAATATAAGTTATGGAAGGAGAAGGCAAAGGCACTAGTCCCTAAGAAAACTAGCTCCCAACCCGCGGAACGCCCTCATCAGATGCCGAGTTCAAAATGCGCAGGAAGCATTTCGCAATTGGCTATCGGCCACCTGCGACCAAGGGAAGATGCCCGGGTGCCAGGATGGTGCCTGACGTCCCCAACATCTGGAGGTGTGTACCTGGGGATCCTCGGATCTGGACTTTTTCACACAACAAACCCCCACCCTGCAAAATTCTATTTGTTATATTTTATCTGCAAAATCAGGGGAATTTCAAGAACCGAAGTGTTGCCTTGAAAAACGGCCACGAGGCATTCCGTTTGGGCAGCTGCAACCCTGGGGCTTAAGGAGCCACCCGGTGCCTGGCCTGTATCCCTCCGCTTCTAACACCCCGAGGGTTGGACTAGATGACCCTCGGGGGACCCCTTCCAAATCTTACCATTCTAAGATCCCTGCTGCAGGCAGTTCCACGGTTTCCAACACTGAAGAAGCCCTGCCTTTCTACCTTCACCACGCTTCCAAAATTTCCAGTTGTTAGGAGGAAGGGAAAAAACTCCTCTTTCTGCTTCCTCCGTGATTTCATAAACTTCTACCGTGTCGAATCTTTGCTCACTCGCCTTTCCTCTAAACTGAAAGGCTCTAAACGCTGCAAACTTTCCTCCTAGTGGGTGTTCAGATTGCCCTCTTCCGAAATTTCCCTCCTCTCATTTGCATCCCGGGTTGCCGGACAAAATAACAGCCATATGGCCCAACAGTATTTGCAGACTCGCAAGAAGGATTTGCTTACCTTTGTTGTGCAAGAAATTTAGGGCGCTGGCAATGTCGTTCACAACCATACTGGCCTCCAGCTCGTTGAAATGGCGGCGGCGATGGATGTGAGTTAGGATGGAACCTGGAAAAGATCGGAGCAGAGAGAGAGAAAAGAGGGCACAGAGCAACGTTAGTGATCTCAGGCAGCGAAAAATAAAAAAGTTTGCAGGTCTGGGGAACAATCAGCGCAGCAGACAATGCCGAGATTGATGGCATCAGTTCTCGATTTGGAACCAAGAGGACTAGAAACATAACTTTTTTAGGAGGAAGGCTGTTGCTCTGCAGTAGAATGGCTGCATTGACCACCTGTTAATTTAGCTGAGTACGGTCTGGGAAGCAGCTCCATTCTTTACAACTGTAGGAAATTCTCTCCCCACGCAGGGCTCCCAACTCCGGGAGGGGGAATATCCAGAGGCTCAGGACCGCAATCCCTTAAGGACTCCCTCTCCCCGTATGAAACTGCCCCGGACCCTGAGATCACCCTCCGAGGCCCTTCTTTGTGTGCTTCCTCATCAAGAGACCCAGAGGGTGGCAACACGAGAACAGGGCCTTTTCTGTGGTGGCTCCCCGTTTGTGGAACGCTCTCCCCAGGGAGGCCTGCCTCGTGCCTTCATTACACACCTTTAGGTACCTGGCAAAAACATTCCTCTTCAACCAGGCCTTGGGCTGATTGACCTTGATGCCCTTTTAAAAGAGGCACTGGACATGTTTCTCCCTTTCGCTTGCTCTCTTTTAATTCCACATCTGATGCCCTTTGCAGGAGGGGGGGGGGTTATCAGTTTGCCTTTGTTCTTATTTTTATTTTACGTTTTTGTTCTCGTAATTTTCCGGATGAAGGGCAGTGTACCAATTTAATAAATGATGATAACAACAAGAACTCCTGCATAAATGCAAACACCAGGTTTCTTTCAGAGGACAAGCAGCCATCATTCACAATGAGAGCAAAATCTTTTCACAGGTTCAGTTCAAAAATTTAATCCAGCCTGCAAGTTGCATCCCTTTCCTCACCCACCTGCAGATAAGGTCGGACAGGCAGGTGGAGCCGATCACCTGGGTGACCCAACTCCCAGGGCAGGCGGGCACTTCTCGGCCAAAACTACCAGGAGGGCCAAAACGAAGTTGGCCAGGTGAGGCCCGCAGGCCAAATGTTCCCGACCCGACAACACGCCAGGCGTGAGCATCACTACTTGCCTCCTCGCATCTTCTCGAACACGAGATAGAACCGGTCTTCCTCCTCAAAGAACTCAATCAGCTCCAGGATGTTCCTGCCGCGAGCAAGACAGGGAGGACATTTTAAAAACGGGGGAAAGGCGAGATCTTCACTTTGCGTGGTTTCCACCTAGAATGAGGACGTCTCTCGCCCTCCCCACCACCCCCGGCAAACTGCACAGTCTGGCCAGGTCAGTCCAAAAAATGTCCACGCCCCCCCTCCCCACGTTTTCTTCCCCCAAACGTCTCCGGGAAGCCTGCAAAAGCAAGGCTGCGAGATAAACTGCTCTTGAACATGGAGGTTTCACGGGGGCCAGCCCGGTGCTGGGTGGAACCTCAGGTTTATCCGAGCCACTAATAATAAAAAAAACAACCGGTTTGCAAATTCGAAATTATTTTGTTTCCAAATCCTTAAATTCCAATCCATTTCTTGTTCTATTTTAATTTTGTATTTTGTTTTCAGCATATTAATTTCAGTTTTTAAGTTTAATTTTTTTTTGGATTTTTGTATAGCTCTTTTTCTTTTTTTTCTAATTCTTCTAGAATTCCCCTTTTCTCTTTTTCTTTTTCTCTTTTTTGTATGGCATTTTGTTTGATAAAATATCCTCTAATTACTGCCTTACTGGTGTCCCATATTGTCTTTATATCTGAATCTTTTGTATTATTTAATTTGAAAAATTCCTGTAATGTTCTTTTTGCGCCATTTATTACTTTTTCATCATATAGTAATGAAGTGTTCAATTTCCATCTTTTAATACCTGACTTCCATTCCGAATTTAGATGTAATGAAATCTGATTGTGATCCGATATTGTTCTTGGTAATATTTTAACTTCCTGAATTCTGCTTAGTAACTCTGAAGAAAGCCAAATGGCATCTAAAAAAAACAACCCTACAGCTTAAGCCACCAAAAAATAAAATTAAAAATACCTATGTCCTTGGCACTGATACAGCATCTCTACTTCCCGGAAGACCCTGCTCCGGATGTGTCCGAGACGCTTCTCAATAATCTTTAAAGAGAAACACACACAAAGGGGCGAACTTCAGCGCAGAGTCGCGTCAGGGATTTCAAAGCGGCGAGTTGGGTGGAATCAAGAGTTTTTGCGCCCTTTTAACGTGAGTTCAAGCCATTCTCTCGTCTCCGCAGGAGTCTGTGTGCATAACAGGCACCATTCATGGCCACCCTTGCCCTGCCGCAACTCCCCTGCCACAACCTTGAAAGGCTAGCTGCAAGGTTGCCGTTTTGCACATTTGCGCGAGTTCCCCCCCAGGCATCTTGCTGGAGAACAGCTTTTTAAAAACAGCATCACGATTCATCTGCTTGCACACAAATGCTCCCCCACCCACCGGAAAAAAGCAAGTTTCTCCGCAACTAGAAAGCAAGCACGTCAAGAAATGAAGACCCTGAGAGGCTTTGTTTTCAAGTGCAGGGATTTCTGTGCAAATTGTCTCTTCAGCCTCTCTCAAGCTAAGGTCATGCCACGAAGCAACGGAAGATTTTCTGGAGCAAAGGAATGGCTCCCAGTTAGGCACCATAAACACACCAGCCCTCAATCACCACCTCCTTCATTTTATTTTTATTTTTTTGCAAAACACAGCTGTTCCCTTTGCAGCTGTTTCCTTTCATTTTTTAAAAAAATGCATTTTACTAAGACATTATTGTGCTCATCTAGGGACTTCCTTGTTTTGCTCCAGCCTAAAAAAACCACCCTGTTTTGCTTTTCACACCTACAATCGCAGATCAAGAAAAGGTCCTTGAAATCTAAGCAGCTCAAATGGGAATTGCAACTCAATGGGAAACAGCCCAAAATCACTGGGTCCCACCACTCTGGAATGCAGAGATAATGGAGAAAATTGTGCATCTTTTGAGATTTTAATGAGGACTAGTACCTCCAGACACTTTACATATAATTTGAAATTCCTTCACTACCTATCTACAGTGAAGCCATCAATATTGAGACAAGCCTGGCAAACAGGAAATGGCACTTGGAAACACCAATATTCTCTCTTAATGCAAAGACTTTTATTCTTGTTTTCTTTCATGAACTGGGCTCTGTTATTTCACCTGTAGGTACTTGCTCTACGTGCCTTTTGGGGGGGGGGGAAGCATTTAGATTCCCATCTTTTAATTTTCATCTGTCGTTACAAAAGTTAATGTTCCTAAGGCAAGAAAATAACAGTCTTGTCTATTGCTATATCTGTGTGCGTACACACATGCACAATTTGTTTTCTCCTGCTCCGGAGGGCGGGACTCGAACCCATGGCTTCAAATTACTAGAAAGGAGATTCCGACTAAACATCAGGAAAACTTTCTGACACTAAGAGCTGCTCGACCGTGGGCCGGAAGGCAGCAGACTCTCCTTCCTTGGAAGTTTTTAAGCAGAGGTTGGATGGCCATCTGCCAGGAGTTCTTGAACTGAGATTCCTGCATTACAGCGGGTTCGACTAGATGACCCTTAGGCTTCCAACTCTACAATTCTATGAATGCGCTTGGGGGGGGATGGCTGCTTTTGGGAGAGGAGGATTCCCCCCCCCCTCCGTGCACATACAAAAAAAAATTGCTTCTCTCTCCCCTTCTAAAATCAGAGTCTGAAGGAACCCAAAGAGTAACCTAGTGCAATGTTTCTGAAGATCATGTCTGCAGGTGTTTTTGGACTACAACTCCCATGATCCCTAGATAGCAGGACCATCGGTCAGGGATGATGTTGTTACAGGAATTTCCCCGAACCACCCAGTTCCACAAGCACGACACTCACACACTCACGCTTGAGTGAAAATAGTTCTTTCTCTATAGTGTTTCTGTTATAAATTCATATAAAATTAACCGTATATCAGATCTAAACCGTTCCACTGTTGTTCTGCACTATCAAAGGGGGGGGAGACTTGGTCTGCTCATCAGGTGGCCATAGTCCCTTGAATGTCCACAGCCAGGGGGACGTACCCACCCAAATCTCAAAACAAAATAAGAAATTAAAAAATTCCTTCCAGTAGCACCTTAGAGATCAACCAAGTTTGTTCTTGGTATGAGCTTTCGTGTGCATGCACACTTCTTCAGTGTGCATGCACACTTCTGAAGAAGTGTGCATGCACACGAAAGCTCATACCAAGAACAAACTTAGTTGGTCTCTAAGGTGCTACTGGAAGGAATTTTTTTTTACTTTTTATTTTGTTTTGACTACGGCAGACCAACAGGGCTACCTACCTGTAACCACCCAAATCTGTCAGACTATGGCACATTTCACTCACAATAGGCCCACCACCTGGAAATGGATTCAAAGACAAAGGATGGCCATTAGCCCTACCGGCCAGGGCAGGAAGTCTTGAACACTCTTTTGTTTTGCAGAAATGTATGCCTAGGAGGGGTCCAAGGAGGGATGACACAGGTGTCAGGACACTCATCCTCTGACCCTCCCAGTTTGTGATGTAGTTCTGATGTATCCGTGATGTAGTAATGATGTAGTTTGGGGGTGTAACTTGGGGGATTAGTAGCTAATAAAAGTTGGGGAAATAGAAGGGGAAGAAATGGAGGCAGTGAGAGATTTCGCTTTCTTGGGTTCCACGATCACTGCAGATGGTGACAGCAGTCACGAAATTAAAAGACGCCTGCTTCTTGGGAGGAAAGCAATGACAAACCTAGACAGCATCTTAAAAAGCAGAGACATCACCTTGCCGACAAAGGTCCGTATAGTTAAAGCTATGGTTTTCCCAGTAGTGATGTATGGAAGTGAGAGCTGGACCATAAAGAAGGCTGATCGCCGAAGAATTGATGCTTTTGAATTATGGTGCTGGAGGAGACTCTTGAGAGTCCCATGGACTGCAAGAAGATCAAACTTATCCATCCTTAAAGAAATCAGCCCTGAGTGCTCACTGGAAGGACAGATCCTGAAGTTGAGGCTCCAGTACTTTGGCCACCTCATGAGAAGAGAAGACTCCCTGGAAAAGACCCTGATGTTGGGAAAGATGGAGGGCACAAGGAGAAGGGGACGACAGAGGATGAGATGGTTGGACAGTGTTCTCGAAGCGACTGGCATGAGTTTGGCCAAACTGCGGGAGGCAGTGGAAGATAGGCGTGCCTGGCGTGCTCTGGTCCATGGGGTCACGAAGAGGCGGACACGACTGAACAACTGAACAACAACAACAACAAAAGTTGGGGTCTCTTCCTGTTCGGGGCCTTCCATCTTGCTTTACCTTGTGGCAGGTGGAGGTCCCGTCGCGACCAAGCCTACTGGCTGCTGTTTTGCTCTGGCATTCCTGGCTGGTGTCCTTAATTTTGTCCAAGGGAGCCCTCAGATGTCTCCCTTTAACAATGGGAATCGTAGTCCCAAGTTACTCTCCACTCAACCCAAAGTTCTTAAGACGAGAGGGGGAATACGTGCATTTTATATTGGTGTTGGTGCTGACCTTTAAAGCCCTCAACGGCCTCGGTCCTGTATCCCTGAAGGAGCGTCTCCATCCCCATTGTCCAGCCCGGACACTGAGGTCCAGCACCAAGGGCCTTCTGGTGGTTCCCTCCCTGCGAGAAGTGAGGTTACGGGGAACCAGGCAGAGGGCCTTCTCGGTGGTGGCGCCCACCCTGAGGAACGCCCTCCCACCAGATGTCAAAGGAAAAAAAACAACTACCAGACTTTTAGAAGACATCTGAAGGCAGCCCTGTTTAGGGAAGCTTTTAATATCTGAAGGACTACTGTATTTTAATATTTTGTTGGAAGCCGCCCAGAGTGGCTGGGAAACCCAGGCAGGTAAATACAGTGGTACCGTGTTCTGAGTCCAGGATCCGTTCCGGAGCCCCATACGCTCGACGAAAAGGACGCTTGACAAAGCGCCGCTCTGCGCACATGTGTGAGCAGTTTTGCGTTTCTGCGCATGTGCAAAACGCAATTTAGTACCTCTTCCAGGTTTGCTGCGGACATTCCACAAAATGGATGCTAAAAGGGGCAGACTCACAACGAGGTACTACTGTAATAATAATAATAATAATAATAATACATAATAATAATAATATCACTATCTGCACCCAAAATCCGGCTGCGGGAAGGGGCGAGGATGGTTCCTGTCGGGAGGTGCCATCCCTGCTGCAGCCCAAAACCCACAGTCACAAGGAGCGAGAATCGGATTATTTACGGAGCTCTAAACTTTTCTCCTCGCCCCAAGCTGCCGCTTTGCAGCCAAACCCCGATGAAAAGGCCCACTTGTTCTTCTCCCTCCTGCGCATGAAAGGGAAGGGGGCGAGGAGGGGGGGGGAACGCCACAGCCATGCCAGCAGCTGTTCTCCTCCCCTCCAGCCCAGGGAGGTCACAACCTCGGCCCTCCGCAGCTTCTGCCTCCCCAAAAAAACACCCATTTTTGCTGCTGCCGCCGCCGGCCTCCCTCCCATGCGCTGAAAAACCCAGCCTCCCGCCTCATGCAGGAGCCTGCACAGAGGAATTTCTTCTTTGGGGATGAAAAAAAGAGGCAGGGGTCCGCAGAGGAAAAGAAGGAGGTGATTGCACAGGGTGGAAGACAGGCGCAAGCCGATAGAGAAAAGCTTTCCTTCCTCTCTCACGAGACTCAAGTCTGTGGGTGTTTCTTAAAGCCGAGAGTTGGGGCTCAATTGTCCTTGCTCCTATTCCGACAGCACAAATAATTCTTTCTCTCTCTCTCCCCTCCAAATCCCAGCTAACCACACCAACCGGGAAAACACTGCCACAGACGTTTCGTGCTGGAAATTCCTGGCGCACGCACCGCATTTTGGCCCTGGGAAAACCTTCACGCAGCTCCTGACTCAACTGTGGAACTCTCTGCCACAGGAAGTGGCCAGCGTCGACATCGTGGACGGCTTTGAAAGAAGGTTTGGAGGAGAGGGTCATCAATGGCCGGCAGCCGCAACGGCGATGCTCTGCCTCCGCGGTCAGAGGCAGCCGTAATAGCCAACACTAAAAGCACAACACAACCACCTCACGCCCAAAACGCGATGCATCTGAATGGCAGCTGCGGGCGGGGAGAGAATCCCGCTTGCAGGCTTCTCACTGGGGCATCCGGCCGGCCTCCGCGAGAACCACAGGTTTGTGGAGCTGGGAGGGACCCCCGAGGGTCATCCGGCCCAACCCCCTGCCGTGCAGGAATCTTTTGCCCAACACGGGGATCAAACTTCGAAGTCCTCAAGATGACTTACCTTCACTGCATACTCTTTATTGGTAATGAGGTTAACACAGGCCTGGACTTTTGCATGAGCCCCTTCTCCGAGGACTTCTTCTTGTAGCTGGTAAACGTCTGAAGGTTTGGGGGGACAGGATGAGAGAGAGAGAGAGAGAAGGAAACAAGAGAATTATGGGGGGGAAATCAAACTGCTATTCCCTGCATCGTTGCCTGAACTTTGTGTATATATTCCAAAAACTGTGTTTAAATTCCAAAAATCCCACATAAAAGTCTCAATATATATTGAAAAAAAAATTATATATATCGCCAACTTCCCATCTCGTTTTCCATGATGTTTTTCTCATCTCCCCCTTCCCTTTGCCTGTCTTCCCACTTTGTTAACACAGTCGTAGCACAATAATCTTTCATTCTTTCTGCTGCTCGTAGTTCGAATCCTGATCACGGATTCCTTCGTGCTTTGTATTTCTCCAAATCATCAGGAAAAGGCTTCCATTTTTCAGGGGGGGGAAAACCAAGCACCAGATCATCTTATTTTAACCGGTGGCTTTGTTGATTTGACATAGTCCATCTTTGCCTGAATTTTGCAGACGCCTCTCCTGGCTGCCCCTCAAATTACAGATGGTTGGTGTTTCAATTTACATGCCACCCTTCATCAGAAGATCCCAGGGCATTCAAAACACATCTCAGAACATCAACGACACACAAAAAAAGCATACTGACAGACCGCCTAATATTAAAACAGCCAGTAGCTGCATTCTCTGCCAGTTTAAGCTTCTAGTCCTCATTGCCTCTCCCCGTTCCTGCAAAAGTAAAACAAGGTGCTGGTCCTCATGATTCCGAACAAACAGGCTGGTTTAAAAAGGGAAGCTCTCCTTCAAACAGCGACACACCTTTGGGTCTCAACCAGCTCAGCGCTGCCTAGGCACCAACCTTTCCCTAAATGCAAGAGTCTAATCCAGGGTTTCCCAAACAGCTGGGTCTCCAGCTGTTTTTTCGACTACAACTCCCATCATTCCTGACTGCTGGTCCTGCTAGCTTGAGATGATGGGAGTTGTAGTCCAACAGCTGCTTGAGAACCAAGTTTGGGAAACCCAGGTATAATCCATCTCCAACAAGCTTTTGAAAAACCACCCTTTCCTAGCCTTTGGAGCAGATTTTGTGAATTTTTTTTAATCGTTTCCTGGTCTGTTTAGATTGCAGAGTGGGCTTTCTTTTCTTTTTAAAAGTTTGCAAATTTGGATAAATAAACACTCATCTCTCCAGCAACAGCATTCTCTTGCTGCAGGCTTCTGCAGACACAGCCCCACTTGCAAGGTGCAAGCAGAAAACGTTTCTCTTGCAAAGGGAAGGTGGGAGGCGACAATTCCGAGAACGAACACAGAGGACTAGCAACTTGAGCGGCTCACCTTCAAACCTTCCGGAAAAGCTATCTGTGGCCCGACAGCGTTTTTTCTTTTTGTTTCGTTTCTTCGCATTGGGGATGTCGATGGGCTGACTCGAAGGCATGTCTGTTCCGCAAGATTTGAGGGTAGGAGGGAGAATCAGAGTTAAAGGTAGCATTTGAACCCAGGACCAGGCACACAACAACAATCCCTAAAGCCATAGGCGTGCTGAGTTGCGAGGTCGCCCCCAAAACTTTGCATTTTGCATGAAACAGCCAGCGGCTTATATTTCAAGGTAGACTCTCTTTGAAAACGGAGGCTCCATTACAGCAATTAAGACCAGGGTGGGGAAGCTGTTCCACTTGACAGCTGTGGGCAGGGCTACAGGCAAATGCGGGCGGGGCTATTAATAAAATCTTCACCTTTGTACAGTAGGGCAGTGCTGTGCAGTGGTTAGAGCAGTTTCCCAAACTTGGGTCCCCAGCTGTTTTGAGACTACAATTCCCATCACCCCCGACCACTGGTCCTGCTGGCCAGGCATGATGGGAGCTGTAGTCCAAGAACAGCTGGAGACCCAAGTTTGGGAAACCCTGGGTCAAGACCACGGTTCAAATCCCCACACCTGTTCACAAAGCTCACTGGGTGACCTGGGCGGGGGGGGGCAGCCACCATCTCTTAACTGCACCCACCTCACAGGATGGGGGGAGAACCATGAACGCCAGCTTAGAGGGAAAAGGTGGCATTCTGAACGCAATAAATAAATGGGAGAGTTATGAGGGCCAGGTGGAGATGTGTCGGGGGCCGCATTCCTCTCCCCAGCAGTTCCCAAACCCTCCATCAAATTGTCTGAATCTCAAGAGGTATAAACCTAGGAACACAAGTCTCTCTCGGACAATTCCCAGTTCAGGAACTGCTTTTCTTCTTCCTGACCCCTTTCGGAAAGCAAAACAGAATAAAACGGAGGTGCTCACCGGGCCGAGAGGGGCATTCGAAGTTGAAGACAGAATCCAGGTGAGTGGACTGGGAGAATTCGATGTCGAACGGGTTCTGGCCCTGGGAGTAGAGAAGGGGAGGGCGAGGGAGAGAGAGAAAGAGTCACACCCAAGCCAGAATTACAAGGGGGGAAATCCTTCCGGGCAGATACTAGGGGTCTGCCAGAACCTGAGCTACACACTTAGCCTCTCCTAGACCTGAGCTGCATATTCGGTAAAAAGCATTTGCTAGACCTGAGCTGCACATTCAATTTCTCCTAGACCTGAGCTGCACATTCAGCAAAAAGCACCGCTAGACCTGAATGGCACATTTGGCCTCTGCTAGACCCGAGCTACCAGCTTCTCATAAGGCAACCGCCATCGCCACCAACTTTTTTCTGGCCAGCCGCCCAAGCGCAGAAAATTTTCAGAGATGTTCTCCTGCCTGCTCCCTTTAGGTCAACGATATTTAATGGGCGCAGCCAGCCCAAATTTTGCACATTTTTAAAAACACTTTGCCACTTAGGAGCCGGTTTTGCTCTTCCAGAGGCAGCTCTGCGTATCGTTCAACCCGGACGGAACCGGTTGGTTAAAAATAAAGCAAAAAGTAATTTGAACTTTTCTTGTGGACTAGAAACTTGGCAACCTGCAAATTGCAGCTTTGCAGGAGCAAACTCCCTTGACAAAGTGCTCAAACCGGTTTCTTCCCTGCCGTGCGGCACCTTGGCCAGAGAGAACAAAACTCAGGAACTGATTCTTCCCCAGTACACAGCCTCCGTCTCCGCGGACAGGTATGACTCAAGTGGAGGCAGCAAAAGGACACCAACGGGGAGGAGAACCGCAGGGTAGCCTAACCAGACCCAGCCGGAACGCTGCCCCACCGGCTGTTGCTGAGGATCCAGCCCATAATGAGCAGGGAGGAGACTTCTTGTTTGGGAACGGCAGGGCAGGGCGAGGCGAGAAGCTTGCAGACACACCAGGTGCTCCGAAGCAGAAAACACAGGTGGCAAGTGGACTTTGAATACACCCCCAGCATTTTTATTAAGGAGGAGAATCGTAGAATATTAAGATTTGGAAGGCACCCCAAGGATCATCTAGTCCAACCCCCCTGCAATGCAATGTGTCCCATACGGGGATCGAACCTGCAACCCTGGCATTATTATCAGCACATGCTCTAACCGACAGAGCTCTCATCCAGGCTCCTCAATTCGACATTCGACATTCAGTACCTTGAATGTAGAAAAGGAGCAGCTCAGGGAACAGCGCCTTTCGCAGAATCGGGGAACTGCTGGAAGGGACGCCAAGAGTCATCTAGCCCACACACCCCTCAATCCTTAGCATCTCTTTGTAGGAGCGCCCCCCGCATTAGAAACTCAGCAATCTAAGCTGGGCACCTATTCACTGGGGGGGTTGGACTAGATGACCGTCGGGGTCCCTTCCAACGCTACAATTTCAATGATCTCAGCTACACTACTCGACTGTAGCTTGCTCTTACGGCAATTCACTTGTCCCCATATGCAAGGCGGAGAAACACTCACAGCGGAAATGGAAACGGCATTGAATGTGAACTAAAGCAGAGGTTTGCAAATGGCGCCCAGATCTATCTCCACGTCTGGGTCGCAGCCGGACCCCCGCCAGTAGAAAAACCAGCGTTCGAAATTCCGAGTCAGGCGCATTTCCCAAGTCACCTGGCCCCAACAAGGCAACCTCCAATTCCTTTTACCCAAAAGGAAACCCTGGTTCAAGGAGCAATTTGGAGCCTGGTTTCTATATATTTGAGTTTCCAGTCCTGCTCTCCGACTGTGCTCTCTACACATGCTCAAGCAACTCTTCCCCCCTGGGGAAACTAGCCTCCGCTCCCATCGCAAACTAGCACCCCCTGACCGCAAACCGCAAACCAAATCCACCCCATCTCATTCCAGGACAAAAAAAAGGGAGGGAGCAACAGCCTTGCAACAAGTGGCGTCTTCCGAACCCGCAGCCTGGATAGACAAGCTGTCCTCCCGGTTGTTACAAAATCGACTCAGGCGGAGGAGGGAGACGCCTCCCACAGAGAGAAGTATTTTGTTAAAGCTCTCTGAACACAAACACACCCCTCTGTTGCATTGGTCCCCCAGCAGAGGCTTGTTTCCTCCTGCTCCTGCAAGTAAGACTCGAACCCGTGGCTTCAAGTGACCAGAAACGAGATTCCAACTCAACCTCAGGAAGAACTTTCTGACAGCAAGAGCCGTTCGACGGGTTGCAGACTCTCCTTCCTTGGAGGTTTTTAAGCGGATGTTGGATAGCCCTCCATCATGGATGCTTGGCCCGAGATTCCTGCATGGCACGGGGTTGGACTGGATGACCCCTGGGGGTCCCTTCCAACTCTACGATGCTGATTCTATCCGCAGCCTTGAAAGCCAATCTTCTCCCACACCCCTTTAATCCATTCCCAATGCACGAGGCTGGGCACATGGTGACTTTTTAGTATTGGGTCAGATTGCGGCTATTAATGTTTGACGTTTTGTTGTGGTTTTCTATGTGTTGGGAGCCGCCCAGAGTGGCTGGGGAAACTCAGCCAGACTGGGGGGTGGGGGGTGGGATAAAAATTATTATTTTTTGCGCCAACCCACAAACCCCTTTGCGCCTGCTTAAGTTCCACCCAAACCCCATCCCTCAAAAAATGCAAAAAAAAAAAACAACAACAGAAGAAGAAGAAGAAAAACCCACGAAACACGCAGACCCATTTCCCGGTTTCTCCCTTCAACCTCTCCGCTCTTGCCACTTTGGATTTTGCAAAAACCCGGGCCTGGAAATTCCCCGTATGCAACTCCCTTGCGCCTTTGCACACCAACGCACAGACTGCAGAGCCCGAGATGCGCTTACATAACCCACCCCGCGCTGCGCCAAATATCCCTCCATGGGGCCTCCCAGCCACCGAGAAAGTTACATCACCCGGCCGCAAGCAGAGTTTTGCAAAACGCAGAGTGCAAAAAAAAAAAGGGGGTGGGAACTGCAGGCAACCCTCCTGTCGTGACACCGCAAGACGAGGACAAGCGCCTCCATTCAGCGGCCTCCTTCCTCCACCCCCTGAAACGCACTTGTGTGTGCGCACAGAAACCCAGGTCTGAGGCTGCACAGTCCCTTCCTTGCTCTCTTTTAAAACTGGAGAGAGAGTTGTGCAGCAATACATATCTACTTAACTGGACCCAGGCACCGGAGAACCCACTTTTCACAACAAGCAAAAAAATTGCAAGGGAACGTATTGTGGAGGCTTTTTGTGTGTGTGTGTTCCGGCATGTTTAAAAATAAGCGCAAGGACATTAATTTGAGATTAGGCAGTAAAGTCACAGGGCGGCCCGGGAGGCTTCTACCATCGCCAACCAGAAAGGAATCTTGAAAGAAATCTCTTGGAAAAATACTGGCAGGAAACGCAACGGGGGGGGGGTGGCTGGCATGTCGAGCCCCGTGCAAAATTGGGCGTTCCGAAGGAGGACCCTGAGCAAAAGAGCAACTCTCTCCTCCTGCAGAACGGTCTCCGCATTCTAAGTTGCAAAAAAAAAAAAAAAAGGAAAAGATTTTGCATTACATAAGGAGGAATGGAGTACGGGATCTCAGCCATGTGCTGGAGAGGGAAACGAAAATAAGATTTTTTTTTTCTAAGAGCAGCTGTTATCTGCAGACGGAAAACCCTATGAGGTTGGTTGCAGGGTAGGGAATGGGGTTAAGAGATTTGGAGGCATGGATGGAGGCGGCCGGTGGACCCTACAAAAAGGTTCCCTCTCTCACCCCACAGTTATCATGGAACCGTAGATTTTTGAGGGACACCAGGGGTCATTCATTCCAACCCCCTGCGATGCAGGGAAGATTTGCGCGCAGAAAGCCTAGGTTCAATCCTCAGCATCTCTGACTAGGAAACCCCAAATAGGTGCTGCCAGTTGGTTGTCGTTAATACTGAGCTAAATGGACCAGCAAGGAACCTTCCTGTCTTATCTTCACAACAACCTTGCGAGGCAGGCTGAAGCCGAGCGAGAAATATTCCAGAGATCAGCCAGCAAGTCCAGTGAGGGTTTGGAGTCGCAGACTCCTCGGTGCCCGACCTCGATGCCACACAGATTCACTTTGGAAGTTTCAAAGCCAGCACCTCACAGCTGGAGCAGGCGAGACCTGGGTTCGAATCCCCGCAGAGCCACAAGCTCAACTCTCCCCGACTCTGCTGCCTGCAGAGGTTTGTTATGAGGACTGAAGAAGGCAGGCCTCTTGCGGGAGAAAGGACAGAGCAGAACTCTTTGGGAAGGTCGCATTTCTCGCCACCCCAATGCAAAAACAGCTCTAAGCCAAGGACACCGCTGGGTTTTGCAGAACTACAAATCCCATCATCCCTGACCATTGGGCCTATGGTGGCGACTGGGAGCAGGAGCCCAGCAATGATGACCGGAGAACCAGAGGACCCCCATTGCTGGGCTGTCTTGACCCACGCAGCTACTCACCTGCAACGTTGCAGGAGGCTGGACCAGTATGATTCTAGCTGCACAAAACTGTGCAACCTTTGGGCCTTTTAATTTGGTGAAGAGGGAAGCAAGAGGCTGACGTACGTTTGTAAGATTACGTGCGCCGTGGAAAGAGAGTGAAAAGCTTTTCTCCCCCTCTCACGTACGCTTGCGGGCGTCCCAACAAAGCTGAACAGTCGGGAGATCCGGGGCAGCCCATCTTGTGCACCATTCAAAACTATGGAACTCCTTCCTGCAGGAGGCAGTCATGCCCACCAACCCAGAAGGGTTAAAAACAGGATTAGGCAACTTCATGGCAGACAAGGCTACTTAGCCAGGAAGGCTAGAAACGCTTCCGAGGACCAGTTGCTGGAAACCATAGAATCGCAGAGTTGGAAGGGACCCCCGAGGGTCATCTAGTCCAACCCCCTGCAATGCAGGGATCTCCGCTAAACCACCCAGGACAGTTGGTCACCCATCCTTGGCTTCAAAACCTCCAAGGAAGGAGAGGCCACAAGCTCCAAAAGGAGACCGTTCTGCAGGAGGAGAGAGTTGCTCTTTTGCTCAGGGTCCTGTTTTTAGGTTTCCCGTGGGGACATCCAGTGAGCCGCGGTGAGAACCAGAAGCTGGTCTAGGTGGGTCACTGGCCTGATCCTGCAGCAAAGCTCTTCTTATGTTCCTATGGAACCTCCCAGTCCAGGGGCAGTCTATCTGGATCCCTAGATTCTTGGGGGTATTTGGCCACTGTGAGAACAGGGTGCTTCTAGGCCAGGTGGGTCGTCATCGGTCTCATCCTGCAGCCTTCCCAATGTCCTTCTGGCAAATTCAGCCCAGGCAGGCCTGAACTGCAATGAAACCCCAGGGTCGTGGGTTCGAGCTCCACGTTGGGCACAAGATCGCTGCATTGCAGGGGGTTGGACTGGATGACCCTCGGTGACCCCTTCCAACTCTACGATTCTATTCCCCGGAAGGGAGTCTCAGCTTCTCTTCCGACTTGCCCAACCGGTCTGGCTCCGAGCCGCAGGGGACCTGCCCGCCCGCGTGGCTCCCAGCCTCTGCCAAACGGGACGCCGGCATCCCATAATTAGGGAGAGCCCTTGGCAACAAGACGCAACCGGACAGGGAGGGAGGGAGGCGGCACATCACGAGACAAACCCCATGATCCTGAGCGCAGGGTTGGCAGCCCTGCAGAGAGGAATTAAAACTGCAGGGCCAGACAACCAACCGAGACTCTGCTATCCCGCCTGCGAAATGGGTACAAGACAGCAGAGACAGGCGTGGAAGCTTGTCTGGCCTCAGTACTCCTCCCTCCTTTCGTCTGTTCAAGAAAGGCAAAAATATTGGGAGCGTTTTCTGGGTGTTTTGCTTGAAATTGAGTGTCAAATTCGGGGAGCCTGTCCTCACAGTGGCCAACCAGATGTGTGTGTAGCCCCCCCCCTGCAAATGGAAGCCATAGAATCAGAATTGCCAAGTTCGACGGGACCTCGAGGGGTCATCTAGCCCAACCCCCCCGCGATGCAGCTGTCCCCGACGGGGATCGAACCCACAACCTTGGCAATATCAGCACCAGGCTCTAACCAACGGAGCTACCGCGTTGAACCTTTTGAGTGGCAGGAATCCGTCACCTCGCAAGCTTAAAGGTCACCTGCCACTCGGCAGTTCAAACGACGACTGCAGCCACATTGCAGGATCCTGACTCACACCAGCATAAACAAAACACTTTTATCTAATTTGGCCTCATTTATTCAACAACGCATCCTGGGAGGAATCCAAGCAGGCTCTACTCAGAGGAGACGGGACACAAGCAACCACGGCTACACAAACGCACACGCCTGAATCGCCGCAAGCGTAGCAACAATATCTCTTCCTCCATGAGGACTAGAAACCTGCCTAGGGAGAGCAGAGAGCCGCGGCGAGGCCACATCGCCACGAGCTCCCCACCGACCCAGCCTGCCATCGGCTCATAAATCACGGAAATTGAGGCGGCGCCCGACACATGACTTGCATCACACCCCAAACAAGCGCATACCCACAGAGCGGCTTGGGTGACATTTCAGGCAAACGGTTTGAAAGGACAGGATCTCCTGACGTACTTGCACAACACAGAAATCGGCCCTGGCCGTCTCCCTAAACACACGTCCCGGCCAAAGGAACAGACACAACCCTCTTTTTTGCTCACTCAGCAAAACACACACACACAGAGAGACACAACAACCCCAGCAACATTGCATGTCAGGGCGCCCGCGAAACTGCAAGCAAGCCTTCATCAAACGCAAGCACCCAGCTCTCTCTTTCAAAAGAGCTTGCAAGCGCCGAAGGCTTCAGGCCGACCCAGCAGCAAATTAATTCCTGTCCCTGGTAGGAAGCGGAAATTAAATCTCGCGCACAACGCAGAAAAGTAAAAATGCGCAGCGCTCCGTGCAGGCGCCTGAAACTGCAACAACAACTTGTCGCTAAAGCATTGCTTCTGACAACGCCCACACACCAAGACAAACCCTACGACTTGAGATGTCGTAAGTCATTATTACCGGTAATTATTATTATTTTTAATCATTATGATGTCGGGTTCCTCTCTGCCCCCAACCACCTGCTACGTCCCCGTGCCGATTTGCCCCCTTCGATTGTAATCTCCTCGGGGCAGAGACCCTCAAGTCCTGATGCTCCTCTATAATTTGATGGGCAAGGTCAAAAATCGCTTTTTGGCAGGGCGGATGGCAGGAAGGAGGAGGTCCAATCCTCAGCATGTCGAAGTAGGGCTGATTAGGATTATTAATTATATTATATTCTACTATTATATCTACAGCAGCAAAAGTTTCAGGGTTAGACCTACTAAGGAAGTATTTTCCACCACTCTGAGGAAGACCACCTAAGCCACACAGGATCCCGAGTCAGCTCTCCTGACCGACTAGGAGTCCTGTATAGCTCAGAAGCTTGCATGCAGCTTTTTTTTTTGTTTAAAAAAAGCCTTTTTATACTGGATATACGTGCTGCAAAAGTTTTAGTGCTTATATATTAGCACTGAAACGCTTTCACAGCACATTATTTTGATTCCCAACGTAAGTCTCTCTGCAATTTTATTTTTATTTTACCAATGAGCAACAAAGGCCTAGGCCCACTTACCAGGGAGTAAGCCCTATTGAATTCAGTGGGGTTTCTTTATATATGTGCACATGCCTGGGACTGCATTGCAAAAACACAACTTGTTTTTTTTAAGGGTGAAAACAGGAAAAGGAAGCAGCTTTCAAAAGGCATTAAAAAAAAAAACCCAGGCACATTAACTCCGCAATCCGACTTCCGCAAATTAATAATAAGTTTTATCCTATCTTACCTTAAAGGAACGGTGGAAACCTTTGAGTTCTGTTTTCTTCTGCACCATCTTGGAGGTTTTAAAAATGCAGGAGAAGATGCAAATGAAGAAGGGGGAGTAAAGAAAAGAAATGCGGGGAGGATGAGGAAAAAAATTGGGGTGAAGCTAGTCCGGGTCTGCCGATGGAGACCCTGCAAAAGGGGAGAAAAGAGGAGAAAGAGGTTTTATTTTTTTTAAAAAAGTTCAAGACTCAACCACTGGGTGCATCACAATAAAATAGCTGGTTGTGGGGGCAAGGGATCTAATTTTGGACAAAGGAAACTTAAAAGCAAAGCACCAGACTCCTGGAAAAAGGACAGAGCAATGAGAAGGATGGTTTGCAAATGACACACAACACAACACAACAACACAGGAACAGAGTGCATCCCGAAATTTAGAAAATGGCAAGCAGAGATTTTGCAAACACACACAAAGAAGTGGGGGCTGGGGGGGAGCAAGTATTTTTCTCTGACAACAGAGGCAGGCTGAGAGCCCTTTTGCACAGAAATCCTCTGATTTAATAATCATAATAATCACAGTAATAAGAGTTTGTGCATTTAAGATTCAGCTCCAGCCGACACACAAGGCCTTCATTCTCAATCTCCCTCTCTCTGTGTTGCACCAGAATTTCGTTCCTTTGTGATGCAATGCAAAACTTAGGAAGAACACTCCTTGTTTATTATTTAAAAGAGATTTTGCTTTATTTTATTTATTTAATCAAAGGAAGAGAGAAACAAAATTCTTGGAGCAAAGGCAGATATTGGAAGGAAGGGGAAAGGGGGTGTGTACAAAGGGGGTGGGGCACCACACACACACACACAGGCCTTTTGGAAAGATGGGATTATACAGTATGCAGCCAACTCAAGCCCTACTCACAAGTAGGCCCGCTGAAATCAATAGTCATGCCCATAGATTTAAACAGTGGTTGCAAGTTAAGATGCAGCTGAGAAATGGTAGGAGAGGAATGTTCTATTCCCCCCCCAGCAACACAAAAAAATTTATTTCCTCCCCCCACCCCGTCGACCCACAAAAACCATTTTTAATATTTTGCAGCTGATCTTTGTGGGCAAATGGAAGAGACTTTCAAGAGAAGAAAACATGCAGATTTGCAGCAAAATAAGAATAAAGCCAACACTCTCTGGACTTTATTCTGAAAATCTACACTGGAAGGGGGGGGAATAACACAGCAAAAATACACAGCCCTTTTTCCTGAAGGGGTAGACTATTTCCTAAGCTACCCCCCCCGAAAAAAACTACATCCTGGATAGCAAGGGGGGGGGCGTGATCATTAGCGTGAGTTCATTTTCTATTATTGCATTCAGGAAGAAGGTAAAATGGGGGAGGGGGAGAAGAATCGCGCACCATTGGGGGGGGGAGCGCGAAACGGATACTCCCCCGTAAAAGCTTCCCTCCGCCCCCGCAAACACACCTCCCCAGGCTTGCAACACAACAACAACAACAACAACAACAACACAATCCAATGCTATCAGGTTTGCAAAAGGAACAACATAGATTTTCACACACACACCTCACTTGCAAAAACAAGTGTGGGCACCACAGCACGGTAAAAAAAAAAAGAGAGAGAAAGGGGAATAGCGGGGGGGGCGTGAAGGGCTGCCTCTCCAGCCCCTCCCCCTTGCTTTCACTGCAAAACCCCTCCCCCCCTTAAAACACACACACACACACACACGAGAGAGAGATTCAGCTGCGTGCGCCATGCAATGAGTTTGCAAACAAGGGGGGGGGGGATGCAATACTCCAGGCCTGCTTTATTTATTTGCTGGGGGTGCATTCAACCCCCCCCCACCGTCATCTTAAGTCTTCTTCCCAACCATTCGCTCTCTCTCCCCCCCCCCCATTTCCATTGCAGAACTACGGAGATCCAGTTGTCTCTGGTTTTGCAAATCGCTTTGCAACAGCGAACGCAATGGACGCGGCTCTGCAAAAGCGGACGGGGATCTTCCCCAGATCAGGAAGCGGGGGGCAAGCCAGCGGGGGTCTGACCTGGCTGCTCCCCGGCCCTCGGCAGCCCTCCCACCCGGCCCGCGGTCTCCCTTACCGAGCTCGGGCTCCGCAGTGCTGGCGCCACTGTAGATGGAAAAGGCACAGCCGGGCTCTGCACGGGAAGGGAGGTTCCGACGAGGCTGCGCGCGGAGCCTTATATAGGCGGCGGCCCCCGCTTGCATCAGCTGAGCCCTACCGGCCCGCCCCTGCCTCCGCCTCCGCCTCGGCTGCCCGGGAAGGGAAGGGCAGCGAGCAGAGACGAGCGGGGAGAGCTGCCCGCGGACTTCCTCCTCCCGGCGAGAGGCAGAGAGGGCCTCTAAGCATGGGCAGAGTGCCTCTGCGGCAGAAGACAGTGCGTGCCTCTAAACATGTGCAGAGAGTTTTCTGCTCCTGCTGTCTCGGGAGTGCCTCTGGACATGTGCAGAGTGCCTCTGCGGCAGGAGAGAGAAGACAGTGCGTGCCTCTAAACATGTGCAGAGAGTTTTCTGCTCCTGCTGTCTCGGGAGTGCCTCTGGACATGTGCAGAGTGCCTCTGCGGCAGGAGAGAGAAGACAGTGCGTGCCTCTAAACATGTGCAGAGAGTTTTCTGCTCCTGCTGTCTCGGGAGTGCCTCTGGACATGTGCAGAGTGCCTCTGCGGCAGGAGAGAGAAGACAGTGCGTGCCTCTAAACATGTGCAGAGAGTTTTCTGCTCCTGCTGTCTCGGGAGTGCCTCTGGACATGTGCAGAGTGCCTCTGCGGCAGGAGAGAGAAGACAGTGCGTGCCTCTAAACATGTGCAGAGAGTTTTCTGTTCCTGCTGTCTCCTCTAGGAAGGGAGTGCCTCTGGGCATGTGCAGAGTGCCTCTGCGGCAGGGGAGAGAGGGTAAAGAGTACCTGAAAGCATGTGCAGAGTGTTTTCTGCTCCTGCCGCCTCCTCTAGGAAGAGAGTGCCTCCGGGCATGTGCAGAGTGCCTCTGCGGCAGGAGAGAGAAGGCAGAGTGCGCCTCTAAACATGTGCAGAGAGTTTTCTGCTCCTGCCATCTCCTCTAGGAAAGGGGTGCCTGGATAACTCCCTCACCTCCTGCGACTGCCTACTGCGTTTCCCCCCCCCCCAAAAAAAACTTTTGCCATCTTTTCAGTGGTATTTCTAAGCATGCACAAATCCACAACCTGCAAACCTCCTTCTTTTATGGGTGACATCTGCAAAGTCTACCCCCCCCTCCATTTCCCCCCTCTGTGCAGATGTCCTCCTGGAGACCAGAGCCCACATTGCAGGATACGTCCCCCTGCTCAACCCCATCTGGCTTCCTTCACTTTTCCACATTGCCAGCCGTGACATAGGGTGTGAATGCAGACAAATGCATATGTGCAATTTCACATGCCCATTGTTAATTAATAATAATAATAATAATAATAATAATAATATAATGCTGGACCAGACCACCCAAACCAGCCTCTAAAACACCCCAGGAGTGTAGAGGGTGACACGATTTGTCTACCACATTCACCAAAGACAGATGCGACCCCAATCCTTATCGCACGGCATTCCTGGATTGCAGGGGTTGGACTAGATGACCCTTGGGGGTCCCTTCCCGGGATCTGTAACGCCTCCCTCTCTCTCTCCCACGTTGGGATTTGAGGAGGCTTGCAGCATTTGAAAAGCAACGTTCGAAAATGCAAAAGTAACAAGGGCAGGTTAACGAAAAACAATAATTAAAGCGCACCGGAGCGCATTTGAAACCAGAAATTAAAATCCCGTTTGCCCTGCCAAGCAGCCCAGTAATCGCCATTGTCCAAAGGCCTCTCCAAGCAAGGTCTTAGCCTGTCGCTGGAAGGAGAACGAAGAGGGAGCCAGTTTAACCTCTCCGGAGAGGGTATCCGCAATCTGGGAGCCGCCACGGAAAAGGCTCTGTCAATCCCCACCAGCCGTTCCTCTGGGATCGGTTAATACAGCTTCTAAAAACCAGTGTCTTTTTGCAAATGGGCATCACTTTTTGCAAATGGGCATCACTTTGTGCATGCTCAGAGACTATTTCCCCTTAAACTTCACGTTGTTGTCATTTTAAAAGGGGCTGCGTTCAAAAGCTACTTGTGCACCCATAGCCTGATTCTTCTCCCTACAGGGTATGCAAAGCGTCTTCACAAGCACCCATCTGCCTCTGGAAGTCAGTTTGCCTGTTGCATCTCTGCACGATGCACTTGTGTGCATCCTTGGAATCATTAGTAGGAGTGGGTGAACCGGTTCTGCCAGGCTTTTGCACCAGGCACCATTGAATGCTCCAAATTGCTCTAAATGCAGAGATGTGCAGGACGGATGAGGCAATCCATTCTCTCTCTGCACGAGTCACTGCTCTGGTCTTGCCTAAATTGTAGGGGGCCTGGCTTGCTTATTTTTTTGGGTAATTCTCTTGCTTATTTTGGGGGTAACTCTCTTAGCAAACATCTTTAGGAAGCTAGGTGGAGTGGGGTAACCGGGCAGGGAGATTGGGAAGTGGAGCTTATAAATTCATTAAACTCCACCCCCCCCCAAAGTTACTGCTTTGCAGGGGGTTGGACTGGATGACCCTGGGGGTTCCTTCCAACTCTACCATTACTGTATATGATTCAGCGTGTGTGCATGCCCCCCCCCACTAGTTCAACCCAACTACATATTTGGATTGGGTCAGCCAGTCCCAACAGGGAGGTTGAGCTAAGCCATATCCCCAGGGAGATGCCTCCCTGTTGCCCCCCTGCCTGAGTCCCTGTTCTTCGTGCGCCTCCTTCCAGTTTCAACACACAAGCAAAAGCCTGGGAAATGGCAAACACCGCGTCATGGACACCCGAAGCGGTTCCAAGCAGCCCCGACCTGTTGCAAGGCCTGGTAAGATTGTGCAAGCAATTTGTCTCCCCTCCAGTGAAATTCCCCTCCCTATTCGTTTCTTCAATCACGTACAGACTCATTCCTGCGCATGGCAGGGTGTGCGTGTCTCATGCGCCACAGCATTGTGTTTCCCTTCTGCCATAAGGTGACTCTCCAAATCCTTTCCCGGGGGAGAGCAGGGCTTGGTTTTGTAAGACCAGAGAGGTTTCTGTTTTTAAACAGAAAACAAAGAGATTCTTAAAGAGACATGCTTGGTTTAAAAAAAAAAAAAAAAATCTCATCGAGGTTTATAGAGTAAAATACAAATCTTTATATCTTTCTCCCCCGTTTTTAACCAAACCAAGACTTTAAAAGCACAAAAGGGGGGGGGCTAGAGAAAGAAAAAGTAAGTAAAGAGAGAAGCTTGCTTTCTCCTGCTCTGGAGGGTAGGACTCGAACCCGTGACTTCAAATGGCGAGAAAGGAAATTCCGACTCAACATCAATAAAAACTTTCTGACACTGAGAGCTGCTTGACCATGGGGTGGAAAGTGGTGGACTCTACTTCCCGGGAGTTTTTAAAGCAGAAGTTGGATGGCCATTTGACACAGCTGCTTTAGCTGAGATTCCTGCCTTGCAGGGGGTTGGACTGGATGACCTTTGGGGGATCCCTTTCAATTTTAGGATTCAAGACAAAGTTCAGAAGCACAGACTCTGAATGGCACCATCGTTGTTTAAATCCGCAGATAGGGAGCTTTGTTACAAGTGGGGTTTTGGTAAGGAAATTTACCGTTGTGGCGATTCCTGTAACCGGTTGCCAATTTGCTACCGGGTCAAGTTTGAAGTGTTCCCATTAGTATATGAAGCCCTTCAGAAGTTTACCTGTGAGGCTGCCTTACGCTACTAGAAGTGACTAGTGGGGTGCCACAGGGTTCTGTCTTGGGCCCAGTCTTATTCAACATCTTCATCAATGACTTGGATGATGGGCTTGAGGGCATCCTGATCAAGTTTGCAGATGACACCAAATTGGGAGGGGTGGCTAATACCCCAGAGGACAGGATCACACTTCAAAATGACCTTAACAGATTAGAGAACTGGGCCAAAGCAAACAAGATGAATTTTAACAGGGAGAAATGTAAAGTACTACACTTGGGCAAAAAAAATGAAAGGCACAAATACAGGATGGGTGACACCTGGCTTGAGAGCAGTACATGTGAAAAGGATCTAGGAGTCTTGGTAGACCATAAACTTGACATGAGTCAACAGTGTGATGCAGCAGCTAAAAAAGCCAATGCAATTCTGGGCTGCATCAATAGGAGTATAGCGTCTAGATCAAGGGAAGTAATAGTACCACTGTATTCCGCTCTGGTCAGACCTCACCTGGAATACTGTGTCCAGTTCTGGGCACCACAGTTCAAGAAGGATACTGACAAGCTGGAACGTGTCCAGAGGAGGGCAACCAAAATGGTCCAAGGCCTGGAAACGATGCCTTATGAGGAACGGCTTAGGGAGCTGGGTATGTTTAGCCTGGAGAAGAGAAGGTTAAGGGGTGATATGATAGCCATGTTCAAATATATCAAAGGATGTCATATAGAGGAGGGAGAAAGGTTGTTTTCTGCTGCTCCAGAGAAGCGGACACGGGGCAATGGATTCAAACTACAAGAAAGAAGATTCCACCTAAACATTAGGAAGAACTTCCTGACAGTGAGAGCTGTTCGGCAGTGGAATTTGCTGCCAAGGAGTGTGGTGGAGTCTCCTTCTTTGGAGGTCTTTAAGCGGAGGCTTGACAGCCATCTGTCAGGAATGCTTTGATGGTGTTTCCTGCTTGGCAGGGGGTTGGACTGGATGGCCCTTGGGGTCTCTTCCAACTCTAGGATTCTATGATTCTATGATTCTCGGCCTCTTCGACCTGTTGCAGGTCATGCTCAACACCAGCCAGCGTCTGTACTTTGGAACTCCCTGCCCCTTGACGCCAGGCCTCTCCTGTGCTATTTTGGTCACCTGCTAGAAACCCCAACACGGAGGCAGGTGGAGAGGAGGGAGGCCCGTTCCTCCCATGCAGGGGGTGTTTCCGATGTTCTCACCTCCTCACCTGCGCGTTCCGGCATCTGATCCACGGGGGCAAGCTGCTCCGCTCACTAGGCCTGACGCCCCACCAAATCTCTGCAGGTCGCGTTCTCGCTAATAAATAGTTCGCTCCAGCTTGTATCACATCAGACGTACCGGTAACTGATTTGTAGACAAGACGTGGGGGAAAAAGAGACAAAACACGAACTGTTGTAACCAAAGAAAACACACACACACACATGTGTTATCTCCAACTTGCACAGTGTGATTTGCCCCCGACATCCTCCTTCTCTCCCTACTCTCTCTCTATTTCTCTCTCTCTCTCTCTCTCTCTCTCTCTCTCTCTCTTTCTTTCTTTCTTTCTTTCTCTCTCTCTCTCTCTCATTCATTCTGCCATTATTGGCATTATTTAGACAACAGAAATCATCAATGGAAAAAATAATAATAATCCACAACACATTGGCACTCATGTATGTATCAAACGCATAAAACATATCGGAGACTCAGTAGACACCATTAACCCTAACCCCTACATTCTTGCTATAAGTTTGATATTATTGCCCTAATACTGTATGTATGTAATCATGAATAACCTACTAAATTTTGTAGAAACTCATTCCAAATATTGACATATTTTAAAATTATAAACGGAGTTAGGCATCATTCGACGACGAGGCTGCCAACCTAAGTAAGAAGATGAGCCTGCAAAGGGTTGAGGAGGCTGTCTCTCTCTCTCTCTCTCAGCATCATCTTACTGAGTGCCCAGAACGGGGCATCGTGCAGGGAAGCGACGGGAGGCCTCTTCTTTCGCCGCACCAGCCCCAGCTCCTCTCTAATCAGCTTCCCTGCTCCCTGCCTCCTTCTCGTGCGCCAAGGTTTGGCAATTGTTAATGTGGAGTGCGGCTTCCAGATTGGAGGTGAACGGGGCCGCCTTGGCAGCAGCACCCAAGCCGAGGTGTGGCAGAGCAGCTCTCTTGAGTTTTATTGCTGCCTAAATTGCCCTCTGCTTGGCAGAGTGACCTGAATAACATTCCCAGGTGTTCTTGCAGGCCTTATCTTTATTATATATAGATAGATACAATTTTTCATAGAATAATAGAATCGTGGAGTTGGAAGGGACCTTTGAGGGTCATCTAGTCCAACCCCCTGCAATGCAGAATTTCAACTAAAGCATCCGTGACAGACAGACCGCCATCCAACCTCTGCTTCGAAACCTCAAAGGAAGGAGAGCCCGCCACCTCCCGAGGGAGACCATTCATACCACCACTACTATTAGTAGTAATAGTTTTGCCTGCACTGACTGGCAGCAGCTTTGTAGGGTTTCGGACAGCGAGTTTTTTTCCGGGTGCCGAACCTTGGACCCTAACCCCACAGCCAGTGCATTAGGGGCCCTGCTTTCCCGCATTAAGCTGCAGTTTAAAAAGGCAGCCAGAGCGTGAAACGGAGAGGACTAGAAACAGGAGTCCCCCTTTTGCTGTGGCCAGGGAAGGGTGCTCCTCTTCCTGGGCCAACTCAGGTCCTTGGACTCTGCAGAGGGAAGGGGAACGGCGTTATCAGCACAGAAAAACGTTGCAGAGCTCCTGCCAAGGATTACCTAACTGCACGGTTACCACGAGACGAGGTGCGCCAGAGTGCCTAATAACCCCGATAAGCAGAGCAGCTGCTTGGCATGCAGAAGGAGCCAGCTTCCACCCTCCGTGGCATCTCCAGAAAGGCTCGGGAATCCCCAGAGAGCCTCTTGTCAGTCAGTGCAGACAACCCCTCCCCTCCCCCCTTAATAAAAGTTTATTTTATTAAGTTTTCCAAACTTTCTCACATACATTTCAATACACAATATTTTTTGTCCGACTTCCCACCTTCTTTTCCGCGATGTTCCTCTCCTTCTGCTGCTCCCCTATTTTCTATCTCTCAAACCTTGACAAAACTACTGTAATATCTTTAAACCCTCCTGTTGCTCATGGTTCGAATCCCGATCCCGTGTTTGTCATGTAATAATAGTTCTTCAAATAATTTGAAAAGGGTTTCCCGTCTTCCACATATTTTTTTTGCCCATTTGGCGTAATCCATCACCTTCCTTATCCGTTCTTTGGTGAACATTTCTGCTTCTTCCCATTTTTGTGTGTGTACAGAATCTTAGCTGGAGTTGTAAACAACTTAATCACCTTCATCGTCTTTTTGGGGGAACTTCTCTCCCTATAATCCCTGAAAGAAAAGCTGCAGGGGTTTTTGGTTTTTTTTTGGTATAGTAATCATAAATGTCTTTTGTATCTCATGATATATCATCTCCCAAAATGCTCTGGACGGTGCAGATAATCCCGAGCCACATGCACAAATGCTTCATAGGTTCCTATGGAAATCAGAGCTTTGTTTGCAATCATGAGGACTACAACCTTGCGTCACCTTTTGGGAAATGATAATACAACTCAACAGTAGAGCAGTTGCTTTGGAGGCAGAAGGCTCCGGGGCCAATCCCCAGGATCTCCAGTTAAAGGGCCAAGAGAGACCCCTACGTGTAGCCCTCAGCTTTCTGCACATGGGCAGATGCACTCTTGTCGCTCCCAAAGGGCCAGGCAGCTGTTGTTTTCTTGCAGTCCAGGTCTGCCTTCGTTCCTGCGTTCTGCCTCCACCCCGGAGAGAGGCAGTTTCACTTGCAGATTTTCTGTTTCTTGTGAGACCCTATTCATTTTTATTTTTTTTAAACAACCAGCTCAAAAGCCCACCGCGAGGCAGGTGCAGAGTGCCCCCCAGCCTCGAAACACATGCCCTCCAACATTCATCCGGTGGAAACAGGGACTTCCGAATGAAAAGTGCGACGTTCTGGGATCAAATCAGAAACCGGGACTGGGCTTCTGTCAATCCAAGACTGTCCCAGGAAAATAGGGGTACTGGGAGGGCCTGCAAACAGAATGCACAAATTCTGCACCCACCCAATATTATGGCTGCTGCACCCATAACAGCTTCAGGATCTAGCCGGTCGCAGAATGGATCAGAAGCAGGAAACGGCACCCGGTGGAAAGTCTGGCCCGGGGCTATTTAAAAGCAGAAGAGCCCTGCCAGGGAGAAGCAGTTGGCAACTACGCACACTTGCAGGCTTGGTTGCACAAGATATTGTTGTGCAATATCCAGAAATGGACCAGAAATGCAAAACTGGAGAGGAGATCTGCCCTTCCCCCCTCTCTCTCCCCCCCCCCACCGGTGTTTCTCCTCCAAAAGTCCTCTCCCAGGGGAGAGTTTCCAAGGGAGGGACCCCAAGCGTTTATGAGCCTCGGCAAAATACTTACGCATCCCTCCCTCTCTCCCTCATTGGTTTCCTCCCCTCCCAGCCCACTGGACGATCCCTTTCCAGCCCAGCAAAACATGTTTTCCACCGGAATCTGTCTGCTACGCAGGCCGGGAGACCAACCCAGGTTTCCGAGAAAACTCCGGAGGCCTGGAATTGTTCTGACCTTCTTAAAAACCGCTGGAAGATCGCCTGAAAAAAAAAGAGACCCTCGCGTGCTAGCTGTCTAGGCAGGCTGGCCTTTGAGAGAATGCAAAAAAGAAATCTGTGTCTCTGTAGGATCCTAGAATCGTAGAGCTGGAAGGGACCCCGAGGGTCATCTGGTCCACCCCCTGCAAGGCAACACTCTTTTGCCCAACGTGGGGCTCGAATCCGCAACCCTTTCCTTTGCTCTTATTTTAACCGCTTTTGGTTTTGAACTGTTGAGGACTGGAATCTGGCTTTAAAGGGGAGGACAGTGGCAGAGTCAGTGCTGGAGTGTGTCTGTTTGGCATGCAAAAAAAAGGTCCCAGCGTCTCCAAGCAGGAAAACTCTGGAGGGAAGTTTTTGGGACTCCGGCCCTCGCCTGCAGCATCCTCGGTTCACCCGAGGCGAGCGGGCAAATCACAAGGCTGGATTATCTGCATATATCCACACTGGCTCCACCCTGCTTATCTGCAGCTGTACTGGCCTCTCGGGGTAAACAGATATGTGTTGCAGACCACGTTCGTCTCTCTCTCCCTCTCCCTCTCTCTCTCTCTGTTTGTGTGTGCGACTATTCCCCTGGAGTCAACCAAATAATTCTTACAGCATTCCTGAAAGATTCCCACCCACCCTCTCTCATAACGCTAAACCATGGACATGCAGTGAAGCTGAACATTGAGAGATTCACTTCTTCTCAACACAGTGACCTGTGGAACTCCCTCCCACTGGATAGCTTTAAAAACAGATCGGGCAAACACACGGGGGAGCACACGAAGAATAGATCCTCCCCAAGTTTCGTTTCTAAAGTTTTCTGCCATTGCCGGACAATTTCGACACGAGCTTTTTCCACCGTGGAGGTGCAGAATTCCCCTTTGGATCAGCTATGTGGGGTTCCAGGGAAGGGGGAGAAATTTGGGCTCAAGTTTGCATTTAGAAACAGACCGACCTTAATTCCCAATTTCCCCAAATAGCGCGAGAACTGAAACACACAGCTATCCTTCGAAATCCGTGCCGCTTCTGAATTTTGCAAAGGAGGTCCCCAACACCCCAAAAAGTGAACAGAAATGCATAGATAATGAAAGGAACATACAAGACTGCATCCTTTGCTTATTTTAAAAAAAAAACATCCTATTTTGGGAAAGAGTCTTTTAAAAATGTCAAAACAAAATAAAAAATAAAAAAAATCCCTTCCAGTAGCACCTTAGAGACCGACTAAGTTTGTTCTTGGTATGAGCTTTCGTGTACATGCACACTTCTTCAGATACACAGAAAGCTCATACCAAGAACAAACTTAGTTGGTCTCTAAGGTGCTACTGGAAGGAATTTTTTTATTTTTTATTGTTTTACATAGAACTGCCCTTTTAAAAATGGTATGTAATGTGATTAGTGGGAACGCGGGTGGCGCTGTGGGTTAAACCACAGAGCCTAGGGCTTGCCGATCAGAAGGTCGGCGGTTCGAATCCCCATGACGGGGTGAGCTCCCGTTGCTCGGTCCCTGCTCCTGCCCACCTAGCAGTTCGAAAGCACGTCAAAGTGCAAGTAGATAAATAGGTACCACTCCAGCGGGAAGGTAAACGGCGTTTCCGTGCGCTGCTCTGGTTCGCCAGAAGCGGCTTAGTCATGCTGGCCACATGACCCGGAAGCTGTACGCCGGCTCCCTCGGCCAGTAAGCGAGATGAGCGCCGCAACCCCAGAGTCGGACACGACTGGACCTAATCGTCAGGGGTCCCTTTACCTTTACCTATGTAATGTGATAATATATTACGGTACATTAGTTATACAGACGTGCCACATTGTATACACATTTTAAAATGCAATATTTAAGTGCAGGAGAGAGAGAGAGAGATGAGTCATGAAAGTGTAAAGTTGGAAGGAACTCCAAGGGTCATCTAATCTAACCCCCCACAATGCAGGAATCACAAGAAAAGAATCCCTGGCTCTTTATAAGCAAACACACACAGCTTATAGACACATGTACACATCCTAGAGTCTGCACCTCTTCTCACCAACCCCCTGACTTGCCCCCCCCCATCCAGAACCATGTTGAGGCCCTACACATCCTCCTATGGGAGCTGCATGATGCCAGCATTACGTTTGTATTTCTATAGGAGAGATAGTAATGGCAGAAATGTGGGGGGAGATGCTCCTTGGTATTAAAAACCATTGCAAACCTGGTGCGGAAATGTGGCAAACTGAAATTTTGAGATGGGGGGGGGAGGGGGGAGGGAATGAGAAACTGAGCAGAACCAAAAGGGTCAGCTTGGCGGTGGAAGAGAAGCGCTCTGGGGAAGGGGCTGACCTACTCCATAAGTAAAAAAGAGAGAGGAAAGGACAGAGGAAGTCTGAGGGGACTCGTGGAGCCACACAACCGCTGGCCAGGTGTGCAGGTGTGTGGGGGGCCTTCTGTGTCTTCGGCCAGGCCCCCAGGCTCCCATGCCAAGGTCACACTGTTGGAGAGCCGGAGCTTTCGAAGACGCGGGAGGGATCCTGTCCTCAAGACTTGGCCCGGCTCCCAGAACCAGGCCAAACAAGCCATCAATTGCAAGGAACCTGGCAGCTCCGAGCACATGATCCGAGGAGGAAAACAGAACGTCCTGGAGGGAAACACCACAGCTTGCGGGGGGAGGAGGAGGAGAGGGACGCTAAGCTCCCTAGGCCGCTCCCCAGGCCTCCTCTGTGCTTCTTCCACACGCGCACCATGCGCGGACATGCGCACCCATGCGCCGGGGCGAGAGCAAAAAACGTCCCCTGACTTCGTGGTGACCTTTGTGGGGAATTTCAGCAGGGCGAAAGTCACTCGGATTAGAGGAGCAGAAATTGCTGTCGTTTGCTTGCTGGTATGCGCGAGGCACATGCCCCACCTGACACCCCTGGGAGGCCTGCCAAAGGGGGTGGGTTGGGGGGGTGGAGCAGGAAGACAAGACGCCCAGAAACAAGGCAGTGCTCCAAAGTGGTGCATTGTTATGTTTTCCAAGCATTGTGGGCGGGAGCAAACTGGCACCAATTATGGGGAGCGATTTGTCGTCCCGTCCCCCGGCTTTGCGCCAATAGGAAGAAGACCTCTTCAGGGTCAGAGTTAAGCATATTTGTCAACAGAATAAAGATCACGTTTGTTTTTGTTTGGGGTTTTTTTTGGGGGGGGGTGTATGTGAAGATTTTAAAACTCATTTCATTGTATGTATAAAACAGAGAAGACCTAACAGCAGGAGAAAAATTAAAGAGAAACAGAAGTATAAAACAGCCACATTGAAAAAGTAGGGATTAGGGTTAGAACTTTTTTACTTCCCCCCAAAAAATGATTTCCTGTATCCTAAGGAGATAAACTTTTGCTTATAAACACTTAGACAGGGACTGATTCTTCTCAGTTGTGAAACAAGGTCACCCTGAAATGAAAAATTGGAATCGCCATATATGTAGCATTACCACTCATAATGTATGAGCGTTTTTCAAAACCTGATGGCACTGTTTAGAACTTTTACAGCTGTAGGAGAAATTTCAAAAGCATTGGAGAATTCCTCTTAACACCTGGAAGCAGGAGCAGGGCCGGATTTCGGTTTGATGAAGCCCTAAGCTACTGAAGGTAATGGGGCCCTTTATATGTCCAGCTGTCCTTCGTCAACAACAAATTGTCGCTATTTTTTTGTGTTGAATATACAGTATGCTATATGATCACTGCAGATGGTAACAGCAGTCACGAAATTAAACGCTTGCTTCTTGGGAGGAAAGCAATGACAAACCTAGACAGCATCTTAAAAAGCAGAGACATCACCTTGCCGACAAAGGTCCGTATAGTTAAAGCTATGGTTTTCCCAGTAGTGATGTATGGAAGTGAGAGCTGGACCATAAAGAAGGCTGATCGCCGAAGAATTGATGCTTTTGAATTATGGTGCTGGAGGAGACTCTTGAGAGTCCCATGGACTGCAAGAAGATCAAACCTATCCATTCTCAAAGGAAATCAGCCCTGAGTGCTCACTGGAAGGACAGATCCTGAAGTTGAGGCTCCAGTACTTTGGCCACCTCATGAGAAGAGAAGACTCCCTGGAAAAGACCCTGATGTTGGGAAAGATGGAGGGCACAAGGAGAAGGGGACGACAGAGGACGAGATGGTTGGACAGTGTTCTCGAAGCTACTAACATGAGTTTGGCCAAACTGCGGGAGGCAGTGAAAGATAGGCGTGCCTGGCGTGCTCTGGTCCATGGGGTCACGAAGAGTCGGACACGACTGAACAACAACAAATGCTATATGGTAATTTATGGACCTAATAGGTATCTAAAGCCATTTGCCACTGTTGCTGTATGTAGGTTTTAGTTTAATTTTTTTATCTTATATTTTGGAAATGTACATCCAGCTTTTTTTCCCTTTAATTTTTTGGGGGGGCCCCAAGAGAGTGGGGCCCTAAGCTATAGCTTGTTTAGCTTATACGTAAATCCGGCACTGAGCAGGACCCCTCTGTACTCCAGATCCCAGGATGTGATCCATGCGCAGAACACGCAACCAAAGTGATGTGGGAACTTTTTGGTGCTTGCAGCAGAAACTAATACCAACTGCAACCTCGATTTATTCTAAGCAGTTAGAAGAGATGTGCAATGTACAAGCACTGGAAAGTTTGCAGGCTCATTTTTCCCTGCGTTATAATACATGCTATGCAAATGACATAATTCGTCATACAGTTACATAGACAAAAATTGATTTGTTTTCGGGGTGACTTTTTTTTTTTGCAAAAGATTTTGCTTTTAGGGAAAAGTTCATCTAACTAAGCTACAGGAATGTGAGGCTGTAAAAAAAGTTATAAACCTACTGGTAATTGGCACCTGTCAGGGATGCTTCAGTTGGGATCCCTGAATTGCACAGGGTTGGACTTGATGACCCTGGGGAGTCCCTCCCAACTCCGCAATTCTAAGAACCGGGAAAGGGTTGCGAAATGGGGACTCCTGCACTCCCTGGCCTCTCCTCCCCCCCGCCCCCCGGCTCAGGCTCCGGCCAAATCCTGACCTGCCACACGCTGTTCCTGGTGTCCGGTGACCGAGAGACAGCTGTCGGACGTGGCTGGGGTTTGGACGGGAGACAAGGATGATACACGGAGCACATCATGAAGGGGGGCGAAAGGGAGACGGGGCGAGTCATCTCCATGGCAGATGTTCACTTTGCTCATTCAGAGAGCGGCAAGGACGCGGCACATCGCAGGTAAAAACAGGAGGGCTCGTAGCCCCTATGCTCGTATCCAGGGTCGTCTCCGCCTAAGCTGTTCTTGCGCATGGCTAGAGAATCTCCTGCTCAATAAGCTGTCTTATCCTGAGTCAGAACACTGGGCTGTCCGGTGCTAGTGCTCATGGGGCCCAAAGAGCTGGCTTGAAGAGCAAGCAACCTGCCAGCGAGCCAGGCCACGGGTCCTGCTAGCTTGATATTATCCTCACTGCCTGGCAGCGCCTCTCCAGGGTTCATTTGGGGCTCACCGCTGTCCATGGAGGAGCAGGTCAAGTCTGTGTGCAGGGAGGCTGTCCGCCAGCTCCATCTGAGACCCTGCCTGCCTGCTCCCTGTCTCGCCAGAGTGGTCCATGCTCTGGTTATCTCCCACTTGGACTACTGCCATGCGCTCTACATGGGGCTGCCTTTGAAGATGACTCAGAAACGACAACTAACCCAGGATGCGGCAGCTAGACTGGTGACTGGGAGTGGCCACCGGGACCACATAACACCGGTTCTGAAAGACCTACATTGGCTCCCAGGACGTTTCCGAGCACAATTCAAAGTGTTGGTGCTGACCTTTAAAGCCCTAAACCAGGGGTAGGCAACATAAGGACTGTGGGCCAGATGCGGCCCCATCGCCTTCTAAATCTGGCCTGCGGATGTACGGGAATCAGCATGTTTTTACACGAGTAGAATGTGTCCTTTTATTTAAAATGCATCTCTGGGTTATTTGTGGGCCATAGGAATTCGTTCATTTCCCCCCGTCAAAATATAGTCTGGCCCACCACATGGTCTGAGGGACGATGGACCGGCCCATGGCTGAAAAAAGGTTGCTGACCCCTGCCCTAAACAGCTTCGGCCCAGTATCCCTGAAGGAACATCTCCACCACCATCGTCCAGCCCAGACACTGAGGTCCAGCTCTGAGGGCCTTCTGGCGGTTCCCTCACTGCGAGAAGTGAGATTACAGAGAACCAGGCAGAGGGCCTTCTCGGTAGTGGCACCCGCCCTGTGGAACGCCCTCCCGCCAGAAGTCAAGGAGATCAATAACTACCTGAAACTTAGAAGACACCTGAAGGCTGGAATAATAGAATCATATAATTATAGGGTTGGAAGGGACCCCGAGGGTTATCTAGTCCAACCCCTGCAATGGGCTCAAACCCATGTCCCTGAGTCCCATGCTCTACTGACTGAGCTTGCTGTTTTATGTTTTTGAATATACTGGAAGCCTCCCAGAGTAGCTGGGGCAAGCCAGTCAGATGGACAGGGTACAAATAATAACATTATTATTATTATTATTATTATTATTATTATTATTATTATGGCAAGGAGTCTTTCCTGGCCTTCGTGGAGATGCTAGAGATTGAACTTGGGGACCTTCTGCTTGTAGAGCAGGTGTCCTGTAGCTGAGCTCTCTTTCCTTCCCTTCAAAACAAACTCAAGGATCCAGTCCTCATGTTTCTGATTAGAAGTCTGGTTTAAACAGGAGCATAAAAAACGACGTTAAAGGGAGTCAGATGGCCCAGCCAGCTCAGAAACTATCTACAGCGCGGTTTTCCAAACTTATATCTCCAGCTGCATATAGACTACAATTCCCATCATCCCTGAGCCCTGGTCCTGTTAGCTAGGGATGGTGGGAGTTGTAGTCCAACAACAGCAGCTGGAGACCGAAGTTTGGGAAGCACCAACTGAAAGTGGCTCTCCGAGGGTTTCCAGACAGGGGACACCCCCCCAGGGCTACCTAGAGATGATTAGGGGTCGAACCTGGCACCTTCTGCATGCAGAGCAGGTGCCCGACCACAGTAGTATGGTCCTCCTAGGCTCCTAGTCCTCATGGGTCCATAGAAGGGCCTGGTGTAATAAAAACAGCACAGGCTGCCGGCATGCAAGGGAACTGGCAGGCAAACGCAATTCGGACAACGGCATTGTGAAGCCCGCTGTTTTGCAACACAGGTGATCTGCTGCTGCCTGGGTCATGATTTTGGCCGAGGGAGAACTTCCCTTCTGTGTTCCAGGGTTTCCTAGAACAGAGATGGGATCAGGGCACTGTGACCACTTCCCCCACACTGGGTCCCAAGGGCACCACAACTATGACGTGGTTTTTGTATTTTATCATCCTTCTATCTTCAATTCACAAACAGACATCCACATCTTCCCAGTTCCCACCTGGGCCAGCTCCCATCTTGATTCCTGCATTCCAGGGGGTTGGACTAGATGACCCCTGGGGTACCTTCCAACTCTACAATTCTATGATTCCATGTCTACTTGGTGAGTAAATAGCAGCCTTGTAGCCAGACCTCACCCCAAGATGAATTTTAACAGGGAGAAATGCAAAGTACTACACTTGGGCAAAAAAAATGAAAGGCACAAATACAGGATGGGTGACACCTGGCTTGAGAGCAGTACATGTGAAAAGGATCTAGGAGTCTTGGTAGACCATAAACTTGACATGAGTCAACAGTGTGATGCAGCAGCTAAAAAAGCCAATGCAATTCTGGGCTGCATCAATAGGAGTATAGCATCTAGATCAAGGGAAGTAATAGTACCACTGTATTCTGCTCTGGTCAGACCTCACCTGGAATACTGTGTCCAGTTCTGGGCACCACAGTTCAAGAAGGATACTGACAAGCTGGAAGGTGTCCAGAGGAGGGCAACCAAAATGGTCCAAGGCCTGGAAACGATGCCTTATGAGGAACGGCTTAGGGAGCTGGGTATGTTTAGCCTGGAGAAGAGAAGGTTAAGGGGTGATATGATAGCCATGTTCAAATATATAAAAGGATGTCATATAGAGGAGGGAGAAAGGTTGTTTTCTGCTGCTCCAGAGAAGCGGACACGGGGCAATGGATTCAAACTACAAGAAAGAAGATTCCACCTAAACATTAGGAAGAACTTCCTGACAGTAAGAGCTGTTCGACAGTGGAATTTGCTGCCAAGGAGTGTGGTGGAGTCTCCTTCTTTGGAGGTCTTTAAGCAGAGGCTTGACAGCCATCTGTCAGGAATGCTTTGATGGTGTTTCCTGCTTGGCAGGGGGTTGGACTGGATGGCCCTTGGTGGTCTCTTCCAACTCTATGATTCTATGATTCTCCCCCTATAATCTCGTCCCATACATTTCTCTCTCAAAGCATTGTATAGACTAGAGAGCAGGCCCGTTGGCTGGATGCGGCCCAATTACCTTCTAAATCCGGCCCGCGGACGGTCTGGGAATCCAGCGTGTTTTTACATGAGTAGAATGTGTCGCTTTTATTTAAAATGCATCTCTGGGTTATTTGTGGGGCATAGGAATTTGTTCATTCCCCCCCCCCAAAAAAATATAGTCCAGCCCACCACATGGTCTGAGGGACGGTGGACCAGCCCATGGCTGAAAAAGGTTGCTGACCCCTGCTATAGAGTCTTTCTGAAAACATGTTTATTATTTTACGTTGGTATTTACATTAAGATCGCATAACATACAATTTACATCAAAATCTATTTGTTTATCTTGGCTACTTTCCATCGTTACATCCGTGATGGTCTAATTCTCTCTCCTCCCTGCTGCCTGTCCAACCCCTTAACCTTATCTATTTACCTAAAAACCAATATTGCAATCTCTTCTGTTTCCCCCCCATTGCTCATAAGTCAATACCCGTTTCAAATCTGGCTGCATTGCGTTCTTATCGAGATTGAAAAAAGAGGTCTCCAAAGAAGTTGGTAAAACAGTTTTCGTACTCACAAAAAAATGGAAAACGCCAGAAATCCCAACAAAGGAGGAATGGGCATACCCTCCAACATTTCTCGGATGAAAACAGGGACGTCCTAAGGAAAAGCGGGACGTTCAGGAATCAAATCAGAAACCGGGACGGCTTCTGTAAATCCGGCACTGTCCCTGGAAAATGGGGACAATTGGGAGTACTCAGAAATGTTGGAACGCACAGATAGCAAGGGATTCGAAATATGTGGAATTATGATTCTTTGATTCCAAGGAGCACCATGTGTCCCCCACCAAGGGTGCCCCCCCTCCTGTAAGACCCCAATCCTCAGAATGGGAATGTGCAAATCAGCTAGATCTGCTCTTAAATGCAGCCTGAATCTGGATCCCTGCATATGACCACCAGACATAACAAGCCTCCTGCGAAACCTCCGTCCACGTGCCAAGCCCACCGGTCTGGCCAACGACAACAAACAGCACATGCACGGGCTCCTGTTTCTTTCCGAGAAGGGAGGCCTGCCCCCCCCCCTGGTTCTAGGAAGCCCTGTCCCAGGGCGAAACACACCGCGGAGTTCACATGAAACGGTGCCAGCGACCCGGGTCAGAGCCCTTACATGGGAATAAGCCCCACACAGGTTTGGGGAAAGCGGCGGGGGGGGGAGCTTCTCTCCTGTCACCCACAACAAGGTAACCCACACCAAGGGGTCAGCAGCTCGGATAGTCCCGTAACAAGACTCTGGGGCCTCCGTCCAGCAGCCCCTCTCTCCCCAAAATAGCACACGGCCGTCAAAAATAGGAACATTCTTTGGGAAGGTAGAGAGTTGAACCCAGGACAGAACTGAGGTATACACACATCTACACACGTATTGTTTTGCAAACAGATGGCCATTTTATATTTCGGCCAACATGTGCCTGTTTTCTCTTTCTGCCAATAAAGATTGATTGATTGATTGATTGGATTGATTGATTGATTAGCTGTCAAGTCTAATGGCTGCATCGGTGTGAGAGGTTTTTTTTGGAGGGGGTGGCAGGAGGGGGTATTCACCATTATAGAGCCAACTCCAAGGGGACAAGGAGGCTACCCCCCCCCAAGTTGATGGGCATTGCCATTAAAATGGTGTGAGTGCACTGTGTCATGCGATCAGTTATGCAGCGCAGGCCTTACTTGGCGCCCTCCCAATATTTTGTTCAAGTTGGCACCACTTTTTGTTCAATTTGGCACCACCCTTCCCTCCTCAGCTGTCAGCCTCCCCCTGCACCCTGCACCCAACACCTTCAAATAATCCAGTGACTACATAGAGTTCGAACTTCATTGCTGGACAGGCTGTGTGTGTTCATATGCAGATGAGGAAGCTGGATCCTGCCCATGGACTCGGGGCTTCTTTCCCTCTGCCAGCCTAGTCCCTTGGTGTGACCGGGACAAATGCATACCCTCCAACATTTCTCCGATGAAAATAGGGACGTCTTATTCAACAATAAGTACGACAAGGAGTACGACAAGGCTGTATATTGTCTCCCTGCTTATTTAACTTATATGCAGAATTCATCATGCGAAAGGCTGGACTGGATGAATCCCAAACCGGAATTAAGATTGCCGGAAGAAATATCAACAACCTCAGATATGCTGATGACACAACCTTGATGGCAGAAAGTGAGGAGGAATTAAAGAACCTTTTAATGAGGGTGAAAGAGGAGAGCGCAAAATATGGTCTGAAGCTCAACATCAAAAAAACTAAGATCATGGCCACTGGTCCCATCACCTCCTGGCAAATAGAAGGGGAAGAAATGGAGGCAGTGAGAGTTTGCCAAAATGGCCCAGTTAACTAATAGTTTGAGAGGAGGATCAAAACAAAAATTTCAAGAAAATTGGGTTAGATATATCTAACCTATCAATTCTTAAAGAAATCAGCCCTGAGTGCTCACTAGAAGGACAGATCCTGAAGTTGAGGCTCCAAGTACTTTGGCCACCTCATGAGAAGAGAAGACTCCCTGGAAAAGACCCTGATGTTGGGAAAGATGGAGGGCACAAGGAGAAGGGGACGACAGAGGATGAGATGGTTGGACAGTGTTCTCGAAGCGACTGGCATGAGTTTGGCCAAACTGCGAGAGGCAGTGAAGGATAGGCGTGCCTGGCGTGCTCTGGTCCATGGGGTCACGAAGAGTCGGACACTAGGGGTGTGTGTATATAGTTCATTCTGCTGCAGTTCTCACTCAGGTCCGCACATGCAAATGAGGGATTGAAAGTGACGTTCAGGGATTGGGTAACTACAGAAAGTTGTTACTGTTGCTTTGTAGCTGAGTTCTATATAAGCAGGCTGCTGAGCCCTTCAGCTCAGTCCTGTTCCAGCCTGAGAATAAACAAGAGCTGTTTGGAAATCACTGTGTCGTCTGCTGTGTCCACCCGCGACTTAACATCCAGGACTGTCCCTGGAAAACAGGGGCACTGGGAAGGTTTGCAAATGGATTGCCCTGGTGTTTCAAATCTCACATGGGTTTCTGCGAAGGTGTTTTCTCAAAGGCAGCAGAAGGGAAAAGTGCTTTGAAGGCTTTGCCTAAATAAACAGGTTCCTTTTCCTGACACTGCATCATACAAGAAAGAAACCTCTGAATTATGGTCTTGATCTTTGCTTTTGTTCCGTCACTGCAATGAGCAGGACAAAATCTTCCCCTTGTAGGTCTTGCAATCTTCACACCTGCATTTTCAAAAAGGCAGCAAAAAGTGTATTAAACCTTTTTTATTCAGGATTCCTCCTTAAACCTCTCAAGCAGTTTCATCTTTGTTTCAGGATTAGAAAACAGCACCCTCTGGAGGTGAAATATGAGTACTACCCACCTGGAAATTTTGCGTGTTATGATTGGCTAGACACCAAGCAGGCCTCTCCTCGTTGGTTGAGCTGCTGTGACGTCACAGAGTGGTTTTCCCGCCTTCCTGATTCTTGAGGTTTTTCATTTGCTAGGTCGCTTTTATCTCATATTTTATAACGTTAAGTATAAAGAACATCCATAAATGAATTGAGGGGGAGACAAAACACTCATTTCTGCAGCCACAGTGGGAGCTGTGAATCTGCAGTCAGGGGCGTAGCAAAGTAAATTGGTACCCGGGGGCAAAAAAAATTTTTTGTCCCCCCCCCCCAGCATGGGAAGGTCAGGTGGTACCCGGTGCAGAAAATTTATTGTCAACCCCCCCCCATTGATTGTAAATTGTTTTACGTTATTTCATATTTTCTTACAAAGGAATAATAACAAGTAATAATAATAAAACTTTTATTTATATCCCGCCCTCCCCCAGCTGAAGTCGGGCTCAGGGTGGCTAACATCAGATACATAACATTGGTATAAAATCAAACAATAATTAAATTACCTCCTAAAAACATCTCAAAATCAAATTAAAGTCTAATTAGATGGCTTTCCACAGGGTTAGGGTTGGGAACAGTAAGTGTTCTCTGAACTGAAATTTCAGCCTTCATGACATAGGAAAACAGCCAAGTGAACAGCTATTTTGGTGGAGGAGGGTCAAGATATTAACCGATATGCATGAAATTTCATATATAGCTATATAATCCCTAGTATAGTAAGATAAGACCTTTGGAGCAGGCATTTAAAAAAAAATTCAAAAAAAAAAGTTTTTTTTTCGGGGGAAAAATTGTTCCTTGATAATTTGTCACCCCCTCCATTATGGAACTCCGTTGTTTCTCAAGACAGACAGATGCCAGCAACTGTCCCCACCAACCATGTAGCCTTGCAGCTAGTAGCCATCTGTGGCTATTTATCATCCCTAAATCCATCCAAGCTGCCTCCTTTGGGAATGAGTCCCGCAGTTTAACCGAAAAGGGTCATTTTTGGACAGGTCCCAAATCGTCCAACATTCAGTTGCACTGGACACCCCAGAGTTCCACAGAGTAGCTACTGTGGGGACAGAATATTATTTAAAATTCCCTATATGTCGTATATGGATTAATAACAAAGTGATTGTGAATCTCTGATTGGTGCAAGCTCTCCCTGCGGCCCAGGGGGAGCAAAGCTTGGATTGTAGAGGAACCAAAATATTAATTGTGGAATATATCCTAGGGTCTCGTACACCCTAGGTAGTGTGGTTGCTGACCTTGAGCCAGACATCCTGGAGAGTGAAGTCAAATGGGCCTTAGAAAGCACTGCTAATAACAAGGCCAGTGGAAGTGATGATATTCCAGCTGGCAAATAGAAGGGGAAGAAATGGAGGCAGTGAGAGATTTTACTTTCTTGGGCTCCATGATCACTGCAGATGGTGACAGCAGTCACGAAATTAGAAGACGCCTGAGATGGCTGGACAGTGTTCTCGAAGCGACTGGCATGAGTTTGGCCAAACTGCGGGAAGCAGTGAAAGATAGGCATGCCCATGGGGTCACGAAGAGTTGGACACGACTGAACAACAAAATCCCATTGCATTGCTTCTCCGGGAGACTTTAGGATTTGGAAATACCAGTTCGCTAAAAAGACCTGAAACTTCATTAAACAAACTTTGAACTTCATTAAATGAGAGAAAGCTGGAAGACAGCTTAGAATGTTAGAGATAGGGCTGTGGAATGAAAAAAGGGGGGGCCAGTGGGGAGACTGCACTGAAAAACAATTGAGGAAGAATAACAAGAAGAAGAATAAATTTTTCTCTTGCACGCCAACCTAATATGGATTCGTTAAGCACGATGGAAAAGTCCCATACCAGTGACTGTGACGATAAAAAGAGGTTAACATCGGAACTATGATATTGAGAATAAACAACAGAGAAAACGCAGGAACCAAAATAAAACATTTTCTCCGGACCAGCCAGAACATGGGAAGTCCCATTAAATTAATTAATTCAGAATGTATAACTGGATTCTTCTTCTTCTTTTTATTTGGATATGATGTTGATATGTTATTAACTGGAATGTTATTACTGAAAAATTAACTGGAATGTTAACTGAAAAATTAATAAAATTAATTAATTAATAATTAATTAAATAAAATTATTTTTAAAAATAATATTATTTAAATTTAAACAACAACAGCAACAGATCCAGTAGGCTCTTCCTTCTTTGCAAGACAGGCTCACATCGCTCACCTGTCTGCAGAAAGGTGAGTGAAGGACACAGATTCATTGCATCCGCTTTGAGAAACAGCAAAAGTTGGTCCCCTCCCAAAAAAAACACAACCCTACAACCACCCCATAATTCTATTAGAAGTATATTTAAACAAGCACATTCACAATCCAGGAAACGCTCCTTGCAATTTATCTTTTTTTTTTTTTTTAAAAAAAAAAAGGGACTTCCCTCCCCAAAAAAGCCCCTTCTTGCCAACACACACACGGAAATCCAGAGCTTTTCAGCATCTGAGTTTGTTGGCACATTTTGATAGGCTTCTGGGAACTCCCCTATGGAATATCCCTCAGTCCGGGAAGGCATACGAGGACAGGAGGGCAAGGGAGAGGAAGAGGAGGAGGAGAAAAAACATTTCAGAGAAAGTTAACACAGCGCGTGGCTGTCAGCAGCCAAATCTCATGCAAGCCGAGAATCCAGTTTCAACTAGGAATGGAGACACAACTTTGGTTCCATTTCACTTCCTCCACAAAGAATCTGTAGTTGGTTCAGGGCGCTGAGAGGGGTCGGGAAATGTCCTCCCCCCTGCCTGCTCCCCTCAGGGAACTGCAATCCCCAGAGTTCCCTGGGAAGAAGGATTAGCTGTTAAACTGGTTACAGGCAGGTAGCCGTGTTGGTCTGCCATAGTCGAAACAAAATAAAAAAATTCCTTCCAGTAGCACCTTAGAGACCAACTAAGTTTGTTCTTGGTATGAGCTTTCGTGTGCATGCACCCTTCTTCAGGTACACTGAAACAGAAGTCACCAGACCCTTATAATAGGGGTCTCCTAAAAACTCTCAGCGCCCGCAACAAACTACAGTTCCCCAGGATGCTTCGGGGAGGAAGCCAGGGCTTTAAATGCAATACTGCTTTAAATGCACAGTGCAGAAGGGGGCTTGATCCACAGCTGCCGAAACCGTTCTCTATGGGCATTCTCACTTCTCCGAATTTTGCAAAGCATCTCTCCCACGAAAGGTTGTGTCCCTAAAAGCAGGTATTTAGGGTAATGCATGCATACAGATCACATATTCATGTTATTATTAATTTCATTTATGAATTGCAGCCTCTGAAGCGATTTCACAACACACACACACACACACACTTTTGCATTATTAACCTGTATTGTCATGTAGGCAAAAATGTATTCGAGGAATGTACATAAAATTTGTTAAAACACAAGTAATGGCTTGCAATAAATATGTTAAGTGGGCATATAAATATATTTGCATTAAACATATGGGAAAGTTTTTAATGTTTGACGTCTTACTGTGTTTTAATTTGTGGGGGGGAAGGGAGTATGGCCTGAGAAGTGTTCCGAGGGCCAGACCGGGGGCTCTGAGGGCCGCATCCGAGGTTCCCTTGCCAACCCAGCCAATCCAAGAGGACATGCTTCAGAAGACTTGGGACAGGGCTCGCCGTGTCCCGAAATTGCCTATATGTGTGTGTGTGTGTGTGTGTATATATATATATATATATATATATATATATATATATATATCCCACCAGGACCCCTTCAAAATCACAACACTTTATGGTGGGAGAGTAGGTTATCAAACGGAGGCAGTGCTAAAAAAAAGTTTATTATTATAATTATTATCTTAAAAAAAATACATGTATTTCCAGCCAGTGGTTTGAACAGAGTTCTGCACGTAAAAGCACAGGCAGATTTCGGCCAAGTGAAATATTTCCCTGTAAGATCCAGGCCCCAAACCACTCACAAAAAACCCCACAGAGGTTTCATGGCAGGCAGAGGCTCCTTTCAATCCTAGCCCCAAATCACAAGTCCGAGAGAGTCCTAAAAACTGATTAAAACTCACATCGGCTTCTTAAGCAATAATTTTTTTAGCAGGAGCTGGAAAGGGTAGGGCGCAGGCGCCTGCCCGATATCAATTGGCAGGGAGTTCCAAAGTGCGAGCTCGGCCACACTAAGGGACGGATTTCTTACAAGTATTGGGCAGCACCTCTGGCAGTGCCAGTTCCGCTGGTCCAAGCGGCAGGGGATCCCATGGGTGGGCCAGTTTCTGCACACACTCAAACGGGTGCCCCTCTCCACCCCCCCAAGGGAAAAGAAGGACCAGCCAGGCAGAAACACTCAGGTAAAGTGGCGTCTGTGAGAGCCGTGGCCTGAAGTTCAACATAGAAACCTAGAATCGTGGAGTTGGAAGGGACACCAGAGGGTCATCCAGCCCAACCCCCTGCAATGCAGGGATCTCAGCTCAAGCATCCATGACTTCTGAGGGAGTCTCTTCCGCTGTTGAACAGCTCTCACTGTCAGAAAGCTCTTCCTGATGTTTAGTTGGAATCTCCTTTCTTGCAGCTTGAAGCCATGGGTTCGAATCCTACCCTCCAGAGCAGGAGAAAACAAGCTCGCTCCCTCTTCCATGTGACAGCCCTTAAGATCTTTGAAGATGGCTCTCATGTCTCCTCTTCTGCAGGGTAAACACACCCAGCTCCTTCAACCATTCCTCATCAGGCTTGGTTTCCAGACCCCCAGATCATCTTGTTCACCCTCCTCGACACACCTTCCAGCTTGTCAACATCCTTCTTAAATTGTGGCGCCCAAAACTGGACACAGGACTGCAGTTGTGGCCTGACCCAGGCAGAATAGAGTCGGACTATGACTTCCCCTGATCTGGACACTAGACTCCTTTTTCTAAATGCTCACAGACCACCTGTTGAATTACCTGTTCTAGGATCTTTCGACGTTCAAGCTCACCGGTCAGTAGCTACCTGGGTCTTCCCCCCACCTTTTAAGATAGGGACAACATGAGACTCTTCATCTCGGGGTTGTGGGTTCGAACCCCACATTGGGCCAAAAGAGTCTCGCATTGCAGGGGGTAGATGACCCTCAGGATTCTAGGGTTCTATGATTCTATCCCTGATTATAATACATACAGGCACACACACAACATACACTCTCTCTAACAAGGAAAATCATTGTATAAAACAGTTTATAGTAGTCGTCATAGGATAACACTCTCTCACTTTCTCTCTCTCTCTCTCTCTCTGGCTTTGTTTTATAAAACAATATATTATTTTCTTTAAAGAGGGAAGGAAGGTGCTCCAGATTCCCCTCGCCCTCCCTAGTGGAGGAGAGTTCCGCAGTCCCAGGAGAGGCTCGTATCTGGCGTGGCGCGGGAGGGCAGGGGGGAATCGCTCCCCGCAGGGCATCAGTGGCAAATCCTTGAGGTCATTTCCTTCTGTCGAATAGAAGAGGGCAGGGGGAAAAGAACTGATTGCTTTTCTGCCGTTCAAAACGGTGAGAAAGAATGAATATATATCCGTATCTATATCAGCTCGGCTTATCAACAATGCACAGCAACAAAGGTAAAATAATGTTCGGGACATCACTATTTTTTTTTTTAAAAAAGCAGCAAGCTGCTAGACCTTATGGAGGCCTTGTAGGCAAGGTGGATTAATGGCATATAAATATAACAATAACAACAACAACAACAACAACAACAACAACAGTAACAGTAATAATAAAGATGATGGTAATAATAAAAACGATTTCCGAATATTACTTGGCGCTGCCATTTTCTTTTTAGAATATAATAATCTTATTCTGTTTTACGGAAATGACTTTGGAATTTTGCGCACTGGGCAGTATATGAATGCTATAAAAATGATGGTGATCGTAATAGTACGTGAGGTAGCTTGGTTGGTATAGCATGAGACTTTAATAATAATAATAATAATAATAATAATAATAATAATAATAATTTATTACCCCGCCCATCTGGCCGGGTTTCCCCAGCCACTCTGGGCAGCTTCCAACAGAAAATTTAAATGCAATAGTCTATTAAACATTCAAAGCTTCCCTAAACAGGGCTGCCTGTTTAATCTCAGGGTCATGGGTTCGAGTCCCACACTGAGCAAAAGGATTCCTGCATGGGGGGGGGGGGGGCTGGCCTAGATGACTCTCGTGGTCCCTTCTCGGCATTTCCGTTTCCAATATTACAAACGACAGTTTCCAAATGATGGTTAGCCTTGACCTTCCTCTTCTTTCCCAAAACGACCTCAATGCAAGCCGCTTAAGTGACTCTGCACGTCGAGCCGTTTGTAAATATCACTGAAAGCCACACGCTCATAGAACTGTGGAGTTGGAAGGGAACGCCAAGGATCATCTAGCTCAACCCCGGACAACTCAGGAGGGCTGTATTTTATGCCGTCGGCTCGGTGGTTTTGTACATATAAATATTATGAAAGGATTGGCCACCCTCTTTCCCAGAGGAGGCCTGGACCCAGGCCAAGGGGCAGCGAGAGGGGGCTCAGCCCGGCTGGGCACTCACCAGGGGCTCCAGCTCCTTGGTGTCGATGAGGCCAAACTCCGTCACAAAATAGTAGAAGTGCTTGTAGCAGGTGTTGACATGGGCTTCAGAGCCCATCTGGGCGATGCGGTCAAAGTGGTGGATGTAGACGTGGACGAAGACTCGGAAGAGCCGCGAGAGGATCTTCTTGACGGACTTGAGGAAGTTCTTCTGGAACGGGGTACCTGGTGCGAGAAACGCACATGATGCCCAGGTCACACACCTGTCTAAGCTCAATACTGTCCACACTGGCCGGCAGCAGCCCTCCAGGAGCCTTTTGGACCTCTACCGCTAATAAAAAAGTTTCTAGTCCTCCTCATTCCAAATATACAGCTGATTTAAGTAGCAAGCTTGCTTCCCATCAAGTCAGACCGTTGGGTCCATCCAGCCCACTACTGGTCAGCCTTCTTGCTCCTGATGCGAACCAGCTGACTCCAACTTTCTTAAGCAGGGTTTCCAGCCTCAGTGAGTTGCTGGAAACAAAACAATTGTCGTTCCTGACCAGACCTTGCTGCTACTTGCTTCTTATGACTCACGGCTTTCTTGATCCCTGGATCGCCCAACTACGTGAACTGAGATACACCTGACCTTAGGATACAGATTCTGCCTCTAGGCAAGCACCCCACTGAGACTTGGCTGCTTGGCTGGTTTCTCCAATGGATCAGTTGTCAAGACAGAAAGTCCCTGCCTTCCCACAGGCGTCTAAATCCCCTCTTCTCCGGGGCTTTCTCCAAACAATCAGAGACTGCTCCAGTGTGCAGCCAACCTCTCCTCCACCCTTTTCATGCCTCTCCTGGTTCTGGGAGACCAGCGGGGAGGGGAGCTTGTCGCAGCAGGAGGGGGAGACTCCCTGGCATCTTCACCGGCCTGACTCATCTCTGCCTCTTGGGCTCCTTCCTCTGGTTCCGAACTTCTCTCTGTCACGGACTCTCCCTGCTCACTAAACCCTCTTACCTCTTCAGCTTCCAACACCTCCACCTCTCCATCCTCTTCCTCTTCTGACTACTCATCGCCGTCCCACCACCCCTCCCCGGGCTCGGAGCCTTCTTCCCTTGGGGGTTCCCCAGCTGGTTCCCCCCACGCGTCCAAACCACCCCACGACAGAGGATCTGTCCAGCACAGGGCAAAGACTGAACCACCAACTTCCCATGACTTGGGAATGCAGGGTTCTATTAATGCAGCCTAGGATCACATTCGCCTTTTTGGGCAGCCGCATCACGCTGCTGGCTCACGTCCGGTGGGCCACCCCGCCACCCACCCACCCCCCGCGGCAAATCCTGGAAACGGACTCACCAACGTTGGTCGGGAAAAGGTCCTCATTGTTGATTTGCACTTCGATCCAGTCCATCAGCAGGTTCATGTATTGCGGGGCCGAGAGGGCGGTGGGCTTGCGGGATTTCTCGTCCTGCCACCGGTACTCGTATTTCGGACCCCCGGACATGACGGGGCAGCTCTGGTCCGTGCAGGAGTCGGCAATGGTCCCATAGATGAGGTTGATGCGGTTGAAGAAGTCCACCACGTGGACGGCCACCCAGTCATTCAGCTCCTCGCCGGGCGGCAGCTGCACAGCCACCTTCAAGTCCAGCCCGGCGTTGAGAGACGCCTGCGCCATCTTGTGCAGCTCGAAGCGCTGCGTTCCGGGTTCGAATTTCTTCTTGGGGCGGAACGTGCGGTCCTTGTTGAAAACTTGCCGCAGAGGGTTAGACATCTCCTGCTCGACTCTGCTGCCCCCCAAAAGTTATTGATAGCTGAGAGATTTGCCACTGCTACAGAGGAGTTTTTCAGAACAACCGAATTTTAAATTGTCAAGGAGTTCCCCCGGTCGTTCAGAGGCTCTTCAACCTGCAGCAGAACGGATAAACATGGTTTTTATATAATGCCTTTTCTTTTTGAAACAGACGGGTTTTTTTGGGGGGGGGGACACCTGTCAGGGATTCTTTAGCTGCGATCCCTGCATTAAAGGGGGTTGGACTAGATGACTCTTGGGGTCCCTTCCAACAACTGTACTATTCTATAATCCTGTGATCCTGTCTAAGCCTGAAATTAGAGGTGGTTGTATTATTTTAGTAGTAGTAGTAGTAGTAATAATAATATTTTTTTTATTTGTACCCCGCCCTCCCGAGCCGGAGCCAGGCTCAGGGCAACTAACATCACAAAACTAACACAGTATACAAAGAACATAAGAACGTAGAAACAAGCAACCAATTAATTAAATACATCTTAAAATTAGTTCAGAGCAATTTAAAATCTGGACAGATGGCAGTCCACAGGTAAACTTGAGAGCGGTTAATATTCTCCAGGGCCAACTGTTACCACTTGTCTTATAAAGGACCTGTGAGGTCTTTAGTGCTTATATTTTTATTAAAGATTTTAAACTGGAAAGATGAAGAGCTCTCAACAGTAGAAGACTGGCAGATGAAGTTAATTGACTACATGGAACTCGCAGAACTGACTGCGAAGCTCCGAGACCAGAGGGAGGAGAAGGTGCAAGAAGAATGGAAGAAATTTAAAGATTATTTGAAACAACGTGAAAAGTTGGACATTTGAAGTGAAATCAGTGAATATAATAGGCGATAGCTATATAATGTTAGGTTAAAATAGTATATGAGAAGTTAAGATTTTGTTTTTTATTAGAGGTAATGGTTATAAAGAAGATGATAGATAAGATAAGATGTTAGTTGAAGAGTAAGAATAATGGTGAATGAGTGTTAAAATAGTTACAAAGTTACTAAAGTAAATTAGAACTGAACGCTGAAGAGAGAACGTGAGGAAGTCCCTAAAGTAAGATTTAAAATAAGATTATATTAATTAGATTGGTGTTTTATTGGGTTTTGTGTGGGGTGATAGGTATGTATTAGTTTTTATTTGTTTTTTGTGATGTGTTTGTTTTTATATGTAAAATGTATGTCGTTTGTTGTGTGTGGAAAAAACCAATAAATTCTTTATATTATATTATATATATATATATATATATATATATATATATATATATATATATATATATGATTTCTTGATTTAAAAAAGTATGTGCAATGTCTCTCGTATTTTGTCCATTTATCATTTTTTACAAATCAGTTTCATTTGTTGAGAATAAGGGGGGGAGAGGTGGGCGGGGGCGGGGTCGGGTGAGGATGCTTCTATTTTAATTAATATATGTAGAGTTTGATGCCAGCTTTGCTTGTGTAGGTTTTGTTCTTTTGTGTTCCTTTGGTGGTGAGAGGGGTTGGGGTTGGCCATGGGTGTGGTTATTCATTTGTGGTTGGCTGTGGTGGTCTTTGTCTTCATGTGTGAGTGGGGTGCGTGTGTGTTTTGGATCGGGTTAGCCATATTCATTTGTATGCTGTCGGTAGATTTTTGTCATTGTCTTGTTGGGCTGTGCGTGCAATGAAGGGGACTTTAGCGCTTATTATTATACAGAAAGAAAAGAATCGGACTGATCCCTGACCAAAGGCCTGGCGGAACAGCTCCGTCTTGCAAGCCCTGCAGAAAGATGTCAAATCCCGCAGGGCCCTGGTCTCTTGTGAGAGCGTTCCACCAGGCCGGGGCCACGGCTGAAAAGGCCCTGCCTCTGGTCAATGCCAGTCTAATCTCCCTGGGGCCTGGGATCTCTAATTTTATAAGAGACAGAAGATAAGGTACAGCAAAGGGGAGAAATTTAAAAAACAACAACATGGAAAGTGGAGTGGGAAGAAAAAATTAAAATGTATTGGAATGCATATGTGAAATTTCTGGAAATTTAATAAAATATAACCGGGGGGGGGTGAAGGTGCCTGCTACTGAATTAACTGCCTCCTACTTCACTGTTAAAAACATGCAGTGTGTGTGTATGTCATCATCATCATTCTTTATTTGATCGTCAGTCAGAAAAAATACATTTATCCATACAAAATTAAAACATCTAGAGGAACTTTAGAATAAAACATAGCCAGCACTAACATGAAGCTATACAGATAAACCCATGTCAATGCAATCAATTTTAGTCTTACGACGCTTAAGAGCTAGAAAAAGAAATTTGGCCACCAAGGAAGCTGTTTTCCCCGTAACATTATTCAACAAATATAAAACCTGTCTTTCTCTGGATAGAGAGCTAAGTTGAGATAAGAGTGGGGCTATAAGATTTTGCCTGAAATCTGTATAGAAAGGGCAGCTCAAGAGAATATGTTCAGTGGACTCTACCTCTCCCAGGGCACAATGACAAGTTCTCTGGTGTGTGTGTGTATGTATATATATATATATATATATATATATAAATGTTCCCATTGTGTGTACGCCGGAAACCTATGTTCTCCGTAACCGCTGCACCAAACAGCATCAAATTAGGACAAAGCGTAACTTGACCATCAAGGAAGGATCTGGCATAATAATTTTTTTTAAAAAAAACCACACCTGTCATGCCTAAAATATAGAATAAAGGCCAAAAAAATGGCGCGCCTATTATACCTCACCAGCAAAAGGAATGAAGACTCCAACAGCATCCAATAGAAAGGCGGATTGCCTGCTGACGTCATCAGACCTGCGCCAAAAAGAAAACCCTGTCCACCATTTTATAACTGCCATCTGTAAGCACCCAAGGACTTTCTGACACAAACTGCTTAGTGGAAATGTGGAAAAAAGACGGAGCAGGAGGCAGGGCAGTTGCGGAAGAGAGGGGGAGGGAAAAAATGCGGGAGCAAAATAAGCCGAAGGCTGCCTGAGAGGTCGCAGTGAGTAAGACCGGCTCTGAGGGGATTTTGTTGCTGGGGTGCGTAATTTTGGGACTGGGGTGGGAGAGAATGCTCTTTTTAATGACGTAGTGCATGGGGCCAGTTAATTGTGAGGAGGGGGGTGCGCTTTTACAGTAAAAAAAACCACAGCAAGGCCCGCAGTAGGCCTCCATAAGGTGCCCAGTGCCCTCACTTAAAATGGCCGCTGCACACTCACAGGCATTTTAAAATTTCCCAAGTGCCCTCACCTAAAATGGCCGCCGCAGCTTCGCATGTTCAACACACACAGTCCCAAGTGATCAATACCACCGACCAATGTGTTCTTTTATGTAAAATGCATCTCTGGGTTATTTGTGGGGCATAGGAATTCGTTCATTCACATGGTCTGAGGGACAGTGGACCGGCCCACGGCTGAAAAAGGTTGCTGACCCCTGCTCTAGAGGGACAGGGAAGAACGAAAACAGGAGCTTCCAGAATACTTTCGGGGTCAGAATTTTAAAAAGCAAAAAACCCCACAGCAACGCGTGGCCGGGCCAGCTAATCTATCTATCTATCTATCTATCTATCTATCTATCTATCTATCTATCTATGAGAAATGGTTCTTGAAGGACAGGAATTGAGGCCCCTTGGGTGTATCTGAAAGAAGAGAGGTGCACCATGAAGGGTAGCTGAGAGAGGAAGTCGAGGGCGGGGAGAGGGAGGGCAGGATCCGACCATCCTCCTGCAGCGGTGCAAGCCCCATTTTACGAAGAACTGAGTTCGGGCTTCGCTTGGAAGCCACATCCTGTGTGCAGACACATGTCAGTTCTGGTGAAGAAAGCAGGAAGTGCAGAGAGAGAGAGAGAGCGCACAGCGGCTCAAGCCACAGGGAGAAGCTGCGTCTCAAAACAACACAAAAGCGCCCATGAGAAGATATTGCTTCAAAGCTTTGGAATCGCAGAGTTGGAAGGGACCCCCGAGGGTCATCTAGTCCAACCCCCATGCACTGCAGGAATCTCAACTAAAACATATAGAATCTTTTGGACCACCCTGGACTGGAGAGAGGGTTTTTTCCCCGTAAAAAGAAAAAAAAAATTGCTAGTTGCCATCGACAGCCCACTCCTCCACGAATTTCCCCATTCCTCTTTTAAAGCCGTTTAGGTCCTCCTGTGGGAAGGGGTTCCGCAGTTTAATGGGAAAAGTCTGCCTGGAATCCTCCCACGATCAACTTCCTTGGATGCCTGCAAGATCCGGTGTTATGAGACAGAGAGGAGGAGGCCTTTTTCTCAATCCACTTCCTCCAAGCCCCCTCTTACGCCACCCCAAAATGCTGCAACTTTCCCCCGTGTGGAAGTTGTTCCACCCCTCGATCGGAACCTCTCCCTGCCTGAATCAGACCCAGAGGTCCATTGAACCCAGCATCCTGTTTCTGACAAGGGTCAGCAAGAGGCCTCCGGGGAAGCCCACCGCAAATGCACCAGTCTTTCCCAGTGGCCTGCTCACAGCAGTTGCTAATTCAGAGGTAGACTGCCCCTGCGTGGGGAGATTCAGATTCTTAAATACAGGGAAACCTCTTCCTCTTTGGCGAGGCCCCATGCTTTAGCATCAAACTTTTTAGAAGGCAGACAGGAAGAAACAGTACCGGTATATACTCTACTGTGCTTGTAATAACAAAGAAGTGGAATTAATTTTACAGGTCTGGGATCCAGGCCTGATGAGGAACGGTTGAAGGATCTGGGCATGTTTAGGCTGGAAAAGCAGAGACTGAAAGCAGATATGTGAGCCATCTTCAAATATCTCAAAGGCTGTGACAAGGAAGATGGAACAAGCTGGTTTCCTCCTGCTCTGGAGGGTACGACTCGAACTCATGGCTTCAAGTTATAAGAGAGGAGATTCCGACTAAACACACGGTAGAAACTTCCTGACAATAAGAGCTGCTCAACAGGGGAACGGTCTCCCTCGGGAGGTTCCTGCATTGCAGGGGGTTGGACTGGATGACCCCTGGGGTTCCCTTCCAGCTCTACAATTCTATGATTATATGACTCAGTGAAATGCATATTTTTATTTTTTTTTAAAGTCAGGGATCTAGAAAACAATGCTGAACTATTATCCCTTTCACAGTCCTTCTCAAGTCACTCCAGAGAGTCATTTTACTGGAGGACAGTGTCTTATTTTTTTGTTACACAATATTCATGTAAGTCTACTTTTGAAATCCACATGGACAAGACTAACATTGACCCTCTATACATTATAAAATGAAATATAATGTCTTTTTTAAAAAGGGGGAAAGTCTAACTTTTGTCCCTGCTTAAAACATGTTTGTTTAGTCAAGTAGAAGTTACATGTGTTCGAGCTCCTGTTTATTTCCATCATTCTTTGAATATTTCCAATATGCTTTTAACTGGGTTTCCCCCCCTTTAAAAAATGATAATTTAAACGTTTCCTATTGTCTTGTCATCAAACTTCTTAGAGGTTCTTAAGCAGTATACAAATTTTGTGAAATAATACACAGATCCATTTATTTCAATGGGTCTACTCTGAGGAGCATTAACAATAATAATAGTTCTGTTTGTATACCGCCCTTTATAAAAGATTCCAGAAATGAATCAATAAATCATTATTTATTGTATTTACATTCCCCCCCCCGCAATATTTCAATTTTGTCCCCACAACACGAGGAAGCCGAGAGGCACCCAGGAAGCAACTTTTTAATTTCCCCCAAACATATCACATTGAAAGATATTCAGCCACGATTCCTGCATTGTAGGGAATCTTTATGTTGATATTTATAAATAACATTATTATTATTATTATTATTATTATATTATTATTATTATTATTTTATTAAACCCGGGTTCGTGTTCTTACCGGCACCACTTTCCGACCAGGGGGGAAATCCGGAGCCTCAAGGCGAAATTGGCGATGGGTCTCCTTGTCGCTGTCTGATGTTTTGAAAAGATTTTGAATTATAAGAAGAAGAAGGGAGAGGAAAAAAGACGGAAGGAGGTGGATATTTTAAGAAAAGGCACCTGAACAGGATCCTGAGGTTGCCCCACGGAGCTTGGATTGCAAGCTGGTCTGCTCGGCTCCTGACCCAAACCTCGGAAAACCTCTCTGCTTGAGGAAGATTCAGAACCCCGATGAGTCACGCCCGCTGAACTCACTTCCTTTTAGGGAAAGCGGCGTTTGTGCAAGAGGTTTCTTCTTCTTCTTCTTTTTAAAAAGCCCTAGGGCTACATTATTTATACGAAAATGACATTTTGGAGGGGAGCCAGGAGAAGACACACACACACCCTTGTTCTCTTGATCTGGGCTTTCCAAAGTGGTTGGTACAGACACTCTCAGGGGTCGGTGGAAATGGTTCCGGGGTGAATTCTTTTACGTCTTGTAAAAATCTACGCACTTCTAAGAACAAGACTTAGATAGAATGATACGTCCATGTTTTATTATAATATTATATATGTTGGGAGTCGGCCAGAGTGGCTGGAGCAGCCCAGTCAGATGGGTCCTGTATAAATAATAAATCCTATTATTATTATTATTATTATTATTGAAAAGGACATTCTTATTTTCAATAGAGAAATGTTGAAGCATATGCTGCTTGAATGGTAAAGAAAAAGTCTGCAATAATACAGGTGAAACTCGAAAAATTAGAATATCGTGGAAATGTTCATTTCTTTCAGTAATTGAACTTAAAAGGTGAAACTAATATATGAGATAGACTCATGACATGCAAAGCGAGATATGTCAAGCCTTTATTTGTTATAATTGTGATGATTATGGCGTACAGCTGATGAGAACCCCAAATTAACAATCTCAACTTTGGGGTTTTCATCAGCTGTGCGCCATAATCATCACAATTATAACAAGCAAAGGCTTGACGTATCTCGCTTTGCATGTCATGAGTCTATCTCATATATTAAACTCCAGTAGCTAATGAAATTAACTTATATGCAGAATTCATCATGCGAAAGGCTGGACTGGATGAATCCCCAACCGGAATTAAGATTGCCGGAAAAAATATCAACAACCTCAGATATGCTGATGATACAACCTTGATGGCAGAAAGTGAGGAGGAATTAAAGAACCTTTTAATGAGGGTGAAAGAGGAGAGCGCAAAATATGGTCTGAAGCTCAACATCAAAAAAACTAAGATCATGGCCACTGGTCCCATCACCTCCTGGCAAATAGAAGGGGAAGAAATGGAGGCAGTGAGAGATTTTCACTTTCTTGGGTTCCATGATCACTGCAGATGGTGACAGCAGTCACAAAATTAAGAAGACGCCTGCTTCTTGGGAGGAAAAGCAATGACAAACCTAGACAGCATCTTAAAAAGCAGAGACATCACCTTGCCGACAAAGGTCCGTATAGTTAAAGCTATGGTTTTCCCAGTAGTGATGTATGGAAGTGAGAGCTGGACCATAAAGAAGGCTGATCGCCGAAGAATTGATGCTTTTGAATTATGGTGCTGGAGGAGACTCTTGAGAGTCCCATGGACTGCAAGAAGATCAAACCTATCCATTCTGAAGGAAATCAGCCCTGAGTGCTCACTGGAAGGACAGATCCTGAAGCTGAGGCTCCAATACTTTGGCCACCTCATGAGAAGAGAAGACTCCCTGGAAAAGACCCTGATGTTGGGAAAGATGGAGGGCACAAGGAGAAGGGGACGACAGAGGATGAGATGGTTGGACAGTGTTCTTGAAGCTACTAACATGAGTTTGGCCAAACTGCGAGAGGCAGTGGAGGATAGGGGTGCCTGGCGTGCTCTGGTCCATGGGGTCACGAAGAGGCGGACACGACTCAACGACTGAACAACAACAACAGCTAATGAAAACAATTGCTTACAGAAATGGACTTTTCCGCGATATTCTAATTTTTCGAGTTTCACCTGTACATTGGGGACCAGCTAAGTTTGCTCTTGGTATGAGCTTTCGTGTACATGCACACTTCTTGAGGCACACAAAAGCTCATGCCAAGAACAAACTTAGTTGGTCTCTAAGGTGCTACTGGAAGGATTTAATTTTTATTTATTTTTTTGACTATGGCGGACCAACACGGCTACCTACCTGTAAATAATACATTGGGTTAAAGATACACTTGTCTCTTTTATCTCTTTATTTTTGCTGTCCATTTCGCCATTTCCACATAGTTTTGAATTGGCCGAGGGTTTATCAACAGGGGGCCAGTCCACTGTGCCTCAGGCCTTGTGGGGGGCCGGACTACGGTATATTTTGAAGAAAAAGAAATGAACGAATTCCTATGCCCCGCAAATAACCCAGAGATGCATTTTAAATAAAAGGACACATTCTACTCATGTAAGAAACACGCTGATTCCCAGACCATCCGTGGGCCAGATTGAGAAGGCGATTGGGCCAGATCCGGCCCCCGGGCCTTAGGTTGCCTACCCATGATCTATCTCCTTTCACCTTCATTTTGACGCCAATAAATAATTGAAAGGGGGGGGGGAAGAACCTCTAAACTTAGAAATGGAAAAGACTGGTGATTTTAAAAAATAAATAAATAAAAATCCAGAACTTTCAGGAAGCCAGAATTCCAATTATTCATAGTTCTTTGAAATGAGAAATTCCCCCCCTGGCAGGAAATTCTTTCTGCATGCTTACAACTGGAAGATTGCCAGGAAAATCCATTTCCTGCATCTTTCCAGCAACTGCTGGTTTTGATCTACGAGTTCCTTGTTTCGAGTTTCCAGATCGTGAACATTTTCGGCTGAAATCCCTTACTGAACCCCTCCACCCCCGCCTTGAGACACAGCTGCAAAGCAGGAAGCCCCGAGTTCAAATGCCGCCTCTGACATGAGGCGTGCTAAAGGCAAGCAACACCAACCGCCTCGCTCTCGGCCTCAGTCTTCCCCATCTGCGGAATGGGCTGAAGAACACAGGCAAACTTTGCAGCACTGTCGTAAGCACAAAAATGTGCAGTTTTCTTTGAACCCCTTATGAAGAGTCCCATACGAAGAGAGAAGACGTTTTTAGTTTTTCCTGTTTGATTTTTTTAAATCATTATTCTCTGTAGTTCAGTTTGAATTTCATGGTATATTAGGCTGAAAACCTTGAATAACATTGATTTTTTAAAAATTCTCATAGTCCCCTGCAAATCACATTTTGCTGCATTTATAAGATTGAGTTGGTCTGTGACCGTAAAAATAAATTCATTCATTCATTCATAAGATTTTGAAATAACAATTAATAATGATAATGATAATGATAATCCGGATCAAATGGGGGAGAGGGGGTGGAATTCAAATGAAACTGACAAGCATCTGAAAAGAATTAAGATGACCCCAAGTCCCTAACCGGCACTTTACGGGGGGGGGGGAGTTTAATTACTGAATTAAACTTTGATATCGTTTTGCAAATAACAGTTATCAATGAAGGGGAGGGTGGGAAAACGCTTGGAGCACAAGAAGTCCTGCCTCTGAAATTGCCGTCTTTCCCCGTGTATAAAACGATGTTTTCTGCTAACTTTATTGAGTCAAAAATGGGGGCCGGGGGGGGGGGCATTTCCTCTTCCCTGTTAGTTGGCAACCCACCCTGGGGAAAAACAGAAAGAGAGAATTGCTGGGGGGGTGGGGAGTAAAGTGAATCGCCCCCCAAACCTCTTGATCTTCCAAGGAGGCCCCAACCTCGTCACTACTCGCGAGGAAGAGAGCAAGCAGGCTTTTCCGGGGTGCGGAACACCGGAAATCTGCAATGCATTGCAACATCAACCAGACTTTTTTTTAATTTATTTTTCGCAAAGGGGAACAAAGCGCAATGCAAATCCGACTGCCGGTTTTCAAAGGGGAGCCGGGCGCGCATCCCCGCAACATCCTCACGTGCGCCTTACCTGCTTTCCGGAGAGACGCTCCCAAACGCGTGTCAAGGTCAGTCTCCCCCCCCGCCCCGGCCACGTTCTCGGATCGCTGCAAAGAGGAAAACTTCTCCGCGCGTTACTCCACCCTGGAGGCAGGATCGGGGCTGAGCGGCACCACCCCTTCCGGGTCCCGATCCAGGCAGTGCCCCGGCGTGGTCCTACTCGAGAGTAGACCCGTGGAAATTGCAGGGCACCCCCCCCCATCTTAGCCGCGTTAATATCTGCAGAGTTTCTTTGGGGTGAAACCCTTTCCCTCTCCGTTGCCTCAAGTCAAAGGGGGCAGGATTTAAATCTTTTCTTAACGCGACTCTTGCGCCTTACAACACCCCTGTAAGGGAGGCTGAGCTCTGCTGAGTCTTTTTAATTAATAATAATAATAATAATAATAATAATAATAATAATAATAATAATTCTATTATTATTTATAGCCCACCCATCTGGCTGGGTCTTCCCAGCCACTCTGGGTGGCTTCCAGCAAATTAGAAAAACCATAATATTTATTTATAAATATTATTTTAAAAACCATAGTATAATTTTTGGGTGGGGAAGTTTTTCAAGCAGAAAAGCTGAAAAGTCTTGGCCGTCCTCTGCAATTGCTTCATCTCCATATTTTCAGGAAGAGGAGGTTGGTGGGTGGCTGGAGAAGCAACACCTCCTCACCTGGTTCACCTGTGGAACTCACTGCAACAAGAGCGTCCTGAAGGGTCTTTTTTATGTGGTGGAAGTATGTAAAAGCTAAAGGCTTTTTTTGGGGGGGGGGGAAGATAGATAATGAGTTGAAGGAAATGTTTCAGTTGGTTGTTCCCAAAAGTCCTGCAGCTTTTCTCCTAGGGGTAATAGGGAGGGAGTTTCCCCCCAAAAGACGATTAAACTAATTATTGTATGTCTGCAATAACAGCAGCCAGAATCCTGAATGCTCAGAAATGGAAAGGAGGAGAGGTTCTAAGGAAGAGGAATATTTTCAGAAGTTAGGTATAAGGTGGCAATGAAAGAATTAAGGGTGGTGAAAATCAATTAAAAATCTCTCTAATAATAATATTAATAAAAATAAGCGTCCTGGCAGTTCCTAGTGGAAAAGGACTAAGGCAAATTCATGAAGAGGCATGCAATCTACCAAGGGTAACCAGCAACTAAGGTCAGCGTGAAGCATCTCCAGCCAGAGGCAGTCTATCTGCATGTCTCTTTCTGTATTTGACTTTTACAAACCGCACTTTCATTGGAAAAATAGCTGTCCCCTCTCCTTTCCCCTCAATTGTACCTTTCGCTGCTTATTCTACAAGGAAATATTTAATAACTAATTTTTTTAAAAATAGGAAAGTTAGCCAGACTAACTTGTGGAACCCCCTTCCATAGGAGCGCTTAAGAGCAGCGGGGAGAGGGAAGAGAGAGACCTCCTTCGACTAGGCTGGGTTGGCGGCCAGGAGAATCGGAATGCGCTCTGGAGCTGTCTAGAACCATCAAGGCTGTTCCGGAACGTTCCCTGGAAGCCAGAATGCTCCATTGTCTGATGCTCTGGAGATGCCAGGAATGGGAGGATGGGTTGGCGGACCCCGTGCCTGGCCTTGGTGGCGGTTCTGATCCTGGGGCCGGGCCCCTCCTGGCTGTGCCTGCAGTGCGACCCAAATTTCGCCCTCCGCTTCGCCTCCTACGCCCCCCACTTGAGCCGCAAGTCCTGGGGGCTGGGGGACGTCCCGGCTGCGGGGCGGAGGCTGCGGGGCTGGGCCCAGGACACGCTGCAGGAATTGAACCTGGGTGTCCCGGCGGAGATCCGTGAGTCGCCTCGCAGGCCCTGCTCCTGCGCCTCCCCTGACTCCCAGGATGCCGGATGTGGCCCTCCAAGTCTCCCGATGTGGCCCTCGGGTCATAGCACCTGCTAAGCAGTAACACCACTTCTCTCCCCATGCACGGGCCCCATGTCAAAGATGGGGAAATTCAGGCTTGTGCGCCAATGTGGCCCTCTAGACCTCTCCACCTGGCCCCTGGAAATCTCTGCAGGCCACTCCCCCTGGCCCCAGGCCATGCGCCCTCATTGGCCCAGCTGGGTCTGCAGTCTTCTTACGTCCCTTGCTCCGCCCACTGTTGCCCCTGGTACTGCCCACCCCTGGGATGTGGCCCTGGGAAGGCCAGCTCGAAGGAAACGTGGCCCTCAAGCTAAACAAATAGGTTTCCCCCCCACCTCCCACTTAGACGAAGGAGGACAAGGCTTTCCTGCACCGGGTTAACCTGTGGAATTCCCTTCCACAAGATGTGGGGGTGGTGACTAAAAACCAGGTTATTCTTTAAAAAAAAAAATCAAAATGGCTCTTTGCCAAAACTCTTGACCAGTTAGGAGCACAGCCTTGCATTTAAGGTCCACGTGGACTGCGTCTTCCGGGGAGGGAGGGGGGCTTAACATTTTTTGTATGCTGTCTCTCCACATCCTGTCCTTTCCCCCATCTCTCCCCATCTTGCACAGCGATGGAGAAACTCCAGAAAATAGCTACAGTCGTCTATGGGAAACTGGACACCCTCTTCAATGGCAATTCTTACAAGCCAGGTAAATAGATATAAATATAGAAATCTAGAAAGGGTCGGCCTCTATCTGTTTGCCTGGATGATGATGGCCATTTTATGGTAACTAGAATCGCCCGAGGCTGCGATTCCTCTGCAAAAGTCTGCAGATGTTCTAAATCACAGACTTGTAGAGTCGGAAGAGACCCCGAGAGGCATCTAGTCCAACCCCCTTGCAATGCACGAATCTTTTGCCCAATGTGGGGCACGAATTCACGACCCTGAGATTAAGATTCATGCTCTACCAAGTATAAAAAACACACACATGCTGCTGGGTCTCTCTCTCTCTCTCCTCCTCCCCCCCCAAAGGTGTCCTTCCGGAAATCCTGCGTTCCATTTTCGAGGAACAAGTCAAATTGCTACGGAATGCCATCATCGAAAGTGAGTTTCCTTTTGTTTCCTGGATTATACATATCTGTGTTTCGGAGCAGGACTTAGCCTAGGGCTTGCTGATCAGAAGGTCGGCGGTTCGAATCCCTGCGATGGGTTGAGCTCCCGTTGCTCGGTCCCTGCTCCTGCCCACCTAGCAGTTCAAAAGCACGTCAAAGTGCAAGTAGATAAATAGGTACCGCTCTGGCGGGAAGGTAAACGGCGTTTCCGTGCGCTGCTCTGGTTCGCCAGAAGCGGCTTAGTCATGCTGGCCACATGACCCGGAAGCTGTACGCCGGCTCCCTCAGCCAGTAAAGCAAGATGAGCGCCGCAACCCCAGAGTCGGACACGACTGGACCTAATGGTCAAGGCTCCCTTTACTTTTACCTTTAAGTAATGTTAAGAAAGCAGGGTGGCTCTTTGATGCAGAAGCCAGTGGGAAGCCCCTCTCACAGGCCAGCTTGTGGGAATACCTCTTTCAAGATGGTTGACAACGGGAATGCCTCGTCTCTGGATAAAATGCTAAAGCGCGTTAATTTTATTTTTGAAACGTACTTTGGGAATGCATGTAATTTGTTCAGTCGTTCAGTCATGTCCGACTCTTTGTGACCCCATGGACCAGAGCACGCCAGGCTCTGTAATATGCATGTAATATTGAGCAGCAAATAAGGCTGGGTAGGGAAACATCAAGGCTGTGGGAGTCAGCGTGTAAATTTGTATTAAATTAGAATCAATTTGATGTTTGATTGTTAAATTTTTTTTGCAAGTGAATTGGCAAAACAAAGAGGGATGCCTCCTCAAACTGGACACAGTATTCCAGGTGGGTTCTGACCAAGGCAGAATAGAGTGGCTCCCTTGATTTGGGCACTAGACTTCAGGTGATGCAGCCTGGAGATAGTCATAGGTAGGGATGGGCGAATTATTCAGTTTTGGGATCATTCAGTTTTGGGGTTTCTCATTCTCTTCCCCCCCAGTCTTTGGTTCTTCACATTTCTACATCTGCTTAAGAATGTCTCCAAATATAAACATTTCGGCAGATGCAGTTTTGCCTAATACACCCATTTTCTGCAAAGCACTTTTAAGGCAGTGCATTTATGTATCTATGTTGTTGTTGTTCAGTCGTTCAGTCGTGTCCGCCTCTTCGTGACCCCATGGACCAGAGCACGCCAGGCACGCCTATCCTTCACTGCCTCCCGCAGTTTGGCCAAACTCATGTGGTAGCTTCGAGAACACTGTCCAACCATCTCGTCCTCTGTCGTCCCCTTCTCCTTGTGCCCTCCATCTTTCCCAACATCAGGGTCTTTTCCAGGGAGTCTTCTCTTCTCATGAGGTGGCCAAAGTACTGGAGCCTCAACTTCAGGATCTGTCCTTCCAGTGAGCACTCAGGGCTGATTTCTTTAAGAATGGATAGGTTTGATCTTCTTGCAGTCCATGGGACTCTCAAGAGTCTCCTCCAGCACCATAATTCAAAAGCATCAATTCTTTGGCGATCAGCCTTCTTTATGGTCCAGCTCTCACTTCCATACATCACTACTGGGAAAACCATAGCTTTAACTATATGGACCTTTTACAGGTAGGTAGCCTGTTGGTCTGCCATAGTCAAAACAAAATAAAATAAAAAATTCCTTCCAGTAGCACCTTAGAGACCAACTAAGTTTGTTCTTGGTATGAGCTTTCGTGTGCATGCACACTTCTTCAGACGAAAGCTCATACCAAGAACAAACTTAGTTGGTCTCTAAGGTGCTACTGGAAGGAATTTTTTATACGGACCTTTGTCGGCAAGGTGATGTCTCTGCTTTTTAAGATGCTGTCTAGGTTTGTCATTGCTTTTCTCCCAAGAAGCAGGCGTCTTTTAATTTCGTGACTGCTGTCACCATCTGCAGTGATCATGGAACCCAAGAAAGTAAATCTCTCACTGCCTCCATTTCTTCCCCTTCTATTTGCCAGGAGGTGATGGGACCAGTGGCCATGATCTTAGTTTTTTTGATGTTGAGCTTCAGACCATATTTTGCGCTCTCCTCTTTCACCCTCATTAAAAGGTTCTTTAATTCCTCCTCACTTTCTGCCATCAAGGTTGTGTCATCAGCATATCTGAGGTTGTTGATATTTCTTCCGGCAATCTTAATTCCGGTTTGGGATTCATCCAGTCCAACCTTTACATTATCATTACATTACATTACATATACTGGTACGTTACATAACAACCATTATATCATTTGCTCTGCAGAGCTTTTGACTTCCCTCCGTCCTTTTTTGTGGTTTCCTTCTGTTACATTTTATTTTTCACATTTATATCATCTCCATCCCATAGCTGTCAACTTTTCCCTTTTTATAAGGGAAATTACCTTATTCCGAATAGGATTCCTCGCAAGAAAAGGGAAAAGATGACAGCTATGCTCCATCCTATATGTAACTTATCTTGTCTTAACATTCACTTTGGTCTTAAATAGAATGTTGATTCTTTTCACGAAGTGAATCTTATCTCAGTCCTGCTAGTGTCTTTATATGTGTACAATGAGTCTCTAAGTATAGTATAAATTTAGTCCATTCTTTCTGGAACACTTGGTTACCCTGGTTCTGGATATGTCTGGTCTGCCTTGCCATTTCCTCATATTCCATTGCCTTCATCTGCCATTCTTCTATTGTTGGTAGCTCCTGCTGTTTCCATTTTTGGGCTAGTAAAATTCTTACTGCCGTTGTAGCATACATAAACATTTTTTGATCTATGTTTGGTATTTCCACTCCAACCATTCCTAATAGAAATGCTTCAGGTCTCTTTGGAAATATGTACCTGAACATTTTTAAAAAACTCGTTATATATATTATTCCAGAAGACTTTAACCTTGTCACAAGTCTGCTTGTGGGAATGCATTTAAGCATAGTTTCATAATAAGCCATTCCTCCTTCGTTGGTAACACTACACCTCATCAATTTGTGCAAATAATTAAGAGGAATAATTTTTTGTTGGGGGTTATTAGTGAATTTTTTATTTTGTTTCAGAAAAAGAGAGAAAAAATGCCATTAGAAGCGGAGAAATTGAGATCAACAGGGGATGCATAACTTCTGGGAACGCCTTGCAGGAAATTAACCATAGCATTGTAGAGTTGGAAAGGGAACCCAGGGGTCATCTAGTCCAACCCCCTGTCATGCAGGAATCTCAGCTCAAGCACTGTTAAGTTGGTTGAATGCAACCGGTTAATCAACTGCACGGCCGCGGCCCAAATGTTAATTACCCTTGAGAGGTGGCCAGAGCGCCACGAGGGAACCCCGCAGCCTAAAACCGACTCACTTTCTCTCTCTCTCGACTTTCCTTAGGTAGAGTGAAGTGTGAACGCCATTGCGGTAAGTGGGGTTTGTGGGGAGGTGTGCCCCCTATCTTTTGTGTGCCTGAACGGAGAGAGAGGAGCGTGTGTCGAGACCCTCTGGCTTTTGTGGGGTCAAGACATGAGCCTGTGGGTTGGCCAACATCCATCGCCCCCCCCCCGTCCACTTTTGCCTCTGGCTGGCCCCACCCACCAAAGGCCAGTGGCCCCTGGGTAATGGCTTGCAAAGGAAGGTGGCCCCTTAGCTGGAAAAAAATTGCCCCACCCTTCAAAACGTGGGGTTGGACTTTGCATTGCAAATGATGCTCTGGTGTTTTAATCTGTGGTGCAGAAGAAACGGGTCCATCACCAGCCTCAACCAGCCGGCCACTTGCCTGCCTGCCTCCAGTCCACCTGCCTACCATCTTCTTCCTCCTCCTCAGTCTAAGTGTTGCCCTCGTAGAACAGCAGGGAGGGAATAATAATAATAATAATAATAATAATAATAATAATAATAATAATTTTATTTATACCCCGCCCTTCCCAGCCAGAAAACCGGGCTCAGGGCGGCTAACATCAATTAAAATCACAGCAAAAAACATAAAAACGATCAATTTAAAATAACAGATTAAAATACAAATTTAAAAATTCAATTAAAACTGCAGGTCTCAATTTCAAAATAACCCACCAATAAAAGATGAAGCATAAATATTAAACAGAAACCAACCCAAAGGCCAGGTGGAACAGCTCCGTCTTGCAGGCCCTGCGGAAAGATGCCAAATCCCGCAGGGCCCTGGTCTCTTGTGATAGACTGTTCCACCAAGTCGGGGCCAATACTGAGAAGGCCCTGGCCCTAGTTGAGGCCAACCTAGCGTCTTTGTTGCTCGGGAGGAGGAGAACAGGGACAAGAAACCAAATGGAGCCCTCTCTGCTTGTCCTTGTCTCTGGCGCCACCCGCTGTCGGGCTCCTGTCCTGATCCACCTGCCCAAAGGAGGGCTTGCGGGAGCGGCCGGGCGCAGGAATACCAAAGGAGGATGTTAACGGCATACGCCGGTTCTAGTGCTTTATTACAACTGATCCAGAATGCGGCTGCCAGACTGGTGACGGGGACGGGCCGCTGGGACAATGCAACGCCATCTTTTTTATACCCCGCCCATCAGGATGGGTTTTCTCAGCCACTCTGGGCAGCTTCCGACACATATAAAAACATAATAAAACCTCAAGCATTAAAAACTTCCCGATACAGGGCTGCCTTCAGGTGTCCCCTAAAATTGTATAGTTACTTATCTCCTTGGAAGGACATTCCACGGGAAGGGTGCCATCACCGAGAAGGCCCTCTGCCTGGTTCTCCATAATCTCACTTCTCACAAATACAAAGGAATTTCAGAAATAGACTGGAAAGAGAAGTTGCTGAATTGCAACTCATTACCAAACTCAAAACCACGGAACAAAACATTGGATTCTTATCTCAACAACAACAACAACAACAATCTTTATTATGGTCCAGAGACCCAACAATGATTCTTATCTCATTTATACATGACAACACTATCTTTAGCCATCTCACCCCTTGCTTTTTCCTTTAGGACTAATTGCAGTCGTTAACAGTCGTCAACAGCCACACCTATCAGCCTATCACCCATTCCCACCACCCTTCTGAGTAATACCCCTCCCCACTCTATATATAAGGGTCTGGTGACTTCTATTTCAGTGTATCTGAAGAAGTGTGCATGCACACGAAAGCTCATACCAAGAACAAACTTAGTTGGTCTCTAAGGTGCTACTGGAAGGTTTTATTTTATTTTTTGTTTTGACTGGGAGCCAATGTAGGTCTTTGACAGGCATAGGAAAACTCGGCCCTCCTCCAGATGTTTTGGGACTACAACTCCCATCACCCCTGACCACTGGTCCTGTTAGCTAGGGATGATGGGAATTGTAGTCCCAAAACATCTGGAGGAGGGCCGAGTTTGACTATGCCTGGTCTTTCAGGACTGGTGTTATATGGTCCCCGCAGCTGCTCCCAGTCACCAATCTGCCTTCCATATTTGATGTCTTCTCTTTTTCTGTTTTACAGGAATAAAGCAATACGAAGCTGTTTCTTGCGTGACATGCAACACCACAAAGCCAGCTTGCTTTGGATATAATTGCGAGTAAGAATTCTCTCTCTCATTCCCACATTAGAAAAAATACAATTACAAATGGCATTTGGGAGAGGCTTCTGCACTTATTCTCCACTGTGTGAAATCTAAGCCAGTGGTTCCCAAACATTATTTTTTTTGCGGGAGTGGAGGTGGGGCAGTACATCCCCTTGGTTCCACCAACTCATTCCCAGGGGGAAAGCAGTATTCAGAATAGCAGTTTGCAAGGAAGATAATAACACAATGAAACTCAAAACCAGTAACAACTAAATTGCATATTTATTCAAAATCCAATTAGAACAATTTAGTTTATAAATTCAACATAACTGATTTCCTTATCCATTTTCCTTTGGCAGGAACTTCTCACTTCCATTTTTGTGCATTAAGAAATCCTAGCTGCTGTCTTTACTTAAATAAAGAGCTTAATCATCTTTTTTTGAAACTTCTGTCCCTATAATCCCTAAAAGAAAAGCTTCACTTTTTTTTTTAATCACTTTGAGCATCCTTTTTATCTCATCATATATCCTATCCCAAAATACCCTCGGCTTTCTTACAAGTCCAGCACCTACATATGGGGGGAAAAAACCAATTTGCTTGTTTACACTACCAGTAGTTAGAACGCTGTCCAACCATCTCGTCCTCTGTCGTCCCCTTCTCCTTGTGCCCTCCATCTTTCCCAACATCAGGGTCTTTTCCAGGGAGTCTTCTCTTCTCATGAGGTGGCCAAAGTACTGGAGCCTCAACTTCAGGATCTGTCCTTCCAGTGAGCACTCAGGGCTGATTTCTTTGAGAATGGATAGGTTTGATCTTCTTGCAGTCCATGGGACTCTCAAGAGTCTCCTCCAGCACCATAATTCAAAAGCATCAATTCTTCGGCGATCAGCCTTCTTTATGGTCCAGCTCTCACTTCCATACATCACTACTGGGAAAACCATAGCTTTAACTATACGGACCTTTGTCGGCAAGGTGATGTCTCTGCTTTTTAAGATGCTGTCTAGGTTTGTCATTGCTTTTCTCCCAAGAAGCAGGCGTCTTCTAATTTCGTGACTGCTGTCACCATCTGCAGTGATCATGGAACCCAAGAAAGTGAAATCTCTCACTGCCTCCATTTCTTCCCCTTCTATTTGCCAGGAGGTGATGGGACCAGTGGCCATCATTTTAGTTTCATCTTCCATTAAAAACTGCAAAAAAGACGATGAATTGAAAGTGGAGACGATGGGGGGGGTACCTTTCCCTCTTTATCTGTTTGTTTCATAACAGAAAACAAAACTTTTAATATAAACTAATAATCATATAGCCGCCTGGCTAGCTCAGTTGGTAGAGGATGAGACTCTTGGGTGCAGACTTTAAGGGATGTGGGTGGCGCTGTGGTCTAAACCACAGAGCCTAGGGCTTGCCGATCAGAAGGTCGGCGGTTCGAATCCCCGTGACGGGGTGAGCTCCCGTTGCTCGGTCCCAGCTCCTGCCCACCTAGCAGTTCGAAAGCACTCAAAGTGCAAGTAGATAAAGAGGTATCGCTCCGGCAGCGTTTCTGTGCGCTGTTCTTGTTTGCCAGAAGCGGCTTAGTCATGCTGGCCACATGACTTGGAAGCTGTCTGCGGACAATCGGCGGCTCCCTCGGCCCATAGAGCGAGATGAGCGCCGCAACCCCAGAGTTGGGTCATTAGGGAGACTGGTTCATTAGGGCAAGTGGCTTCAGTCTTGCCCTGACACCCAGGAAGTCTCTCCAGCCACAACCCCACATTCTGACCCCGAGTTTTTGTGTATGTCCCCCCCCAGGTCCTCTGAAGACTGGGAAGACGCCTTGAAGGGCCTCTATGAGTACATGTGAGTTCTCCAGGGCCTGTGCCGGGTTAGTGGTGGAGGGCTGGCATTTGGGAGGCAAGAAAGGGGAGCTGCGGTCCCTGGGGAAGTTTCTTGTCCCCGTGTTTCTGGAGACAGGGTGAACGAAGCGAGACGGAGAGGGGGGCCACCTGGGGCCCTCCCCATGTTGTTGGACTCATCCCTGGCTTGGGGTCACAGGTTTGCCGTGGTCTAAGAAGGTGCATTCTCTACTTTACTGCATGCAAGCGGTGGAAGAATGCTTCTGTTCGGGGCAGGCGCTTCCTCTTGGGAATAGTGAATGCCCCTCCTTGCAGCAGAGGTGGCGGGGGGAATTTGCATCCCTCCATAGATCATTGGCGGAAGGCCTCTATTTGCAAGATGTATTCCCTCCTGAGAATGGAGAATTCCCCTTGGATTCATGCTTGCTGGGAATGCAAAATTGTATATATATTTTGGACCAGGGTCTTCAATATTCTCTCCGAAATTATTAGACAAAAGCCCAGCCTTAGCCCTGCTTTCACGAAGCCCAGATTCCGACCCTCCCACGAAGCATAAAGATTTAATTCTTTTTCTACTGGTAGCTGCACATGGAGTGATAGCAGATCCCTGGAAATCGCAGGTGTTGCGACTTCTTGAGATGTGGTTCAATAATATTAGGGCTATAGCTAGTTCGGAAGGACTAACTGGGCTTGGAAGAGTTGCAAATGAGGTTATAAAGGAAAATAAAACCTGGTCTCCCTTCTTTTCATATGTAAGGGGGGGGGGAGAGAAAATAAAGCTCTCCCACCAGCCTCACAAACCTGTCTGTAGAGAACCTGCCAATGTCTTAAGACCATGTAAAATGGCATTTTCCTGCCACCTGCTTCATAGAATAAAAGGCAAGCGGTTGGAGAACTTTTGTAAAGTCTCAGGTTTTAATCAAGACATTGTGGCTGGGGTTTTTTTTTGAACCGCTTTGGAACTGCTCTTGTTGCAGTCTCTGCTTTATTGAATTTGCTGCATTTTTTTATTTTAAAAAAATTAAGAAGAAAGGGGAATGCCTCTTCTTAGATAAAGGATCAGTCGCACTCGTTTTTTGCAGAGCTCCAGCTCCTGCCATTCCTGGCTCCCGGCCATGTGGGCTGCTGGGGCTACGGGAATTTGCAGTCCCGGCAATATAATGAGGGCCACAGGGCCCCACCTCGGCCCTTCGGACTTTCACCTCGCGGAGGTCAACAATGCCATGTCCACACACAGGCGACAAGCCCGAGCTGTTTGGCGGAAGCAGAACACAGCAGTCCTGTCCCCCTTTAGAAAGAACTGGCTGGTGTGGGCTCTACAGGATTCCCAATAGGTGGTGGCACTTTGGAACTCACTGCCTCTTGATATCAGGCAGGAACTTCCACGGTACCCTTTGTGGCGCCTGCTTAAAACATATTTGTTTAGGGAAGACTATCCCAACACATTATTATTATTATTATTAATATATACATATACATACAAATACATATACATATATACATATGTTTGTGTGTGTGTGTGTGTGTGTGTGTGTGTGTATATATCTATCTATCTATCTATCTATCTATCTATCTATCTATCTATCTATCTATCTATCTATCTCCTGCCCATTTGGCTGGGTTGCCCCATAAACATCAATGTTTTGATCTCCTTTTAGTACTGTCTCTCATTTTAATTACCTTTCAAATGCTTTTAGCTGTTTTTTAAAACTGTTTCTCCCAGTAAAATTTAACGTTTCTTGCACACCACTTAGAGGTTTTTGTTACAACCCGGCAATATCAGAATTTGATTGGAGAAATATAAAGAAGCCTGATATATCCTCTGTTTTTTCCTCCTCCTCCTCCTCCCTCTCTCTCTCACAGATACAGTTTGACAACGTAAGTTAGCCGTTTTCACGTGTGTTTTGGAGCAAAGTTTTCCGCAGAGACAAAAAATTGAGCGCGGGAACGGAAGATTTTGCCGCCTTCTGCAAGGCCCCCATGACTGCGCCCAGTGCAGAAGGCGGTGGACAGCAGAGGGGCAGCAGTTTTCCAAAATGACCAGCCGGGGACTCTCTGGGTTGGCCCCGAGGTGGGAAAAACAACACACCGCTTTTGTCCAGGTTGCCAAAAGTGAAACATTGAACAGCTGAATCCACATAAGAGACAGACCCACCCTGAGGTGCAAGATGAGCTGGGGTAGCTCAGTGGACAGAGGAGGAGGCTCTTAATCTCAGGGTCGTGGGTTCAAGTCCCACACTGGGTGAAAGATTTCTGCATCGCAGAGGGTTGGACTAGATGACCCACATTGTTGTGTGTGTGTGTGTGTGTGTGTGTGTGTGTATGCAGAATAGAACGTGTGTGTGTGTGTTAAGATCCTCAGAAATTATTTTGCTAGGAACACCTTTTTTTAATTAAGATTTTTTAAATTAATTTTTCATAACTTTAACCGATTAATTTCAATTTTCAAATTTGTTAATACATTTCTCTTATGATTTGACTTTCCACCTTTTATTCCATGCTGTTTTTCATTCCAATCCCTTTCACAAATATCACACATTTCATCTAAGACAGATTCCTCCATTTCATCTATTATCGTTTTCTTCCTGTTGCTCAAATTTCAAATCCTGCTTGCGATTTCATTTGGTCACGAGGCTTTTTCCCCCTTCAAATAACCCAAAATTTCATAGTTCAGATTTTTTTTTGATTTTTTTGATTAGCTGGGAACTCTTTTCTGGGTGATTTTTTTAACACCTGGCCGCTGTCTCCACAGGGACCCAGGCGAATGGTCGATGGCACTGAAGCAACTTCCAGGATTTAGGTAGGCACCCATTTCCTTGAAAGCCACTGGGGAAAACTGAGGTACTTCCCCACAAAACGTAGGGCAACAGCTGCGAGTGGGGAAACAGCGGCCGGGAGAAGGAGTTTGTGGGAGGGAGGGGCCGCCTTATGGATTAAATTAACGAATCGCTGTGGAGAGGATATAGCAGGGACTCGGTCCTAGAGAGGAGTGGCCCCTTTCTGAGATAATTGTTCCGTCCCAGGAAGCGGCGCCAGAGCTGAAGTGAAGACAGGACGGCCAGCCTGTCAGGGATGTTGTGCTTTACAGGAACTGCCTTGAGGAGCAGGTTAGAATAGGTGACCATTAGTCTCACCCAACTCTGGGATTTTTATGTTGCATTCAGCAGAGAGGGGCATTTCAACGCCTATCGATTCCTGCTGATGCAGGATTGCAGCAGCGAAGCAGGTGTAAACAACCTGGAATAATAATAATAATATTTTTATTATTATTCATACCCCGGCCTATCTGGCTGGGTTTCCCTAGCCACTCTGGGCGACTTACAGCACATACAGGGTCCACAAGGGAAGAGGGAGGCAGATACAGGAAAGGACCCACAGCATCCATGTGTTTTAAGAAACCGCTAAGAACATTTTTAGAGCATTGCGGTGGGTGGGGTTATCTGACCCTAGGGGGTCCCTTCCAACTGTACAATTATGTCTTTCTCTTCCCCCCTTTCAGCCACTGCACGTCTACAAGGTAAACAAGCGGCCTCGAGGAAAGATGGACGGGAGTAGCTGAGCCAAAAGTTGTTGTTGTTGTGTTTGTGGCTGCGCATGCACGCGGCATTTTAAAAGCCCAAGGCTTCCCCCAAAGAGAGTCCCAAAGACAGCTGTAGTTTGCCGCTTGCAAAGCGACAATTCCCAGCGCCCTTATCCTAATGCCATAATGTTGCAAGTCTATGGTTGTGGCCACGTTTTGAATGCCCCGTTCCGTTCTGGTCACCTCTCCTTGAAAAGGAGATTGTAGAGCAGGGGAAAGTTCGGAAAAAAAGGGCAACCCGAATGATCGAGGGGATGGAGAAAGGTTGCAGTATTTGGGGCTTTTTAGTGCAGAAAGGGGTTACACGAGAGAAGTTCACACATATAGTTTGGAGAAAGCAGATAAGAGGGAAGTTTTTCTGTGTCTCTCGTAACACTTGAACTTTTGGATATCTGACAAAGGTTGGAGGATTCAGGACCGATGAAAGGAAGTCTCTTGTCACACGGCGGTTAAACTGTGGAACTCGCTGCCACTGGAGGCAGAGGTGGCTTTAAAAGAGGATTAGACAAATCCATGGCCATCAATGGCTACTAGCCAAGAAGGCTATGCTTTGCCCGCCACGATCAGAGGCAGTAATGCTTCGAATAACGAGAGAGGAGAGGGCTCTTGTGTTCGAATCACGCCTTTGGGTTTCCCAGAGGCATCTGGTTGGCCAGTGCAAGAAGAGAGTGCTGGACTAGATAGGCCATCTTATGTTCTTAAGAAAAGGACAGCTCCCAGCACACACTGGCAGAAAATTGTGCACTTCCTTTTTCAGTTCAATAACGAATTGCTTCCCACAAGGCTTCTGGAAGCGATTCGCAATGCAGTGATTGTTTTAAGCTGTTTTTATATATGTTAACAATCACACTTTAAAACTATGATAAATATTGTTACACGCCACTCCAATCTCTTGAGCGGCGAGAGACTCCAGGGGTTCCTGCATCTACCCAGGGCCGTTTCCCTGGAGAGGAGGCCAGTAGAATCCCACTTCTGACACCAGTGTTGCGCACACCCAAATCTCAAAGTGGCGAGAGACTCCAGGGGTTTCGGGCACTAACTCAGGGTTTGGCCTCCTTGAAATAAAGGCCAGGGGAGACAGTGGTGTCTTTAGGAGTTTTGTTTTTTATCGACCAGCACATGGCATTGAACTTAATTCCGTGTCTTCCTCTGTTTCCGCAGACCAGAGAACCTGAACTTTACGAGTAAGTTTCCAAAACTTCGACTGAGGGTGCTGCAGGGGCCATGGCTTCACAACTTATGGGCTGATATGAAATAGAGGCATTCTCTTCCATAGCAAGGAAGACTTCTTCTTAGATCAAGAAGAGAGAAACATCTCTGGCCCATCCGAAGTTGCTGGATTCTCACCTCTTGTCCTCCCAAACCACGTGCGAGATGGGAGTAATGGTTCCATCTTAAAGAGGCATTCTCTTTTGAGGGATTGCACCTCTTCTTCAAGAAGGGAAGTAGGAACCTCTGTGTCTATCGACTCCCGGCAGCCACCCACCATCCAGCAAGCCCAAAAATCAGGAATGGAGTTGTCCTCCAACATCTGGGGAGGCCACAGGTTCCTAATCTGTTATGCCACCATGTTACAGAGATGGAAAGGTGGAGTCAAAAGGGCGCTGCATGTCGTTTTTTAGGGACAGCAGCTATGGGAACAAGGGGGGGTCTCTAATGCCTGCTTTGTGTCCCCTAGGTATAGAGAGCACCCTCTCAAAAAACTGGCTCAACTTGATGGCATTGAAGGAACTACAGGGAGAGACCCCTGTTCTCCAGCTCCTTGCCCCGATCTGCTGAATTATTTTCCTTTCCGCAATGTTTTACGGGAGAACCCACTTTGATGTAATAAAATTATGGATAGAGAGACCCCTGCAGTTTTGGTGCCATGAAGCCTGGTTGTATTAGAAAAATGGTTCCGCAAATTGCAGGTACCGAAAGGCGGTCAATTTTATGGACAGGCTGACATGCATTCATTGGTTTTACAAACAGCCAGGAACCTGGTAGATCCCTCCCAACTACATATGAAACGGTCTGGGTCTTTTGAAAGGGAAAATGGGATCAACTGAAGAAGGGGTTAGACGGCTCAAGAAAAAACAAAACGGTGAATTGATGCGTAAAGTAACCAAAACCGAAGCCTTTCCAAAGCGGGTGGGGTGGGGTGGGGGGGGAAGAGATGAAAGACTTTTCAAAGTCAGCTGGTTTTGTAATTTTATTGGATCATCTCAACATACACACACGCACACACAAAAATTGGTACAGCAGCTTTGTGGCGTTTTTCTCTTTCGGGGATTTCAGGGGAAGTGGGGGAATGTCGATAGCAAATAAGTTTGATTTTCTTCTTCCTCCCCCCCCCCGCAAAAAAACATAACACATCATACAGTTTTTTAAAGGTTCTAGAATCACCAAAAGGTTTCTGCAAGTGAACATAATCTACATGCTAAAGTGAGGGTTTTTTTTCCATCCAGGAATATATGTACACATATATAGATATATATACTTTTTTTTTAATCCACTAATTCCAAGGAACATTTGTCCTTTCAAAGACAAATTTAAAAGACGCTGTGCATCCTCCCGACGCACACGCAAAAATCCGGACTAAGCCACGGAAGATTGACCAGGAGCTTCTCCCCATCCCAAACCGTTTTTTAATACTTTTACCAAGCAACATGGGTCCCAAATATAATGTGGGAGAGACCTGGATGCATCGGATAAACCAAGTTCTGCCAGAGCAAAATGCACCCCGCTTTTCCTAAGCCGAAAAGCATTTTGCAAGTGGTTTTGGATTTTAAAAAACCCAAACCTACCTCTAAATCATTGGGGGGGGGGTAGGTTGAGACACCCGTGTCTTGAAACAAGCAGCACATCAAAAGCAAGCCAGAGACCAGGGTTTTTCATGCTTGTTTCTGTGCTCTCTCTGCATCCCACAAAATATACTTAATTTGGGGGCGGGGCAGGTTCAAAAACGATACTTGGCGAAACAGATGGGTTCTTTTAAAAAAAAAAAATTGCTAAGTGCCATATTCCTTTCAACAGTGATCAAGCTGCTTTTGAGCCAGATTTCAAAATAAGTAAGTCGCCGGCTCACTTCCATCTTACGGGACAGGTGCGTGGGGGAAGGTTTGTCAAAACTAGAGGGAAGACGTCTTGTTTCCAGCCAAGAATCTCCAAAAACACAGGGAAGACGACCCACAATCTGTGCAGTCTGCCAGTTTCTTGGACCAATGTCACGTAGCTAATCGATTAGAGTCTTGATCTGGGAGTTCAGAAGCCCGAGGCACAGTTTATGCGAGCAGGTGGGATATGGGGCGAAAAGGGATAATTGGGGTCATGGTGGGACGGGGAGGACCATGCCCAGAGCAGCAGCCAAAGGGGTCAAATCCAAATAAAAATGTCAAAAATAAATTGGGTCGGGGGGTGGAATCCACACACAAAACCAAGAGACAATGAACCTTTGGATTTCCAGTTTTCTTTTTGCTACATTCTAAACAAAATAAAAACTTCAGGAATGTGAGATTTTTGCTCTCTCTCTCTCTCTCTAAGCGGACATCACAAAGACCCACGGGAAGGGGAAGGGGAGTTGATCGATCTCGCAGAACGGGAATGAATCCCGTCCTCGGAAGGCAGGAGGGGAGGCAAACACAACTGGCTTGTGGTGGAAGGGAAGCCAGCTTTTCCAAAAACCCCTCCCAACCCAACAACAACAGCAACAGCGAAACAAATTACAGGTTCAGTCAGCCTGGATGTGGAACACCACAGCGACACTACTGATGGCGGTGACCCAGAAGAGCATCTGTGATGTTGGAGCCGATTTAAAGAGATTCTGACGCGGTGCCTGCGATTTCTTGGGTCGCTCACCACCACACCTCATGGGGCCATCGACTGTGGCAAGGATCAATGACGGCAGGGCCCTTCTCTGGTACAGGAGAAGTTCCCCACCACGGCTGGTCGAAAAGTTCAAAATGGAATGTGAGGGGGGGGGGAGAGAGAGAAAGACTACAGCTTCAGGATGTGTAAACCGCCAGAACCGAAAAACAACACCCACCCACACGCCCTGCGTCCCAGGGCGGAGTGAGAGGGGGGAAATGCACGCCCCCCCAGGAGGGGCAGGTAGGGGAGGACCATATGTGTGCATGGGGGGAGAGAGGGGAGGGGAGAGAAATCTTTATCGCTCGGCTGGATTCAGTCTGTGTGTGAGCCTCACGACACTTCTCTCTCGGGGGAGGCGGGAGGAGGAGAACGGATCGCACCAGTTTCTCGGGAGCAACTCAGCACTTTGACAAGGTCTCCTTGAGTTCAGACAGCAGGTTGCCCAGCAAGGTCGGCTCGTTGCACTTGGCATCGATGGAGATGGAGTTCTCTCCCTTTGAAAAGAGAGTGGTTTTTCGTTTGTGGGTGCGGAGAGAGAGAGAGAGAGATCAGACAGCAAACACAGATTTTGCCCAACCAACACGATCCAAGGAGGTGGAGCGACTGCCCTGGGATGCAATCATCACTCCACTGTGTCTGCCCCCCCCCCCCACTTACCTTTTTAACTAACAGGCAGACATGATGGCCCTGGATAGAACGGCTATACATCGATGCGCAGGACCCCACTCGCTCGACAACTGAAGGGGAAGGAAAGAGAAGGCATTTAAGTCTTCTTCCTCTCCCTCAAAAACAAGGCTAAGCTTCCAGGAGTGTGAATGAATGAATGAATAATAATAATAATAATAAATAATAATAATAATAATAAGTGCCTTCAGAAGAGCTTACTCCCTCTGCTCATATCAGCAAGAGGCACTGGTTAATCTCCCGTGGGGAAGAAGCAGAGCCCAAAGCAGGGACTCATGCTGAGAAGCGATGGAAGATCTCCTCAGAGTGGGCAATTCTCCTTCGATTGATCACTCCTGATGCAACCAAACCCGGTGCAGAGAGAGACAGCAGGTAAAGGCAGCAAAAGCCCAACCCCACTTACCTGCCAGTCGTAAGGACTTAAGCAGGGTGTGGAAATTTGTCCCTAAACAAATGCCAATAGCTGGGGGGGGGGAATCACACCTGGCAACTAATCTATTAACATTATTTTCAGCTCTCCAACCCCACCGTGACAGTCTATCCTGGGCTGGGTTTTTCGTTTTTGTTTTGAGAAGGGGGAACTTCCTGCAGCAGGAACTCACCTGAGAAGTGATGGTGGAAGCAGATTTTTGCCAGGACGTGGTGGAAAGGCATGGTGATGCTGTCGACTTTGAAGGAGCTGGCGTGAAGGTCCCCCGACTCCAGCAACTTGGCATAAGCATCACTTGGGGGGAGGAGAAATCAAGGTGAGTTGAGCGGCAAAGGAAGCTGGGGGAACAGGAGTGGGCCTGGACACCATCTCTGGCTTGCCCACTTCTCCCAAGGCAGGCCGGAAAAGCTTTTCAATGAAATTGTTTATTTTGATCTTGGGGCCAACCAGGCCCAGCGAGCAAAAACACACTCATACCGACACACAAAGAAGAAGAAACGGCATCAAAGTAAGTACATTCAAATGACGCTGCAAAGAAATACGGTTCATAAACAAGCTTGTTTTTTCCTGCTCTGGAGGGCAGGACTCGAACCCATGGCTTCAAGTTACAAGAAAGGAGATTCTCATAAAAGCAGGGCAAGGGAGAGGCGTGCCAGGCCGACTCTCTGCATCCAACAGCGGAAGTTATTTTGTCACCCCCCAGAGTCTCAAGAATACTGCTTAGGCACTACGCTCCCACTGACGTGGCGACTTATGAAGTCTTGAAAAGACAGCACAGTGGTACCTCTGGTTACGTACTTAATTCGTTCCGGAGGTCCGTTCTTAACCTGAAGCACCACTTTAGCTAATGGGGCCTCCCGCTGCCGCTGCGCCGCCAGAGCACGATTTCTGTTCTTATCCTGAAGCAAAGTTCTTAACCTGAAGCGTTATTTCTGGGCTAGCGGAGTCTGTAACCTGAAGCGCCTGTAACCCGAGGTGCCACTGCAGTCTGCCCTTCTCCGCAAGGGGCTCACCTGTAACAGGGCGTCGTGATAAGGTAGGAGGCGCAGCTGAAATGCAACTTGAAGTCCAGCTTTTCGTGTGTTGAGCCTTCCTCGTCCTGCCAGAAAACAACAGAGGATGGGAAGTGGGGGCAGAGGAAGCAGATCCCGACAGAGCTCAACGCATCCCTGAAACAGCTTCTTCTCATGGGTCCCAATGCGGAGCGTTGAAGGAGGCAGAAGAAGCCCCCAACTGACCCTCCCACATGCTCCAATTTTCACTCCAGGCACCTGCCTAGCTGTCCCTCTCCGAGGCTTTGAAAAAAAAAAATCTGGCTTTTCAGTCCCTTCTACCCATACGAGTCCCAAGGATGGGATAAAACCGCACCCAACATTTTAATATAAAATCACCATTTATTACTTTTCTATACTGCCCTTCATCCGAGGATCCCAGGGCGGTTTTCTGGCATAAAAACTCAAAAATACACAACGGAAAAGAAGTAACCCCTCCAGGCCACAGATTTAGTTAGTGTACAATGGATTTTTATATATCAAGCTGCCAGCCAGCTTTTGTCTGACTCCTGCACTCAACCTTGGCTGGAGAAGTAATAAACACATTTTTGTGGGGGACGGAGGGGCCGAGGAGGAGAAAAATGAGGTCTCCGTAGCTGCCTCCTTCTCCCCAGAGAGGGCAGTGCCTTCACCCACCCTCCTAGATGCCCACTTATTGGCAGGATGCCCTGCGGGTGCTGCTAAACTCTGTCATGAGCCCCCGTGGCCAGCATGACCAATGGCCAGCGATGAAGGTGGGCATTGGGTGTTCAGCATCGTCCTGAAGAGAGGAGGGTGTCACCCCCCCCACACCCCTGACTTATTTATTTGGAACAAAACAAAATAAAAAAATCATTCCAGTAGCACCTTAGAGACCAACTAAGTTTGTTCTTGGTATGAGCTTTCGTGTGGTTCAGGGCTCTTTCATCCTTAATCTGTTTCAAAGCTTTTTTTAAATACTGTGCAAAACTGAGTTTTAATGTTAACGGTGTGCTTTATTTATTCTTGTTTTACTTATGAGATTTATATGCTGCCCTTCATCACAAGATCTTGGGGCGGTTGGCAGGAGTAAAAAAATACAGGTTGAAAACATGAAAGTAAGTAAAATTTAATTGCAGCAGCCTGCCCTAGGACCTTGGGGTGAAGGGCTGGCAATAAATTGTAATAATAGTAATATAATAATAATAATAATAATAATAATAATAATAATAATTCAAGCGTTGGGAATGTGGAAGAGGCCCTTACTTTGACGATAAACGCGAGGGTTCCTTTTAGTTTCTGCGCCATGACAATACTTTGCAAGGTGAAGACAAATTGGGCTTCGTTGGACACCCCTAAATTGGAAGAAGGGAGTGGGAACAGGGGAAAGAGAAAATTTAAAAAAGGAAATAAATTCAGAAATATTCACACTCTCTTCCATTTTGGCTCAAGGTTGATTGATTGATGGGGGGGGTGTGCCGCCACACAGAGGCACATTAAGAACACATAGTTTGAAAGCGTATGAAAATGAAAAGCATCAAAGACGTCCAGCAATGTCACACCGTTACAGAGAAGACTCCCCCCCCCTCCGGCTACTATCACATTGAAATCCCATCCGACCTCAGGAGCACCTCAGGGCTTCCGAAATCTTCCCCCCTTTCAGCACCGAGTCTTCTATTCCCACCGCAAGGTTTCGTTTTAATTTATTTCATAAATTTATATACCGCTCGACAGTAAAACAAACCAACCTACCTCACAAATTTATAAAGAGTTAAAAGAATAAAACAAACCTGAGAGCATTTACAAAAGGAATAAAACAGTGAAATTGTAAGTGGAAACAACCTGAACATTCAAAAAATTAAAACCAGCAGCAAACTGAAGACGCACCAGCAGTCTAGGAATCTGAGTTACCCCTTGAAATAAGACCACGCTGTAATACAGATTTGCTCCAGATTTGAGGGGTTCCAACATGCATTCCCATATCCCAGTAAGGAGCTGGTGAGTTCTGTATACCTCCTGCCCCCCCCAAAAAAACTCCACAACACTTTGACCTCCCAAAAGGCAGAAAAGGGGAGGAAATTAACACACATATTGGACCCTCCAAATTTGGGCCAAAGTTTTAAAGAATACCCACAAAAGAAGAATGGAGCAACAAATTAATGGACTGTGCCAAAATGGCAGAACTGCCAGACTGAGAGGCACTAGCAACGAAGCATTTGCAGAAAAACGAAACCGTTTTTGGGTCACTTGACTAACTACTTTAATTCTTCCCCAGTACGAGATGGATTTATATCTTGAGCAACAGAAGAAAAAGAATGTGCTGTTTTCAGGTTTATATTTTATACTTTGTGTATTGTTAGAGACTAACGGGCAGTTCAGAGATGCAACGTCTTATCAAGTGATATGGGCAGTCACAGAAAAATAAGAAGGGCAACACATGATGTTCTCAAGATGTATTATGTGAATGTATAATCAGTAGCTCAGGTGACAGCAAAAACTGCCATTTTTTTAGCAGGGGCAATTAGATTGAGATCTATTATTTGATTAACTTTCTAAACATGGCTCAGCTTTTTTTTTATTAATCAAAAGAAAGCCTATTGGCTCACATGTTTTATATCCGTGACTAAAGGATCGTGTATCAGTTCTGTCATTTGTATTAATGTAAACTTCCAGGAAAACTTCCAGTAAACCTCCAGAACATATTCCCCAGTATATTTTATCTTATTGATATGGCTTGTGGCTCAAACAAATGAAGTTTCTATCTATCTATTATGTCAAAATATAATAATAATAATAATAGTAATAATAATAATAATAATAATAATCTATATATATAAAACGCAAGTGTCTCTGCATCCAGTTCCGTGTGTCTCTGGGTTTGCGCTACTGAGCATGTGCCCCACGGACACAGGGATTGGAGCAGAAGGCGGCAGTTGAAGCGGCGGTTGAAATGGAATGCTGGCGCACCAGAGGCTGAAGGGCGGCCGAGAAGGGAGGACACGCTGCCACTCTCGCCGCTGGGCAGAAGGAGGAGGAGAACCGGGGGGGGGGGCGAAGCCTCCCGGGAGATGATGCCGCCGCCTCCGCCTCACCCCCCTCGCTTCCCCACCCATCGCCCCACACTCCGAAAGGGGCTGGGAGCCCCACACATCCGGAAGGAAACCTGTTCTACCTTCGTGCAGTAAGTATGTTTAGGACAGGAACAATAAAAGGAAACACGCCGTCATTTCTCCCTCAGGAATCTTAATGCCGTGTAGGGAGCGCATGGTTTGCCCTGCTCCCTGCACTTCAGGACTTTGGGTTTTGTGTCAGAAATGTTCTAGCGCCCGTTATTTTAACGGGTTTAAACCACTAGTAATAATAATAATACGTTTCGTGGAAAGGGAGGATTTCTTGACACTCCTTGACGTCTCTGGCCAACACTGCATGCACACACACACACCCTGCAAAGACAGGACATACCAGGGGGCAGCTGGAAAGGGACGGGAATTCCGTCATGTATCGAGGAGCCTTCCGGCCGGAACATTTTAGTGTTGAGTGAGTCCAGGACGTTCACCTCCATGCTTTTCAGGAAGCTGCTGCTTTTGTTCTCGAAGATGATGGAGACGGTCACCTGGCTGTCGTTCTGCAGGTTCCCCTGGATGTCGTAGGTCTGCGGGAGGAGGCATTTGTGAAGAGGGAGCAGCAGCGGAGCTGGACACAATCGCTTAACCATTGCACATTTAAGGCGCCTGCTCTCCACGGAGGTGCAGACCCAACCCCACTCACCATTTTGATGTACGCGTTTTCGGCAAGGAGGGCGTAACTTGACATAGGCTGGAAGGCAGAAAGAAAAGGGCGTCACTCCTGAGCTGCGGCCAATTATGTGTGGAGAGACAGCGTGGTTAGAGCGCCGGAAGAGGACTGGGGGGACCAAGTTCGAATCCCCACTCAGCTAAGAAGCTGTCTGGGCGGCCTTGGGCCAGTCGCTCACTCTCAGCCTAACCTACCTCCCAGGCTTTTTGTACAGACTAAATGTATGCCACCTTGAGTTTGTTATAGAAAAAGGCAAAGGTTATAAACGCAATAAATATATATAAAGTTCTGCTCGGGGTAAACCCACTGAAATTAACGAGTAGTAATGCCTATTCATTTCAGTGGGTCTACTCTGGGCAGGACTAACACTGGCTATGATTAAAAGAAATCTCTACACAGGAGTGTTTCCCAAACTTGGGTCTCCAGCTGGTTTTGGGACTACAATTCCCATCACCCTAACCACTGGTCTTGCTAGCTAGGGATGATGGGAGTTTTCAGTGGCTGCTCATGAGTAACCAGTCTGACTCCGAGGTTTCTGAAACTAGGTTTCTTTATTGTGCAAATATGTACAGTGCAGCTAAAGAAAAGACGTCCAGCTCATCCTTCGGCAGAGTCCGGGAATGACCCCTTCCGGTTCTTTGCCCAGCATAAAAGCCGCGGGATGCGGAACCCCCGCCTACCCCCTCTGCGTCTTTCCCCCCTGCGCAAGTGGGGAGACGGAAGAGGTGCCTCCCCTCCAGCCTCTGCTTGGTGCGTGGGCTCTCCTTCCCTGTCAGAGCCCTGACTCCTACTTCCCAGTCCCATCTCTCCCTCCCCACTAGAGGGATCACTGCCTTCCTCACCAGGAGGAAGATGAATTGCTCAGCAGTTGAGGCAGGGGCTTGCGATACTGATAAAGCCCTGGCAACTCCTTGCCTTGCGGCGAGGGCAGCCCCCTGACAGGAGTTGTAGTCCAAAAACAGCTGGAGACCTGAGTTTGGGAAATCCTGCAGAAGTCCTCTTAAGCGGTTTGCCAGATGGCCTTAAATATTCATTTAAAATACCAATAGAAAACAAGTTAATAACAATAACAAGAAAAAAACCCCAAAAGATGTAATTATAAGACTCTTGCTCACCGGTAACGGTTCATCCTCCAGTGTCCCGTTCTGCACTGATTCTGCAGGGAGCTCCTCTCCATTGTTGCCCTGGTGTTTTTTCGACTTCTTATCCTTGGACTTCTCCTCTTTCTTGTGCTTCTTCTTCTTGTGCTTGGAGGATTTCTACTGGGCCAGGGGCAAATCCAGGGGTCAGACACCTTCCTCCCGTATCGCCCATTGAAGGCCAAGGCTCACCCCAGGCGATCTCCGCCAGGCCCTGCCCTGTGCAGCTCCCTGCCCAGAGAAGGAACTGCCTTCCTTTCAAGGTCTCTCAAAAACTGTTTTTGGGACAGGCCCTTCACAATACAAATGTTTCTCCTTAACCAAGCAGCATCTACAGCTGTCTTATTGTGGTTTTCAATTAGTAATAAAAAATTATAATCATATTATCTATATGCTGCCCATCCGGCTGCGTTGCCCCAGCCACTCTGGGCAGCAACCAACAAAATATTCAATATCAATTTATTTATTGCATTAGCCCTATGGCCATAGCACATAGTAAAAGACCAGGCAGTAGCCTGACACGATTATGCAGAGAATACAACAGATACAGTTAAAACAATTGGAAGTAAAATCGTACAGGTTAAAACAAATAAAATAAAAAGCACTAGCGGGCGTGACGACAGTGTCCATGTTGGGAATATACATAAGACTAAGGCTAAGGGAAGTTGGCCAAAAAGGTGGTCCTGAGTTTCAGGGCCTGTAATATGTAGATGGCCACTCCACGTGAAACCAAGGGGTTGGCATCCACCAGTAGATATTTCATGCGGTCATCGTCCCTGGCGATTTATTGTGTTATTAAAAACACAATAAAACACTAAACATTAAAAACTTCCCTATACGGGGCTGCTTTCAGGTGTCTTTCAAGTTGTGTAGTTGTTTATCTCTTTGGCACGAGATGGGAGGGCGTTCCACAGGGCAGGAGCCACCACCGAGAAGGCCCTCTGCCTGGTTCCCTGTAACCTCACTTCTCACAGGGAGGGAACTGCCAGAAGACCCTCGGAGGTGGACCTCCACGTCCAGACTGGACGATTGGTTTTATTGTATTCCATATCGCATGCTGTCTTGACATATCTTATGAAAGCATAGGTCGCATATTCAAGAAAACAATAAAAGAAGCCGACTGACAACCCCCCTGCTGCCCCCCCCCTTTTGGCAGTCGGGGACAGGGACTTGGCCACTCACCTTTCCTTCATCTTCCTCCTCCAGCTCTTCTTCTCGCACTTCCTTCTGGGCCCCCACCGGCTCCCCAGCCCCTGCGAGGTTCGTGCTCGGCTCACAAGGGCTCTAAAGGGAGGCAGCAAGATTGAAATTATTTATACCCCGCCCATCTGCCTGGGTTTCCCCAGCCACTCTGGGCAGCTTTCAACAAATTAAAACGCAGTTAGACATCAAGCGTTTTAAAACTTCCCCATACAGGGCCACCTTCAGACGTTTTCTGAAAGTTCTCTGTTTATCTCATTGACATTTGGTGGAAAATGCTCAGAAAGCTAGGAGGCTCTCCCAGAGGGGCAAGGAAGGGTTTGCGAACAAGCCAATTCTTCTGCCTGGGATCTTGCTTTACAATGGGTAATGCCCTCAAACTGGGAAGCTCTCTGCTTGCATCCCTCCCCCAAGCCCACTGGCTGCCTGTTTACCGGGCCAGGTTCAGGGTTCTTGCATTAATTTACAAGGCCCTTAACAACATGACTCCAGGAGATCTTAAGATACCGCCTGATACCTTATATCCCAGAGATACTGGGGGCAGGGGACGGGGGAGAGAGATAAAACATGGGAGCAACAGGTCCCAAGGTCTTCGCCTAAACCAGATGTCTTCAACCTTTTTGAGTCCACAGCTTTTTGACCAACTCCATTCTTTCTGCGGCACCCCTGTGGGGCTCAGGAGCCCGGTCATGTCACCTTTTGCCTGCAGAGCTGGCAGCCTCTCACCCTTTTTCAAACACCTTCCCCGGCGGAGCGTTCCCTCCTCTCTCCTCCCCTCTCCTTGGGAGTCCGCTGGGCAGTTGCTGCCCTTGGTTTCTGAGCTGCCCCCGCCCCAAAGAGAGGTGCCTCCTCACACTGCCCCACAGGGGTCTGGGAAGCAGCCCTGGCCAGCCCCAGAGGCACCATTTGCTTGGGGAGCTTGGAGCCAGGGCTGCTGCAACGGACAGCTGTGCAAGCCTTTGGGGGGCAGAGACGCAAGAGGGCATCAGAGGAGGGAAGGAAAGAAAGAGAGACAGACAGACAGAGACCTGTGTTGCCCGCAGCACCCCTGACCCCCATTCAAGGCACCCAGGGTGCCACAGTGCACTGGTTGAAAACCACTGGTTTAAGGAATCATTTGGCACCTGGCTTATGTATCTGAGTTCGCAACACTTGCATGCGCACGCACACATGCACACACACACACACATCATTCCAGAGCTCTGAAATGGAGATTAACCTTGGCTTCTGTAGCAGCTGCAGGTGGTGGACCGTCAGAAAGCCAGAAGTCCATGTCTTCCGGCTGGAACGAGAGAGAAGGGGAGCAAAAAAGGACCGTGGGTTACCTGTAGTGCACTTTTTTTTTTTACAACTTATTCAAATCTTACTACTACTACTAATAATAATAATCAGCACCACCCCGCCCCGATATACAATGTGTGTATGAAAACAGCAAACCCTGTGCCCATCTCTGGGTGCTTTCAAACTGTAACTCCGACTATCATCTGCGACTGATGGGCCCTGCTGGAATGAAGCGGCTGAACTATAACTCCCACCAGCCCTGGGTGCTGGCAATCCACGGGGCTCCCCGCCCCTGCTCTGAACGGAAGAGGCCAGACTCGAGAAGAGCACAGGAGTGTGGTGTGGGTGTTACCTTCTGCTCCTGCTCCTCGTCCTCCTCCTCCTCCTCGATCTTCCTCTCCCGCTCCTTCCTCTTCTCTTTCTCCCGCTCTTTGTCTTTGTGCTTCTTCTCCTTCTTCTTTGGTCGCTTGGTCTTCTTCTCTGTGGAGAGCACTTCCGCCTCCTGGGGAGACTTGAGGTCGTCGGCGTTCCTGTGTCTCTGCACTGGAAGCTTCTCGCTGTCCGCCAAAGGCCTTTTTAGTGGGAAGGAAGGACGGGGGAGGTTTGTTTGTTTTTAACTATGCGTTTCGTTTTGCATTTTCATCTCATTTTGCATTTTTACGTCTTGTGAACCGCCTTGTGATCTTCAGGTGAAGGGTAAATAAATATACAAATTCAACCCAGGCTGCGAAAAACACCATCTCGAGATCCGGCCTCCTGTTTTCCCATTGGGAAAGCCCACAAGCAGGATTCTAGCAGGGCTGGTAATATGGTGCCCACTGCAAGGCCAGAATTAACACCACATACACTCTCATGCATAGCACACAGGTAACACTCCCAGGAAGCTGTGATTGACCGCAGCTCTGTCACTGAATAAACCCTCTGAAGTGGCCTGAGGGTGACCAGAAGTTCCCCCACACCAGTCTTTGCCCATCTGGTGCCCTCCAGCGGCTCTGGACCACAACTCCCAGCAGCCCCCATGCTCGCTGCAGCTGTTGGGGAGTTGCGATGGCTGAAATTCCAGAACATGTGAAGGGCACCTGGGCTGCGGAAGGCTGCCCTGGAGTAAGTTTCAGGAGCACTACAGCAGGCTAACAGCGAGGTGGGTTGCATACAGCTGCTTTCCTGGTCGCCTATGGCGAATGGAAGACTGGCTCCAGGCAAGCAAACGACCAAATGCCATTCAGAGCATGGAACTCCCTGTCATTGGAAATCAGGCAAGCACCAGATGCAAGACTGAAACAGGTTTATTCCAGGAGGCCTTTGCACCATAAATGCTGTTCTGGGATTTTCAGTTTTGCATACTGCATGTTTTTTTATTTTGTAAGTTGCTTTAGTGAAAACTAGGAATTTTTTTTTAAACGCCTCTTTTGTTCCAGACCACAAACATGCAAATTTCCCCCCATGACTCTCAAATATAGAGAGTCTCTTTTTTTCTGCTGCAATTTGGGGTGGGGTGACTGGGTCAGCAGCTCTCTTGGCCGTGTCGGGGTTTTAGGAGCAGCCAACTTGTGGTTTTTACATTGTAATTTTATGTTGTGAACTGCCCTGAGATCTATGGATAAAGGGGCAGTGTACGAATTTAATAAATAATAAAAAGAACAACTTCCCATACACTGGGGGGAGAGAGAGATAGAGAGATAGAGATAGGGAGAGCGGAGCGCTTACCTCGCCGATTTCCCTGAAACCAGACTGTGTGTGAAAGACAGAGAGAGAGAGAGAGAGAGAGAAAGAGAGGGAGACAGGAAAAAAATAAAATAAAATACACATGACAACAGAATACAGCAACTGTGCGAACGGAAGAAGCAGGAGGGAAAGAGAGTGAGAAATGCAAAATAATTCTGATGATGCCTCACAGAACATACAAGCAGAGGAGCTGGAAGAACCTGAGGAGCAAACCTAGACTTTTAAAAGATGCAAATTGATGGCTTCACCCCCTGAACCAAGCGTCGGCAAGGTTATCCAGCCATGGGCCGGATGAAGCCCACGGAGAGCGTCCGTGGGCCGGACATGCACAACGTGATGCCGGAAATCACGTCTGCACATGTCCGTGGCGCTGGAAATCGCTTCTGCACATGCCCAGATGCCGCCGGAAATCGCACCTGTGCAGAAGCGATTTTCGGTGTCTGGACATGCGCAGACGTGATTTCCAGTATCTGCGTGTGCGCAGACGCATTTTCCGGCGCCTTCTGGCAAGTCCCCGCGCTGCGCTGTTTTAACGCAGCACCGGGGGGGGGGGCTTGCCAAGCGGACGGCTTGGTTGGCGGGCGGCTTGTGGGCCAGTAAAACAGCCTTCATGGGCCACATCTGGCCCATGGGCCGGAGGTTGCCGAGCTCTGCCCTAAACTAAGCTAAGCCCACAAGGTGAAGACTGGGGACGGATGGACGGACACCTGTGACCCCTGGGTCTAATCTGGCCCACAAGGTCATTGCCTGCCCCAAACCACGCTCACCCCAGAGGTCACATGTGACATAAAGGAGAGGTTGCCATACTTGCAAGTGGTCTATATTTGAATCGTTCTCATTCTCAGTAATGCTTTTCTTTTTTAAAAAAACCACCCACCCACAATTCATGTGCATAGCTTAGAAATTTAAATATTAAGCCGTCTCCATCTCTCCACCTAAATACCTGAAACAAATGAATGAAATATTGCTGAACTACAACCAGGAGAAGCGAAACTTTGGCCCTCCAGGCACTGCTGAACTACAACTCCCACCAGCCCCAACAAGCATGGCCGATGGTCGGGAGTGATGGGAGCTGTAGTTCAGCAAATGCCCGGTTGGCCAAAGGTTCCTTGCACTCCGATGTGGAAGCCCCCCATGGACAGCGACAAAGCAAGAGGCCTCGGCTGAAGTCAGGAAGGTTTAACGCTAGCCAGGAAAGCCGAAGAACGCCAGCCCAGCTTTTTCCTTACTTGTCGAGGTCGATGTCCAGAGCTTTGTAGGGGTCGTTGGGGTCCTTGTCATCCTCGTCGCTGGGCAGAGCATTCTGGGGGGGAAAGCCACAAGAGAAGAGGGAGTGGGTCAAAGAGGTGCTGACCTCCAAGGGGAGGGGGAAAGGGGGCCTGGTGACCTACGCTCCATTGCCACAGCGACAGTTACCATATTTTTCGCTCCTTAAGACGCACTTTTTCCCTCCTAAAAAGTAAGAGGAAATATCTGGTGGTCCCTGGAGCTGAATTGCCCAGGGGCCAAGAGCAGATCGTGCTTTTTTATTTTACAAAGAGAAAAGGGGTGTTGAAAGGACCCCGCTCAGCAGCTGATCAGCAAGAGATCGGGAGAGAGATAAGAGTCCCGGCTCCCTTTCAGCCCCGCCCCCTTGCCCAGGCCTCCATTGTTGAATGTGCTGCAGAGGGAGGTTGTTTGTTTCCCCAGCGACATGTGACTGGCTGATTAGATTATCTGTCTGGAAACTGTAGAAAGGCTCCCTTTCCTTTAAGAAGCTGCAGAAATGTGAGTTGAACCCCATAAAAACGGGGCTTTTCCTCTTTGCTTTTCCCCCTTTGCAAAAGAAGCTTTGCTTTTCCCCCTTTGCAAAAAAGCTGCACAAATCTGAGCTGATCCTCAAAAAAACAGGGCTTTTCCCTTTGCAAAAAAAGCTGCACAAATTTGAGCTGATCCTCAAAAAAACAGGGCTTTTAGAGGAGGAAAACCAGAAAAATATTTTTTTCTTGTTTCCTCCTCTAAAAACGAGGTGCACCCTATGGTCCAGTGTGCCCTATGAAGCGAAAAATACGGTAGAATTTTTTCGAAGTCAGAAATATGTTTCCACCATCCTGAACCAAGAGATAAGGACTGTGCTACCATACTGCTGCAGCAGAATTTAGTTTGACAGACTAAGAATGTAAGAATTTGCCTGCTGGGGCCCTTCTACAGGCCGGCCACCCGCTCTCATAGTGGCCAACTGGAAGCATCAACGAGAAGCTCGCAAGCAGGACCTGAGCACAACAGCAACTCTCCCTGTGATTCCCAGCGCCTGGGATGCGGAAGCACTGCCGCCTCCAACTGCGGGGGGAGAACACAGCCCCTCTATTTCTGCACTCCCTCTCCCACCCCCAGACCCACCTGCGTTTAGCAAAGCATGAGCAGCCCAGGCACCCTTACCTGCTAAAACGTTATGACCCCTTTACCAGCTAGCTATCAACCTCGAGCCTCAAACCACACCATCAGAAGGAACTTTACCTGCTGTTACCTTGCCTGCCCCCCCCTTTTAAATCTACGCAGTGACCATTTAACGGAGAGAAGAGGTTATCAAGTTTGTTTCCTCCTGCTCCGGAGGGCGGGACTTGAACCCATGGCTTCAAGCGAAAAGAAAGATTCCGAATAAACCTCTAGAAGAACTTCCCGACAGCAAGAGCTGTTTGACAGACAGCGGGTCCATACCCCTAACTAGCTTTTCGGGAAATTTTTTAATGTCTAATGTTTTGCAATTTTGTGTGTGCTGTAAGCCACCCTGAATGGCTGGAGAAACCCAGTCAGGTGGGTGGGGTACAAATGATAAAATAAAACACCTGAGAGGGCCATGAAATTGAGGGCTGCCAGCTGAATGATAACAGCGCCCCCTCATAATTAAGATCTCATTTATTCTTGTTTTAATTGTGCCGAATCCCGATTCAGCTCATTTTATTGGTTTATATAGGGTTTTTATCAGTATCTGTAATATGTGTCTTTTTGATGCAATGGCCTGTAGGCTATGCAAATAAAGTTTGTTGTTGTTGTTAAATCATCATCATCATCATCATCATCATCAGCATACCAGCATACATCCCCTCAGGAAACGGACTCTCATTATAACAAGGACTGTTAAAATCTGGCATGAATGTGCTACTCAACAGCTGTAGGACTGTTTCAAGAGAACCAATTGAGATATTTTCAACCATTCAGTTCTATGCTATATCAATCGCTGCACAAGTAATGTTTTGTGTTGTTTTTAAGGGAAAGCGTCCAATTTCATTGTATTTACAATGACAATAAAGAAATCTTATCTTATCATCATCATCGTCATCATCACCACCACCGCCACCCATCAGGATTTGTGATCTGGTTGGTTCCTGATCCACCCATGGCCAGAGAACACCAGGAAGGAACAGAGTGGGTGCCTTGATCCGTGCATCAGCCAGACCCTCCCGCTTACTTCTGGCATCTCCTCCGTGATGATGTCCACATGTTGTGCAGGCGCAATGTCCTCGTCGCTCTCGGTGTGCAGCGAGTTGTGGCGCCGGTGGTGCTTTCCCCGCTTCTCCTTCTCCTGTTTCTTCTGCTTCTTCTTCTTCTTGTCCTTCTCCAGCTTCTGCTGGTGCCGACGCTCCTCTTCCAGCTTCACATACTGGTCAGAAACCGGCAAGCCTGCGTTGATGGGCGGGGAGGGACAGAGCGAGTTCTCAAGGGTGGCAGTGGGCTGAGCACTAGCCTTGAAAGGAAACGCTGGCCAAGGGGGCATCCTTGTGGACTCACCACTGTCCATGGAGGAGGACAATTCTGCGTCCAGGGTGGCTGTCTCCCTGCCTGTGCACCATCTCACAAGAGTGGAGCACGCTCTGGTCCCGCTTGGACTACTGCAATGCATTCTCCGTGGAGCTACCTTTGAAGGTGACTTGGAAATGACAACTAATCCAGAATGCAGCAGCCAGACTGGTGACTGGGACCATATAATACCAGTCCTGAAAGACCTACGGTGGCTCCCAGTGCGTTTCCAACCTCAATTCAAAGTGTTGGTGTTGACATTTAAAGCCCTAAACGGCCTTGACCCAGTATACCTGAAGGAGCGTCCCTACCCCCAAAATCCAGTCCGGACACTGAGGTCCAGCTTTGAGGACCTTCTGGCGGTTCCTTCATTGTGAGAAGTGTGGTTATAGGGAACCAGGCAGAGGGCCTTCTCAGTAGTGGTGCCCTACCTGTGGAACGCCCTCCCATCCGATGTCAAGGAGATTAAGAACTACAGTGGACACTTGGGTTGTGAACGCGATCCATGCAGGAGGCGCGTTCACAACCCGCAGCGTTCGCAACCTGCGCCGCTGCCTCTGCGCAAGCATGTGACACTATTGGATGTTTCTGTGCATGCGCAAAGCGCGATTTAGTGCTTCTGCACATGCACCGAAACCCGGAAGTAACCTGTTCCTTCCGGGTTCGGTGCAGTGCGCAACCTGAAGCGGCCGTAACCCAAGGTATGACTGTACACAACTTTCAGAAGACACCAGAAGGCAGCCCTCTATTGGGAAGCTTTTAATGCTTCAAGTTTTTACTCAGAGCAGCCCCATTGAAATTAATGGACTTTAAAAGCCCTCTTTGTGTGGCTGTTCCAACTTTAGCAGCCGGAGAAATGGAAGCCATGTGTACTCGCCCTTTCAGGATCCCAGCATCTAATGTGGGAATAATAATAATAATAATAATAATAATAATAATAATAATAATAATAATTTATTTATACCCCGCCCATCTGGCTGGGCCTCCCCAGCCACTCTGGGCGGCTTCCAACACAATATTAAAATACAGTAATTCATCAGATATTAAAAACTTCCCTAAACAGCAGAAAAAAGCAGAGACCGGGGCACAGAAAACTTGATTTGGAAGTGCTGAGAATCAAGGCCGCTCATCTGCATAGCTTCACCCACCAGGCCCCATTTATTGGTGTGGAATGCTGGGAAACTGGCGGAATTCTTACCAGGAACTTTCAGAGGAACAGACAGGTCAATTTGCACCACAGGTATGTGCTCGACACCGGGGCTATCTTGGTATCTCTGGACAAGGTGGGGGGGGGGAGAAGATCAGGTGGGGAAACAAGAGATGTCATGTGCCAACATTGGCCCCAAGTGGCTACTTAAAAGTAACAGCAGGATCCCTGCCATTAAGAGAGGGGGCCCCCACCACCCTAGAGTGGGTCCCTTGTGACTACCAGACAAGGATCCGAGCTCACCTTCTGTGGGGAAGGAGAACTTTTGATGTAGAACGGGTTGTTCGCTTGTTCTTGCTTCCGGACTTCTCGGCGCTTTAGGGAGAGACACAGCGGTGGGTTTAAAATCTTAATATATTGAGGATTATTGGAACATTTTTCTTGGCTTCATTTATTTAAAAAAGGAGAATCCAAATGGCCTCCCCAACCTTGCTCCACGTCAGCTTTGGCTGGGGGGCCCGGCTGTGTCTCTATCCAGACAGGGACAGGCTAACTTCTGCTGTCTAGGCTCTGGGAACTTCTAGGTTAGATTACTGCAGCATGTTATATGTGGGGCTGCCTGTGAAGACAGTTCGGAAATGTCACCTGGTGCAGGATTCAGCGGCGGGCATAATAAATTCCTGCACTGCAGGGGGTTGGCCTGGACGGACCTCATGGTCCCTTCCAACTCTACAGTTCTTTCTCTCTGTCACCTGCCCCAACACCCCTGTTCTGCAGCCAGCCTACCCTCTTCAGCTCCTCCTCGTCCATTTCAGGCTGCCGGTGCTTTGTGTGCCTCTGTTCCTCCTCGTGGAAGATGGTCCGGGGCTTCTCGTCCTCAGACTCGCTGTCCGAGGGAGGCTCGTTGATCCAGGCATCAAGGTCCAAGCTGGGAAAGGAGAGAGGAGCCTCCGCATCACTCCCAAGCTGCCCTTGTTATTGACTACTCAAAAAGTTACTGATTCTAGCTAGATTTATATAGCTTCTCGTCAACAGAATAGGCTCTTAGCTCTCAGGGCCACGGGTTCGAGCCCCATGTTGGGCAAAGATTCTTGCATTGCAGCAGGTTGGACTAGATGACACCTGTGGTCCTTTCCAAGTCTATGATTCTATGACTCCCATCTTATTTCTGTGATTTTAGGTTGTTTTGAGCGATTTTCTTAACTGTTGCAACCTGCTTTGGGTTCTTAAGAGTGAAGGGTGGGCAAATCACCATCCCAACACCCAGTCTCAAGTCAACATTATCATTTCTCCAGCTCAGGGCTGCGGAAACTCAAGGCGGGGCGATATGTGGTTTTCAACGTCAAAATATATCACCAGCTAAGCATTGCGATATGCCGACATATCACAATGTCTGAAATATGTAGAGATCTTGGCTGGCTACACCCCCAACCTCACAATTCGCAGTATATTGCAGGGTAAAAATTTCAAAACTGCTATCACGATACAGACTTCAAAACGGTTTCAGACGATATATCGTCCAGCCCTACCCAGGACCCTCCCACAGGGCTACTCTGCACCCTCCCGAAGCGCTTTTGCATAGCTGGGATGTTTCCTTGAGTGGTTACTGTGCCTCTTTGCTCAGCTGGATGGGGAACAGAGAGGTGTTTATAGAGGCAACGAGAGGGGAGTGTAGAAACCCCTGCCTTTTGCGCAACTGGGGTGTAACCCACTGTACAAAAGGTAAGAATTGCATCTGTTGCGCCCCCCCCATCACTGTCCCTTTTCTTTTCCTCTGCCCCTCCTCAAGACTTCTCCATGAGAGAATGCAGCACCCAGGTTCAAAAGACTCCCCCCACCCGCTTGGAACCAAACATGGTTTCTGGACCACCTTAAAAGGCAACCCCATGCACAGTGCACTGCGGCAGTTCTGACCCTGCTGCGAACACAGAAATCACACGGTCCCTCCTTGCCCTTTCTAAGACCCCTTGCTCTGCCTTCCCCCAATTTCACTCTTCTCAGACTGACTGGGAGACAGGCGAGGCTGCAGGCCCAGAACCCAGAGATCTAATGTGGAGAGACCCGGGCGGAGAGAATCTTACCCTTCTGGAATGGGCACTTTCTTCTGGGCTTTGGGTGCGACGGGGTTGAGTTCCCCAGCGAACAAGGCGATCACTTCCTCGGCTACGGGGACCTCTTTGATCTGAAGCTTGTGGATGTATTTCATGAGCTGGAGGATGCAAGAGGCCTGACGAGAGGAAAGAAATTTATAAAAGTTAAGAGAGAAAAATAGAGAGGGAGACTCTCGTTGATTTAGCCCAGTGTTTCCCAGGCTTGGGTCTCTGGCTGTTTTTGGACTACAACTCCCATCATTCCTAGCTAGCAAGACCAGTGGTTGGGAATGCTGGGAATTGTAGTCCGAAAACAGCTGGAGGCCCAAGTTTGGGAAACACTGACTTTAGCCAGAGGGTTAAAATGTTGTACAGGTGGTACCTAACGTCAAATAAATGGGCCAAAATGTATAAAAATGTGCCAGGTAAGTGCTGGAAATGGTAAGCACACAGAAGGGCCATTCTTTCATATGTGGTGGACCTGCAAAAAAGTTAAAGGCTATTGGGAAAAGATATACAGTGAAATGAAGATGATATTTAAATGGATTATTCCCAAAAGATGAGAAGCATAATAGGGACAGACATTTTGAAGATGACCAAACTATTTACGTATGTGACAACAGCATCTAGAATGTTTATATGCATAGAAATGAATAGAAGAAAAGGTTCCAACGAAGGAAGAGTGGTTTTTAAAATTAATAGGCTATGCAAAATGGCAAAGCCAATAGCAATATTAAGAGATCGAAATGAACTTTTTAAAGAAGAACGGAGGCGTTTCTTGGACTATTTGAAAAAGTATTATAGTCAAATGAAATTGCGGGCAGGATTCGAGATAGCAACAGCAGCATCAGAAAAACTATACAGTAATTAGTGGGATTCTGCAGTAAATGAGAGTTTGATATATCACAGTAGAAAAGGGTATGAAAAGGGCTGCTTTTCTCTCTCTTTCCTTTTCGATATTTCTGACTTCATTTGTTCCAGATATAATCTTACTGTATTGTGAAAACATTTAATTTTAGCAAAAATGAAAAAAAAGGAAAAGCTTTGAACGAAAACACTGTGAAGTTGGGGGATGGGAAGCCAATTTATGAACCGATGCAATTATTCGATTTGAAGTCTAATTGTGAAATTTTAGAAATTTAATAGAAAATGATAATGTAAAAGAGAGAGAGAGATGGATGGGATCTTGGGAGGATTTTTGCTTACCCTTTCCTGGACTTCGAGGTCTGCACTCTGCACAAACTGGGGCAGGCGCTCAATCATCATCTGCGTCGCCTCCTGGGCCACCTCCTTCTCGCCAGCCTGCTCCTTCCGCTGCAGGATTGCGGCGTACAGTTTCACCATGTTTTGGACGTACACAGCCTGGATGTGGCCAGGCAGCGTGGTGACCTTGGGCCGCAGCATGGCTTCGAGAGTCTGGTGAGGCTCCTCGAGGTGCCTGAGGAGGAAGAGAGGGAGAAGGTGCTTAGAGGCAGGGTGTCCCAAATCCTTCTTCCAGGAGGGAAAGCGAGGAAACCACAAGGGGCAGCAGGGGGAGAACTCGGCCCTCTCCCCGTTGCGAGGTCTCCCGGGTGGTTCACGAGACAGCCTTTGTGGTGGTGGCCCCAAGGGCAAGGAACTGCCTCCCCACACAGGTGATACTGGCACCATGTCTTTGCAGATGTTTGGCAACTGGCCATGTTGGTTGTTGGAGACCAGCAACATCTGGGAGGGCCCTGACAGATGTTCCCCATCCCTGGTCTAAGAAGAGGCATTCCCTACTCAGGAGCGAATGCCCCTGCTCAATCGAGGCACTTCTTCATCTCAGGCATCCCACAGCGAACACTGCTTCTTAGAAAAGGGCTGGGGAACCTGTCGCTCTCTTGACTCCCATCATGCAGGCCCACTGGTTGTCTGCAGGCTACCGTTTGGGAGCTCCTGTGTGACAGATGCCACCGTGCAGCTGGGAACTTACTCAGAGAACTCCCCACAGATCCAGGCCGCGGCGTACAAGACCTCACAGATCCCGTTGCGCTGGGTGTTGCTGGCCAGGAGATGGGCATTGTCCAACAGCATGGCCATCTGGGAGACGGCGAACTTGCGGATGGCCTTGACGCGAATGGCCACGTCAAGCATCTGGGAAGCGATGAGGTGGCCGTGGCGGGTCCCCTCCAGGCGGGTCAGCTCCACCAGGATGCTGATGTACCTGGATCACGAGAACACAGGAAAGGGGCCTTAGACCGAGTCAGACTATTGGGTCCCTCTTTGGCAGGGTTTCCCAAACTTGGTTCTTCGGCTAGGGATGATGGGAGTTGTAGTCCAAAAACAGCTGGAGAAACAAGTTTGGGAAGCCCTGGTCTGCAGTGCTTGAAAGGGGCTCTCCAGGGTTTCCAGTTCAGGGGATATTCCCAGCCCTAATGGGAGTTGCTGGGGACGGGACCTGAGACCTGCTGCGCACAAGGTGGATTGACCTACCACTGAGATTTGGTCTTTTCCTTAAAAAACAAAGTAATAAAAACAAAATGAAATGAAAAAGATATTTAAACTGGTTATCCCCCCCCAACCTGAAGCTTTTCTCCTAGGGATAATTGGGTCAGAGGCCACAAAGATGATGATTAACTTGTTTATGCATGCAAGAAACAGCAGACAGAACCTTATACATGCAGAACTGGGAAGAAAAGTCCAAAGAAAGAAGAACGGCTCTTAAAATCAACAGACTATGCGGAACTGGCAAAGCTAACAGTGAAAACAAGAGGGCAATTTATGGAAGAATATCATGATCAAATCACCGGCAGGATTCGAAACTTGAGCAACGGGAAGAAAATGGTAATATATGAAATAGAGGAACATGTATTAGATGAAATGTGTGAAGCCCTGCAGGTAAACAGAAATACTGACCATTCAAAATTGGTGATGTATTGGTAATTGGACTGGCTGCATATGTCAATGATTTTGGTCAGCAGCTCGTCCCTGTACGTTGTCCCTTCCGCTTTGTCCACGTGGATCATCAGCTTCTTCACAATCTCCATCAAGTTCTTCTTGGACACCTGAAGTTATAGAGGCCGGTTGGTTGGTGGGGAGGGAGGGAGGGGCAAGTCATTGGTATTGATAAGCTGGAGTGTGTGAAGAGGAGGGCCAGCAACAGCGGAGTGCAGTGAAGTTTTTCATAGGGGAACAATGGTGCCAGCTTGTGAGGGTGATTTGGTGTGTGTGTGAACATAGCATTGTGACATCCCAACAGGCTGACGTCGTGTGCATGAGCATTGCGCCTCTCTCCCGAAGTCAGGAAGAAGGTGCCAGGCTTTAATACATTGATAATTTACTGGGAACATACAGGTGAAACTCAAAAAATTAGAATATTGTGGAAAAGTCCATTTATGTAAGCAATTGTTTTCATTAGCTACTGGAGTTTAATATATGAGATAGACTCATGACATGCAAAGCGAGATATGTCAAGCCTTTGCTTGTTATAATTGTGATGATTATGCAGCTGATGAAAACCCCAAAGTTGAAATTGTTAATTTGGGGTTCTCATCAGCTGTACGCCATAATCATCACAATTATAACAAATAAAGGCTTGACATATCTCGCTTTGCATGCCATGAGTCTATCTCATATATTAGTTCCCACCTTTTAAGTTGAATTACTGAAAAAAATGAACCTTTCCACGATATTCTAATTTTTCGAACTTCACCTGTAGCTTAGTCCCCCTAACCTGCACATCACTGGCAACCAAGACGATGAAGGACCTGGAAGCCAAGCCTTTTGAGGAGCAGCTGAAGGAGTTGGGGGTGTTTTGGCTAAAGAAGAGGGAACTGAGAGGTGGGAAGATGGCCACCTTCAAATATCTCAAGGGCTGTGGCATGGAAGGTGGAGCCAGCTTGTCTTCTGCTGCTCTGATGGGGAGGACCCCAACTAATGGATTCAGGTGGCAAGAAAAGAGAATCCATGAAACATTAAGGAGAGCGGTCCAACAGTATAAAGGTGGTGGACCCTCCTTCCTTGGAGGCTTTTAAGCAGAGGCTGGGTGGCCATCTGCCAGGGATTCTTGAGCCGTGATTCCTGCATTACAGGGGGCTGGGCTGGATGAAGCTGCGGGTCGCTTCCAACTCTACGACTGTATGAATGCCTTCTATTGCTTTTGAGTGTTCTGGATGCAACATCTGTCGCCCCACGAATCATGGTTTGCTTTAGGAATGCAGTAAGCTGCCCTACGCTGAGTCAGACTGTTGGCCCCATCTAACTCAGTGCGGTTGGCACTGACCGGCAGCAGCTCTCTGGGGTTTCAGAAGGGGCTCTCTCCCAGTCCTACCTGGGTGTGGTCAGAAATTGAGCCAGGGATCTTCTGCATGCAAAGCAGGCACCCTACCAATGAGCCATGGGCCTTCCCCAGCTTCATCTCCCTCCTGCCTCCAAGGACGGTGTTCTTGCTGCATTGCTCCTAAGGGTTTTAGGGTATGCTCTCTATATTTCTAAAAGTTAAGACCTCTTCTCTGTGATGTTGCGGCGGCAGGTGAACGTACCATCCCGTAGAGAAGATCCAAGGCCCGGAGGCGGATGGACTCGTCTTTATCGTCCAAGCACTGCAGGATGAGATCCTTGTGGGACTGGACTGATTTGGGGTGGGTTTTCAGGATCTTGGACATCGCCAGCAGCCCCAGATATTTCACTACGTGGAGAGGAGGAGACACAAACACACACAAAGGCCAAATAAGATTTCCAGGGGCAGCGGTGGAGGCCCGGGAAGCTGAGCTGCGCTCAAGAGTAGATTCCACGAAATCAACGGACTCAACTTGGGAAAGCCCAGTGGATTTCAACAGGTCTAGTCAGAGTATGACCTATAAAGCCTTAAACGGCTCAGGACTGCAATACCTCAAGGACCGCCTCTTTCCATATGATCCTACCGGGACCCTGAGATAATCCTCTGAGGCCCTCCTTTGTGTTGCCTCCTCCTCGAGAGGTCCAGAGGGTGGCAACAGAAGAACAGGGCCTCCTCTGCAGTGGCTCCCCGTCTGTGGAATGCTCCCCCCAGGGATGTTCGCCTGGTGCCTTCATTATATACCTTTAGGTGCCAGGCAAAAACGTTCCTTTTAAACCAGACCTTTGGTTGATTTGATTTGACATCCTTTGCCCTTTTTAAATGTGGGGTTTTGGGGGGGAGGTGCTATAGGGTTGTTGTTTTTATTCTGTCTTTTGTGATTTTATATTTTGATTTCATTTTGTGAGCTGCCCTGAGGTCTCTGGGTATAGGGTGGTATATAGATTCAATCAATCGTAATCATAATATGACTGAGCCAGATGCAACTGCTCACTCATATTGGTATTTAGCAGGATTTTAAGGGTGCCCCCCTCCCTTGCCCCTGGTGCCAAGGACTTCTCCCCACCCTCCAGGCCCGAGACTTACAGTTCTGGTCCGAATCTTCTATCAGTATCCTCAGCTTCTGAACGCAGAGCTGTGAAGAAATGACGCACAAGATTATTTGTTTGTTTGTTTGTTTAGCAAGATGCAGAGAGGATGGCACCTTCCACCTCCCTCAGCAATCAAGGAAAGCCCTTTGCGCTCCAGCAAAATTTCAGCTGCTGCCGCGAGGGCTGGGCGGCCAAGATGGGACTGTACCTGGATGCTGGCACTGTGGTTGGGCATCCCCGAGGAGAGAGAGATCAACACTGGAGGAGAGAGGGAGGGGGGAAAGGAAAGGGAGTTTAAATCGGTACGGTGCAAAAGACCCAAGCCAGGAGGGGTAAACAATAATGGCGCGCTTGGCAATGTCTTTCCTTACCTGCAATCACTGTGTTCACACATTCGTAAAGCAGCGACATGGCGGAAGTGCTGAGAGGGGGGGGGAAGAGAGAGTTACTGCGCTGCGGAAAGCCCGCGGGAAAGCATTGCAACATTGCGCATGAGACTTGAGGTCGGCTGGCAAGCTCTACGATATGTGGCCTTGAAGACGAAGCTTTGCTTTAAGCCAGTGGGCATTGCCCCCCCTGACATTGAGGGATGATTTCCAGTCATTGTGGGAAAGGGAGGTCATCAAAGAGGTTCAGTCCTGTGGATTGTCACACCTCTACCTGGAGTCCATGATGTACAATCAAACTAGAACTGCAATCTCCCGGAGACTGAGCGATATTGCCAGACAAGAGGACATAGCCCAAGTGAAACCAGGGATGTTCCTAGGGGACCAGATATATCAAATGACACCAGCCCCTTATCTTGCGGAAATCCACTACGTGGAATACCGCAGACTCCTTACAGCGGCTAGACTAAACGCCCTTGATTCCGCGGTATTGTGGGGAAGGTACAAGGGAGTTCCATACACCCAGAGAACCTGTCATTGTACTATGGGCGTGGTTGAGTCTACCGAACATATTCTTCTGACTTGTCCTCTCTATGTAGAACTCAGGCAAAACCTTATAGCTCCACTTTTACGTCAATTTAGCTTTCTATCCAGAGAAAGACAGGTTTTATACTTACTGAACAATGTCACTAGAAATACAGCCTCCCAGGTGGCTAAATTTCTTTTTTTAGCTTTTAAGCGCCGTAAGATTTTAATTGATTGTATCGATAAGGGGCTATCTGTTTAGCTCCATTCCATTGTGGGTTATGTCTTCCTTTTTTCCCTTCAAAGTTCCTTCAGAGGTTTTTTTAATTCTGTACAAATGTATTTTTTCTGATTCATGGTCGAATAAAAGAATGCATGTTAACATTGCACATTTACGGAGCACAAAGGTTATGGGTGGCCACTAGCCGGCCGGCCTTTACCTCTGTGCTTGGAGGCAGTGCGAGACTTTAGGACCATCAAGGCAATGGCTTTTTCCACCCACCCTCCGGTCCTAGCAGCCTTCAGAAAGGAGTTGCTGCTACGAGCATGAAGTGCATGTGATGAACTAAGTGGAAGGTTGTGAGTCATGGGAGTACGCAAATTCAACAGGGCTTAGTGTGATTTCGGCTGCTGGTTTGCTAATGCTGTTAGCATTGTTTTGTGGATTACGAGTGCTGCAGTGCTTTGTGAATCATATATTATGCCTTTTTTGTTGTGGCTGTGCTGTTTAGCTTTTAAAAAAAGTTATTTTGTTAATAGAGATTGTTTTGCTGATGATTTGTTAAGTATTTCATGTGATTTATGTTGCATTTGTGTCGTTCTATTATTTATTCGATTTGCATACCGCCCTTCATCGTAAGATCTCAGGGCAGCTCACCGAATAAAATGCAGGATAAAAACAGGAAAATAAGTAAAACAAAACAACAGAGCAGTATTGCCCTCCCCCTTCTCACAAACACATTTAAAAGGCTGTTGAATATTAATCAGCCAAAGGCCTGGGAGAAGAGGAATGCTTTTGCCTGGCACCTAAAGGTGTATAATGAAGGCACCAAGCGAACCTCCTTGGGGAGAGTGTTCCACAAACGAGGGGCCACTCTGAGAAGGCCTGTTCTCGTGTTGCCACTCTCTGAACCTCACATGGAGAGGCACACAAAAACGGGCCTCAGATGATGAATGGGTCATTTTATATAGGGAGAGGCAGTACTCGAGATATTGCGGTCCTGAGCCAGTTACTGTTGTTTATTGTGAGCCACTTTGTGAAACTGTCACCTTGACCACTGGACCTGCCCTTGGTCTCGTCCGCCTCCTTCACTGGAGCCTATCTTCACATGGAGGGGGAGTTCCTAACTCACCGAGGGTTTGAGACCCATCGGTTCCCCTTGCCTGGTACAGCCGGCGAGTCAAAGTCATTTCTGGGACTGCGCCCGCTGTTGCATTTCTGACAGCTTCCAGGAGCCACGGGTGAGAGCAGAGTACAGGGTGGGGACCAAAGGTGGACCTACCACCCCAGAAGGAACATGACATGTCCCCCCACTAGAGGTGCAACCCCTCCTGTTAACACCCCATATTCCCCAGCTCCCAATATTACAGGTGCATTATTTAGCAAAACACGTACCGTATTTTTCCGTGTATAAGACTAGATTTTTTCCCTAAAAAATAATGTCAAAAAATAGGGGGTAGTCTTATACATGGGACCATCTTCCCCCCGTTTTCTTAAATCTGAGCCCCCCAAAATAGGGGGCGTCTTATAGACGAAAAAAATACGGTATGCCACTTAAAGACTAGCTATAAAATCCACAGTCATGATAAAACTAGCAAAATATAAAGGAAGAATATAAACAGTTTCAAAAACCAAGATGTGTAATGACTACATGTCAGGCTGAAACATTTTTAAGCACAATAGAATGAAGGCAGAGAACAGGTGCTGTCTTGCTAAAAGATTGGAACGTGGAACAAACATTGTGCTGGCCTGGAAAAAAGAGAGTCAGTTCTGCAGACCAAAGCGGCGGGAACACGATGGGGCAGGGCCAGTCCTTCTAATGAAGTAGCCCCGAGTTGTGGGTGGGTTTTATGTGTCCCCTTGAATGTGCCCCACTAACAAGTCACCAGACAGTGCAGGTCTTTGCAGATCTATATTATTGGAAGCCAAACAGTTGCTATTTTGTTGGGGACCAACGCTTTTCAAATTCTCACAGGCAACCAAGCAATCAGCCTGCATGCCTGTTCAGGAACCATATGAATTAACAGGTTTAAATACCAGGATTTAGAAATCAAAATGCCCCGTGTTTTCTCCACTGAGTTGAACGAATACCCTGGCTGAAGGTCAGTTCACTATGGCTGCTTCCCCAGGTCAGCACATGGGCTGGCTGTTTCAGGAAGCGTAAAGCTGTTCTGACCGCTGGATTTGCAAGATCCACAGCAGAGACAACCCGCCCCAAACCATAGAGAGGTGAGGGAGAACGCAAGGGGTGAAGAGCCACAACACGCTTTCCACAGAGCTAAGGAGAAAGGCGTAGAGCGACACACAAACAGAGGCAGGGCGCCCTCTTCTGGTTCCTGTTGGAAGGCGGCTATTTTAATGGGGTGGGGTCATAGTGCAGATAGGGGAGGAGCCAATCTACCCTAGAGGAGTGGGGGTGGGGGGTGGGCAAGCTCCATAGGCCTGGTACCAATCGCCACCCAAATTGGCCGCATCTAAAGAGAATCCAAAAGTGGGGACCACGTGGGGATTTATGCAGCTTTGCACGCTTGTGAGAGGAATGGGATTGCCGTGAGGTGCGAGAAGTGGGAGGAGCACAAAAGCAAAAACAGAACAAACAAACGCCGCAGCTTTGCACGCTTGTGAGAGGAATGGGATTGCCGTGAGGTGCGAGAAGTGGGAGGAGCACAAAAGCAAAAACAGAACAAACAAACAAACAAAAAAAACACCCCTCCATTGCTGCTGCTGCGTCAACATCCCAGGTGGCAACTCTCCTCCCTCTTCCAGGACCGCATCCCACAGAGCAGACCCCGGGATGAGAAGAAGAAGAAGAAGAGTTTGGATTTGATATCCCGCTTTTCACTACCCGAAGGAGTCTCAAAGCGGCTCACATTCTCCTTTCCCTTCCTCCCCCACAACAAACACTCTGTGAGGTGAGTGGGGCTGAGAGACTTCAAAGAAGTGTGACTAGCCCAAGGTCACCCAGCAGCTGCATGTGGAGGAGCGGAGACGCGAACCCAGTTCACCAGATTACAAGTCTACCGCTCTTAACCACTACACCACACTGGCTCTCAGGTCCACCCAGTGAAAATGGCGGCAGATGCACACCCAACCTGGTGCTAACCTGGTGCCCTCTTTTGGACTAAAACTCCCATCAATAGTTAAGCGCTACCTCAAGATACACACTTCTTTTTTTAAAAAACAGACAACAGTAGCACCACCTAATCAAGTGGTTCCCAAACTCCCTGCCCCACTTGAAAAGGGTCAAGGGGACTTGGTGGACCGCAGAATGATTTGTCAGCTGTGCTAGATGCTGGGCTCATCTTTAACTGCTTGTTTCACATGTGCGCATCAGGCCCCCGTTTGGGAACCCCTGACCTAATCCGTGTTGCAGAACTGGCACCCATTTCAGACGCCGTTCAGCAGGCAGCAAGTGAACAGCTCCGGGAAGCAGAGATTAGGTTTACGCAACACAGAGTGCTGCAGAATGCCGCACCATTAACCTGTCCATGGTATAAAACCATGTCTTGATTCCCACCTAATGCTAAACCATGGTTTGTGCAGCTACAGTTTAGTAAAATATGGCCAGGCGTGCGTTCGTGCGCTTAACTATGGTGTTTCTACCGCCAACAAACTACAATCTGAAACCATGTTCTATTGTTGGGTTTATGCACCTTGGTCTGTTTTAACTTCTAGGGCAGGGGTGGGAAACTGGATCCTTACCCCAGCACTTGGGGGCAGTTTGACAGGTGGGTGGGGCTGCTCAATTGCCAATCCCCTGACCTCCCAATGAAGCCAGGTGACCTTTTTTTCTTTTTTGCCTGCACAGGTCTTAGTGACAGCTGGCAGCCACTTGCAAAGCTCCTTTCAAAGGGCTATTTCTGCAAGGAGCTGCAGGGCTCAGCGGACGCTCCCTGTCAGCAGGGCCCTCAAACCTCCTTCCAGCTTGCTAAGTGGTTAGATCACCTGTTTTGTGGGCAGGTCGTCCCAGGTTCAATCTCTGCCAGCATCTCCAAGTAGGGCTGGGAACTGTCCCCTCTGGGGAGCCTCTGCCAACCAGAGCAGGCAGCTGGAGGGACTAATGCTCTGGCTTCGTATATAGCAGGTTCCTGTGTCCCTCTCTCACTGACAAGCTAGCACAGCGTAACAGTTAAAGGGTTACTAGGACCCGGGAGAGACCAGCCTCAAATCCCCCACTCAGCCCCCAAGCTCATATTGGGGAGCACTCACCGTCTTAGCCTAACCTACATACAGGGTTGTTGTGAGGATAAAATGGGAAGGGATAGGAGAACCACATTGGAGAAAGAGGTGGTGTGGTATATGAATAAAATATGGTGGTTTTTTTAAATAATAAAAAAAATTAAGCCAGGGTTTTCCCTGCCCTACACTTAACATTGCACATGGTGCCCGGTGCAAGGTAGGTGGCTGTAGATTGGGCAAAATAGCTTTGTGGGCCAAATTGGGGCAAAGGGGTGGGCGGTGGGACAGAGCCACAGTCCCTTCTCTAAACCACTGGGTACTCACTACTGGCCTGACCTAAGGTGGGTCGCAGCAGCAGCACTCTGACCTTATGAAATACATGACAAAATAGAGAAATAAATAAATAAATAAATAAATATAATAATAATAATAATAATAATAATAATAATAATAAATATGCCGCCCACCTGACTGGGTTGCCGCAACCACTCTGGGTGGCTTCCAACAAATTAAACACATTAATAATAATAATCATAATAATAATAAATTGGTCTCAAAACACCTTTGGGTTAAAAGGCAAGTCTGGGTCTGAAAAAGTTGGAGGCTGCTCATTCCAGACCAACCCCCTGCCACCGCCATCTCTGAAGTTGGCTGGCTCTGCTCCCGTTAACACAGAATCGAAGAACGGTCAGGGTTCGAGCGTCAACTGGGGACCTCGCAGGGTTTTCTCGGCCAGTAGACCACCCCACCCCCACCCCCACCCCTGGCCCCAACACAGCTACTCAACTACAGCAGAATTAGGGTGAAGAAGAGAGGGAGGAGACCAGAGCACCGGGGGGGGGTGGAGTTTTGGGGGGGTGGGTTTGTGTTTGTTTTGAAGTATACATACTGTCCACTTGGGTGCATTTCTTGGAAGAGGACTAGTTTTTTATCTTTGGTGGGGCTGCCATGAACTCTACCCTCTTTGGGGGATTGGAAGAGGGCGCGCTGGCTGTTTGGGGAGAGAAAGGAGGGTTAAGTGGAACACTTCGCACGGGATCTATGTGTCTTTTTTAAAAAAAAGTATGGGGTGCTCTTGTGACAAAGGTGGAGAGGGTGTGCTGCACTTTTCACAAGGACCCCCCCCCCAATGGTGACATAAGGCTGGTTAAGGGGTGAAGATTGTCCTGGCAACCCTGTCCCAGAAGCAGAAGTGTGTGCTTGAGTGGAAACACAAAGGCGGAGGGCTGGGATTCTTGGATATCGGCGGCCGAGGCGCGAGAGGTGCTTTGCACAAACGGCGTTAAGGACTAGCACCACCAAAGAACTGACTCACTCACCTGTGTATGAGGTTGGTGAGGGGCTCAATGAGCTTCTTCCCTAGCCTGGGTTCCAAAGGAGTGAGAGCACCAAACTGCAGGAAGAAAGGAGAGAGAAAGTTTTGATCGGGGATGCTTGGATGGCATTTCCTGCTTGGCAGGGGGTTGGACTGGATGGCCCTTGGGGTCTCTTCCAACTCCATGATTCTATTCTATGATAATGTTTGAATGGCCGGATGACAACAGCTGTCCTGCAGGGTCCGAAGGAGCGTCTCCACCCCCATTGTTCAGCCTGGACACTGAGGTCCAGCTCAGAGGGCCTTCTAGCGGTTCCCTCGCTGCAAGACGTGAGGATACATGAACCCAGGCAGAGGAACTTCTTTGCCGTTGAACCCGCCCTGTGGGTGCCCTGCCGTTAGATGTCAAGGAAAGAAAGAACTATCTGGCTTTTGGAAGACACTTGAAGGCAGCCCTGTATAGGGAAGTTTTTCATGTTTGATGCTTTACTACGCTTGATGTTTTCAATTGGTTGGAAGCCGCCCAGAGTGGCTGGGGCAATACAGTCAGATGGGAAGCAATTAACTAACTAACTAACTAACTAACTAACTAATCCAGCCAGCCAGCCCTGGGGGGGTGGTGCTGCTCCCCAGACCACACCCTCCTTGAGTCCTTTTTGCCCCGTCGGAATGCGTGCAATTGAATGTAGCTCGATTTACACTGGTAAGAGTTGTGTCTGCTTTCCCCTCTGCTATTGACAGCCTTCTCCTCCATGAATTTCCCTGATCCCTTTTGAAAACTGAACATAGGAGCAGTCCTGCAGGATGAGGCCAAAAGGGGCCCATGTAGTCAGGCGTCCTGCCCTCACAGGGGCTGAACAGATGCCCCAATGGGAAGCCTCAACAAAGCCCTGCTGCTCCTCCGGCTCATGAGGAGACCCTCTCCAGAGCCTGAAGAGGATGCCCAGGTGCTCCAAACCCGTAATGCAACCAGAGTCACCTGTAAATAAATAAAATCCGGGCCATGACGGAGTATACGGGAGCCTCCCCCTGAACAAACTTGCTCACATTCCAGCCTCTCCCAGAATCCTTTGCAGCCTGAGAGTCAGAGGACACTTCGCCGCCACCTCCCCGCACAAACCAATTAAGCAGGCTGCCTGCTGTGGCTGCTCCTTTCCTCTCTGTTTCGCATCAACTCTTCACCTCTTAAGTGACAGAGTGTGTGTCTTCACACTACGAGCGAAGGAAGCCGCCTGTACTTGCCAGCTTGATAATTTTAATGAGGACCCAGTTGTTGGTGGACGACGTCATCAGCTTAAAAAAGAGCGGAGCAAGGGAAAGGTAGTTTTTCGGGTTGCGCCTGGCCAGCTCGCAGATGACGTTCACGGCAGCCGACTGGACACCTGGGGGAGAGGGGAGGAATAAAGGGAAGAGGGGGTCCGAGTGAGTTGTGGAACAAACCTGCTGATGGATTTAAGACACATCTTCCCTGTAAACTTAAAGCACCAGGGTATCACTTTAAACAGACATGGCTTCCCGCAAAGAGTCATAGAATCAGAGTTGGAAGGGACCCTGTGGATCATCTGGTCCAGATCTTTGTGTCGCGGCTCCTTAAGTGTGTTGGCTGCAGTGTGTAGGTGTGTCGTGTGAACACTCCCTGTGGCTGGAAAGGGGTTGGTTTAACCTCCAGTTTGCTAGTAAAACTGATGCATGTCTAAAAAGTGTGTCACCAGCATTTAAAGTTTGGAAAGCTCTGATCTAGTCCAACCTCCAGCAATGCAGGAACACGCAGCTGTCCCATACAGGGATCGAACCTGCAACCTTGGCGTTATCAGCACCATGCTCTGATCAACTGAGCTATCCTGGGGAAAGTAGTTTGTTCAGGGTTCTGGGAGTACTTAGGAGAGCCCTGTGCCCTTCCCAAGGCTACAATGAGAGTGCTTTCAACAAGGAACTCTCCTCCCAGGGTTGTGGCGAGGAGGAGGAGGAGCAGGAGCAGCTGGCTGGTTTCGCACTGGTTCTCTGGGAGCAGCTGGTGGCAATGGAGGTGCTGGCTGGGGCTGAAGGCAGTCGTGGTCCAAACCACCTGGAGAACGCCAGGTTGGCAAAGGCTAGCCTACCAAAATGGGGGACGGGATCTGGTTTGGCGCAAGCAGTGAACCTAACAAAATGCTTGGCAATGGGAAGAAACAGGAGGCCTGGTCCTTTGATTCTTCAATTGTCACCTCCACCTTTTCTCGTGTTCCCTGTATCCCTCACCTGCATCTCAGCAAAACCCTTTTCAGTTATATTTAACTTGATGGATTTATGTGCCACCACAAGGTTTTCTTTTAATTATTTTAAAGTTTGCATACCGCCCTATACCTGCAGGTGTCAGGGCAGTTACAGCACAAAAACACAATATAAATACATATTACATGACAAAAACCAAAAAACAACCCAGTGAAAGGCTACCTGGAGCCACTCCCTCCCCCTCCCCACCCCAAACACACACAGTCTTCGCAATCTTCTGGATCCTGCTTCATCCAGCTTACTAACCGGGATCTGGGTCTTCCAACTTCTCCTTAAGGCGGGGGAACGCAGGGCGAAGGGACTCAGGGTATTTCAAGAACACTTTGTACATGATTAACACTGCCTTCTTCCTGATGTAAGGCTTCGTGTGAGACATCTGTTGGGGAGGGCAAGGGAGAGGAAGAAGGGAGAGGAGAAAAAGCTCACTTTTTTCACAACAAGGGCATCAAGGTCTCCTTTTGCACCACAGCAAACCAGCCGCACTGGGAAGGGCTGAGCTGCATGCAGAAGGTCCCGGGTTCAACCCCAGACAACATCTCCAGGTAGGGATGTGAATGCGCCCTGCCTAAAAACGTAGAGAGCTTTTGCCAGCCAGTGTGGGCAATATTATTAAATCAGGTAAAGGTAAAGGGACCCCTGACCATCAGGTCCAGTCGTGTCCGACTCTGGGGTTGTGGCACTCATCTCGCTCTATAGGCCGAAGGGAGCCGGCGTTTGTCCGCAGACAGCTTCCGGGTCATGTGGCCAGCATGACAAAGCCGCTTCTGGCGAACCAGAGCAGCGCACGGAAACGCCGTTTACCTTCCCGCTGGAGCGGTACCTATTTATCTACTTGCACTTTGATGTGCTTTTCGAACTGCTAGGTGGGCAGGAGCTGGGACCGAGCAACGGGAGCTCACCCCATGGCAGGGATTCGAACCGCCGACCTTCTGATCAGCAAGCCCTAGACTCTGTGGTTTAACCCACAGCGCCACCTGGGTCCCTGGTTGTGATTATTAAATCACAACACTATTAAATCAGGAGCTGGCTTCAGGCACCGGGCCCACTGGCAGACCAACTCTGCATTACAAAGATGTCTGCAAACATGACCTGAAGGCTGGCAACATCAACCCTGCCATGTGGGAATCGCTTTCAGGCGGCTACAGTACCTGGAGGCAGGCAGTGAAGTGGTGCATCCATGGCAGTGACCAGAGGAGGAATGACCACTGGCTGCCCTCCTCTGCCCACCTTCCAGCTTGTCAACATCCTTCTTAAATTGTGGTGCCCAGAACTGGACACAGTATTCAAAGTGTGGTCTGACCAAGGCAGAACAGAGTGGGACTGTGACTTCCCTTGATGTGGACACTAGACTTCTGTTGATGCAGCCTAGAATAGTGTTAGCTTTTTTTGCTGCTGCCTCACACGGTTGGCTCATGTTTAGCTTGTGGCCCACTAAGACCCCTGGGTCCTTTTCACATGTACTGCTAGTAAGCAAAGGATGAGAGTGCAGTCCTCTCCTGCAGTTTCCAGAAACTGCTATCCAGAAGAATCTCGGGGCAGAGCATAGCCATTGTGGCTACTGGACGTTGATGATCTCCTCCGGGGATTTGTCCAATTGTTGCCATCACGGGTGGCACTGTGGGTTAAACCACAGAGCCTAGGGCTTGCCAATCAGAAGGTCGGCGGTTCAAATCCCCGCAATGGGGTGAGCTCCCATTGCTCGGTCCCTGCTCCTGCCAACCTAGCAGTTCGAAAGCACGTCAAAGTGCAAGTAGATAAATAGGTACCGCTCCAGCAGGAAGGTAAACAGTGTTTCTGTGCGCTGCTCTGGTTCGCCAGAAGCGGCTTAGTCATGCTGGCCACATGACCGGAAGCTGTACACTGGCTCCCTCGGCCAGTAAAGCGAGATGAGCGCCGCAACCCCAGAGTCATCCATGACTGGACCTAATGGTCTGGGGTCCCTTTACCTTTACAGACTTTCAGACTTTTATTTGCAATGAGCAAATAAAACAAAAGCAACTGAAATAGCTCAACACAATGGTTTCCCCAAATTCAGCTGAAAATGCAACTTACACTGGCTTCTCCAGTCTCACTATTATTCAGTCCCCTGAATGGAATCCCTCAAAACAGCACAAATACAACAGGTGTTGTCTCAAGCACACCTGATGTGCTTGAGCTGGAACACATGAAATACCTGAACTGGCTAGGGGTTTGCTGAGTGTCAAATTTGGCTGCATGTTAGAAATATCACTAAGTCAAAGAATGGTCCAAAAACGTAAGAGATAAGAGCAGAGCTGTCAACCTCCTTCTTTTTTCTTTTTGCATTGGGAAACGGCCATAGCTGTCAACTTTCCCTTTTTTTGCAATGGGAGATGGCGCTGGAATAAGGGAATTTCCCGCAAAAAAGGGAAAGCTGACAGCTATGGATAAGAGCCCTTCACAAACAAGGAGTCTGCAAATTTTGATAATGAACCTGATTTTGCAATGGGGGCTGAATAATTTCGATTGCAACCGTATGCTTTCGAGATGGTTCTTATGCACTCGAGGAGCAAAGCACAGAGCTTAGTTGTGCGACAAGGACTTCTGAACAGCTTTTAAACCCCCAATGGCTTGGCAGAAGAAAGAGCAGACAAGGCAACAATTGTAGACCAGCCGCTCCCACCCCCAGCCCAACTCACCAGGGTCATGATGTCGTTGGCCAAGTCTCTGGCCAGATCGGGAGTGACAAAGCAGGACAAACCAGTCAGTGCAACGCCGGTGTCATACTGGTTGGGGCTACTCAGGTCCTAGAATAGGAGGGGAGATGGAAAGGAGTGCCGGGGGGGTGGGGAGGGGAGGGGAGAAGAGTCCTTAGTTGAGTTCAACCTAGAAAGACGAAGTCTTTATATCCCGCTTTTCCTCCAAGGAGCTCAAGGTGGAGTACACAGCTCCCCCCTCCCCTTTTTATCCTCACAACAGCCCAGTGCAATAGGCCTGGCTGAGAGTGAGTGACTGGCCCCAAGGTCACCCAGTGAGCTTCATGGCTGAGTGGGGATTCAGACCCTGGTCTCTCCCAGGTCATAGCTCTATGCTCTGCCCCAGTGTTTCTGAAACTTGGGTCTCCAGATGTTTTTGAGCAACTCCCATCATCCCTTGCTAGCAGGACCATGTGGGGAGACCTGTATTCGAATGCAAGTACAGTGGTACCTTGGTTTACAAACTTCATCTGTTCTGGAAGTCCGTTCTTAAACCAAACCCGTTCTTAAACCGAGGCGTGCTTTCCCCAATGAGGCCTCCCACCGCCGGTGCCCTTCCACCATTCGGATTCCGTTCTTAGACCAAGGTAAAGTTCTCAAACCAAGACACTATTTCCGGTTTTGTGGAGTTTGTAAACCAAATTGTTCTTAAACTGGACTGCTCTTAAACCGAGGTACCACTGTAGTAGCTAAAGACCGCTACTGTTAACATTTTTAAAAGCTGCTGTTTAAAATTGTTTTTACATGTTAATTTTGATTTTTGTTATTTGTAATTTGTGGGCTGGAGGGTTGGTTAGGCGCTTTTGTTGGGGAGCGTAATTTCTGTAAGTTTGCACACATTAGTATTAGTAATTATTTTCATTATGTATTTCGTGCTTTCGTATTGTAACTTTGTGTTGTGAACTGCCCTGAGAGCTACGGGTATAGGATGGTGTAAAATTTAATCAGTCAATAAAACTGAAGGGCATGACCTACACTTCTTAAGTCATAAGGAAGAAAACAGCCAGGTGGTCTAGCAGGTGGAGACACTAATAACAAGCAGCAGCTCTTCTGGAATGGCGACACTCACCTTTCGGATCTGGTTCGTTGTCAGCATGATGACATCGGTCCCTTCGTGAAAGCACTGCGAGGCTGCCAGGTACCCGATCCTCTGCAAGGTTAGGAAAGAGGGAAAGCGAGTCAGTATCGAAGGCTGAAAGGGACTCATTGCCACCGCGTGCAGGAATGGTCAAAAAACGTATTCTTAAAAATTGATGTAATCTGGCCCATGAATTTCATAGACTATTCTGAATGTTATTCGTAATTTTTATTCCAATGTTATCCTTCATTATCTTAATTTTACGTGTGTAATGCGAACGTCGCTATGTTTGGTTTTAATAAACAATTTTATAATTTCAAGCTTTCAAGGTGTCTTATTTACAACGACGTCTTCCTTCGCTATGTTGTAGAGGGTAGGTAGAAATATAGATTCATCAAAGAACGCAAATTTGTCTCTGCATCCTTCTGTTTGCTTGCTTAAAGGCAGTAGGTTTCCAGAGGGGCGCCGAGTATTTTTTTCCATTTTCTGAATGAATTTGGCAGGCCAAATACGTTTGGGAACCTCTGTTTTAGAGGAAATAGGTTTCCACAGCAGCTGCCAGGAACCCCCTGGTGCCTTTCCCCCCCGGCAGCCCAGGTTCCCATGCAGGCCACTTACTTTGAAGGTGTACTTTGAGGCGCTCATGACTTCGATGATGTTGAAGGCTGCCCAGCTGATGTCGTAGCCCAGCATTTGCAACTGTGAGGGGAGGAGGAACAAAGGCCAGAGTGAGTCTTGGCACAGCAAGGGTAGGACACCCCCCCCCAATATATAATGATTAGCAGGAGAAAAGACGTCTTGCCTTTGTACGTGGCACCCAAGATGCTGTTGACCTAGGTCAAAAGTAGCTGATGATACAGGATCGTAGAATGTAGAGTTGGAAAGGACCCCAATGGTCATCTAGTCCAACCCCCTGCAATGCAGGAATCTTCCCTTGGGGGTTTCCTCCCACCAATCCTCTGAGTCCAACCACCTATGGCAGGCAGATGGAGAGGACTGGAGGGCCATATTCAGCCTGTGCGCACACAGGCCTGAGGTTTCTTACCCTGCCCAATTTGACACCCCTGCCAAGCTCAATGCCACGCCCATGGAATACAGAGAAATAAATCAAAACCTAGCAATTCTGTATATAGTTTACGCAAATTCATTAACAATAATGTGCGGCATTTCAACAATCTCTAATACATGAAATCTTAATTACCGTATTTACTCAGGTCTAATGCGCCATCGAAGCTAATGCACACCTTAATTTTCACAACGTAATTTGGCCAAAAAAGGTGAGCATTAGATTTGAGTAAATACGGTAATACATACGATGAAAAAATAAAAATGACAAGTGCAACAACAAGATACCCAGATTTCAATCTGTTTCATGGTCGGCCCGAAAGGAACTCTTAAGTTATTTATCACATGCTTGTAATAAACTCATTCAATGCAAACCTCATACGATGGCGTTTTTATTTTGGCGTTGTATATATTAAGATGTTAAAGAGTTGTTAAGTTTGCAATTGGACACCACCTCATGTTCCATGGAAGTAACACTGATACAGGAACACAATGTATGTTCCGCAGCCGGAGGCAGCAGATACCACTTGCTGGAAACCACAGGTGCGGAGAGTGCTGCTGTGTTCATATCCTGCTTGTGAGCATCTGGTTGGCTTCTTCTGAAAACCAGAAGGGCCACTGGCCTGATCCAACTGGGAAATTCTGAAGTTCTTCTGTTTACTCCCCACCTCTACTATGGGGAGACAGAATTATGGGATGCAGTCGGAAACGAAGAAGGCCGCCTCACTTTGGGAGGCTCCTCGCGGAACAGGCTCACTTGCAGAAACCTGACCCACAGGTGAGGGAGACACTTACGTAGGTGAGCTTGCAGACTGCATTGGCTTTCACGGCAATGTTATCCTGCTTCAGCTCCTGCTTGATCTCATCGATGCACTGAGAGATGTACTTTGCCTGGAGGGATGGAGAGGAAGGAGTTGTGGGTTAAGGAAGTCACTGGAAATCTCCTGCTCAGGCAAGATTGTCCCCAAAGATCCACTACCCAGCACACATTTCGTTCTTAGGCACAGAAAGTTTTGTCTGGCCTCCCCGAGTGCACACGTCAAACAAAGGATTCTGCCTTATGCCAAACTGGTCAATCTAGCATAGTACTGTCTGCACTAACCGGCAGCAGCTCTCCAGGGTTTCGAGATGACACACCTAGCTCTACCTGAAGAAGCCACTGGGGATTGCCAGGTGACATCCAAGAGCCGCCATCGCACTGCTGACATTATATAAATTTTAGGCACCCCTCCCTCCCCTTTGTGGGTCACTAGCAGATCTGGATGCAAAAGTCAATTAACGTTCCCTCTCCAAAGGTGTTGCACAGTTACTGATTTAGACTTCGTTAATTAAGCTTGCTAAAAGCCAGCTTCGCATGATAAAGCAAAGTGTGATTTGGGAGGGGAGGGAATGGGAGACAGCAGAGAAGCGGAAATAATTTAGGAAGGGAGTCAAAATATGGTCCTCTGTGTACATGGTTCCTGCCATGATGCTGAAGCCTGCACCTAAAGGGGAGGTTTTGTGGGGTCCTGATTTCATCATCAATCATAATCATCATTTTATTACTTGTACCCTGCCCATCCGACTGTTGGAAGCCCTACTCTGGGCGGCTTCCAACACATATAAAAACATAATAAAATATCAAACATTGAAAAAGCTTCCCTATACAGGGCTGCCTTTTAAAAGTCAGATACAGTCATACCTTGGTTGTTTAACGGAATCTGTCCCAGAAGTCTGTTTGACTTCCGAAAATGTTTGACAACCAAGGCGCGGCTTCTGATTGGCTGTAGGAGGTTCCAGTACTCAACCAAAAGCCGTGTCAGCTGCTCGGCTTCCAAAAAAAGTTCGCAAACTGGAACACTCACTTCCGGGTTTGCGGCGTTCAGGAGCCAAAGTGGACAAGTACCAAGGCGTTCTACAACCAAGGTATGACTGGACACCACAGTTCAAGAAGGATACTGACAAGCTGGAACATGTCCAGAGGAGGGCAACCAAAATGGTCAAAGGCCTGGAAACGATGCCTTATGAGGAACGGCTTAGGGAGCTGGGTATGTTTAGCCTGGAGAAGAGAAGGTTAAGGGGTGATATGATAGCCATGTTCAAATATATCAAAGGATGTCATATAGAGGAGGGAGAAAGGTTGTTTTCTGCTGCTCCAGAGAAGCGGACACGGGGCAATGGATTCAAACTACAAGAAAGAAGATTCCACCTAAACATTAGGAAGAACTTCCTGACAGTAAGAGCTGTTGGACAGTGGAATTTGCTGCCAAGGAGTGTGGTGGAGTCTCCTTCTTTGGAGGTCTTTAAGCGGAGGCTTGACAGCCATCTGTCAGGAATGCTTTGATGGTGTTTCCTGCTTGGCAGGGGGTTGGAACTGGATGGCCCTTGTGGTCTCTTCCAACTCTAGGATTCTATGATTTATTTCCTTGACATCTGATGGGAGGGAGTTCCACAGGGTGGGTGCCACCACCGAGAAGGCCTTCTGTCTGGTTCCCTGTAACCTCAGAGGAGGACCTCAGTGTCCAGGCTGAATGATGGGGTGGAGATGCTCCTTCAGGTATACAGGGCCAAGGCTGTTTAGGGCTTTAAAGGTAAGCACCAACACTTTGAATTGTGCTTGGAAATGTACTAGGAGCCAATGCAGGTCTTTCAGGACCAGTGTTATATGGTCCCGGCCGCCACTCCTAGTCCCCAGTCTAGCTGTCACACTCTGCATTAGTTGTAGTTTCTGAGTCACATTCAAAGGCAGCCCCACACAGAGCGCATTGTAGTAGTCCAAGCGGGAAATAACCAGGACATCGTGTGAATGTGGACTCCCTATCCTTATGGTGTCCTCGATTTCTTTTTCCCCTTGATTAAAAAGGGGATTGGTTTCTCTTATCTTCAGCAGTTACCAAATTTTTAACCTGGCACATTTTTGTCCCTAGGTACCTTGGGTGATGGACACTTCCCACTCTGCTCCCAAGAGAGCAGTGGGGCCTGGGAAACCAGATACGTGCCTGATGGATTCCATGACATCTGTATTTTCCTGCCGCGACATGGCCATCAAATATTTAGTGCAAGTTAACAATATGTTCAGAGATCCATTGCACAGCCGACAAGAGATGGGGTGGGGTGGGGTGGGGGAGAATAATTCAGCTCTGAATTGTGGGACCCTGACAGCTCACTGGAAGACTTATCACCTTAGTTGCACCTTAACTGGGTTTTCTGCTCCATTATCCAGACTTTTTTATTCTGCACAGACCAATCTGTTGCTGCTTTTGGTATCTGTTACCTGACCATGGGGCCACGGTGACCACTTGGGCTGATGGGGGGACTGCCTTGCCATGCGGAGGGCAGTGAGAGAATTAATTCGGACCATCTTCTGGGCCCCTGCTTGCTCTGCTCACCAACCATCTTGCCACCCACCACATCCACCTTCCAGAGCTTCCCCTTCTCGCACCATGCAACTACTACAAAGCTCATTTTTCACCTTCCAAAGCCGCATTTCTTCAGGCAAATCCAGAGTTATGATGCGGCACTACAAATCCTCCCAAGGGGGGGTTGCGTGATGGACAGCCTTAGCAAACTCTGTTGCATGGCTGCTGTTTTGAATGCAAAATCCTGAAACCAGTTGCTCCCACATGCTATGTCATGTGGAATTGGATTTCCCCCCCCCCAAAAAAACCCTGAGGCTGCCTGCTGCATTTCTGTATGATTTACTGGTCTGGCCATACAGCCTCCCTGGGGCTGGGGCAGGTAACTCCTGCTCTGTCTCCGATTCAAACAAGATCTCTCCCCATGCAGAGATTAAGAAGCTGTCAAGTGAGCATGCTGTTTCCTACAGAGGATCAGTGGGTGGGCATCTCTGACTGTGGGCAGTATACTATACCAGTGCCCCTCCAGACATTGACTGAATCCAAGTCCCACAGCCAACGGTCAGAGATGGTGGGTGTTGGGAGCTGGCAGCATCTACAGGGCGTGAAGTCAGTCAACTCCTGCTTGAGTCCTTCTGGGTGTAAGCTGGCCAAACTGAAGTGGGAAAGGTTTTTGCATTTCCCACTTCAGTTTGGCCACCTTACACCCAGAAAGGGGGGGGGGGGTGAAGCGTGTTTCTGTGGATCTTAAGATCTGGTAAGCAACCTGATTTATTCCAGGTTCAATAAGCTCATAATTAATTCTCTATCCTGAGCACAGCAGCAGCAGATCTCCAGGGACTCAGGCAGGGGACCATTTTTTACCCCACTGACCTCAACCAAAGCTGTTGGGGGGTCTGAGTCTCAGATGCGCCATATTCAGAGTATGTGTTCAGCGGGTCCAGTGCTCCTTTTCCCAGAATTCTGAAATGTGCTGGCTTAACATGGGGGCTCTCTACCTTTTCCTTGACATTCAGGAACACTTTGAAGGCGGCTGACCTCGGTACTGCTTGCCTCGAGCAGCCGTTTCCAATAATGGCCTTGCCTGGCTCCCACGATGGGACAAAATCCTGTGACTAGGAGCATGTTGGGCTTGCGCCAAAGCTTTGCAAGGAGAGGCTGCTAAGAGAGGTCCGTGGGTGTGGACAGGAGGCAGATCTCAAGCCGGCTAGCGGAGGAGCGTAAACCACAGAATGGAGCAAGAACATTTTAGAGACTTATCAGGCCAACCTCCTGCCAGCACTTTCAACAGGAATCAGAGACAGGGAAGTCTATTCTTGCTCTTTGCATAGGGCGCGGTCGACAGCCCTCTTTAATCTTGTATCCTAATTGCAATGAGTGAGTGTGGGTATCTGGACTGTCCCTGGATCAAGTGACTTTCCTTCCTTCAAGTTCTCAAGGCTCTTAACCAAGCTCAAGGTTGTCCTCTGAACTAGCCAGAATTTGGCTGAGAATCAATCACAGTCAGTCCGTCATTTGAAAAATAAGACTTTAGAGCCGCCTTGCTCTCAAAAGGCAACTAGACATTCCATTTTGGCAACTGTAACCTTGGTTTAAGGAGCTGTTTGGCTCCCGTTGCTCGGTCCCTGCTGCCAACCTAGCAGTTCAAAAGCATGCAGTGCAAGTAGATAAATAGGTACTGCTCCGGCGGGAAGGTAAACGGCGTTTCCGTGCGCTGCTCTGGTTTGCCAGAAGCGACTTAGTCATGCTGGCGAAATTACCTGGAAGCTGGACGCCGGCTCCCTCGGCCAGTAAAGTGAGATGAGCGCTGCAACCCCAGAGTCGTATGCAACTGGACCTAACAGACCTCCTTTACCTTTTGGCACCTAGCTTATATATTGGGAGTTTCTAATACTGACCACAACCCAAGATGTTTGGCAGTGAAGGGTAGATGCACCTAAGGCATGAAGTGCTGTGATGACCACCATGACCCAAAAGGAACACAACCCTGCATAGAATCATAAGAGTGTTGGAAGGACCTCCAAGGGTCATCAAGTCCAGCCCCCCTGCAGTGCAGGAATCACAACTTTAAAATCCCTGACGGACAGGCACCCAACCAACCTCTGTTTAAAGCCTCCAGCGAAGGAGAGTCCACTTTCCAAGGGAGTGCATACCACTGCCAAACAGCTCTTACTGCCAGAAAGTTCTTCCTAGCATTGAATCGGAATCTCCTTTCTTAGAAGTTGAACCCACTAGTTCAGGTAAGCTAGACATACACGGCAAGGGGAGACTACACCGTTCACACAGCTTGAGCATGGGAACATGTCTTAGAATCATAGATTGTAGAGTTGGAGGGGACCCCAAGGGTCATCCCTGCAATGCAGGAATAATGTACAGCATAGCCATTTTCATAATGTTATGTCTCTGCAACTATAAGAGGTTTCACATAAGGTACACTTTGCGATTGGTCAATCCTAGAGAATGCGTGGTAGCGGGGGCCTCCAACCCACCTGGCACAGCTCATTCTGCAGCCTCAGACTGCCAGAGTCAAGTTTATTTTTCCCCCAGGAGGCTAGCTTCTGCATCCAGAACCCACTTGTCCCCTTGGCCAGCACAGCAAAGTCCTTCCTGGAGTTTCTGCTATGAAACTGAGCCAGCGGCTGCTCTTCATTGGCAGGGATTTGGGAGATGGGGGGGGGGGGAGAGGAGCAACAAACCATTTCAGGAGGCTTCCCAATGGACTAGAGTGACGTGTCCAGAAGTTAAAAGCTCACAAGAGAGCAGGCCTTCTGCTATCTGCCACTGGGAACCAATCCTTTAGTCAACATGAACACTTTTATTTATTTTTATTTTTTTTAAAAAAGGAGGGGATGACTAATTTCCTGAGCAGAAGCACTCGGGTGGCTCAGCACTGTGAGAAGTGCCATATCATCCCTGGAGTCATTAAAAGCTCCCCAAACAGACACCTCACCCTCTCGCCAGGCTCCCAGTATTGTTGATTTTTTAACACCAGCAGATTGCCTTCCCCACATGCAAGCAGAGGCAACGATGCATGTCCTTCTGTAGGTGCTGCTTTTCACGATTTCACCCCCTCCCGCCAAATGAGCAGTGTTAGAAACACAGGTATATGTATAAGATAGGTACCAAATGGCTCCTTAGACCAGGGTTACTGTCGTCAAAATTGAATGCCTAGTTGGTGCCAGATTGCTCAAAAGTTGTGTATATGACTTTTTTGGTTCCTGCTTCATTCCGATTGTGTAGATAAAATATAATGGATAGAATTCTAAAGGATGCATTGCTAGTTTGGGAAAACAGTCAAGATCCAAGGATCCTCAGGCATGCGCCTCCAGATGGTGGAGACGTCAGGCGCCATCCTGGCAGCCTCAATTGGTTGCAAGTGGCCATTAGCAGGTGCAGAATGTGCCTGGCAAATTTCGAACGCTGTGCTGGACTAGTTGGGCCACTTGCCCAATCCAGCATCTTATGTTCTTTATACACCCTACCCCAGACCCCAAACCTGGACAGAAAAGTACCCTAGTGCAGAACATACTAATGTTCGGCCATTCATGGCCTGAAAAAAACCACACACCCTCTTTCTATTTGCGAATGTATAATAACAATTCCGCCAATATTTATCCCCCAAGCACTGTAAACAAAGTTAAAATGGCACATGCTGCCCTCAAGCTCACAATCTCATTTCAGGAATGAGGAAAGGAGAACTAAATGAAAGGGGTGGAGGTTTTCAGTTACTTCCTTGAATCTCTCCCCCCCCGCCACACACCCCGATTTGCAATAAGTGCATGGTTATTTACAAGCGAGCTGGACTGCTCAGGCTACGAACTTAATATCTGCATTCAAAATTGTATGTTGATAGCAAAGGTATGCTTCTCAAAGGGTTGCAGACCAGCTCCCCACCCACCACCCAATCTAGTCAAGGGCAGCTAAAAGAAGAAAGAGCAATATATTTACAGACAGTCACCTCCTTCCTGATAAAAAAATGAGTGCTGTATCTGTTATCTCTGTGCCTTCACACAATAGACACTTGTTTTAAGTCTCTGACCACATCACAAATACTTCCAAGGCCAGCGCCGCAAAGCTCTCCAAAGAAACACAATGAGATTTCCAGAGAGGCTCTCTTGTAGCAAGTGGCTTCCTCTTCTGAGACAGAGAGCTCCCCAAATGGGTCTAGACAGGACGAAACTGGTATGATCAAAAGTAGGAGGTGGGGGGAGACTCTCTCAATTGAGGAGCAGCCTGGAACTTTTATCAGGCACTGACAAGGGTTTCGCCTGAAAGTTAAGTCAGCAAATGGGATCTCAGAGTAAGGGGGAGAGAAAAGATGTTGCGATCCAAGAATCACTTCAAAAACTAAAATTTATTTTATAATGGCAGAGTCCTTAGAGACAACGCCGTTTTGCTACAATTCTGAAAACGGGTGGCACTCTTTCAGCTCCCCCGCTTGCAAATATTCTTACATTAAGTCCCTTGCCCTGGTGTCTCCCCTTCCGCAGGTGAATCTTTTCCAGGCTTTGCTGCAGCTCACTGCCCCGTCTGCCACCCCAAGTCCTTTGACAAGCTAGACCCGTGCCTAGAGGCAGGTGAGCAGGGGACCAGTCACCTCACTGTGATGCTGCCCTTATGAGGAACAGTTGAAGGAGCTGGGAAAGAGGAGACTGAGAGGAGATATGATAGACATCTTCAAATATCTTAAGGGCTGTCACATGGAAGAGGGAGCCAGCTTGTTTTCTCCTGCTCTGGAGGGGAGGACCTGAACCAATGGCTTCAAGTTACAAGAAAGGAGATTCCGACTAAACACCAGGAATAACTTTCTGACAGTATGAGCTGTTCAACACTGAAATGGTGGGGGACTCCCTTTCCTTGGAGGTTCTTAAACAGAAGCTAAATGGCCATTTGTCATGGATGCTTTAGCCGAGATTCCTGCACTGCAGGGGGGGTTGGACTAGATGACCATTGGGGTCCCTTCCGATTCTACAGCTCTACAATTCTGTGATTCCTGCAACTTCCTTCACCCAACCCACCCGTTTTTTTGAAGATATTCTGTGGCAGTTCCTCTTTTAGGTCTGCAATCGAAAGGCATTTGCTTGGTTCTTACTCTCATCAGCTGACAGGCATGCCAAGCTTTCTTGCAAAGTGGGAGTAAGGCGGGATCGGTCATGGGGAAAGGGCGGTGCTTCAGTGGTAGAGCACATGCTTTGATTGCAGAACATCGTGGGGGTCCAACCAGGTTTGCCAAGACTCCCAGCACCCCTCTGCCACAATGGCCAAGGATCATGGAAGTTGTAGTCCTACAAAACTTGGACCCAGCTTCCCCATCTAAAACCCTGAAGAGCAGCAGTCGGTATAACTGTAGATAAATGGGACACTGGGAGATCTTCCAGATGTACATAAGCATTCATAATTGCCTCTCTATTCCAGGTTCTGGCAGAGGGATGGGGAACCTGTGGTCCTTCAGATGCTGTTGTCCGACTCCAACTCCCATCAACCCTGAACATAATGGCTAATGGGGGTTGGAGTTCAACAACTCCTGGAGGGCCACAGGTCTTCCAGGCCTGCTTTGAGCCCTGGACTGAAGGGGGAACCTGTATCGCTCCAGATCATTTTTGCCCAGAGCTCACACTGTCTGTGATCACTGGCTGCAGCTGACTGCAACTGATGGGTGTTGCCGAGTCCAGCAACGTCTGGAGGGCCAGAGGTTCTCCATCACGGACATATTGCTTCAGAGTCTTTACAATGGTGTATAAATATTGATGGTGATAAACAGAGACACGCCCCATGAACAGTTCTGTCCCCCTCAAACTTGTTTCCTTGGGGGATCTCACTTCTTACAGCGTACATGCAAAATTTGTTTTTTCCCATCACCATCTCGTTGAGAGTGATTTTGAAGCTTGGAGACACCCCCCCCCCCCCCGCACGAAGCACTAGAACCTTAACATTAACCTCAACTCTGCCTACTGGTGGCTGAGGATACCTCCAGCTTCTGAAATTTGCCAGGCACCAGTCGTATTTTGCGCCTGGCTATTGTCCACTTGCAACCAAGTTAAGATGCTGACGTCTCCGCCATCTGGAGGTGCATGCCGGGGGATCCTTGGATCTGAACTGTTTTCGCACACTAGCAACACATCCTATAGAATTCTATCTATCTGCTCAATCAGAATGAATTTCAGGAACCAGAAAGTCGTACTGAAAAATACACGACTTTAAAGCTGTCTGGTCGAAAAATAGCAACTAGGCATTCCATTTTGGTGACTGTAACCCTGGTCGAAGGAGCCATTTGGCGCCTGGCTTATATGTCTAAGTTTCTAGTACTGGATGCCCTGCACCAGGTGTTCCTATCCCACAGTTACGTGGTCTTTGCAGAAACTGAGAGCGCCCCCTGCTGAAAGCTAGAGAAAGAAAATTCCGCTTTGCTCTTCAGCACACTTGGGTGCGGTGCAGTGAACGCCTATGCACTCCTGTGGGTCACAAATCCTGAAGAGCTCCTGTCAGTCAAGCAGACCAATGGCCCAACTCTGTATGACCAAGCTCCCAAGGTTCAGTGTTGGAAATTGAGGTATATAAGCTAGGCGCCAAATGATACCTTGAATTTATGTTGCGGTCGCTACAACAGAATGCCTTGTTTGCCAGGGACTTGGGGCTCAATGATCCTCGGGATCTCCTCCAACCCTACAATTCTACAATCTCAGCTACATTGCTTGGCTCGTAGCTTGCTCTTACAACAATTCAACTTGTCCCAGTATGCAAGGAAGAGAAACGCACAGACTAGAAATGGAAATAGCTATGGACTAAAGCAGAGGTTTTTAAACTGTGGTTTCGCCGCATCGTCATAACTGGACCCTGCACCAGAAGCAAAAACGAGCCTGGCAAAACCAGGCTAATTTCGAACACTGCCCTAAAGTTAATGTTTCAAGCAGCCTTTTTATCTGCAACCCTTGAGGGCTGGACGCCTTTAGGGGTAGGGCCCCCAGCTCATCGGCAGTGCAGATGGCTCTGCATGCAGGAAGTCCTGGGTTCGATTCCTGGCAATGCCAGGTAGGACCGGGCGAGAGAGGCCTGTCCCCCAAACCCTGCAGGGCCACCGTCAGTCCACACCAATGGAGGAGAGCTTCCAACCCAGGAATCACGAGGACTAGCACCTTGAGCGTCCCAGCGTTTCTCCCAACTCCAGACTACAACTCCCACCGCCCCTGATCAGCAGGGTCAGCGGTCGGGGGGGGGGGGTGGCGGGAGCTGTAGGCTTGAGAACGAGCCCGATTCGTTTCCACCAACCCCTTCTTCCCCTTGTGCCAGGAATCACGAGGACTAGCGCCTCGAACGTTCGCTTTCCCTCGGGCGAATCGGGAAGCATCATTAGGGACCGACCAAGGGGCTTGAAAATCTGGGCTTCCTCCATGAGGACTGGAGCCTTGGGCGCCCATCCATTTCCATGAGGAGGACCAGCACCCGCCTCACCTCGTCCTCCTTGTGGTTGCGGATGCCGCGCACCAGGTCCTGGAGGTTCTTGTCGAACATGCGGTCGATGCTGCCTTTCACCATCTTCAGCGCCATGGCGGCGGCGGCGGCGGTGAGGGGCGAGCGGGGGGCGGCCGGGCAGGGGGAGAGGCACAGGTAAGCGAAGGCGGCGGCGGCGGCGGCAGGCGAAGGCGCCTCACATGCCTCCTTCCCGCCCCTCGCGCTCGCTTTCCCTCGCGGGCCCCGCCGGCGCTGCTCTGAGGGGGCTTCGCGGGGCGGCGGCGGCGGCGGCGGCGGGAAAGAGCCGGAGCGGCGACAAAATGGCCGGCGGTCAGCTGAGAGAGCGCTCGCGCCACGCCCCCTTTCTCCTCCGGCGCGCTTCCGTCACCGCGCCACGCCACGCCACGCACGCCGCTGCCCCCGGGTTCCACGTCCTTCTGTAGCTCCGAGAGCTGAGGCGGCGGTCCTCTTTTCCCATAGAGAGCGAGGGAAGGAGTGGGAGCGGACGTCACGTCCGGTTGGGTGTTTCTAGCCCACCCCACGCATGGGCATCCTCCCACCTCTATGGTTCGCCCGCTCGGCTTCCACCATGGCGCTCCCGCGGGGATTCCTAGACGTCGCTTGAGCCCCGCCCCCTTGCCTTGTTGGCTCCGCCCAGCGGGAGAGATAGCCACGCCCCCCACGTTCCTATGTCCGGCTGTGTCGCCCTATAAAAAATAATAATTATGTATTATTAATTATAACAAAAAACATGTTTTAAGAGAAGCATGTTTTAATATTTGCGGTACGCCTGATTGAGCAGTAATTACATGGATAGAGTACTGTATTTTTATTTTATAAAAAATATCAGAGTGGTTCACAACGATCAACAATTAAAAATATTCCTTCCAGTAGCACCTTAGAGACCAACCAAGTTTGTTCTTGGTATGAGCTTTCGCGTGCATGCACATTTCTTCAGCTAAAAAGAGAGTAAGTTTTCGCCCAATGCAACAAGTTCACCTCCCATCCGACTAATTAAACAATCTATAGCCTTTTAAAAACTCCGGACAGGGTATTGTTGTTGTTGTTGTTGTTGTTGTTGTTGTTGTTGTTGTTGTTTTTGTTGTTTTTGTTGTTGTATGCATTTGTGTGTTTTCATATTGCAAAATACCCTGTGATCTTCAGATGAAGGTCGGTATAGAAAGTCAATTATAAATAAAAATAAATAAGCTTGTAAAAATATTAATAGATTTTTTTTAGAGGATGAGATGGTTGGACAGTGTTCTCAAAGCTACTAACATGAGTTTGGCCAAACTGCGGGAGGCAGTGGAGGATAGGGGTGCCTGGCGTGCTCTGGTCCATGGGGTCACGAAGAGTCGGACACGACTGAACGACTGAACAACAACAACAAATAGCAATGAATAAAAAACAACCTTTGAATACTGAGCACATGATCAACACTTTACAATAACGTATCATTGATGATTTTAAATTTATTATTTTTTAATACGCAATGGCATTTATCTAGGGAGCAGCGAACTGTAATGCTGAAAATATTATTTTTTAAAATATTAATCATATAACCAAATCATTTACTGCTAATGCCAAGCTGTTATAGCACTAGTAATATATCTATTATCATTCGTTTAATTTAAACTATTTTATGATGTTCTACTTAGCTCTACCTTTCTACTTTCTTTTGTGTTTTTATTTCATAACTGGTCAGCTTGGGTATCTCCGGTGGAAAAGTGTAGTTAGATAAGATCACAATTAATTGTTTTAGTAATGTGGACCATAAAGAAGGCTGATGGCCGAAGAATTGATGCTTTTGAATTATGGTGCTGGAGGAGACTCTTGAGAGTCCCATGGACTGCAAGAAGATCAAACCTATCCATTCTTAAAGAAATCAGCCCTGAGTGCTCACTGGAAGGACAGATCCTGAAGTTGAGGCTCCAGTACTTTGGCCACCTCATGAGAAGAGAAGACTCCCTGGAAAAGACCCTGATGTTGGGAAAGATGGAGGGCACAAGGAGAAGGGGACGACAGAGGACGAGATGGTTGGACAGTGTTCTCGAAGCTACTAACATGAGTTTGGCCAAACTGCGAGAGGCAGTGAAGGATAGGCGTGCCTGGCGTGCTCTGGTCCATGGGGTCACGCAAAGTCGGACACGACTGAACGGCTGAACAACAACAACAATGTGGAGGTTTAATCTGCAATTAAGATAGATTTAAGATTGTTGTCTCTGGGGGAAACCCAGCCAGATGGGCGAGGTATAAAATTATTATTATTATTATTATTATTCTCATTTACATCATGAATGTCACCCTATATTGTGGATGCCATGTTCTGTATTACTTTATTAATACTGTTGCTACAAGTTTGCTATTGCCTTTGGCTGCAACAATAAACGGAAGAACTGAACTCTCTCTAAACACACGGCTCTTGTGTACCCCATAAGGGAATAAGGGCAGTTTTTTTTTCTTATAACAACACACACATATTTAGATCTGGGATCCTTTTCAGGGAAAACCACGAGTGTTTATAGTGGTATGATAACTGCTACAAGTTCATAGTGCAGATTGGGCCTCTGTGTCTGTTCTGCATTGGAAGCTGGGTGGGGTTTTTAGTTTTTAGTGTATAGAATTGTCCTTCATTGTCATGAATACATGTAATCACTTTTACATCTTTAATTGTTTCTTCATGAGATCACTTTGAGGCCTTTCATGGGACACCACTCATCACCAGAACTGAATCAAAACAAATAAATACCCATTTTACATTCCCGCATGCCACATTGGCAAGACTGATTGATTTGAAACGTTTGTTATCTTGCCTTTCCAATTACAGTACAAATAAGAAGGTCCAGAATGCCTTGCAACAGTAATTCAGAGTAACAGGTCTGGAAAATTAACCCAATGGAGGTTTGGGGAGGAGGGGAAGAATTTGAGATGGAAAATCTTTATTCGGAGAATAAACTTCCTTTGCTGTTTGGCATCTCCTCCAGCAGAGGGCAAGCCAACACAACCTTTCATCCCAGGCGGTACACTCCTTGAAATTAATGGGCATTGCAAACTTCACAGCCATTCTTTCCGATTGGTCTACTCTTGAGTAGAACTGAGCTGGTTACAACCTTATGCCTGTCTCCAGGACTCGTGGGCATGCATCCGATGAAACCCAAAGTCGGAGGATTCATACAGATACAAGAAAGGACTTGTATATGTTTGAATAATGGAACTGCCCCCCCTGCCCCCTGGGAGGCAGTGCTGGTTGGCAACTTAAAAAGTGGTTTGGATATATTCATGGGCAGGAGGGATATACAATGGCTGTGTCTTGCCTGCACTGTTGGAGGCAGCCGGAGATGGAGTGTCTCCCCTATGAGGAAATATGGTAGCATTTAGGTCCTTTTAGTTTAGAGAAATGGAAAATAAGAGACGTCATGGCAGAAGTTTATAAAATGACAAAGGGCACCGAGAAAGTGGATAGAGGAAAGTTTTTTACCCAACTCTCATAACTCTAGAACTTGTGGGCATCTAATGAAGCTGAATGTTGGAAGAAGATTCGGGACAGATAAAGGACAGCGCATAGTTAAACTGTGGCTCTCCCTGCCGCAGGAAGCAGCAATGGCCACCAACTTGGATGGATTTAAAAGGGGTCTGGACAGATTCATGGAGGATGAGAGGGCTCTCGAGGGCTATTAGCCTTGATGGCTCTGCTCTGTTTTCACAGCTGGAGTCAGCAGTGCTTCTGAATACGGGTTTCTGGAAACCAGACGAGGGGAGTGTGGCTGTTCTGCTCTGGTGCTGCTTGTGGGTTTGCCATTGGGGCATCTGTGTGGATAGGAAGCTGGGCTAGATGGGCCGTTGTCCTTATCCAAAAGGCTCGTCCTGTGTTCTAAGCTAGGGTGGGATGATGAAGCAGTAAAGAATATATAATGTTCTGGAGAGATGGAATGAAATGCCTGTGGCAAAAGGGAGGAAGGCAGTCTTGGAAACATGATCAAAAGAAAAGAGTTTGCTTTCAACCATCTGTTATGTGTAGGAATTACCAACCAGAAGCAGAGAGCATTTCAAACGCAGCCGAGGGGCGAATTTATTGTGTAGACGCACAATTCGGTGCCTACCTGCTTTGGGGTGCACAGCTTTCAAAGCAAAAGGGGGGCCTCAGAAGTCCAGGTCTCCTTGACTGCTCCTCATCTTCTCAGCCCATTGCCTGAGGTGTCTGTGTCAGAATTACAAAAGGCCTTTTAATGTCCCTGGGGTCACCTGGGTCTCCCACTGACAGGTCTTTGGATCAGAGGCTGCTATTATGGTAACAGATTGTGGGGTTCTGCTTGGTGGACTTTCCTCCTTGTGTAGGGGAGCAGGGGATGGACTGGCAACATTGTGCTGCTTGTTGGGAATCTTTCCCCCCCAAAAAACTTTTTTTTTAAAAAAAATGAACCTTAGAAGAGCCATGTAGCAGGATCAGGCCAGAGGGTTCCCTCCTGATGGAGGCAGGAATGCTTTCTGAGTAGGTTCAGAAAAGGACAGGCAAAATGGCCAAGGGGTTGGAGCAAATTCATCATCATTATTAAAATTTGTATACCACCCTATACCCACAGGTGTCTTCATAAGAAAGGTTGCAGCCTTTGTGTCCTTTTCACTGAGAGAAAAGGAGAGCAAGAGGCCGCATGAAAGTTTATAAAACTCTGCATGGCATGGAGATAGGAAAGCTTTTCTTCCTCTCTCCTAACACTGAACTTCTGGGCATCAACTGAAATCGCAGAATGAAGACTGGCTCTTGAAGCTGAATTTGAAGATGGTGGTTCCACCGTCTGCAGAATTTGGGGCTGGTCATCCAGACACTGCGGTGCCCAAGCTGGTGTCAAGTCAGAATAACTCACAAGGTGTCTGTGAAGTTGTCCCTATACTTAGCGATCGCAGCAACTTTCCCCAGTAGGTCTTGCCCCAAGGAGACAGATGTGAAGACTGAAGGTCTCCGCCTTCCCAAAGTTCCCTAAGTTGCCTCCTCCCCCAGGTCCTTCCCAAGCAATCTGAGACTGACACCTTGCTTGTGTTTGTTCCACCCTTTTCATACCTCTCCTGGTTCTGGGAGACAAGCAGGGAAGGGAGCTGGTTGCAGCAGGAGGGGGAGACACCCATGACTCTTCATCATCTCTGCCTCTTAGCCTCCCCTCCTCTCCTGCTTCAGCTCCTGCCTCTGATTCTGTACTTCTCTCTGCTACAGACTCTCCCTACTCACTGAACTCTGTTACCCCTTCAGCCTCCACCTCCCAGTCTTCTTGCTCTGACCACTCATGGTCGTCTCGCCACCAACCTCTGGGCTCTGAGCCTTCTTCCCTTGGTGGTTCCACCCGCCATTCCCCTGCCTCCAACCAGTCCATGACACCCAGCCTCTTGGGTCCCTTTCTCACAACATGAGAACTCATGGGTGTCCTTTAAAACTGGGAGGTTAAGGAGAGCTAAAAGAAAGGACTTCTTCCTACAGTACAGAGTTAAATTGTTGAACTCACTCCTGCAGGAGGCAAGGACAGCCACCAACTGAGCCGTCTTTCCCATTGGGTTTACTGGCACGTTGTGCCAGGGTGCTGGCCTCTCAGGGGCGCCCCAGCGAGTGGGGGAGCTGCGCGGCTTTGCCGGCGGCCTCCCCTTCCCCTCCTGCACGCCTGCCAACTGCGCCCCGTCAACCATATGGCTGGCGGGCGTGCAACTTCCTTCCCAAGCCTCCGTGGGAGGAGAGCGATCCCCGCAGAGGCTTGGGAAAAGGTCGACAAATCTGGGAAATGGGGGTGCGGCGCCAGAGGGATCTTTGCACCATGGCGCCGGATATGCTTAAGACGGCCCTGGCCACCAACTTGCCATTAAAAGAGGGCTGGACAAATTCATGGAAAGTAAGGCTATTGTCAATGGCTTCTAGCCAGAAACTCAAAAACTTGAAAAATTATAATATCGTGGAAAGGTTAATTTATTCCAGTAATTCAACTTAAAAGGTGAAACTAATATATGAGATAGACTCATGACATGCAAAGCGAGATATGTCAAGCCTTTATTTGTTATAATTGTGATGATTATGGCGTACAGCTGATGAGAACCCCAAATTAACAATTTCAACTTTGGGGTTTTCATCAGCTGCATGCGCCATAATCATCACAATTATAACAAACAAAGGCTTGACATATCTCGCTTTGCATGTCATGAGTCTATCTCATATATTAAACTCCAGTAGCTAATGAAAACAATTGCTTACATAAATGGACTTTTCCACAATATTCTAATTTTTCGAGTTTCACCTGTATGTTCTAGCTGCACGGTCAGAGGCAGTAATGCGTCTGAGTGCCACTATTTTCTGGGTAAGCTTCTGAGAGCCACATGTGTGCAGTTGGAGACACAGCTTTCAAATGGATAACATAGAATTGTAGGGTTGGAAGTCCAACCCCCTGCAATGCAGGAGTCTTTTGCCCAATGTTGGGCTCAAACCCACAACCTTGAGATTAAGAGTTTCATGCTATATTCCTACATCAATAGGAGTATAGCATCTAGATCAAGGGAGGTAATAGTACCACTATATTCCGCTCTGGTCAGACCTCACCTGGAATACTGTGTCCAGTTCTGGGCACCACAGTTCAAGAAGGATACTGACAAGCTGGAACGTGTCCAGAGGAGGGCAACCAAAATGGTCAAAGGCCTGGAAACGATGCCTTATGAGGAACGGCTTAGGGAGCTGGGTATGTTTAGCCTGGAGAAGAGAAGGTTAAGGGGTGATATGATAGCCATGTTCAAATATATAAAAGGATGTCATATAGAGGAGGGAGAAAGGTTGTTTTCTGCTGCTCCAGAGAAGCGGACACGGGGCAATGGATTCAAACTACAAGAAAGAAGATTCCACCTAAACATTAGGAAGAACTTCCTGACAGTAAGAGCTGTTCGGACAGTGGAATTTGCTGCCAAGGAGTGTGGTGGAGTCTCCTTCTTTGGAGGTCTTTGAAGCGGAGGCTTGACAGCCATCTGTCAGGAATGCTTTGATGGTGTTTCCTGCTTGGCAGGGGGTTGGACTGGATGGCCCTTGGGGTCTCTTCCAACTCTAGGATTCTATGCTCTGCCAGCTGAACTATATGGGAGCCAGCCAGTTGGAGACAGGTGGGCAGAGCGCCGAGTGTAAATGCCGTCCTTTGTACCCGAAGCTGCTCCCTAATTTTAGGTAAGGTTGCACCTGCTTTCCACGCAGAAGCCCCAGGTTCGATTTCCAACGTCTCCAGATAGGGCTGGGAATGGCTTCTGTCCTGAAACCCTGGGGAGCTGCTGCGAGTCAGTGTAGAAGGTGCTGAGCAAGATTGAGCAATGGGTCTGACAAACAGCTGTCCTGTGTAAGCTATACACACACACACACATCTCCATATTTCATCCAGGAAAGCAAAGCACTTAACAGACCACTGTAACCACAGATATTAAAAGGTCCAGTCAATCGTGTCAGGGTGGTCCAGTTAATTTTCCTCCCGCAGGAAAGCCACGTGTTGCTGCCCTGTCAAAGCAGACCAGGGGGTGCGATAGGATGTTTGGCGCAGCGGCGGCAGGGGTGGGTTTTGATAACATGCCTGCCAACCAGGCAAGGCGGGCCAGGAGCAGCTGTTGGCATCATCCCTTCCCTGGAGCCACGAAAGCTTTTGTGGGCGGAGGTAGACATGTGTGGGGACATGCCTCGCGGCCGACAGTCCTATTGCGCAGCCGCGGGCAGGGAAGGAATCTGTAAGAGGCGAGAAAGAGGTGGGGGAGAAATAACTTTTGATTCGCATTCCGTGTTGCCCTAGTCGGTGACCCAAATTACTCCAGAGAGTGCTTTTCCTTGGCTTCCCCCCTTCAGAGAGCCTGCTTGGCAACCAGTCGCTGACTGATGCTGCATGTGAAAATATGTGCACATAAAATATGTATGCATGTGAATGTTTCCAGAACTTCACCCTCCGTACGCTGTCTGGAAATGCCAAGGACAAGAATTTAGGCTCCTTTGCTCTAAATGAACAAATTTTTATTATTATTATTATTATTATTATTATTATTATTATATCATCACCCTATACCCGCAGGTCTCAAGGCGGTTCACAGGATAAAATCACAATATAAAAACCCAAAATACATAATCGAGATAAAACAAAAACAACCCAATAATGTCCCCCCCAAACACATTTTAAAAGGGCATCAGATGTTAATCAGCCAAAGGCCTGGCTAAAGAGGAACCTAGGTAGTGGCCTCATATAGGCTCAGACCACTGGTCCACCTTGTTCAGTATTTCCTGCTCTGACTGGCAGCCACTCTGCCAGGGCTTCTGACTAGGAGGGGGTGTCTCTCTCAGCCGTACCTGGAGGTTCCAGTGATTGAAGCAGGGGCCTTCTGCAGGCAAAGCACTGATCTCTGGTCCTCAGTTCTACGATTCCTCTAAAAATAAACATTAGATTCTTGCCCTTGCTGTTGGTTCTAAATTAAACTGTAAGCTGCCAGCTGCGTACGCACCATTTAAAGCCCATTGCTCCCCCATAAAGAACCACGAGAACTGCAGGAGCGACAATTTCCAGCATGTATAACAAGCCACAGTTCCCGGGATTCTTTGTGCGGTGTCATGCAGGATGTTCAGGCTCCTAATTGTGGGTTCAAGCCCCATATTGGGCAAACCAAGATGGTGGACAAAAAGCTGACTTTGGTGTGACTTAAGCCTGATTTTTTGGCATAGGTTTGGGCCCCTGTCAAGTTTTTGTTGCTGAACTCAGTCCAAGGTAGGGGCAGTCGTCTTCAGCGCTGTTTGTGCGCTGGGTGCCATTTAAAGTCACGGCAGCAGACTGAAATGTGACTTTGGTGTAATGTCACTTGATTTTTGTCACGACGGGTCCAAACTCACAAAACCATGCTGTGTGTTTAAAAACCACAACGTTTTGGGTGTTTCTGCAAATTCTGAGGCAGGCACCAGGCACTCACTACCAGTATAAAGCATAGAACAGGCACGTAAGTCAAGATCATACCATAGACTGAGGTTTCTGTTATATCAGGCCCTCCAAGTGTCCCCATTTTCCAGGGAGAGTTCTGGATTTACAGAAGCCATTCCAGAATGTCCCACTTTCCCTTAGGATGTCCCTATTTTCATCAGAGAAATGTGGGAGGGTCTGCGAGCCCCGAGTCAAGGAGATTGATTGATATTTATTTATTACGGCCATTGGCCCATCGCGCACAATTTTTCAAACAACATATATATACTTAGCCTTTCAACTTAAAACTTCGAGAGAACTTTAAAGTAACAGACTAAGCAGTAAATTTACAACATAAAACATCACCCCCTATTCATAAATTTATAAAAACATCAATTAAGGTATCACATAATTACATCATGAGTCATGATTTAAAAGGATTGTCCAAGCCGCACAGAAGTCCGTTTTTCTTCTTTTGGGATAGGACGCTGATCAAAAATCTGGCAACCGTAAGTGATCTTGGAGGGTCTTCATCATTCAGTAGGTATCTCAGTTTGGCTTCGTTCGAATCATCGGCAATTCCCTTTAAATATGGAGCAAGAAACTTACTCCTGGCCGATGAGTGAAGAGCACAATCAAAGATTATGTGATACAACGATTCTGGTGCTCTGCAATTACAGTCACATAAGAGCGATATTGGAGAACCTATTTCCCAACACATTGGATGGGAAGGTGTTGAATCTTGCCTTTATAAAGGCATATCTATGAGCTGAGGAAGTTAAGGAATTCAAATAATTTGGGAGTTTTAGGGGGGGTAGTAAACCAAGGTTTAGAGGTGAACAGGTACCATTACCCAACACCATTTTCTGCTGCAAGTCCATCTCCTCTAATCTACCCGTTACTGTTCTTTTAGCAGGAACTATATCCTGCTCCAGTAGTTTAAAAGGGGAGATTCCCATTGCCATGATTTTCAGTTGTAATGTTTTTACCCATGGGTTCTGGAAATCATCCCTCCACATACATTGCATCAAATACAGGTTTGGGAGATTGTGCCACAGTGATAACCAGTGGCAAAGAATGAGCTTCCACAGGGCATTTCCTAAGGTTATGGTGTTAAGTTCCATGCGTATCGCAGTATTACTTACACAGTTGGGTAATTTTGATAACCTTCGTAGAAATTGATTTTGAATAACCTCTAGGTAAGATAGATTAACAAAAGTCCCCCAAATTGAGATGGCATACGCAATTGTCGGAATCACCTTCGAGTCAAGGAGATAAGTCACTAGACAACCTTTAGAACACATTGCAAGGCAACCCTGTGTAGGATTTTTTTTAAAAGATGTTTTTATATATATTGGAAGCAGCCCAGAGTGGCTGGGCCAGATGGGCTGGCTATAAATAATAAAACTACTAGTATTAGTATTATTACTATTGAATAGGACGTCTCTATTTTCATCGGAGAAATGTTGGAGGGTATATTATATGTTATTATAATAATAATAATAAATTAAATTTGTAATGTAAAGGTAAAGGACCGCTGAATGGTTAAGTCGACTCCAAGGCGACTCCGGTGTTGTAGTGCTCATCTCACTTTCAGGCCAAGGGAGCCGGTCTTTGTCCGCAGACAGCTTTCTGGGTCATGTGGCCAGCTGCCAGCAGGATTAAACTGCTTCTGGTGCAACGGAACACCGTGACGGAAACCAGAGTGCACAGAAACGCCATTTACCTTCCCGCTGCAGCAGTACCTATTTATCTACTTGCACTGGTGCAGGGATTCTTTGGCTGGAGCTTCCCACGCGCAGGACAAGGCCAACTGCACGTGGGATACCAGTTGCTAGGGGATCTGTGGCCAGCGCCTCACGTGCACCCTTGCACGGAGCACCGGCCAAGCCTGCGGACGGGACGGCCGGTAATTCCGGAGCCCAGCTCACACCGCGCCGTGAAGAGGAGTGTCCGCCAGGCTGAATCTGAAGGATGAGTGAGTTGTTCGGATGAATGAGTGCCTCGTAAAAGAATCTGCAAGCACTTGCGACCTCTTAAGTTGTTCCCAAAAGCAAGGAGTTTAAAGTAAAGGTGGCCAAAACGGCGGCCAAATGATAAGCTAATAAACGACGAAAATTAAGCTAAAATGAAATAAAGACAGACGACCATGGTTTTTCTTAATGCGGCTTTGGCTGACTCGTGCGGGCGGTTTCTTCTCTCTATACCTTGCCACGCAACCTTCTATCTGAGCTTGTCCGTACCACCTGTACTCTTCTTAGTTCTGCAATGGTTCTACCCAATTATACCCAATTATCCCAAACAATCCCAAATAATCCCACCGTAATTCTTCCGCGATACTACCCCAATAATCCCCAATTATCCCACCGAAGATCTTCCGCAATGCTACCCAAAGTCCCCCTAAATCACCCCAAGTTCTATCTCAGTTTTATCTTTCCACCTATCTATCTATCTATCTATCCATCATCTGCCCAGCATGGGGAGCCGCAGCCTTTTATTGACAAGAACAGACAACGTCGTGATTAACACTTTTACAAATCAGAACACTGTTGCTGCCCTTGAAAAGGGCGGGAAGCAAATTAACTGACCACTAAATAGTTTAAACTTGGAGCCAAAAAAGTCCCGGCGGAGCGATCCCAGCGGCAAGTCGCCCACTGGATCCTCCTTTCACTTTCGGTATTAACGTGGAAGTATACATCAAATAGTACATAAATTATAAGAAATAAACATAAATAACCGTAGGTGCAAGCACACCCACGAAGTGTATTCCCACACACTGGCATGCTTTCGAACTGCTAGGTTGGCAGGAGCTGGGACAGAGCAACGGGAGCTCGCGGGGATTCGAATTCCCGACCTTCTGACTGGCAAGCCCAAGAGGCTCAGTGGTTTAGACCACAGCGCCACCCACGTCCCCTAATGAAATTTGTTATTTAATTACCTGCCCTGCAAATCTCAGTGTGGTTCACAACCAAAAATTACAACATAAAAACCATATTTTGGTACAGGGAGCGGGGTTTGCAATGTTGCAGAATGGACCTTTGCAAATGAAAAGAAACTAATCCGCCACCTTTGCGTTTCCAAAGTGAAAGGAGCTTTGCATAGTGACGCACAGGTCTGTTCCACACCTGCAGCCGATTCCTGGAGAGGAAGTGATGTGCCTAAATTTGGAAACTCACATTTCTTTTCTCCTCACCCCCACCTCACGGTTTCCCTTTGCAGACCCTGGAAGCACCGAGGAGGACCAGATTTCCTCCCCCTGCTGGACTAGAGCTGCTGAGACAATCTGAGCTGTTATTTCTCCTTCCCTTTCCAAAGACGCCCCCCTTGCAATGTTCTGTTCCAGCAGCTGCAGACAGAGCATCTGCCGCACGTCCAAAACGTTGCTCTCAAACCCTCCTCTGCAAACCGCGTGTCTGCAACTCCCCAAGCCTCACAAAAATTAAACAAATCTGCCTACAAATAAATACGAAAGGACCAGAAAATCTGCTCATTTGGCAGATAACATATTGATAACATACTGTATTGATTATGATGGATGGGGAAGCTTTTCCAGCCTGGGGGCCGCATTCCTTTCTGGGGAAGCTTCTGGGGGGCCACTTGCAATGTGGATTTGACCTTTGTATGGCGGTCCCTTTTCTACAGCCTGTCACCCAGAGGCATTATTAGAATCCTCCAAGGACACCCCAGCCAAGCAGGAAACATTCAAGGAGGGTGTGGTGCCAGATCAGCGAGGGGTGTGGCTTACAGAGAGTTCCAAGGGCCAGATAGAGAGACCTGGGGGGCCACACTACCCCACCTCCTGATGTTATATAAATGGGCTATAATCAAGAGCAGACCTGATTAAATTAACTGACCTCCTATAAATATACTGTATTTCTAGCTTATAATTTGTGTACCACCACCTTTATATTTATATACTAACTTATTCATATACTAAGTTACTATATAAATGGAAATATAAGTGAGCTGGTATATAAATGTTTAAAATAAAATAAAATAGAGAAATAGTATCGAGGACTAGTAACTTCAATTTAAAAAAAATGAAAATAAAATGAGATCCTAGAAGGTTTGCACTCAGGTAGCACATTCTGGGTTGTATGCAGTGTTGTGTATTAAATAAGATATTCTGGCAGCAGGGTAAAGTATTGTTATTGGCAGGGTAAAGTATTGTTATTGGTCAATTTGAAGTGTTCTATCACAATCCACAGCCTGATTGGGTCCCGCCGGAAAGTTTGAATATTATTGGTTCCCGCTAAAAGTTTGAATTGTATCTTTTCCCTCTAAAATGTCCCAAGCTTTCTGTCCCAATGTGTCTATAAATAAGAGCTTTCCCTACCCCCTATCCCCCAGTCTTGTCCTATCCCCTTAGTCTTGTCTGATCCCTTAGCAATAAAGAGCTGTTTTCACTACGAAGAAGTGTTGCTGGACTTCTTGCTATCAGAACCCACGACACAACACGACTGGCGTACTGGCGACGAGGATGGGATTGAATTAGGCCGGCTGAGGGCTGCTGACCCTAGCGACCTGATTCTGGCGACAAGACTCCCTGTGACTGACAGGACAGATCAGTCCACTAAGATGGCTGCGTCACGGTTCATGGAACCATTTCATCCCGGAGCAACTGAGGCCTGGGATGCTTACCTCGAGCGCTTTGAATTCAGCGTGGCAGCAAAAGGGGTCACTGACGAGGAAAGGAAAAAGGCGTTGTTCCTGAGTTGCTGCGGGGCAGAGACCTTTGAGTTGGCTCGGGCAATTCTGGCCCCCACGACACTGCGGGAGGCGTCGTTCGCGAGCATTACGGAACACCTCTCCAATCACCTTAATCCGACAGCGTCGAAGATGACATGGCGCATCGAATTCCACAAGAGGCAACAACGACCTGGAGAGACGGTAGCAGTTTTCCTCACCGAACTGAGGAAGCTGGCGAGACACTGCAAATTCGCCAACTTGGAGGAGGCCCTGCTGGATCGGTTTGTGTGCGGCCTTCGCAGCAGCAAGGGCCGCAGGCGGATTGCGGCAAAACAAGATATGGATCTGTCGACAGCGCTCCGTGAGGCCATTGCGACAGAAAGCGCTGAGAGAGAGGAGCAAGACCCGGACCAGCGAGCCGAAAAGAGAGCTGGAGCGTCAACCCACACCGTGGACGACCAGGATGTCAGCCCCAACCAAAGCCCTGTGCGGGGAATAGAGATGGTGCGACAGGAGAGCACAGCAAATAAAGGTCGGCAGGGAGTCTGCCCTGGCTGCGGCGGATCACATGAGAGAAGGAAGTGCCGGTTCCGAGAAGCTACGTGTCATGCTTGTGGGAAAACGGGGCACATAGCCAGGGTCTGCAAGTCGAGTGGCACGTCGGGGTCCGCGAAATCAAGAGGTCAGAGGACATCCACAGCGACGCACCAACTCGACGATTGCAACTACCTCACGCAAATCGAGGGCAGAACTGTGCCATTTCCAGCCCAAGGGAAACCAGCTGTGCGGGTCCTAATCGAAGGGAAGCCGTGTAACATGGAGGTGGACTCCGGATCCGGATTCTCCATCGTATCGGAGGACACGGCCAGATCGTTATTTCCTAGAGGTAAGCTTCCGAGATTGGAGCCCTTCCCGGCTACTCTGCAATCCTATTCCGCTGGCCGCATAGACATTTTGGGAATGTGCGCAGTGAACGTACAGTTCCGCGAGAGGGAGGCCGTATTAAAGCTTGTGATCGCAAAAGGGAAGCGCACTAGCCTGCTGGGCACGGACTGGTTCCCGGCCTTAGGGTTGGGAATCTCAGGGCTCAACACGGTCCAGATAGCTTCGGGAGACATTTAACACCCTGTACACGGAATTTGGGGAGAGCTATTTAATGGAGAGTTAGGATGTTATAAGGGGCCCCAATTGACTTAGAACTGGACCCCGGGGGTTGCGCCAATGCGCCTCAAACCCAGGCGGGTTCCATTTGCGCTACAGCCTAAAATAGAGAGGCTGAATTGGAGAAGCTAATACACAGCAAGGGGTGCTTTCATCACCAGTGGACTCTGCTAAATGGGAAACACCCATTGTCACACCCCTGAAGGCTAATGGGGAAATACGAATTTGTGCGGATTACAAATGTACGATTAATAAGGCCATCAGGGGCAACTCTCGTATCCAATTCCATTCCAGTAGTGTCCCAACTATTAGCGAAGCTGGCTGGGGGGCAAGGTGTTTGCAAAGATTGACTTGGCACAGGCATACCAGCAGCTGCATACCAGTGACTCCAGCGTCCAGTGAAATCCAGACATTGTACGCTGAAATCCAAGGGCGCAATTTTAAGGTGCAATAGGGCGCTTTGCAGGTGAATAGGCTGCAGTTTGGAGTCTGCACCTGGCACCTGGCATATTTCAAAGTCTTATGGAGCGCCTGTGTACTACGGGGCCTGCCAGGTGTCCTGCCGTATTTTGATGATGTGTTAATTGCGGGCAAGGATGCTCAAGAACTACTGGGACGCATCCAGACAGTCCTATGCAAATTCCGGGATGCGGGGTTGAAACTAAAGAAAGAGAAATGTAGTTTTGGGGTAGCAGCTGTGAACTTCTTAGGGTACAGAATTGATGCTGCTGGCATCCACCCCATGGAAGACAAGGTTAAGGCTATCGCCGCAGCACCGACACCTAGTAACAAGGCTGAGCTGCAGTCCTTCTTGGGCCTCGTCAATTTCTATCACGCCTTTGTGCCACACAAGGCATCGATAGCCGAACCACTGCATCGGCTACTCCAAAAGAAGTGTGCATGGCGTTGGGGGCAACCGCAACAGAGAGCTTTTGAAACGCTGCGGGGCGTGCTGTCAAAGGAAAGTACACTTGCCCACTATGATGCTGCTAAACCACTGGTGCTGGCGTGTGATGCCTCACAATATGGCGTGGGGGCTGTCTTGAGTCACCGGGAGGCGGATGGGTCGGAGCGTCCAATCTCATTCTATTCCAGAACCTTGAGCCCCACAGAGCGGAACTATGCCCAGATTGATAAGGAGGCACTGGCTATAGTCACAGGAATCAAGAAGTTCCATGACTACGTGTACGGCCGCCCTTTCACAATTCAAACGGACCACAAGCCTTTGCTGGGTTTGTTCAGCCCACATAAACAAACGCCTCAAATCTTGTCCCCACGCATGCTCCGATGGTCCATCTTTTTGAATGGATTTCAATACGAACTGTGTCATGTGAAGGGTAAGCTGTTGTGCCATGCGGACGCGCTGAGTCGTCTACCACTACCTGGAGCAGCCGACGACGACCCAGCCCCGGCCGAGCACGTCATGATGATGGAGACACTTCCCGGACCACCCGTGACGGCCGTCGACATCGCCGCAAGAACTAAAAGGGACCCCGTCCTCGCCCGTGTCCTTGTGTGGGTGGGGAGGGGATGGCCAAGTGGGACTCAGGAAGAGAAATTTAGACCTTTCATGGCAAGACAAAATGAGCTGTCCCTCCATAAGGGTTGCATATTGTGGGGCGATAGGGTGGTTATTCCAAGGTCTCTACAGAATGAGGTGTTGGACACATTACACATGGGTCATCCGGGCATGGTTCGGATGAAATCTTTAGCCAGGTGCTATGTGTGGTGGCCTGGCATGGACAAGGACATTGAACAATGGGTGCGCACCTGTCGAGCGTGCCAGGAGGTGCACCCAGAAATGCCCAGGGCACCAGTGCATTGGTGGGAGCGGGCTAAGAACCCGTGGAGCCGGCTCCATGTAGATTTTGCAGGGCCGTTTCAGGGAAAGGTGTTCTTAATTGTAGTAGACGCCTACTCGAAATGGCTGGAGGTCTCAATTGTTCCAAACATGTCCTCAGCTGCTGTAATCAGGGCCCTTCGCATTTTGTTTGCAACGCATGGGTTACCCGAGACCATAGTATCAGACAACGGGGCGGCTTTTGTGTCCCAAGAGTTCAGGGCATTCCTGGCCGATAATTTCATTAGAGGGGTCACTTCTGCTCCCTTTCATCCATCCTCGAACGGACAAGCCGAACGGATGGTGCGCACAGCCAAGGGTGCAATAGCGCGCCTCTTGGAAGGGGATTGGTCTGCTCGCATTGCAAGGATGTTGTTCCTGCAGCACACAACGCCGTGTGCATCCACAGGCAAGTCCCCAGCTGAATTATTAATGGGAAGGAGGTTGGCCACAATCCTAGACTATGTCCACCCTGACAAGGTGCCGGGCCGCGATACAAGAGAACCACCGGCTGCCGAGGGTGACAGAACCCGATACCTGACAACAGAGGATTTGGTTTGGGTCCGGAACTATGCAAGGGGACCCGCATGGGTGCCGGGGGTGGTCACCCGACCCAGTGGGCCAGTGTCATATTTTGTGACGTTAGAGGATGGCAGAGTAATGCGCCGCCACATTGACCAGCTAAGGCGCCGGTTCCCAAGCAGGGTAAGCCCGAGGGGGGAGGAGCCGCGCACAACTCTGCCGGCGTCCGGTGAATCGCAGCAGTCTAGTCAGGATGACTCCGGGCCACAGGGGGTGGAGGGCTCCGAGAGTCAGGAAACCGAGATCACCACTGATGAACCTAACCCGGAAACAACTAGTCAGCCTAGAGAGTCAGCTAGTGACACAGCTCCAGCTGAGGTACCCGAGGTTATTGGAGAGAGAAGTCTGACCACGGATAGTCCAAGGAGTGACACACCGGGGGTTAGGCGATCCGGTAGGACTCGAAGACCTCCGCAATACTTGAAAGATTACGTGTATAGTCTCAACTAGGTGCGGGGGAGTGTTGTGTATTAAATAAGATATTCTGGCAGCAGGGTAAAGTATTGTTATTGGTCAATTTGAAGTGTTCTATCACAATCCACAGCCTGATTGGGTCCCGCCGGAAAGTTTGAATATTATTGGTTCCCGCTAAAATGTATCTTTTCCCTCAGTCCCAATGTGTCTATAAATAGAGCTTTCCCTACCCCCTATCCCCAGTCTTGTCTTATCCCTTACAATAAAGAGCTGTTTTCACTAAGAAGTGTTGCTGGACTTCTTGCTATCAGAACCCACGACACAACATGCAGTTAAATTATACCCTGGAGGACACCCACTGAAATTAATACATTAATAAAATTTTATATACATGCATCCTAACCACTTCAGGCATGTCTTTTTATCAGCCTGTTTTCCTCAGAGGTTCCGTGGAGGGTTTTTGTTCGTTTGAACCCGACCCGCATCTCTGTGCGTCTCGTGTGAACACGCCTCTCAGGAAGAAACGCGTGTCTCCGCCTCTGCGAGCCCCTCTGGGCTCAAGAGAGAGAGCGCGCGCGCGACCTCCCGGCGTGTGAGGGAGACACCTTGAGCGAGGCGCGCGCTCGACGCCTCCACCGCCGCCTCTTGACAGACAGCGCCGTCGCTGAGGGCAACTGAGGACAAGGCTACGCACGCGCAGAGGCGAGCGCGCGGGCTGGGTTAAGAGAGGCGCGCGCAGGGGGGGGGGAGAGGTCTCGCACGCGCGCTGTCTCTCTCTCTCTCTCTCAGAAGCGCGCTCTCTCTTTGGCTGCCCGCGCCCCTTAAGCGTGCCCCTCCTCAGCGCGCACGCGCGACCCCTCACATTTTCCCGCGCGCCACGCTTTTTATTATTATTTTATTGGGTGTGTTGAGGGAGAGAGAAGACAAGCCCCTCCCACTCTCGTGGTTGCCCCCGCGTGCCCACTTTTTTTTAATTTCGGGGAAAGATGAGAAGCTCCGCCCACTCTCGTGGTTGGTCACGCCAACCACCCGTGCGCACCACCTCCGTGTGTGTGTGTGGGGGGTGCGCTCGCGCTTTCTCTCCCTCGTCAGCTCCCCCGCCCGCGCGTGCGTTCTGGCCTTCCCTGTCTGCGCTCCCGCCCGCCCGAAAACTATCCCATTCTGCGCTTTATCACTACTACGAAAGTAGCGAAACAACCTATGGAAATAACATTGGTTGGCATCTCCCGCCCGCCTCCTTTCCCTTTGCGCCCTTGTTAGCTTCGCCGCCGTTGCCGTCCTCCGCGGCCCCTCCCTTCCCTGACGTCGCCGGGTGTGCGAGGGAGAGGGGGGGGCGACCGGCCCAAAATGGCGGCCGCGTCGCTGTTGGTGCGGCTGACGAGGCGCCCGGCCCGGCGCGAGCGACGACAATAGAGAGCAGGGGAAGGAGCGGCCTCCTCTCTCTCCCGCCCCCTCCTTCCTCGCCTCTCGCTGGTGCTCCTACTCAGCCGCCGCCGCCGCCGGTCTAGCATGGTGCGGGTCCGCCGCCGCTGGGCCCCCTCCGCCGCCCCGACCTGACCTCTCCTGCTCCCTCGCCGCCGCCGCCGCAGCGCCGGGGTCCCTTCGGCCGCCAACATGGGCGAGAGGCTGGAGCTGCGGCTCAAGTCGCCCGTGGGAGCCGAGCCGGCTGTCTACCCGTGGCCCCTGCCAGTCTACGTGAGTCGTGGGGGAGGCGGGAGGCCCAGGGAGGGGAGCCCCCCCGCGAAGGAGAGGGGGGCAGGGTTGGGGGTCATGAGGGAGCGGGGGGGGACCTGTCTTATCTCCTGCATTTTTATGGGGGGGGGGGAATCGAGCGGCTGCTGTGTAACCTGGGGTTATATGAGGTTTTGGTTGTGGGGGTTTTTTTTTGGGGGGGGAAGGTTGCTAGTTGTGGGGAGGGGCATTTGGGGGGGCTGCCATATGGGGGAATTTGAGTGCATTTGGGGGGAGTCTGTTGGGGTGGGGGATTTGATGGGCTGCTGTGTCATTTGAGTTTTTTCTGTTTTTCTTTCGAGAGGTTGCTGTATGCGGGGAGGGGTATGGGGGGTTGCCATATGGGGTATTTGGGGATTTGAGTGCATTGGGGGGCAGTTGTGCTGATGGGGTGGGGTTGCTCTATGTAGGGGGAGATTTTGGGGGAGTTGTCACCTGGGGGGATATGTAAGTTTAGGGGGGTTGCCGTAGGGGGGAGGTTGGGGAGAGGGATTTTGAGGGGTTGTTATGTGCGGGGAGGAGCATTTAGGGAGTTGCCATATGGGGTATTTGGCGGGTGTGTAAGTTTTTTGGGGGGTGACGTATGGGGGAGTTGGGGAGATGGATTTTGAGGGGTTGCTATATTGGGAAGGGGGATGTATAAGGTTCAGGGGTTGCTGTATGGGGGGTTGGGGGATGCAGTGTCAGTTTGGAGGATTCAGGGTGGTTGCTATATGGGGAGTTCAGGAGGGAGATTTTGGGGGCTGCTTTGGTATTGGGGTTATTATTTGGGGGAACTTGGAGAGTGCAGTATAGTTGCTTGTAAGGAGGAAACAGGCTTCATAGAGGCTTATTCTATAGGGGTGGTTTCTGTATCCTCCCTGGGGGCTACAATTGGGGATGTTTTGTGGTAATGGGTGTCTAGGGGTACCCCATTAGGGGGGAAATCATACGTTGTGTGCACTCATGGAATAATTTGCTGTCTGTGTGGATGGGGGGGGGGTAGGCAGCAATTGGAAGTGTTAAGAAGCAGAGGGGGGCGGGAGAAGGAATGTGAAAAAGTTATATGTCAGGAACTCCTCTGTGCAAAAGCGTGGAGGTGGGCTATGTGAATGGGGAGCGCTTTGCCACTTGAGAGGATTGCATTGGGGGGCTGTTATATAGGGGAAGTTTGGCTGCTTGGAAATTGAACTTCTATTGGTGAATTTGGGTTGGAGTTATTACCCAATGGGGCGATCCAGAAACTGTGTGTGTTAAGTTGGTGTTGTGGGGGTCTTCCTGCCAGGGCAGGTATTATGTTGGGGGGGACGACAACAGATGTGGGATGCAACTGGATGTTTCTTAGTGAGGAAACAGAGAATGTTATGCAAAGGGCAAGGAGGTCATACGTGCATTGTTTTGCTCTGAAGGTCGCCCTTCGCACCAAACGCTTCACACTCTTTATACAGACATGTGCATTAGAAATTGGTTCAACTCCCCAGTGCTACTCATCCACAGGATGTCTCACTTGGACTGCATCAGCTCCTCACACCTGCGGAACTCACTGCCTCTCAGCATTCCACATGTTCCCATATTAAAATTTGACCTCCCTCGCAATGCCAGGTGGAGTGGTGAACTGTTTCCACCCCGAGGGCCATGTTACCTTCCCGGTGATCTGCCGAGGGCCACATACCAGGGGTGGGTGGGGGCATAGGTGAAAGTAGGAGGAGCAATGGATGCAAATTTTGCCTTTTGTGCAGGACAGGAGGCACACAAACACGCCACACAAGCACCCCCTGCTCTAATATTTCAACTTTCCTGTTCTCAAAACTTTTACCTGGAGATGATCCTGATGTGAAATTAAGCCAGTCTTGACTACAGGGCTCAGAGGTGTCTCCAGAATATGTTCTTTGCCACATTTGCTCTTTATCCTTGAGTGCTTTCCAGAAATATACCTCTTTTCTGTGTGCTTTTATGTCTTTCCCCCAGTGTTTTGATCTATACTTTCCCCCCTTCAGAAATCCTCCACAAGGAAAGCTCTTCCATTTGAATCTCCTGCGCAGAACAGCTTCTCTGGGGCAAAACACACACCACCCTCCCCTTTTCTGCATCTCAGCTCCTGACAAACTGATCTCTACTTCCTTGCACCCTCTTGCTGCCACCCCTTCCCCTTTCGCTGCTTGCAAGGCTCTTCCGGGTTTGCCTTCCACACACAGCTTGGTACATCTTCCTGTGCGTGCTCCTTGCTTCCTGACTTCCTTGCAGTTTGCCAGGGACATCTAGCTTGGATAGCTTTTAAGTGGAAAATTAGACACGTTTATATGGAGGGAAACTCATCTTGGCTGCTAGTCATTATGCTTGCCATAGACTGACTCTGTAAACATGTGAGGGTTTCATATCTCTGAACTCCAGTTGTAGGGGAGCAGTGATGAGATAGGGCTTGTGTGGCGCCTTCCTTGCCTGGCTCTGGCATGAAAGCTCCCCTTCCCCTTTCTCCCGTGCTTTTGGCCCTCAAGCTTTCAAGTATTTGTGGCCTCCTTTGCTGAGGCAGCATCTCCTGCTAGACCTGCCTTTCATGTGTATAGATGGTGGGAGGTTGTCGCAATTGGCTTCAATGTTTCTGTTATGTTTGTAAGTTTGAGTCATTTCCATGAGTAAAGTTGCTGATAAATACATAATATATCAGGGCCGGTGAACCTTGAGATGACCCCCACCCCCTGGTAAAATTTACATTCATTGTCCCAACTGCTTTTATCTCTGCCCACCCCTGGCAGGAGGAGGAGGGATGGCTTGGACAGTTGCCCATGAGATAAAGAGATCCTCCAGCTGCCCCCCCTATTGTAAATAGAAACTCCTCCCTGCCCTTTATCATCTTTGATAAGATATTTGTGTGTGTGTTTAGATTGTTTGGAAACTTCCCCCTTGCTTCTTCATTAACCCCTCCTATTTGTGGTCAAATGCTATCCTGGTGTGGTCAGTGTACCCAAAGCATTTTTTTATTATTGTTATTATTTTGCACCCAATAATCTCCTTTCTTTAACCTCCCAAATCCTCAGTTGACCCACTGAATGCAACTGTCACCGGCCTTGCTCTCACTGTCCTGACCCCATTGCTCAGGACACAGAGCTGTTGCCTGCTTGGTCTTTTGCCAACCTTTTCTGTTCAGCTCTCCCCACCCTATCTTGCTCCCTGCCCCCCCCCACATACACACTCTTTTGAGTCCCAGACATTCTTTGCATCCCAGGCCAGCCATTTCAAAGTAATCCTACTTTTCCTGTTTGTGGATGACTCACCCACTTGCAGATACTCCTCTAGGTCCACACCCCAAACATCTTTCTTGCCTCCTGTTCCTCCCTCTGACACTTCCACACCTCACAATCCTTTGCCTGCTGTAATGTGTGCTCTTGGAGAGGCATGTTTCATCTGTTTCCCAAGAGCATTAAATTATTACGGGATAATTAAGGGTTTCCCCTTCCAGACTTCTTCTTCTTCTTCTTCCAAACCGAAATCCAGTGTTGCATACCTCCTTTCCCCCAACATTTGGACTCAATCACTCATTTTGCATAAGCTGCTGCGAGGAACAATTAATACTCTGTGGTTGGATGGATTGTGCAAAACTGATATAAAGGATTAGGTTCCTTTTTTGTTTCTTCAGCGCTAGGTAACAGGGCCCTTCTGTTTTAGGGAGGTGATAAAGTACAGAAAAAACAAATTAATAGAATTAATTAGCTGTGTTTTCTGGAATGGCTTTGGATTGAGATATGAATAATAGAATTGTAGAGTTGGGAAGGGATCACAAGGGTCATCTAGTCCAACCCCCTGCAATGCAGGAACCTTTTTGCCCAATGAGGGGCTCAAACCCACAACCTCGAGATTAAGAGTCTCCTGCTCTACTGACTGGGCTATCCCACAGGATATATGGAAAGGCTTGTAACTTTCTCATGTTGTTGTTGTTTAATAAAAAGCAACCCTAAGGTCATTTTCTACCTCTGGTTGGAAGAAGATGTACAGTGGGGACGAGGAGCGAAACGAGGGATGCAGACTTAAGTAAAGAATGTTCTTCAATTCCTGTTCCTTCATGAAAAGAGACATGCCTGCAAATTTCTCCCCATTGTGATCCATGTTTGGTTATTTTGGAGCCCGCTGGCAACGACGCCTCATTTCATTTTTGCAGTGGTGCGTATGTGTAGCATTCAAAACATCTCACGAATGTGGCTGCCCCCTCCCTCCCTCTTATGAATAATAGTATTTGGGGTGGATCTAACCCCAGAGAAATAACATTTTTGGAAGTATAATATGGTCGGCATGAAAGAGACAACCGCTTTTCAAAAGGCTGCTGTGCTCAGCATCTCAGCTGGGTCAGAGGACTTGCATTCTCTTGCCAGAGAATGGGCTGTTTCTTCTTCTTCTTCCTCCTCCTCCTCTCCCTCTCCTCCTCCTCCTCTTCCTTCTATCCCGCACGGAGCTTATTTGAGGAGCTTATTTGAGTACTGTATTTCTGTGGCCTGCGGCATTTCCGTCAGTTGTGGTTAAAATGAGGCTGGGTCCCAAATGCCTTGTGGAGACCCGAGTGGCTGTAAGAGATCTGCACTGCACAGGTCAGCTGTTAAGTGTGTGAGTGGTTGAGGAATGACGGTTTGTTTGTTTTTAAGGAGAGAAGGGCAAGCCCCGCTGCACGCTGATGTTAGCCTTGGCTTTCTGTCATCTTGGTGCTGTTGATACTCCGGTTTCCAAAACATCCTGCCCGTTTAGGAGGGCGCGCTATTTTTGATCGGCTTGTTAGGCTGTTCCCAGGGAGCAGTGCATGGTGGTTAATGTCCCCTTTCCTGTTTCGGCAGCTCTGTGTGTTCGTGTGTGTTCCTAACGCTTTCACAGAAATCGAAAGTGCAGTTGCCTCTCTGCTTAGTTCTTTTCATCACTGGGTTATTTTCAAGCTTGGTTTGCACAGGGTAATAAATCTCATTCCAAAAGACCATCTCAGTTTGTTGACATTCCAACCCAATGCATTTTTTTAAAATTGAAACTTTTATTTTACAGCAGAATCTAGCTGTGGGGTGGAATTAAGAATCTGTAAAGCTCTTTTTGTTAAACATGTTTTGTTTTTTTTTTAAACTGTGTGTAAGTCCCCTAGAACAGGCACCCCTAAATTTGGCCCTCCAGCTGTTTTGGGACTACAACTCCCATCACCCTATCTAACAGGACCCGTGGTCGTGGATGATGGGAATTGTAGTCCCAAAACACCTGGAGGGCCATGTTTGGGGATGCCTGCCCTAGAAAAATTATATAGAATAAATTTTGGGCTATATGCAGTTACTCAAGAGTAGGCCCATTGGAATTAAGAGGTCTAAATTAATCTATGCCCATTAATTCCAATGGGCCTTCTCTGAGTATGGCTAATATTGGAAACAACCTTCTATTCTATTTTTAAATTATGTATAGAATAAATATTATTACCGAGGGTGATATTCGGTTGTAGTACCCAATGACTCCACGTAGATGCCCTGAAATAAATGGGCATGCCTAACTTAAGCCCATCAATTCCATTGCCTCTGCTCTGAGTATAACTTAATTGGAGACACCCCCAATTAAAACATCCAGAGCAAAGTGAAATTATGGCATGCCCTGAAAATCCGCATCAAACAAACCATAGCATCTAGTGTGTATATTTCCTGTTGCCTGGAAGAGTTTCTCAGGGCATTCAGGAATCGGATCCTGCAAGTCTATTGGGGGGGGAGACACACCTTCGTAGTTGCCCCCCCCCTGCATGCAATCGGGTTGGCTGCCAGTCCAAACCTCACCAGGAAATGGCCTCACCGTGACTGTGGGGTATTCCCAATCGGCACCACCACCCCGCAGCTCAGACCACCCTGCTTTCTGCATCCGTGCCAAATCTAAAGCCCTACAGTATGCATAGGTGACCTTATGAAAGAGCCCCCCCCCCGCCCCCAGGTTTCCATGGCGCCTGTCAGGTCCTGTTAAGGTGATCCCAGTACGGACCTCAAAGCACTGTCCTTGGGTTATGCAGCCCGCCTGTGCAACCTCCTCCACTGGTTCGAGTAGAGAGATGGGTGGGTAGTAAACAAGCCGACCTCCCAGTGCTGCCTCTGTGGCCTCCAGCACCAGATTCAAGTCCCAAAGTGGAAGTATGACCTGGTGGGGGCAACAAGAGTCAGGACCATAGTGAACCCCTCCCCTGCTTCCCATCCTCTGCTGCTCCTGCGCCAAGTACCCAAGCAGACAGAGCTGAGTCAAACTCGCTCCGCCCGGCTCACCCACTCAGGTTTCAGTAATGCACGTGACGGTTTGCCCCCTCATTGAAGTGTCAGACCAACCCTTGTTGCACGGCTTACGGAATCTGGCACTAGGAAGGCATTTTCCACTTGACCTTGGTGGTGAACGCTGCTCCATTAGACCTGCTTTCCACGGCTTGTTCCGTCCGGCCCCCTCTTAAAGCCCATTACCATATCCCGCGATGGTGTCTGCCAGGTATAGGTCATGCGTTGGGCGATTGTGCGCATAAGAAGTGCCTTCTTCTCGCCTGTCTCTGCATCTGTCGCCCTGACTTGCAGCGTTTCCCTGCTGTGTGCATCCAAAACCGTTACTGGGATGAGGGACGTTGCAGGGATTCCGCAAGGCTTTTTAGAAATCAGTCCACTTTGGACAACACTGTTAGCTAGCCTGCTGACATTGGGCTGTATATACTGTAAAAAATAGATAAAAATAAAATTCTCTCCTCCCTGGTCTTAGAAGCTTTCTGGCACCAAAGGAAAGAAGGGTGCCCTTGTGGTTTCAGAGCTGAGGTCTCTGACGTCAGCAAACTGTCTCTTAGTTTCACTGCTCTGTTTCCTTTGCTGGAGGTTCAAGTAGCAAGGTGGGAATTGGTTCTGTTCGAGTGAAGCTGAGCTTTTGGGATTGTGGTATGGAGATTCCAAGTGAGTGCTGGATTTTTGGTCAGAGGAGGCCTACTCAGCAATTGAGGGGTGTGTGTGTGTGTGTGTGTGTGTTGGTAGAGCATGAGACTCTTAATCCCAGGGTTGTGGGTTCGAGCCCCATGGCAGAGAACAAGATTCCTGCATTACAGTGGCTCTTGTGGTCCCTTTCAGCTCTACAATTCTATGATTCTAGGTACTTAGGTGTTCTCAGTGGCGGGGGGTGTCTTTAAATAAACCAGACATTAATTTTATTTATTGCATTTATTTGGATCTCACCTTTTTCTCCCAAGTTGCTCAAGGGGGGGGGTACATTGGTGTTCTTCAACTGTGGGCCCCATGATGTTGTAGGACTGCAACTCCCACCATCCACTTCTAGCTTAGCCAATAGTCAAAGATGATGGGATTTGTAGTCCTACAAAACCCAGGGAACCAAGGTTGAGTAACACCAGTGTACAAGGTTTTCTTCGCCTCCTTATAATCCCCACAGCGACCCTATAAGGTACCTTAGGCTGAGAGAGGCAGTGACTGGCCCCCAAGGTCACCCAGTGAGCCTTGTGGCTGAGTGAGAGATTTGAACCCTGGTCTCTGCCAGGTCCTAGTCTGGTACTCTGACCACCACATCACAGGAGTGGCTCTTTCAGCCCTGCTTAACTCAGCAGCTCTTAAACAGAAGAGCAGAGAATCAGTCCTTGAACTTTGTCCCTGATATGTTTACGTTCTGCCAGAAAGCTATCATTGGGGGGGGGTGTGCGTGTGCATGCTAGAATTTATCAAATGCAGACGTGGGGAGGAGGGGGGTCATATGTTCTGCAAGGCACACGGGCAAAGTGTCCGCTGTTAGCTCAGTAGAAATGCTGTAACAATCCCCTACAGAGGCAGAACTTCAGTTCCCCTTTCCAAGGCTACCCAACCAGAATACACTGTAAAGAAAAGAAAAAAGCAAATGCTGGATATGCAAAATAAGGTTATGCATGCTGTGCCTATTTGCGTAATTTACTGGGGTTGCAGCATTTCAGCTTCCCCCCCAATACAGAAGTTGTGGTTTTCAATTTCAATGTAACACACCTTGCGTTCAGCTTGCTCTGATGTTTAACATTGGTCTTACTTAGCTGTATATAATTGCAGTGAAATTTCAAATAAGGAAACAGCAGCGCGCCGCAACAGTGTAATTTTGCTTAGAAAGTGTGCATCTGCCCACCCTCGTTAAAGAAGCTCATCCACTCGTACAAGCAGAGTTTGGGGGGGGGTACTTTATTGCACCTTTCAAAGCTCTCTTAGTCCATTTATCCATGAATGCCTTGTGTCGGCAGCCCCCACCCTGTTGCTGAAATTAGGCCTGAAAAAGGGTGCCTGTTGCAGCTGGTAGCTTCCCCTTCCCACAAACCAGCGTTCGAAATTCGCCAGGCGCATTTTGTTCCTGCCTATCGGCCACCTGCGACCTAGTGAATATTCCAGGTTGGCACCTGACGTCTCCGCCATCTGGGGGTCATTGGACCTGAACTGTTTTCACACACGAATACCCCATCTTGTAGAATTCTATTCATTATATTTTATCTGCACAATCGGAATGAATTTCAGCAACCAAAATGCTTTTTCTGTGCATCCTGAACAACGTTATAGTGAATTGTTGTCATTTGTCTTCAGTTCCCCCACTGCCCTACATTCCTACGTTATGAATGGTCTGAGTCACCATTACGAAAAAGAGGTTGGAATAGGTCAATAGATATGTGGACTGTCCCGGGATCAAGTGACTTTACTTCTTTAAGTTCTCAAAGTTATTAACCTGGCTCAAGGTTGTCCTCTGAACTAGCCAGATGTTTAACTGAGAATCCATCATAATCAGTCCATCATTTGGAAAATAAGACTTTAGAGCCGCCTTGCCTAAAAAGGGCAACTAGGCATTATGTTTTGGCGCCCAGCTTATATATCTGAGTTTCTGACACTGTTTGGCTCCCCAAACCCCGCCTGAGATTTTCCTCCAGGTTGAATGGTATAGAGATGGTCTGAATAGCTCATCGGCCAGAGTTTCTTGTCACGGTTGGGGCCTGTTTAAAGTTGAAACATGTATGTGTGTTTGTACGTCTATACCCTGTGTACTTTGGGATGATAAATCTAGAACTGCTGCAGTCACAGCTGGATTTGCATAATTGCTCAGCTGCTGTTGGTGTCATGACGTTCAGAGCTCGGAGGATGACCTGAAAGCATGTATATCTCCCCCCCCCCCGCATGTTGCTAATTAAGGCATTGGGAGGACAGAGCCTTCGTGTTCTAGATGCCCCCTCCCACTGGCTTTCATGTAACACTGTAACACTGAAGGGTGTGACTCCCACTTCTCCTGACTCCCTATTTCCTGAAAGGGAACATGAAGAGTTTTTTCCTCTCTCCCTCTCTAATGAATCAACAGTGCGTAGTTCTTCTTATCTGGGTAAGATGAATCGTGCAGAGTTTGAATAATCCTCCCTAATTTCCCCACCCACTCAATGACTCAGAAAGTGGTTTTTTTCTGAACCTGACCCCCCCACCTTTTGCATTTGTGGCTACTGCCTTTTTAACAGCAGTAGTTTTTCTTTATTTTCAACTTGCTAGGAGTTTGCAAACACTCTCATTGCTCCCTCCTTACACACACACACATACACAAAGCAAAGGTGAGCTAGGAAAGAGAAACATAAACTCCTAGAGATCAAAAAAGCCTTTTCGGAACAGGGAGGTCTTCATAAGCATTTTTAAAATGTATTTTTATTAAAGATTTCTTGATTTACAGAGGTTATGTGCAATGCCTCTCTCTCGTGTTTTTTCCCATGTATCATTTTTGCAAATCAGTTTCATTTGTTGAGTGGAAGGTCAGTTTTAAGCGGCATCAAAGATCTGCCGTGGTTCCCGAGAGCAGAATTGGTTCTGGAGGATGGATGTGGCTGTCTTAGGACCACAGGAAGTTGTCTCGCACTTAGTCAGAGACCGTTCCTCCTCCTCGCTCAGTGCTGTTTACCCTGACCAGCAATGGTTCTACAGCAGGGGTGCCCAAACTTCTTTCAATGAGGGCCAGATTTGATGAAGTGAACATGTGTGAGGGCCGACCAAAGTTGTTGACCTTTTTTTAGGATTGAATTTCTTATCTCAGCCCTACCTGGAGATGCTGCAGATGAAGCCTCAGATCTTCTGCATGCCAAGCAAGTGCTCTCCCACTGAGCTGTGGCTTTTCCCATCTTCAAATTGCCGGAAAGGTGCCCATGTGCTCCTCTCCCTCCCAGCCCCATGAACTCCACTTGCCCTGCGCTGACGCTGCCTGAGGGCAACCACTTCTGTGGCTCAGCTGATGTTGGGTGTCAGCCTTCCCCAACCCAGCATTCTCCAGGTGTTTTGAACTACAACCAGTGTTAGAAACTCAGCTGCACAGTATAATCCAATTGCCAAATGGTACCTTAAACCTTGGGTTGGGGTCGCTGTGACGGTATGTCTACTTGTCACTCTACCCATCTGAAAAGCGATGCTGCTTTTTAAGCCTAAGGATCAAAATTGTTGCAAAATAAACAAAACAATTGCTATCGTACCGTTTGTGTGTGTGTCTTTGGATGTTTTATACTTTAGCCGAGCGGTTTGTAAAAGTTTTGAACGAACTGTGAATTGAACTGGAACCGAATTAGTTCCTTTTCAGGGGCTGGGGAGGCGCTGAGTCAAATTCCTTTTTTGAAATGAGTGTTCCAAGTTTGGGGTGTTGCTTTTTGGGTGGGTGTTCCTCCCCTCCCCTCCAGGCAAGTGAGTGAGCAGCGTTGCTTCTTAACATTTTCATTAAAGGTTAACCACAGAGATGAGTAAGGCCCGGTGTTAATGACACCCTTCCACTAAAACCCCACAAGAGAGAGAGAGCGTGGGCAGGCATCCCAGTTGCCCTGAGTTAGTCACTCAGTGGCTCATGGTTGGCCTGGAATCAGGGGGCCATGAGGGGGAGAGCCAACTAACTCACTTCTTAATTCAGTCTTTAGATGTTTCTTAAAACTCCTGCCTGTCTAACCGTGGTTTTCACACAGTCCTTGCTGGTTTGATATCATTCTGTATCTGCCCTGGCCTCTAACAGTGTTCCCAGGAACTACTGGCTTTTTACATTTGGAAAGAAGAAAAGGACTGGACCTACTCCAGGGGTCGGCAAGGTTTACCTCGCCTGGGCCAGTTCACTCCAGCAGAGATCCCTCCGTGGGCTGGATCGCGCGCGCGCCCACGATTTCCAGCATTTGTGCAGATGTGATTTTTGGCGTCTGTGCAGATGCGATTTTCGGTGCCGTGGAAGCGAGTTGCTGTGCTGTGTCGGTTTAGCACAGCGTGTGGGGACTCGCCAAGTGGGTGGTTTGGTTCAGGGGTGGCTCTTGGGCCGGTTAAACGACCCCCACGGGCCACTTGTGGCCCATGGGCCTTAGGTTGCCGACCCCTGGCCTACTCAGTCCCAGGGGATCTTACCTAACTCTACATTAAGTTCACCTGCAGACATCCTGCTCTGGGTGATTATACTTTCAGAAGGGGGGGTGGCTACTTGAGACTGGGGGATGGGGTGCCTCTTTGGTTATGGGGCACCCAGGCAGTGTTATAAACTCAGATATATAATAAGCTAGGCGCCAAATGGCTCCTTAGACCAAGGTTACAGTCGCCAAAACAGAATGTCTACTTGCCATTTTGGGGGCAAGACGGCTCTAAAGTCTTATTTTCCATATGATGGGCTGACACTGATTGATTCGCAGTTAAACATCTGGCTAGTTCAGAGGACAACCTTGAGCTCGTTTAATAGCTTTGAGAACTTAAAAGAGGAAAAGTCAACTTGATCCTGTGATAGTCCGCACATATATTGGCCTATTCCAACCTTTTTTTCTTAATGGTGACACAGACCATTCATGACGTAGGGCTATTCTTCACAGCTGTGAGCAGGGCAGTGGGTTGGGGTAAGTGAAGAAAACAATAATTCATTATCATGTTGTTCACTGCTCCTGCTCAGTCTGCACAGAAAAAGCATTTTGGTTCCAGAAATTCATTCTGATTTTGCAGATAATATATAATTGATAGAATTTTACAGGATGGAGCCTTAGTGTGTGAAAACAGTTCAGACCCAAGGATCCCCAGATGGGGGAGATGCCACGTGCCATCCTGGCTCCCAGGCATCTTCACTTGGTCACGAGTGACCGATAGCCAGGTGCGAATTTCAAACACAGCCAGTCACTATCGGTTTTTGACTTTTCATAAGAAGAAAAGGCGTTTGCCTACCCAGTCCCAGGGGATCCTGCCTGAATATAAATTAAGTTCACCTGCAGGCATCCTTCCCTGGGTGAGTCTACCTTCAGAAGGGAGGTGAGTGGCTGGCTACTCAAGACTATGGGTTGGGGTGGCCTTTTGGTTGTGGGAAACCCAGACCTTGAAACACCTTCCCCAGTGAATATGGAAAGGTGCTCATGCAAGTGATCAGTGGGAGACGACTGTTCCTCCCGCTTGTTGGGAGAGGGAAGAGGGTAGAGAAGGTGTGTGTGAATGTGTGTGTACACCTGAAGGAGCATCTCCACCCCCATCGTTCAGCCCAGAAACTGAGGTCCAGCTCCGAGGGCATTCTGGCGATTCCCTCACGGCGAGAAGTGAGGATACAGGGAACCAGGCAGAGGGCCTTCTCGGTGGTGGAGCCTGCCCGGTGTAACACCCTCCCATCAGATGTCAAGGAAATAAACACCTGAGTTTTAGAAGACATGAAGGCAGTCCTGCATAGAGAAGTTTGCAATGTTTGATGTTTTACTGTGACGAATGTTTTTAATTTGTTGTAAGCTGCCCAGAGTGGTTTGGCCAACCCAGTCGGATGGGAGGCATATAAATAATAAATGGTTGTTGTTGTTGTTGTTGTTGAAGAAGCAGAGGTGCATGTGTTTGTGAGAGAAAAGAGGGACAGCCCTGCCCAAGAATGGAGTGCAATTTCCCAGCTGATTAGCCCCAAGGCCCTTGACAAAGCGAAAAAGGGACTCCACCCTGCCTTAAACTAAAACTAAAAATATTAAAGATTTCTTAGTTTACAAAAATATGTGCATTGTCTCTTTTTTCAAGTTGTGTTTTCTACACATCAGTTACATTTGTTGTGAGTGTTAAGGAAAAATATAGGTGTGAGGCTGCTCAGTCACCCAGCTCGTCGGGCAGAGCCCTTGGGTCCCAGCGGAATAAAGGAAGGAGTCCAGCCGCCAAGCGGAGCAAAATAGCGTAGATCAAAGTTTATTGCGCAACAGGTTCAAGACAAGATTGAACCCCGAGGATGGGGCGACAAGAACTTTTAAAGACTTTGATCCTTTCCCAGCATACAATTTGTTAGGCATCATCACCACATCATTGCTACATCACTACTGTCAAATCGTCAGTGGTTGCTCATGAGTAATCAGCCAGAAGCCGAACTTCTAACAACTAAGTTCTTTATTGTGCAAATATTTACAGTGGAGCTAAATAAAAACGTCCATCTCATCCCTCAGCAGAGTCCGGGAATGACCGTTTCCGGTTCTTGGTCCAGCACAGAAGGCGCGGGATTCTAAACCCCCGCCTCCCCCTTCCACGTCCTTCCTCCCTTCGCGATCGGAGCGCGGGAAAAGGTCCCTGTTCCCCACTTCCTGCTTGGTGTTGAGGCTCTGTGATCCTGACACAGCCCCTGTCCCGACTCCCTGCTTCCATCTCCCCCTCCCCACTGGAGGAGTGGTCTCCTCCTCCAGAGGAGGGGGATGACGAACTGCGGAGAGGGGGAGGTGGAGGTGGTACCGCAATGGATCTGGGAAAGCTACCTGTCGGGGTGAGGGGGGTTTCCTGACAACTACTACATCAGAAAATGGGAGGGTTGTACAAGATTAACATAGAAGCAATGCCCTGGGGTGAAATGCAAATGCATGATAAGCATCCTACTGGGAAAGAACAATAGAACCTTGGTTTGCATAGTCTGTCACCTGGGTGGGTCAGGAGGAAAGCATTTGCTCAGTGATTGTCCCCCTGGGTACTTCCCTGTGCGTATGTGACCTCCCGCTTAAGGGATTATGGCGGGTAAGCCCTTGACCAAAGGTACAAATCAGCGGTAGAGGTAAAACCAGCGATTTTCTATGAATTTCCCAGTGTGGAGGAGACCTTGTTTAGGTGCCCCCCCCCCGACCCATTCCGTAACATAAGACATTAGTGTTGCATGCACTATTAGGTTGGGGGGAGGGAAAGGGTAAGAAGGGTGCATGGGGTCGTCTGCCTTAAACTTTTGACGCCTGGTTATTTAAGATGTGAAATGTATGATTGGTGCTATCTAGCTGTAAAGTTGAACTTCCACTGTTGCTTGAGTTTTGCCATTACTATTATTCGTGTGTCTCTTGATAAATAAATACTGGGCTGTGTATTATGTCGTAAGCCACCTTGGAAACCCTGGAAGTCAGGAGATAAATATTTGGATAAATAAACGAGGTTTCCCCCTAGCGTACTGGTTAATCTGTAAGCCTGGTTTACAACCTCCTCCTTGGCTCTAAGCCAGGAGGCAGTGACTGCACTTGGCCAAACTGCAGAGCCTGCTTTGCAAGCAGAAATGTTTTGTGTGAATGGTCGCCACTCTTACTTTGTGTGGGTTTTACTTGGCATGCAATTGTTGTGGCCTAGGCCTCCTTGTTTTCACAGCCTTTTGCCGCCGACCCCCTTTGCAATCCTCTCCCTCCCTACTTGCGTACTACTGGGCTAGTCAATGAAGTGCCCTCCAGCAGCTGTTTCTAACAAAAATGTTAGAAACTCATATATGTAAGAAAGGGGCCAAAGGGATCCCTAAACCAAGCTTGCAGTTGCCAAAACGGAATGCCTAGTTGCCATTTTTGGGCAAGGCGGCTCCGAAGACTTACTTTTCAAATGATGGACTGACTGTGATTGATTATCAGTTACACATCTGATTAGTTCAGAGGAAAACCTTGAGCCAGGTTAAGAGCTTTGAGATCTTAAAGAAAAACAGCCACTTGACCCAGGGATGGTCCACATATATATTGGCCCATTCCGACCTCTCTTTCTTTATGCTGACTGCTCCTGCTCAGGCTGCACAGAGAAAGCATTTTGGTTCCTGAAATTCATTCTGGTAGTGCAGATTTGACGGATTGAATTCTACAGGATGGGGTATTGGTGTGTGAAAACAGTCCATATCCAAGGATCTCCAGGCATGCACCTTCAGATGGTGGAGACACCAGGCGCCATCCTGGTGCCCAGGCATCTTCACTTGGTCGCAAGTGTTTGAAAGCCAGGTGCAAAATGCGCCTGGCTAATTTCAAACACTGCAGCGGCATCCGAAGGATACACAGGTTCCCCATCTCTGCAAGAAGAAAGTTTTTGGAAATGGGTCCTCTTTGGGCACGGGGAGATTAGATAGCATAGAGCTAGCCTTTTAAAATAACAGCCGCAACACATGCATCTACTAGGAAACATTACTTTTGGTCACTCCCTTGGCCCAGTTTTCATTTATCCGTATTTGCAAATAATGAGGGGTTTGTAGAAGCCAATGAGCCTTGGTGATCCGCCAGCCAACGTGGGTGATCTCTCCTTCCAGACAGTTCCTGAAACCACCTTCTTCTCTTTCTTTGTTGTTGTTTCAGGACAAACACCACGATGCTGCTCACGAAATCATTGAGACAATTCGGTAGGTGTTAAGCAGCAGCCAATCTGCATCGCAACCAGATATTTTCACCCCCATCCCTCCACTGCAGCTTGTGGAAACAGGGGGGGGGGGGAGGAACCCATCTCCCAATAGTGATGGAGACACTGTTCTTGCTAGGATTTCCCTTTTTATACCCTTGCTCTGTAATCACAGCTTCCTGCCTTATAACCCCGTCAGGACCATGCCGGGGTCCCCAGACCAAGTGCCTTTCGTTCCCCAACTGGGAGTAAGACTATGAGCGTATATCTGTCTTGGAAAGGGCACACCCTTTCGTAAATAGTCTGAATCAAAGCCGCCATTGACAGCTTTGGCTAAGTAGGAGTACAGTATGTTGCATTGATTAGCTGGTCTGGAGAAGGGAGGTCACATGCCTTCTTTTCAAAAGTGACAGGGAGCTGTCATGTGTTTCCGCGTAGCCTTAGCATGAAGGAATTGGTTTATTTCTTTCAAAGTCACATTTTTTTTATATTTAAATCGGCCCTGAGCCTTACTGACTAGTGATTTAAATCAGTTTGATTTGAATCAAATCCACCCTGGTCACATTTGCCTCCCCTAGATTGAAGGTGTTGGGGTGGTCAAAGCATTTTCTGCCCCTGAGCTTTGACCAGGGTTTCCCAACTTGAGTCCTCCAGGTGGTTTTGGACTACAATTCCCATCATCCCTGACCACTGGTCCTGCTGGGAGTTGTTACCCAAAAACAGCTGCAGACCCAAGTTTGGGAAACCCTGGCTTTGACCCTTCCCTTAAAAACCAAGTGAGATCCCACCCATAATTCTCAGTAAAAGGTCCATTTTAAACAAGAACCTAGCCAGCTGTCTTCCATCTCACACCTTGGGAGAGGGACCAGTCATACCTGTTCTTTATAAATCACAGTGTGCATAGATGGGGATGTGGGTGGTGCTGTGCTCTAAACCACTGAGCCTCTTGGACTTGCCAATCGTATGGTCGGCAGTTCGAATCCACGCCGTAGTGTGAGATCCCGTTGCTTTGTCCCAGTTCCTGCCAACCTAGCAGTTGGAAAGCATACCAGTACAAGTAGATAAATAGGTTCCGCTGCAGCGGGAAGGTAAACGGCGTTTCCGTGCGCTCCAGCACTCGTCACTGTTCTGTGCGCCAGAAGCAGTTTAGCCATGCTGGCCACAAGACCGGGAAAAGCTGTCTGCGGACAAACTCTGGCTCCCTCGACCTGAAAACAGAGATGAGTGCCGCACCCCATAGTTGAATTCAACTGGAGTTCACCGTCCAGGGTTCTTTTACCTTTACCTTTTACCTGCATAGATGGCAGTATACTTTTATTATTTATTGAATTTATATACCCCCCATACCTGCAGGTCTCGGGGTGGTTCACCGGATAAAATCAGAATATAAAACCACAAAATACACAGTCAGACGAGACAAACCTTTTGGGCTGTCAGTGAGCCCCTAACCATTTATGGTTTGGGACCAGGCTGTCTTAAAGATCTTTTAAATGTCACTATGCAAACCTTCCAGATTGTGGAATTCCCTCCCCAGAGAGGTCAGATTGTCTCCCTCTCTGCTATCTTTCAAGATTTTCCTTTGGAAAAGGAGGCCTGATCACAGGGTTGCTGTCACGGCAAACTGGATTCGAACTGCTGGCTCTGCTGCGATGTATTTTAATGATTCTTGTCAACAGGGTTTGTTGTTACTGCTTTGTGTGTTGGGAGCTGCCTCGGATCCCAACTTGGGAGAAAGGCAGGATATAGAAATACGTAAACGTGACAAAATGTGATTGGACAGAGATGGGCTTGGCAAAAGGAGGAGGAAATGATCTAGTGATTTTTTTTGGGGGGGGGTGTTATTTGCATATTTATTCCACCCACACCCTCTTTTCCTTTCAGGTGGGTCTGCGAAGAAATTCCAGACCTGAAGCTTGCTATGGAAAACTATGTTTTAATTGACTATGATACTAAAAGGTAAGGATAAGAGTCTCCTTAGTTCTCATTACTTTCCTCCCCCATGGCTCCCCCTAGATGTCATCGCTGGACTCACAGCGCCAGTCAGCCCCCAAACCAGCACGGCAAATAGGGATGATGGGAAAGGTCGTCTTGGACACAGTGAGGGTGGGCAAGCTAGATGACCCCTGGGGGTCCCTTCCAACAGAATTCTATGATTCAGTGGCGCTTCTATTTTAAACCAGCTCCAAATTCTCAGGTGGTGATATGGGGGGACGGGACGGGATGGGACGGGGGCTGCTATTGTGTCCCTTTTGTTGTAGATTCACTCTGGAAGTTGGAAGCTTTTGGCAAGGGAATTCTTCAGCTGTTCCATGTAGCTGTTTGAGAGAGCTGGATAAAGACAGCCTATCTGATAACGGCTCCTTTCCTGCCCTGCCCTTGCCTCTCCCCTGCCCTTTACTCCTTTGAAAGGTTAATTTGTCCTGTTCACAAATGTAAACAGGAGGAGATTTTCCTGCTGCTTCCATGTCCTCCTTGCAAGGATGCGAAGGGAGGGGTCCTCCCCACCCCCTGGGGTCTTTCCAAACAGGCCAGGGGGTGTCCTGGGTTATTAAACACCCCCCCATGCAAAATGCATGTGAAAATAGAGGTGAAAAACTGCCTTGGGTAGAGGAACCCACTCTTGGGTTGTTGGCTGTAGAAGTTGATGAAGAGGCTGAAAAAGCTGAGCAGCCCCGATTTTTGCTCTCCTCTCTCTCTCTCCCCCTCCCTCCCTTGACGTTTGAAATCTGATTATGCAATGGGGCACGTGACTTCCCCGTGCTGCCCCTCCTTTCCCTATCTCCTGTCCTGAGTTGATTCTTTAATCCTGGTTTAAAGAAAAAGAAAAATAAGGGATTTTCAGCAGCCCTGTTCAGCAAGTCTCTTTGGAGGCTAAGGAGCTGACTTGCAGCAATGCTCAGTATCTCCTGCACTGACTGGCAGCCCTAGTGGAGGTGGCGGGGGGAGGGGGGCTGAACCTGAGACTTTCTGTGTGCAAAAGGAAATGCTCTGTTGCTCAGCTGCAGACCTTCCCCTTAAATTCTCCCAGTCCTCTAGACTCCAAATAGCCTCACATCCTTACTCCCTTTAGCCCAGTATTGTCCACACTGACTGGCAGCGGCTCTCTAGGGTTGCAGACAGGGGTTAAAGCAGGCATGTTTGGGGGGCCTAATCTGGTCCACCGGTCAATTTAATCCAGATAAAATCCCAAAAAAGCTAAACAACTTTGGGGTAAACTTATAGCCCCCCCCATTAAACAGGAAGCAAGATTCCAGTACTCACATTCAGAAGGAAGGGCTGGTTTAAAAAAGAGGCATAATAATTCAAAGTGCTGGTTTTGACCTATAAAACGTTGAATGGCTCAGGACTGCAACCCCCAAGGATCTCCTCTCTCTAGTCTATATGAACGTACCCAGACCCTGAGATCATCCTCCAAGACCCTTCTTTTGTGTGCCTATCCCTCTGTTATAAACAAAAATCCTTATTCCCTTAATGGGAGTCCTTTTGTAGGTTCTCCATCAGTAGAAGCAAATAACAGAGGCCAGCCAGAGAATATTGAGAAGCAAAGCAGCCTGATCTTTATTAAAGCTGTTGCAACAGGGTACTTCCCCCTCCCCCCATACACAGGAGAGGGGTGAAGGACCCAGAGCCATGTGTGCAAGCCCTTATATAGACATTTTAAATTCCCCCCACAAGACCACCCCTCCATACATCATACATACATCACAGAAGGGGTGTAGCCCAAGACCACCCCCAGATACATCATGGTTACATCATGAAAGGGGAGGTCTGGTGGCAGTAATCTGAGCATCCTGGACCCTGCCCCATGCCTCCTCTTGCCCTCCACCAAACACCCATCAAGTGAAACAAAAGAGATATTTACATTTCCCTGTTTCCCAGCCAAGTTAATCACACCCTTTTGTCTTCATCTGGGTTTTGTTATTTCTGGAATGGCTACCTGTCTGGCATTCAGGCATCAGGATGCCAGGGATTATCACTTTAATTCCTGAGACAATGGGAAAGTTCCCTCACCTCCTCCCTCCTTGCAGAAAAACACTTGGGTCAGCTTGGGAGTCAAAAAATGGTGTCAGGCCTGTCTTCCTGTGCTGCTTCAGACATGTGGTCTTGTTTGCTTGCTACACTTATGAACATTTATTTTATATAAAATTCTCATTACACCATGAAAGGTCTGGAAGGTGGCAACACGAGAATAGGGCCTTCTCTGCAGTGGCTCTCCGTTTATGGAACACTCTCCCCAGGGAGATCCGCCTGGTGCCTTCATTATACACCTTTAGGTGCCAGGCCAAAACATTCCTTTTTAACCAGGCCTTTGGCTGGTTGACATCCAATGCCCTTTTAAATGTGTTGGGGAAGGGGAAGGATTACTGAGTTGTTTTTGTTTTTATTACGTAATTTGTGTTTTTGTATTGTGATTTCATCTTGTGAGCTGCTCCTGAGACCTGAGGATATAGGGCGGTATACAAATTCAATAAAGAAAGCAAATAAACAATAAAAATAATTTTTATCTGAAGAAGTGTGCATGCACACGAAAGCTCCTAACAAGAACAAACTTAGTTGGTCTCTAAGGTGCTACTGGAAGGAATTTTTATTTATTTATTTTTTTGTTTTGAATAAAAATAATAAGCTGTCTTGCACCAAGCCAGGCCACATGTGTTGCCTGCAGAGATTGACACAGGCTCTCTAGGTTTTAGAGGTGTGTGTGTGGGGGGGTCTTTCCTAGCCCCCCCAACCCCCACCCCAATCCCAGAAATGATGGGGAACTGGAGCTGTATAGCGCAAAGCATTTCAGTAAAAAATATTTCTAAACTAGGCTTGCAAACTTGTCTGGCTGGAACTCTTAAAAGCGGCTGGGAGGCTACAGTCCTGTTCCATATACTTAAAGGGAACTCTGCGGGACTTAACCTGAGTAGATGCATGCAATGGGGAGGGTGGGGTGGAGAGCTGGATCCAGCTGGTGGGCCAGATCCCATAGCCTTCCAAGGGCCACTTTGATGGGCAGGGTGGGTTTGGCCACCTGCCTCCGGAGATTGAAAAGCAGAGCCTTCGCTGGGAGGGAAGACTCTGGGAAACCAAATGCAAACCCAACACGCTCGTCCCAGAATCCTTGTTGATTTTGGGCAGCCACCCTAAGCCTGGTGCCCTCCAGACATCGTCGGTCTCCCAGCGGCTAGTACGGCCAGTGGTCAGGGGTGGTGGTGATGGGATTCATGTCTTGCAACATCTGGATGGCCCCGGGCTATAGAAGGTGCTGTGTTTTTTTTTTTTAAAAAAAGAAAACTTTGCAGACATAACATTCCTTTTGGGAGTGGCACTACAAGGAAGATGTAGGCATCTCTGCAGCATGTGTTATATTTTGGGGAGGCACGCCTAGAGAGCTTAGGCCCGTCTTAATTTTTCTGACTGCTTTAACATTTTTTCTTTTCTGCCTCCAGCTTTGAAAGCATGCAGAGGCTTTGTGACAAATACAACCGTGCCATCGATAGCATTCACCAGCTGGTATGTATGTGCCCTGCCCATCCGCACCGCTTGGCTTCTGGGTTGTTGTTCTTTTTTATGGGGGGTAATAATAATAATAATAATAATAATAATAATAATAATAATAATATTATTTGTACCCCGCCCATCTGGCTGGGTCTCCCCAGCCACTCTGGGTGGCTTCCATCAAATATTAAAATACATTTAAAATATCACAGATTAAAAACTTCCCTAAACAGGGCTGCCTTCAGGTATTTTCTGAATGTCAGGTACTGTATATTCTGGCATATAAAGACTACTTTTTAATCCAGGAAAATCTTCTCAAAAGTCGGGGGTCGTCTTATACGCCGGGTGGAGAATCTGCGGTCGAGTATATCTCAAACTCTATATTTTAACTGGGAAAGTTGGGGGTCGTCTTCTACGCCCAGTCGTCTTATACGCCGGAATACATGGTAGTTGTTTATTCCCTTGACCTCTGATGGGAGGGCGTTCCACAGGGCGGGCGCCACTACCGAGAAGGCCCTCTGCCTGGTTCCCTGTAGCTTTGCTTCTCGCAGTGAGGGAACCGACAGAATCAGGGTAGCCCGATTTTTGTTATATACAATTTTTATTAAATTTTCTGTATTACAATTTCAAATAAACATTTTACACGCTTTAAAATGACTTCCCTTCTTCTCTTTCCATGGTTCATTTTGCGTTTCTTAACATCCCTGCATATTTTACAAAAACTACTGCAATCGGTTTTCCACTATTACACCCATCGCAGTTATTTTTCGTGTACTCAATATACAGGTGAAACTCGAAAAATTAGAATATCGTGGAAAAGTCCATTTATGTAAGCAATTGTTTTCATTAGCTACTGGAGTTTAATATATGAGATAGACTCATGACATGCAAAGCGAGATATGTCAAGCCTTTGTTTGTTATAATTGTGATGATTATGGCGTGCAGCTGATGAAAACCCCAAAGTTGAAATTGTTAATTTGGGGTTCTCATCAGCTGTACGCCATAATCATCACAATTATAACAAATAAAGGCTTGACATATCTCGCTTTGCATGTCATGAGTCTATCTCATATATTAGTTTCACCTTTTAAGTTGAATTACTGAAAGAAATGAACCTTTCCACGATATTCTATTTTTTCGAGTTTCACCTGTACGTTTTCCAATTTAAACACATGTTCTTGTCGCTCTCTTATTCTGTATTTTATATCTGCAAGTTGTGCATATTCTGTCAATTTAAGTTGCCAATCTTTCCAAGATTTTTGAGGCCAGTTAGTCCTCATTCTCTGCTTGCTCCAGTTGGCAGGCATAGTGCTCTGACATGCTAGGTATAGTGTGTCTCCCCCCCCCCCCGGTTTTCTCAATTTAGCCTGGATTACTTAGAATTGCAGAGTTGGAAGGGACCCCCAAGGGTCCCTAGTTCAACCCCCCCAGCAATGCAGGAGTTACTCATTTAAAGCAATTCTAACCCCAATTCTTTAGCCCGGGGTAGGGGTTTGCGACGTGCCCAACCCCAGCCTAAGGGTCGCATTCTGTTATGGGCAGCCTTACTGAGCACATTGCAGTGGCGGGAGGAAGCAGAAGGGGAAGTGGGTGGAGCAATAGATGTGACTCTTTTCTGCATGAGGCTACATTTCAACTGCGCAGAGTTGGAATATTCCACACGGCACAGTATAGCCAGTAGGGTTGCCACCTGTCCCGTATAATACAGGATAGTCCTGTGTTCCAATGCAAAATGCTACGTTCTGTATTGATTCAATACAAGACGCAGTTGGTCCTATATTTCTCCTATTCCCCCCACCCCTCCCCGCCAAGTTAAGGATCCTCTCCTCCGCTCCTGCAGGGATGGCATCCCTGGCTTGGCAGGAGAAACTGCCTCTCACTTCTCCCTTCCTTTCTCCCTGCTCCTGCTTTTTGACAGCGGAGGCAGAGCAATACCTGTCACGGTAGCCTTATCTTCCTCCCTGAATTTGTCTCGCCCTCTCTTAAAGCCCCCACTTCATCTTGTGCCAAGTGAGTTCCACAGTTCAAACTATGCATTGTGTGTAGAAGTCGTTCCTTTTGTCTGCCGGCTTCATTGGGCACCCCAATACCTTTTTTTCATCTATAATTTTTTATTATTTTTTTCCATATACATATTATTTCAAATCACATTTAATTACAAATAAATTTTAAGCTACTTCTTACATTTCTACTAGTTGACTTCCACTCTTCCTTCTTCTGCTTTCTCTGTGGTTGTTCTTACTTTGCTCAGTTTAACATTCCTTATTCCTTATTGCCTATATCACATAATATTCCAATCCTCAGGATCTTTTATATATACATTTTCTTGCTCCAGCCATTGTATTTAACATAAAAAATCTATATATTTTCTTTATATCTATTTAATTACAAATTGTGTTGTTATTTCTTTTTGTATACCCAATAAAGAATTTTAATGTCCAGTTATGAGGTTTAATTCATTCTGCTGGTATTCTTATATTCAGAACATCTTATCAATATAAACCAAAAATGTTCCCCATTCCTTTTCAAATGTTTCGTTACCCAAGTTCTAGTGTTTTATGAGAGGCACAGAAGTGCCTTCGTTGGCCTGTCACACGTGGCAAAGTGTATGTGTGTGTGTGTCTCTCCCCTTACCCTCCCGCGTCTCCCATTTTGTTCTCCAGTGGAAAGGAACCACACAGCCCATGAAACTGAACACCCGCCCCACCAATGGGCTCCTGCGCCACATCCTGCAGCAAGTCTATAACCACTCAGTGACCGACCCCGAAAAGCTCAACAACTATGAACCCTTTTCCCCGGAGGTGTATGGCGAAACTTCCTTTGACCTGGTTGCTCAGATGATCGATGAGATAAAAATGACCGAGGACGACCTGTTTGTAGACTTGGGCAGCGGTGAGTGGTTGCCGTACACTTCCGTCTCCTGTCTCTGCCCTGAAACCTGTCTTTACGCAAAACTGTTTCATTTCTTCTGTAGAACATTCAGCAGCATGTACCAGTTTGCTTAGGAAGCATAGAATCATAGAGTTGGAAGAGACCACAAGGGCCATCCAGTCCAACCCCCTGCTAAGCAGCTGAGCTGTGTCAATAATGGCCCACTTTGGATGTGATGGCCAAACCACGGTTTCTTTAGCAGGGCTGTGCTTTGGGTCCCCTTTTGCTTTTCTCATGTCCTGGAGTAGGGGTCGGCAACCTGCAGCCCATGGGCCACAAGCAGCCCACGGGGGTCATTTAAACTGCCCGCGAGCTGCCCCCGAACCGAGCTTGTCGTTTACCACTAATCACCAGCAGAATTGGGAGGGAGAGGTGGGCATATTTAGTGGTCACTCTGGAAGGGTTTACTCAATTCTGCTCCATTTCTACCTGCCTCCCCCCCCTCTTGTCTCAGGTGTGGGTCAAGTCGTTCTTCAGGTAGCAGCGGCCACAAACTGCAAGCATCACTATGGTGTGGAGAAAGCAGATATTCCGGCCAAATATGCAGAGGTACGTAGCTCGTGTGTGTTTGTGTGGCTAGAAAGGGGGAGCATCCTGTGACCTACATTAGAAGCCAAGTGCCACGTAGAGAAATCTAGACTTGAGGGGTGTGCATGCTCCTTTTAAAGAATCTGAAAAAAATATGCACCGACAGAACCTCTTATTTCCTTTTGCAGACTGTAGAAATGGTGCTACTTCAGCAATTTGGTGCACATATTGCCTGCAATCTTGTGGTTTAAATTCTGCCTTGATACGATAGGGCATCAAGCTGCAGCTTCTGTGAATTGATAAAAATATATATATTCAGATTTCTTCCCATTGTATAAAATATCTGGGCCGTATGCCACAAACTGTACAGGTGAAAACAGAGCACTAAATGCAGTCAATACAACACAGGATAATTATATAAAAAAATATTCTCTGCTGGTGCAAGTCCTTGGTGGTTAATGATCTCTGCCGCAGTTGCTGTGTTCCCCCAGGTTGCTGGAAACGGGTCACTATCCAATTTACTACTAACAGCACACCTGCTTTCTCCTCCCTTCTTCTCTCCTCCCGGCTGCCTGCCTTTCCAGACGATGGACAAAGAATTCAGAAAGTGGATGAAATGGTATGGGAAAAAACATGCAGATTACACAGTGAGTTGAAACGAAACTGCAAACGTTAGCTCCCACCAAACCCTGTTGCAAATCACCCTCCTTTCCCCCTTTGTTTTGGTGTGAGGTTTTCAGAGGCTACACCTTTGTTTAGGGGCAGAGAACCTTTTCTGGTCTTGGGGGCTGTGCTCCTCCTACGAAGTCTTTGCGGGGAGCACATGCCAATTGTGGGTGAGCAAGAATGGGTGGACCAGCAGATGAGACTCCTTTGAGACTTTTTTCTACGGAAGGTTACACCTAGGCCACATGCTCACTATACATTAAAGCGCTATGATGTCGCTGTAAACAGTCATGGCTTCTTCCCTCAAAGAATTCTGGGAACTGTAGTTTGCTAAGGGGGCTTGGAGATCCCCTTTCCCCTCCCAGAGTTTCGTGGGAAGAGGCATTGATTGCTAAAGTGTTTTGGCAGACCCTCCCAGTATCCCTATTTTCCAGGGACAGTCCTGGATTTACAGAAGCCATCCCGGTTTCTGATTTGATCCCGGAATGTCTCATTTTTCCTTTGGACGTCCCTATTTTCATTGGAGAAAAGTTGCAGGGTATGGAGTTAATGTGACCCCTGAGCTATCTGAAGGCAGCCCTGCATAGGGAAGTGTTTTTTTAAAAAAAATGTTTGATGTTTTAATATGTTTTATTTTATTTATATATGTTGGAAGCCACCCAGAGTGTCTGGGGCAACCAGATCAGATAGGAGAGGTATAAATAGTAAAATGATAGTAGTAATAATAATAATAATGATACTGTATTTGAATAGGACTTTCTTATTTTCATCAGAGAAATGTTGGAGGGTTTGGTTCTTGGGGGGTGGGGAATGCAGCGACTGTTTAAAGTGGTCAAAACAAAATAAAATAAAAAATTCCTTCCAGTAGCACCTTAGAGACCAACTAAGTTTGTTCTTGGTATGAGCTTTCGTGTGCATGCACACTTCTTCAGATGCACACGAAAGCTCATACCAAGAACAAACTTAGTTGGTCTCTAAGGTGCTACTGGAAGGAATTTTTTATTTTTTATTTTGTTTTGACTATGGCAGACCAACACGGCTACCTACCTGTTTAAAGTGGTATTACAGTGCTTGAAAAATGTACGGTGTGGACGGAGCCTTAGTCCGTGCAGCTGCCATAGGTTCTACGCATGCATCTCTGCCTGCAGGCAAGCAAGAGGAAGGCAAAAGCACTCGGGTGGCGGGGTGGCAGAGGGTCAGAGAGAGGACACGAGTCCTGGGGGCCAGGTAGAGAGGGCTTGGGAGGGCCCCATTCAGCGCGCAGACGCGAGGTTTCCCACCTCACACACAGGGCTTCCCTAGGTCACTAGAACCCCTGCACCCGTCGTCAATGGGGAATTCTAAGAAACCGAAACCAGTGCTGTTATTCAAGGTCCAGTCGTCCATTGTGATTCAAAGTGGCGTCCAGCCATATCCAAGCAAAGGTGGAAACTCTACCACCAGCATCTCAGGAGCCACCATGCAGAATTTGGTTGTAGTAGTAGTAGTAGTAGAAATTTTATTATCTATACCCCGCCTATCTGGCTGCGATTCCTTAAGAGGTCTCCACATGCAGAGGGAAGAGAAAAGACAAATGGCTTTGCAAAATGTGTAGTAGGTGATGGCAGCAATCAAATCCATTTAGGAAACGGAAAGAAATGGGGTCCTGATTCTCCTGCTGGGGAGGAAGCCCTCCCCGCAAGATCGGCTCAGCCTCTGGATTCCTGCTTGTCCAAAAGAGGCTTTTACTTTAAGTTCCAGATCCTCAGGTTGTTGTTGTTACTTTTTATTATCATTATAATATATGGTATGCTGCCCATCTGACTAGGTTGCTCCCAGCCACTCTGGACGGCTCCCAACAGTGTATTAAAAACGCAGTAAAGCGTCAGACATTATAAAGTTCCCTAAACAGGGCTTCCCTAAATCAGAGCTGCCTCTGCCTAGCCCCTGAACAACTCCTCCCTAGAAATTCCTTGGGAATTTCTGCTTCCATTTCCATTATTGAGTTAGGGCTTGAAAGCTTCTCGTTGGCAATTAATGCTGACAGATGGTGCTCCCCCCCCCTTCCTTGGCGGTTCCTACTCAGAAGTATCCCCTCCTGAATGCTGTCCAGGTATCTGGGGGGGGAGCTTAATGACGCGGTGCCTGTGGGATGTCGGAGCGCTTGGGTGGTTGTTTCCTGGATGCCTCCTGCAATGAGGTCGTTCTGCCTCTCCTGCCCTTTCCCCTCCTGAAATGCCCCCCACCTGTCACTTTTCCTCCCGGTTTTTCTAATGACCAAATAAGTTATCTCTTTCTGTGTGTGTGTGTGTTTTAAATGCATTAGATGGGATATAAATATTAGATTGCAAGAGGAAATTAAAATCGGCTGCTTAGGTTAATGACTTTGAGAGTGCGGGGAGGGAGAACTTGCGGGGATAATTCAGGAGGCGGAGAGGGACATGTCAGCCTAGTAGCAGCAGCAGCAACAACAACAACAGCAAATATATCGCATCTATCCTCCAAATTGCTCAAGATGGTTACGTACTTCTCCCCAGTTTCTCTTCCTGCCTTTGACACGTTAGGGTGAGACAGGTTGCTCACCACCAGTTAGGGCAGGGGTCAGCAAGGTTTATCTTGCCTGGGCCGGATCGCGTGTGTGCCCGTGTCCCTGCGCTGCACCAGTTTAGCGCAGCGCATGAGCAGGAATCTTGGTTGGGGGGGGCGGCTCATGGGCCGGTCAAACGACCTCCGTGGGCTGCTTCTGGCCCATGTGCCTTAGGTTGCTGACCCCTGACTTAGGGCAGGGTTCAGCAATGTTTTTTCAGCAGGGGGCCGGTCCACTGTCCCTCAGACCTTGTGGGGGGCCGGACTATATTTTGAAAAATAAATAAATGAATGAATTCCTATTCCCCACAAATAACCCAGAAGATGCATTTTAAATAAAAGGACACATTCTACTTATGTAAAAACACGCTGATACCCGGACTGTCCGCGGGCTGGATTTAGAAGGCGATGGGGCCGCATCCGGCCCCCGGGCCTTACTTTCGGGACCCCTGACTTAGGGTCTTCAAACCTCCCAAATTGGTACAGCTTTTTCTTGGAGGGGAAAACCCAAGCTGAAGCTGGCATTCTTTTGCGGAGTGTGTAAATAATCTGTTTTTAGTTTCCGCATGGGAACTGGGTGTCACTTGCACAACCCCCCCCCCCCAGAAAAACTTGGTGGGTTTTGGGGTGTGAGTCCAGTGCCTTTTTCTTGGGGGCACTCAAGGGCACGCAGTATCCTTTGTCTCTCCCCCCCCCCTGCAAAAAAGAGAGGTAATTTTAACAGTCTGCTCCTTTTGCAGCAAAAGGAAAAAGAAAAGGTCTGCAAGATATTAAACCGTTCTGGATTTTACACTGCTTTTTTCCTCCTGAGCGGGAACTTTTTACCACTCAGATATTTGAAAAAAAAAAAGGAGAGGAACAAAATACCCAAGCCCTCCTCCAGCGGCTTCCATAGCTTTGAAACAGATCCACGTTCCGTAGCTTTGGGTTCCTGCCGCTCTTGAGTGTGTGTCTAAGAAATATTACTATTACTATTATTTCAAAAATAGCTGTGTGTGCTTTTCCAGGCAGAACAAACAGGTCTTTGTGAGCCAAGTGTCGTGCACAGAGAGGGCTCTCGGTATGCAGGGTTTTTCTCCCTTCCATGTCTGCGTTACGTTACGTTACAGCTAGCCTGGCCACACTTTTCCCCTGCTGCAAACGGAGGCTTTTCTTTTCAGATTTATTTTGGAGTCCAGATCTATTTTGGAGTCCAAAACTCCCTCCTCTGCAACCCCCACCTCCATAGACCGCTGGAAATCTGCCCTTGCTCCTTCTTAATGTATTTTGCACAGACCCCACTTTCTCTTGGCAGAGTCACACCCCCTGCCTTCTATGAAACGTGATTTCCTTCTGCGGTCTCTGCTGGGTAGACCCTGTTGCCTGTGTTGTGGGGAGGTAGGGTGTGTGCAAAGGAACTTGCTTCCTGGCTAAGTTTGGAAAATTCCAGCTGAATTGAAAATCTCCACCGAAACAGGCAGTTTGGGGAGTTGATCTGGAACGGTGTCACCCGGAACGGTTCATTGGCTTTTGGAGGATTCTGGTTTGATCCAAAGCCCCAGTTCAAAGTGCTGCTTGTTAATTCTTTTCCTCCCGCTTGCGAAAGATGGAGGGATCCCTCTGTGTAGAAGAGGCATTCTCTCCCGAGAGCAAGGGATGCTGAGATTCCTGCGTTGCAGGGGGTTGGACTAGATGACCCTTGGGTCCCTTCCAACTCTACAATTCTATGATTTTTTTTTCCTAGACCCCAGGGATGGGCAACTTCCCTGCAGTGGCTGCCACGCTCCAGCTGGCATGGCTGGTGGTCAGGGACAAGGGCTTAGGAGTTCATATGTAAAGCGCCTGGAAGGTCCTTGTCAAATTTGAAAATTATGTGCAATTTTCTCCCATTATAGCTCTGCTCCAGAGCGAATGGCACCAATCGCCCAATGTGAGGTTTACAGTTAGTTTCCGACTTGAGTTGAAATTACTATTCATGCTGCCAATAACATGTTTATTTTTAAATTATATTATTTTTTTATTTGTTAAATTTGTATACCGCCCTATATGCATGCAGGTCTCAATGTGGTTCACAAGATAATATCACATTATTATATATATATATAACTACAGAACAAGAACAATCTAATAACACCCCTCCCCCCCAAACCCGACATTTTGAAAGGGCATTGGATGTCAATCAGCCAAAGGCCTCATTAAAGAGGAACATTTTTGCCTGGCGCCTAAAGTTGTAAAATGAAGGCACCAAGTGAGCCTCCCTGGGGAGAGCGTTCCACAAAAGGGGAGCCACCACAGAAAAGGCCCTGTTCTCTTGTTGCCACCCTCTGGATCTGTCATGGAGGAGGCACACAAAGAAGGGCCTCAGAAGATGGTCTCAGGGTCCAGGCAGGTTCATATGGAAAGAGGCAGTCCTTGTGGTTCTGATCCGTTTAATACCAATTCTTTTGACAATATACCTACAATTCGTATCACCAAAAATAGTAACTATAATTTTGGACAGCAAGCTGCAGTTTCTTTAGTAATATTATTTCTTCCAAAATTAAGTCCCAGCAGTCTTGCACCAACATACATTCCCACATTGAAAGATAACATGCGCCAAGTTTATCGCGACCCCTCCAACAATTAGCCGATACGGGAGAGAACATTTTCTTTGATTATTGCACATGGATTTGTGGGTTTGTTTTTTTTAACCGAAGAGTCAGCCGCCTTGAACATTCCTCTGCGGAGGCACAGATTTATTCTCATGGATTTGCATAAACAGAGAGCTTTGGGGTGGATATCCTCCAAGCCAGTTGCTGTCTTTTGGCTCCCTCCTTGCCTTGGGAAGATGGAAATAACTGGTGCAGATGGTGCCTCCCCTTTGCTGCTCGCTAAGCAGATTATGTTTCCGCCATTGTGACCAGAGAAACGAGATGGGGAAGGTTGGGTGGAGGGGAGGGGACACACAGCAGCTTAAAAGGAGCCTGTATATGTGATGGCTTCTGTTCCGATCTCTCTATTCCCCCCCCCCACAAAAAGTAGGAAGAGTCTGGTTGAAGATAAAGGGGGGTGACTTTTCCTTTCGGTCTCCTTATTTCAGTGCCTTGTCAGTGGCCCAAATATATTCCAAAATCTGTATTACGGGCTGGTCTTAGGAGGATCCTGTCTGATTTTCCTTGTTCAGGCACGGTAGCAAGCACAGCTGTGTTTTGCTAGGGATGTAAAAGTTGGCTGAGTTAAAACAAGAAAGTCAAACTCCATTTTCTCTCTCTCTCTCTCCCCCCTCTTCTTAGCTGGAAAGAGGCGACTTCCTCTCGGAAGAATGGCGGGAGAGGATCGCAAACACAAGGTACGGCGCTCTGTCTTTTAACAAGGACCCCCAGGGCACAGAACGGCTTCTGCCCCAGATCTTTGACACCCGAACTCCATATTTTTAGGACCCACATCTCTTTGTGGCTGTGAGTTGTTTCAAACTGTTTTGACTGCTGTAACCTGCCCTGGGATCTTAAGGTGAAGGACAGCTAAACAGCAACCACCACGGCCACCACTATCCAGGTGAGACCCTGAGCGGCCGTGGTGGTTGCTGTTTAGCTGTCCTTCACCCTAAGATCCCAGGGCAGGTTACAGCAGTCAAAACAGTTTGAAACAACTCACGGCCACAAAGAGATGTGGGTCCTAAAAATATGGAGTTCGGGTGTCAAAGATCTGGGGCAGAAACCTGTGATTTCTCCGGAAGCTGTGTGCTGAAGGTTCCAATAATAATAATAATAATAATAATAATAATAATAATAATAATAATTTATACCCCGTGCACCTGGCTGGGTTTCCCCAGGCACCCTGGGCGGCTTCCAACACATGTGAAAACATAATAAAACATTGAGCATTAAACATTTCCCAATACAGGGCTGCCTTCAGGTGTCGTCTAAAAGTTGTTTGTCTCATTGACACCTGATGGGAGCGCATTCCTCAGAGCAGGTGCCACCACCGGGAAGGCCCTCTGCCTGGTTGTTTGGAGCTTCACTCCTTGCAGTGAGAGAACTGCCAGAAGGCCCTTAGAGCTGGACCTCAGGGTCCAGGCCGTTGCACCTCTGTGGGCAAGGAGTTCCACAGCTTTGGGGCCACCGCTGAGAAGGCCCTCTCCGCCGGGGCAGCCACCACCCCTGAACTTCAGAGGGGAGGTGGAACTGCCAAGAGGGCCTCTTCTGCTGATCTCGGCACCTGAGAGGGTCTGTAGAGAAGGAAGTGGGCTTTCAGGTACTAAAATTGGGGGCGTGGGAAGTGTCAGGCTTGGAGTGTGTGACCGGGATGTATTTAATGCTTTTTAAAAAAAACCCAGACCACGTTGCATGGAGCACTGCTGAGTTCTTCTGAGTTATTTTACAAATGCAGAACACATTCCCCCGTATTTTCTGGGGTGGCTTTAGTGAAACACATGTGGGAGTTGAAAGCTATGTTATGCCTTGCCTTGCCTTGTACGTGTGTGTGTGTGTGTGTGTGCGTGTGCGTGCATGCATGTGTGTGCGCACACACACGTGCACCCTTCCCCCCCCCTACCCCTTGCAGCAGCAAAAGCAAGACAGTGTGTGTCCATGTTTTACTAAAACTCCTCTTACCTTACAGCGTTATTTTTGTGAATAACTTTGCGTTTGGACCTGAGGTGGATCATCAGCTGAAGGAGCGATTTGCAAACATGAAGGAAGGTAATGAGTCGCGTCCTCTCCACCGGCCTCTCCGCTGTTGGGATGGCAGTTGTGCTTTTTCCGTTGTGTGGTGGTGGCAGCAGCAATGAGTATGTTCTTTGTATGTCGGAGGTGGCTGTTCTGCCTGCAATGAACTGGCTTCCTAGAACGGATATAGGCAGGGGCAACGGATGTCGTGTTTCTAGACGTTCCTGAACGCTGGCTCCCTTCAGCCAGCACAGCCAAAGCTCAGGGAGCTGTAGCTCATAGATATATGAACACAGCTAAAGAATCGCACTCAACCTCCAGTGAAGGAGAGTTTGCTACCTTCCAAAGGAGTCCGTTCTACCGCCAAGCAGTTGCTAACACCAGGAAGTTGTTGAGCTGGAATCTCGTTTCTTGCAGTCTGAATCTGTTGGTTTGGCAGCAGAAAGCAAGCTTGCTCCACCTTCAGATCTTTGAAGGTGACCATCCTATCCCCTCCCGGTCTCTTCTTTTTCCAGGCTGAATGTACCTAACTCCTTCAACTGTTCCTCATAAGGCTTGGTTTCCAGACCCTTGATCATCTTGGTCTCCCTCCTCTGTGCACCTTCTAGCTTGTCAACATCCTTCTCAGCCCCCCCCCCCATCCTTGTTCCCACAGTGGCCAGCCACTTCCTTTCACCCTCTCATAAAAACAGCCACTATAAGTCCCAGTCTTTGTCCTTCGCCAGAAAACTGACTCAGGTTTATCTCACCTTGTAAAAATTATAACAACCCACAAACGAGGACTTGACACCTGCTCTTGAAATGCGATCTGGTGGCTGTGAAACTCCCTCCCAGATGCTTTTATTTCAGCCTTCCAGGCTTCTTCAGTCTCATGGGCTTAGTCACAGGGGGCAGTTCTCTTCCACAGGTGACAGGCAAAAGCTTTGTTCTCTTCTCACCCTTTGTCTTGGGGTTTTCCTTCCACCCCAGTTGGGTGATTTGGGCCCAATTCTTTGTGCGCGCATGTGCAATTTTTAACTGAATTTTATACGGGGCGAGTCCTTTAAAAGAAGCCCCATGGATACAGGGTACACATGTTCCACGGGGGCCTCTTTTAAAAGACTCACTCTGTACTATAACCACAAATGCCAGTTTTTAAGTACATATATCACAATATTACACATTATGGCAGATCCTTTACAATGTTTTTCTCTCCAGTGATATGACCGAGTAATAGAAAAACACCATAGATATACAACTAAATAAAACAAGGCGACTGTTAACCCATCTGGCAGAATAGTATAGGAAGACTGATGTAACAAAAAGCAGAAGGTTGCCTTTGGCTGGCATTTTTAAAAAAATAGAAATAGGCTTCCAGAATAAATCTCCTTCTGACGCAGTGTTGGCAACTCTGATAAATAAGCTAGGTGCCAAATGGCTCCTGAAACCAAAACGCAATGCCTAGTTACCCCTTTGGGGGCAAGACGGCTCTAAAGTCTTATTTTCCGAATGACGGACTGACTGTGGTTGGTGATCAGTTAAGCATCTGGCTAGTTCAGAGGACAACCTCGAGCCTGGCTAAGAGCTTTGAGAATTTAAAGAAGAAAAGTTCACTTGATCCAGGGACAGTCCACATATCTGCCGGCATGTTCCACCCTCTTTTTCTTAGTGGTGGCTGCTCCAGCTCAGGCTGCACAGAGAAAGCATTTTGGTTCCATGAATTCTTTCTGATTGCGCAGATAAAATACAACGGATAGAATTCTGCAGGATGGGGAATTAACAATCCTGATCCAGTGATCCCCAGGCATGCGCCTCCAGATGGTGGAGATACCAGGCACCATTGTGGTGCCCAGGCATGTTCACATGGTTGCAGGTGGTCGAAAGCTCCTGGCTAATTTCAAACACTGCTCTCACGTCAGTGAGATTTTGCCAGAAGCCGCTGTAGCTGGGGCTGGGCCCAGTTTGCTAGGGCTGATCTGAATGTTCATGTGTGCCTGTGTGCGAGTGTGGTTTGGCTGCTCCAAGATTTGTTGCTTAAAAGCTTTCACACATGTTTTTTTGTTCCCCTGTTTTGCTCTTCCTCTCCCTCATTCAGCTCTTCAGACAAAAGGTCTAGCTTTAGATGTGGCAAGTGTTCATGTCCTCAATTGCTGTATTTACCTGTGCTGTTGTTGTTTTTTAAAAAGACCGCAAGTACACTTAGTTGGTGAATATGGTTGCACAACGCCACCAGGCTCTGCCCTCGGTATAAAGAGCAATTAACCTGTGACCTGAAAGGAAACAATTAATATGCAGCCATTAGGGAAGCTTTCTTGAGCCCTGTAAATCACTTCAGAGGTTATTTTTTTGGGGTGGGGGGTGTTAGGGGATCCCTTATCTTCAGATTTCAATGCCAAACTCCTAATGCTCACAGTTCATATAAAACCATCTGTGCAACTTGGTGGTGGTGGGGGAGATGGTTTAAGTGCAGCACCCGTGAGCTTCCCTGATGGTAAGATTGTCAAAATGGTTATTAACACGAAATCAAAAGTGCAGGCGGAAAAGAAAGAGGGAAAACGTGCTTAGAGGTGCAGAGCGCAGGAGCAACACTGTGTTTCCGAAATTAACAGAGAGCAGATAATGTAGAAAAATCAATGCAGCACGTAAAGCCTTTTTTTTGTTTTGCAATTTAGCGGGGGAAGAGAGTGTGGCACATACCTGAAATTGACCCGTAAGGAGCGGAATCCCACTCGATGGCAGGGAAATGTTTCAGGTCCTGGATATGTGTCATTGCGAGTTCTTTCCTCTGCAGTAGCCAGAGTCCACCTATTCCTGCACCACAGGGCCAACTCCTGAAGTGTCTTCCGTTTCTTGGCCAAATGCATTCTCTCTGTGGTTTGTTTACTTTTGATTTATGTTCCCTGCCTTTTGTTTGCCTGTGCCTTTTGATTTTACGTTAGCAAGAAACAATGATTGGGGGAAAGGAGAGATTCCTAAAGCCTTGCCTTTCTGACATAAGAATGCACAAATTTGACCCGTGCCCTTTCCACTGCTTTAGGGTAACTAACTCCTGGGCTCTGCTCCTGCTTTTTTCTCTGACAGGTGGCCAGATTGTATCCTCGAAACCTTTTGCACCATTGAACTTTAGAATAAACAGTCGAAACTTGAGTGGTAAGATTAATGCCTGCCTGTCTCTATTTTAAAAGTGTGTTAGGCTTTTAACTGAGCGTGAGCAGCTGGGTGTGCAGCCTTTGTGCCTGCTCCTTCGGATGTCCCCGGGCTTGAACTTGCTGGGAGATAACGCCGAGGCCTTGTGCCTTCCCCCAATGCAGCGTCGCCCGGGATTCATTACTCCGGTCTCCCGTCACACTGGTGCGACCCATATCCTCCTGGGGCATGAGCACACGACCAGCAGAGCCCAAAATAGAAGCGTTAGCCTTGAGGTGTAACGTGTAATCCCTATTTATTGCTTCGAAATCAAACATAACAGTACAAAGTAAACATGGCTCCTTTTTCTCTCTCTTCCTCGGAGAGAACGCCGAAATAAAACATCGCTGTTAGAGGGAGGAAGGGAGCAAACGGCGTATCTCCCTTTTCCGCTTATATAGCTCTAACAATCAGCAGCTGAAATGCATTGTGTACAGACACCTGACCCTACAATCCTATATCTGCAGTGTAGGGAGGGGCGAAATCTGAACAGAACTCCCATCATCTAAGAAGAGGCATCTCTACTCCCAGGAAGGGATGCCTCTTCTAAATAGAGGCATTCCTGGAATGGCGATCCTTGGAGGGATGCAGGTTCCCCACCTCACCTCTAAGAAAAGGCATTCCGTGCACTCAAGAGGGAATGATACCACAACGAATGCTAATTCTTAGGTCGGAACAGGAAATTTTCTGTGTGTCTCTGATCCCTCTGCCAGATGTTGTCAGAACAAGGGTTCCCCAAACTTGGGCGCCCAGTTGTTTTGGGACTACCAACTCCCATCATCCCTAGCTAGCAAGACCAGTGGTCAGGGATGATGGGAATTGTAGTCCCAAAACAACTGGAGACCCTCGTTTGGGAAACCATATGTTAAGAGTCTCAAATTTCAGCATCCCTGGCCGTTGGCCTTCTACTCAACCACACCTAGAGATCCCCCATCTTTGGTGTATGTAAACAGGCTTTTGGTTGTTTTTTAAAAAAAGAACATAAGAAGAGCTTGCTGGATCAGGCCAGTTATAGTCCGGCATCCTGTTCTTGCAGCGAGACGCCTGTGGGAATCCTGCAAGCAGGACCCAAGCCCAAGAGCTCTCTCTCCTTCTGCGGCTTCCGGCAGCTGGTATTCAGGAGCACTTACTGCTTCTGACCATTGTGGCTTGGCAGCCTTCTCCCCATGTCAATTTGCCCAGTCCTCTTTGAAAACCATCCGAGTTGGTGTCCACCCTTGGCTCCTGTGCAAATGAGTTCCCTAGTGAAACTGCACCAAGGGTGGGGTGTCACTCTGAAATGTGCTCAGCGGCTGGCGCTCCTGTTTCCTCTTTAACCCTCTTTCTCCTCCCCCAAAAGATATCGGCACTATTATGAGAGTTGTAGAACTGTCACCACTCAAAGGGTCTGTCTCATGGACCGGGAAACCTGTTTCTTACTACCTGCATACTATCGATCGAACCATAGTGAGTAGCTGCACACGGGGCAGTGGGTGGGTGTGGGGCTGTCCGTGAGAGTGGGTGGGGCGGGTGAGTGTTGAGAGGGAGAGTGTGTAATTCTGAATAAGTTTATGTATTAATTTATTTGCAAATGGCAGTGGTGAGCATCATCAGCCTAATTTTAATCGTGCATTTTTTTTAAAAAAAATGTTTTATTTATTTTCACGGTACAGAAGATACTTTTTGAGAAAGTAATTGTTACAACAGTAAAAAACAAATACCGTATTTCTCCCGTATTTTTCGCTCCATAAGACACACTTTTCCCCCTCCTAAAAAGTAAGGGGAAATGTCTGTGCGTCTTATGGAGCCCTTTCCCCCTGAAGACCCAGGAAGGTTTATCAGCAGCGGGCAGGCTGTGTGCGCGCTCCTGGGCTGTTCTTTGGGGTGGGGGGCAGAGCCACGCTGCTCTGCCAGGGACCTGTGCTGCTTGGCGAGGGGGAGAAAAAAGTGGGGAGAAAGCCCCCCAAGCCTCCGTGGGAGGAGAGTGATCCCTGCAGAGGCTTAGGAAGGAAGCTCTGCCCCACCAACCATATGGCTGGCGGGCGCGCAACTTCCCTCCCAAGCCTCTGCGGGGATTGCTCTCTCCCCAAGGAGGCTGTGATTCAGAATATTTTTTTCCCTTGTTTTCCTGCTCTGAAAACTAGGTGCATCTTATGGTCAGGTGCGCCTTATGGAGCGAAAAATGCGGTAATTGTGCCCTGATGAAATTGCAGACTTTCAGCATGCCAATTGTTAAAAGTTTCATTTGATTAATCTCTAACAGATCACGCCACATTTTCCCATGAGTGCTGGGTGAATTCCTGCCACAGTCTGAACAATTTATGTATTCAGTAAACCTCCGCCATATATTATAAAAGGAATATGGATTGTGTTTGCCCTTTGCCCCTCTCACCTGGCGTGTTAGTTTCTCAGCCAATGCTATTGACCATACTCTGTTATACCAAAAATCAACGTTCAGCCCAACACCGGTTTTCACGTTGTGCATTTGTGTTCATGGTGGAATCAGGAAAGGGGGGGGGTGTTACTATTTTGTTGCTTTGGTTTAATTATTTACTTGTGTTTTATTTTATATTTCGTTCTGTGAACCGCCCAGAGATCTTTGATGAAGGGCACCATATAAATTTAATAAATATATACAATAAAAATAAAAGGGGTGAGGTGGGCAGCAGCAAGCGAAATCCACAAACCACGTTCCGCAGAGAATTAGAATTACGGAATTGTCAAGCTGGAAGGGACTCAAAAGTTCTTGGGTGCTCCGTGTTAGGACTGCAACACCTCTCTTTTGCATTTATTTATTTAGTTGGATTGTAACCTTTTATCTTTGCCTTTTGGTGATTTAAGGCAGCAAGTGTTCCCCCCTCCCCCCGGACTGCTTGTCGCTTCTCGCGGTTCCCAAGAACACAGCGTCAAAAGCTCTGCAGTTTCCCGCTGTTCAGCCACTGCACTGTGAGAGCGGTCCATCAACACAAGTTCTGTCCGCTTCTTAGGCGCTGCTTTCTGTAAAGTATTTTGAGTGGTGGTTTCCCCCCCCCCCTTTTTCTTTTTTACAATCAAGTCATATATAAATTTCATAGGAAAAAATAAACAAGACTTCTCATTTTGTTTGTAAAAGAGTTAATGCTGGTGTGATGATATTTTAAGGGCGGGTTCTTGGTGTAGATTTTAGGGAGACGATGCCTGAATGCACCTGGAACATCTGAGGAGGTTTATTCATTCATTTATTATACCGATCTCTCTCTCTCTTTTTTGTCGTTGCTTTTTAGCTTGAAAACTACTTCTCTAGTCTCAAAAATCCAAAACTCAGGGTAAGTGGCATAGCGCTTGACAATGGCCAGTTTACTTTTTAAACCTAATTGCAGTCGTGGAAGCTTCAAAATAGCGCTCTTCTCCTGTGGCTGGTATGCATGGACTCATGGAATTGCAGAGCTGGAGGAGACCCTAAGGAATCATCTGGGCCAGTGTTTCCCACACTTGGGTCTCCAGCTGTTGTTGGACCACAACTCCCATCATCCCTGGCTAGCAGGACTAGTGGTCAGGGATGATGGGAATTGTAGTCCCAAAACAGCTGGAGACCAAAGTGTGGGAAGCCCTGATCTAGTCCAACCTCTCCGATGCAGGAACCACAGTTAAATAATTCCTGATGGGTTGACTATCCAATGTCTGTTTCAAAATCCTCCGATGCCCTATGTTGGAAAGGCTAGGGAGCAGTGCTGTCAAGTATCCCGTTTTCCCCGGGAATCTCCCTTATTTCAAGCAGTTTCCCGCTGCTATCCCTTATTTTTTATATCCCTTTAATTTCCCATTTTTTCAAAGGAAGCAGCTCCTCTCCTCTCCTGGCCAGGGACTGGGAAGACCTCGCCTCCTTGCAGCCTCAAAGCAAGCGGGAGCCATTTCCCGCGCTTACAGGCGTCGTAGCCCACGGGCAGCGTTTCCAAAATACAGTAAGCCTACTGCGCGCGTTCACACCAGTGCCGCCCACTTTTGCTTCTGGCTCCGCCCACCACTGCCATGTGACTGTCCCCGGGATAGGTGAGGCTGCTGATCCCTTATTTTCAAATCCGAAACTTGACAGCTATGCTAGGGAGAGATAGGCTCACGTTTTCACGCACGGTGGAGTCGCCCATTGGCTTACTCTTTTCAAGAGGAGAAGTGGCACGCTCTTCCTGTGTGTCCTCCACCTCGTATTGTCTGGAAGGAGGGGGGCATTTTCCTGTCTTTTCCCTCCCTCTCCTCCACCTCCAGCCTTCTCCGTGCTCACTCTCTCAATGTTTACACTCCGCAGGAGGAACAAGAGGCAGCTAGACGTCGCCAGCAACGAGAAAGCAAGAGCAACACGACAACACCAACAAAGGCCCAAGAGAGCAAGGTCTGATCCCACGAATAATCCACTGTGTGTGGACAGTTGCAGTTTCCTAACAGCCAGGCTCAGGCACACACATCAGAGGGGCAGCATGTTTCTGGGTGGTGTTGGGGGATCCCAACATCTACAGCATGACATTTCTTTAAACAAAGCTTCCCACCCACCCCCCAATTATATTTTATTAAGTTTCAACATTCTTAACATATACAATCAAAGCAAAATTTCGTCTTTTCTCTTATTTTTGTCGACTTCCCACCCCGTTTTCCTTGGAGTTGTTGTTTCTACCCTTCTGCTGCTCCTTCTCTTCTATCAAATCACAACCATAATATTGTAATCTATTTACTTCTGTTGCTCATAGCTCAAATCTGGCCGTGAGTTCATCATACTGTAATATTTCTTTAAATAGTCTTTTCAAACAAGGCCTTTTTATATTTTAATTTGAAATTGGAAGTGCAGGCGAACAAGCACCTCCCCCCAGTAACCAGCCCTTCCCATAGGTATAGCACAAGATTCTAGTCCTCATGCCTCTGGGAGCAACAGAGAGCCCTTGGGCAACTTCTCGAGGAAGGGCTTCTGCTTTTCTCGGGTTTCTTGTCCTCTTATTTATCTGTTTGTTGAACAAAGGACTATGGTGCCGAAGAAGAGGCGGCCCCCGGGGCCAACGCCATCAAAAAGCCATCTCCGTCCAAAGCCCGCAAGAAGAAGCTGAGCAAGAAGGGGAGGAAAATGGCCGGCAGGAAGCGCGGGCGCCCCAAGAAAATGAACATGGTGAGCTCAGAGCGCAAGCCCAAGAGGAACCAGACGGCCCTGGAGCTCCTCCACGCTCAGACTGTTTCGCAGGCCTGCTCGTCTTCTCCTCAGGGTGAGCTGCCAAGTTGTTTGGTGTTAGCTGGCAACCTGCCACCCTTCACGTTGTGGTGTGGGCCAGCTATTAATTGATTGATTGATTGATTGAATGAATTTATATACCACCCTATACCTGGAGGTCTCAGGGCAATTCACAGAATAAAGCTAGTTTAAAAGGTGTTACTTTCCTTAGATGTGCACTTGGATTTTGATCCTACTAGGGCTGGGCAAGGGACTTGGGTGGCACTGTGGTCTAAACCACAGAGCCTAGGGCTTGCCGATCAGAAGGTCGGCAGTTTGAATCCCCGTGACGGGGTGAGCTCCTGTTGCTCGGTCCCTGCTCCTGCCCACCTAGCAGTTCCAAAGCACGTCAAAGTGCAAGTAGATAAATAGGTACCGCTCCAGCGGGAAGGTAAATGGTGTTTCCATGCGCTGCTCTGGTTCGCCAGAAGCGGCTTAGTCATGCTGGCCACATGACCTGGAAGCTGTCTGCGGACAAATGCTGGCTCCCTTGCCTATAGAGCGAGGTGAGCGTGCAACCCCAGAGTCGTCCGCGACTGGACCTAATGGTCAGGCGTACCTTTACCTTTAACCTGGGGTGGGCAATATCTGGTCTTCAACATCGTGATATAGCACCAGCTAAACATCACAATATTCCGTTATATCATGATGTCTGGAATAAGGATGGAGCTGGTTTTCAACATCGTGATATACTGATGCATCTCAGTGTCTGAAATAAGGGTGGAACTAGGTGGAGGCATTGGCTGGCTTCATGGATTCCCCACACCCTGATTTCTGCTGGCAGCTGCTCTTGTGATTCACTGCCCCCTGCAGGAGTCAGGTGAGAGCTGAGCTGGCAGAGTTAACAGGGGTGCAGGAATCTAGAGTAGCATTGGCTGGCTTCACGTTTTTTTCCTACAGTGTGTGTGTGCGCGCACACACACATCATGATTTGTGATATACAGTGGACGCTGGGGTTGCGAACGTGTTCCGTGTGGGAGGCACGTTCGCAACCCACAGTGTCCGTAACCCGCAGTGCTGCGCCTGCGCATGTGCGGGTTGTGATTTGGTGCTTCTGCGCATGCGCGAAGTGCCGAACCCAGAAGTATCCCATTCCGATACTTCTGGGTTCTGCGTGTTCTTATCCCACAGCGAGCACAACCCGAGGTATGACTGTATTGCCAGGTCAGAAATTCTGAAACAGATATCACGAGAAGGACTTCAAACCAGTTTTGTGCGATATATCAATAAATTGCCCAGCCCTAGTTCCTATCAGGTAAAAGTCGTGGGTGGTGCTGTGGTCTAAACCACTGAGCCTAGGGCTTGCCGATCAGAAGATTGGTGGTTCGAATCCCTGCGATGGGGTGAGCTCCCATTGTTCGGTCCCAGCTCCTGCCCACCTAGCAGTTCGAAAGCACATCAAAGTGCAAGTAGATAAATAGGTACCGCTCCGGCAGGAAGGTAAACGGCGTTTCCGTGCGCTGCTCTGGTTCGCCAGAAGCGGCTTAGTCATGCTGGCCACATGACCTGGAAGCTGTCTGTGGACAAACGCTGGCTCCCTCAGCCTATAGAGCGAGATGAGCGCCGCAACCCCAGAGTCATCCGCAACTGGACCTAACGGTCAGGGGTACCTTTACCTTTTAGTTCCTGCCAGTCTAATGTGCCGTACTAATAATAGCTGCATTTCTTCAAAATCTCACTGGGCATGTTGACTTATACGAGTGCTGCCCCACTTGTAGAAAGGCAGCATGTTTGGGCAGAGGCAATATTAAAGTCTTGTTCAGGTTGTCCTGTTCCCTGAGTGGCTAGCAGTCATGGGCCATTTAAGGCTTCATAGGTAGGCTTGGTGATGAGCCCTCACCAGTGTTTGATTGTATTCAACCACATCTTTCCTCCACTTGTGGTTCAAGCCATCTCCCAGCTTGTTTCCCCACCACAAATCCACAGCCTCCTGTTTTCCTTATGTGGGGCTTCTAAAGCAAAGTGAGAAATTTAATGCCTTGTGTCACCTCCCTTCCAGATGCTTACAGGTCACCTCGTAGTCCGTATTACCAACTACCTCCTAAAGTGCAGCGGCATTCGTCAAACCAGCTGTTGGTGACCCCCACCCCGCCTGCACTCCAGAAGCTGCTAGGTAAGAGGGCTTCCCCCTTCTCGATGAGCAGGCCAACCCACGTGGGAGGGTGTGGGTGTGTTCAGGTTTGTGCAAATAGGGAAGTGTGAGACTTCATCAGCACCCTGGATAACTCCATGGAGGCTTCAGGCTAGATGCTCCATATGAGCGGAGCTCAAATATTGTTTCAGCACCAGCCCTTGGGGGACTTGAATAGGACCTGTGATTCTATATTCAGTAGCACCATGGACAGCTCATATAGGGCTCAGGCTAGAGATTCCATAGAAAGGGAGCTCAGATATTGTTTCAGCACCAGAGGTCCTTGGACTGAGCCCTTAAATAGGAGCTGCAGCTGTCTCTGAGTTTAAAGGAGTCTGGACCTCTGTTCTACTGAGACAGGGGTGGGGGAGGCTGGTGCTGAATGCCAGCCCGTTGTTGACGATGTTCTTCTGTTCTCCATCTCCTCTGGTCTTACGCAGATTCATTCAAGATCCAGTACATGCAGTTCATGACGTACATGAAGACTCCTCAGTACAAGGCGAACCTCCAGCAGTTACTGGAACAGGAAAAGGTAAGGAGACAGACTTCCTTTCGGCAGCTGTGTAGGATCTTCCTTTTAAGCCTGATCAGGGAGTTTTTCTGAGTAGAAATGTAATCGCCCCTTTTGGAATTTTGAAAATCAACCCTTGGCCCTGCGAGGCAACAAAGCTCTGTTGATTGAAGCTCTTGCGGAAAGATATAATTAGCACAGTTTTGAAAAGTCAAGCGAGAGGCTGTAATGGAATCTACAGCTGCCGTCTTGCAACAGTTCTCAGTTTTCTTACCATTGAAGCTTGAAACAGGATGCAAAAGAAGGAATGTAAATGATTTGAGATGTTAGGAGAAACTGTCATTGTCATACAACAGTGCCTTACAACTCACTTTTGTAAAAAGGTTCATTTCACATGCAGTTTTGTTTTATCTACTTACAAATCCCTTTTTGTAGCATTTCTTTACGCTGGATAATGTGCTGTATGCACCTGTTAACCTTGTTGTGTCCCCACCCTCTCCTGTCCCTGCTTCTGTTCTAGGAGAAGAATACTCAACTTCTGGGGAAGGCCCAACAGTTGTTTACTCACTGCCAGGCTCAGAAGGAAGAAATCAAGCGGTTGTTCCAGCAGAAACTGGATGAGGTAGGAGTGGGGAGTGGCCTGGCCAGGGGTGAGGGGGGGGGGAAGAGACAGAGACAGAGAATGCCCTCTGCAGAGCATACATTGTTGTTGTTGTTGTTGTTGATTAATATTTATTATACCCCAGCCACTCTGGGCAGCTTCCAGCATATATAAAAACATAACAAAACATCGAACATTAAAAAGCTTCCCTATACAGGGCTGCCTTCAGATGCCTCCAGAAAGTTGTGTAGTTGTTTACTTCCTTGATATCTGAAGGGAGGGCATTCCACAGGAAGGGTGCCACCACTGAGAGGGCCCTTTGCCTTGTTCCCTGTATCCTCACTTCTTGCAGTGAGGGAACCGCCAGAAGGCCCTCGGAGGAGGACCTCCTTGTTATAGCTAGATTGTAGCTACACGTGACTATCCAGTCATTACTATCCTCCATAGTCTTACATTCAGACATTAACTGATATATATCTCTCGTCACCATGGGTGTGCTTTCTGCACCTGACGTTTATTAATCTGGCATATGACGTGCGTAAGATCCCCTGTCTCACTTTTTCCAAGGCCTGTGGCTGTCAGGTCGGGACCATTCTGCATTCCATCTCCACTTTCCCACTTTTTCCAAGTCCTCTGGTTAATGGGTTAATTACCCTCTTACCCCATGCCCATAGCATAGCTGATCTTCCTTGCAGCTGGTATTTTTTATTTCTCTTTCCCTTCAGGCCACATCTAGATTGCACACACCAATCCCATTTCTAGCCTGGAGTCACAGTGCAGTGGTCTTTGCACAAGCTATACAGGGGCCCCCACATCTCAGATCGCTATCCCCTCCCTATCTCTGTGCGAAAAGCTTAGATCTGAAGAGCGCCCTGCCCCATGCATTGGTCCTGATATCAATTGGGATGGGACAATTTTAGACACATGACACCTGTCTGTGTCAGATTTAGCGCCTTTCACCGTACAGTCCCAGGGCGGCTTGCAACAACAAAGCATACGGTTACCAAACAAAGGAACAGTTATTATCACCACGAAGCAATAAAGATGTAAACCTGAGTCCCTCCAGGCAAGCCCCCCAAGGGTATGCTCAAGACCATCAGCTCAGAAAAGAGGAGACTGTAACACAGTGGGGTGGGTGGTCTCTGTAGCAGCCGCAGCAGGAGCAGCAGGGTCATGGCTTCCTGAGTTGGCATGTTAAGGGGCACGAGGAGAAGACAAGCCACTCTTTTTCGTTTTCCTGAACTTCCTCCCTGCTCCCAAACTGATGCGCCCTGTTTTATGTCACCGGGATGATACTGGGTGGGGGTCTAACCATGTTCTGTCCCCCCACCAACATAGCTGGGTGTTAAGGCACTGACGTACAACGACCTTATCCAGGCTCAGAAGGAGATCTCGGCTCACAACCAGCAGCTGAAGGAGCAGACCAAGCAGCTGGAGAAAGACAATGGCGAGCTCAGGAACCAGAGTTTGCAGCTGGTGCGTCCTCCCCAACGGGAGTCCCAGCGTCTCGGGGCTGGGGGCTGGGGTGGCTCACGTCCAAACTCACCCCCCTTGCCTGTCTCCCCCATATCCTAGCTGAAGGCCAGGTGCGAAGAGCTGAAGCTGGACTGGTCGACGCTGTCGCTGGAGAATCTGCTCAAGGAAAAGCAAGCACTGAAAAACCAGATCTCCGAGAAACAAAAGCATTGCTTGGAGCTGCAGGTAGGGTTTCGTGGAGTCATAGGACCATAGTGTTGGAAGGCGCCCCCCAACCCAGGCTTCACCAACTTGTCTTTTGTGCATTGCACATAAACTTCCCGATTTCCCCCCTCCCTGTTTCTTTTTTTTTTTTTAAAGATCAGCATTGTGGAGCTCGAGAAGAGTCAGCGGCAGCAGGAGCTGCTGCAGCTGAAGTCCTACATGCCTCCCGACGACTCACTCGCCCACCCGCGCCACAAGCGCCACCCGAGCCGTGAGGCGGAGCCCGATCACAGCACGTTCCACCCCGAGCTGGAGTGCTCCAAGTTCCCCGCGGGCCCCCACCTGAATGGCATGAGCCCCGAGCTGTCCATGAACGGCCATGCCACGCCCTACGAGATCCACGCCGCTCTTGGCCGCCCGGCCTCCTCGTCCTCCTCCTCCTCCAAGCAGGGCACCCCCCAGTACCCGGCTTCCCACCTGGACCAAGACATAGTCCCCTGCACGCCCAGCCACAGTGGCAGGCAGAAGCTGGACAAGGCCTCTAGCTTGTCCTTGCCGGATTACACCCGATTCTCCCCGGCCAAGATCGCCCTCCGCAGGCATCTGAACCAAGACCACGTGGGCAGCGGGAAAGCAGCACCTGCTGAAAACCACCAGAGGTGAGAGAGGGGTCGGTAGCAGAGGAGCTTGGGGGAAGCGAGGGGTCCTTTTTGAGCGGTTCCTTCCTCCCACTTGCTCCATGCAGACTGCACTTTGCCAGGAGGTGCTCTCTCTCTCACTTGCCGGTTCATAGAATCATAGAATTGTAGAGCCGGAGGGGACCCCAAAGGTCATCTAGGCCAACCCCCTGCATTGCAAAAGCGTCCCTGGCAGATTGCTATCTAGCCTCTGCTTAAAAGCCTCCAAGGAAGCAAGAGTTCGGCAACCTCCCGAGGGAGGCCGTTCCCCTGTTGAGAATGTCTCTTCCTGTCAGGAAGTTCTTCCTGATGTTGAGTCGCAATCTCCTTCCTTGTAACCTGAGGCCATGGGTTCGAGTCCTACCCTCCAGAACAGGAGGAAACAAGCTGGCACCCTCTTCCATGTTCCAAGTTCTGGCTGCCGTCTTCGATGCAACCAGGGCTTTGGAGGAAGGGTGTGTGTTTCCCCATCAGATACTGCTGAACACTGATATGCCAAGGTTGGCGTGGAGCCTGCGTGCTCGAAACCCGGATGGCACTAGGCTCCAACATCCCTTCACCCCTGACCATTGGCCACACTGGCTGTTAGGAGTCCAGGAACATCTGGAGGGCTCCAGGTTTCTCCATATTTAATCTAGTAGTAGTAGTAGTAGTAAATAATAATGATAATGATGATAAAAATTAATAATAATATTTTTACCCCGCCCATCTGACTGGGTTGTCCCGGCCACTCTGGGTGGCTTCCAACACATACAAAAACATAACATATACAAGCCAGGCACCAAATGGCTACTTTAACCAAGGTTACAGTCGCCAAAACGAAATGCCTATTTACCATTCAGGGGCAAGACAACTCGAAAGTCTTATTTTCCAAAGGGTGGACTGACTATGATGGATTCTCAGTTAAACATCTATCTAGTTCAGAGGACAACCTTGAGCCAGGTTAAGAACTTTTGAGAACTTAAAGAATAAAAGTCCCTTGATCCAGGGACAGTTTGCATATCTACTGGCCTTTTCTGACCTCTTTTTTCATAATGGTGACACGGACCATTCATAACATAAGACTATCCTTCACAACTCTGAGCAGGGCAGTGGGGGAAGCGAAGACAAGCGGCAACAATTCACTATAACGCTCTTTACTGCTGCTGCTGCTGCTCAGGCTGCACAGAAAAAGCATTTTGGTTCCAGAAATTCATTCCGATTGTGCAGATAAAATATAACTGATGGAATTCTACGGGATGGGAACTTAGTGTGTGAAAACAGTCCAGATCCAAGGATCCACAGATGGGGGAGAGGTCAGGCGCCATCCTGGCACCCAGCCATCTTCACTTGGTCAAGAGTGACCAATAGTCAGGTTCAAAATGTGCCTGCCACCTAGTGAATTTTGAACACTGCTTGGGATATATCGTGGTGAAAGGGGCAGGGTGTCTCTCTTAACGCTTTCCATCGGCAGTGGAGAAACCCTCAGAACTCTTGCATCCTGTTTATTTTATTTTCCTTTCGGCAGGACTGAGCACGTGAAAGAGAACGGCCTCGCCTTTTCAAGCCCCGCGATGCCGAACGGCCTGAAGATGAGCCCTCAGGAACCCCAGCCCCCTTCTCCGGCAGCCTTGTCAGGAGCTAATGAGAAGGTAAGGAAGCCGCAAGGGGGGCTGTCCCCGAGCCTCCGGGTGCAGCTTCCATAAGGTTGACGTCCCGGGAGTATATTCAACGGTGTGGGGTGTGGTTTGTTCGTTTTTTTGGAAATGGAGCTGTACCAAATGTTAAGTGAACCTTAGTCAATGTTAAGCGAACTGTAGGTTGTCTCGAGTGCAATATATATAATTCCTAATGTGAAGATCCAAATTTGGAGCAAGTACTCTTTGGTGAGAGAGTATTATTATTATTTATTGAATTTATATACCCGGAGGTCTAAGGGCAAGAACCCCGTTAGAGATTAAAAGTCACAAAATATGCAGAAGAGTGAAAGGGTGGAAATATAAGCTGTTAAGACCTTTAAAATACACCCTTCCAAAATTTCCCTCTTCCCCCAGTGTAGGAAAAAGCCACAGGTTTGGTAAGTTAAAGATTGGTTTACTTACAAACGCTTCAAAGCTCCGGTTCATGCGCTTTCCCATACATTGCACAGGCGTAGTAAAACTTAGTTATAAAGCAGTAAAAGTTCCAAGATTATTGGTATAGGAACTCAAGAATGGCTGGTGAGAGCCATGCGGCTGAGCTGGAGAAACCAGCTCAAGTTTCTTCACATGCTGAGCTTCTCAGGTAGACGGGGGTTGGGGAAAAGAATAGGCTTGATTACCTCTTTCCTCCCAAGGTAAGGGAAGTGACATAGCTAAGCCTGGCGGGATAGATTGCTTTTCAGTATTGACCCCTTCATGCATTCATTAAACTTACCGGTAAGCATGTTGGTTACTTGTGGCTGGTTATCTCATATATCCAACGCCGAGCAAGTTGTGGGCTGCATCCAATGCTAAGTAAATCTCCTTTCAGTGCAAGGATTTCTGCTTGTGTTATGGGACTCTTCCCCCCCCCCCCGTGTGCCCTCTAATTCAGTTCTGGGGTTATTCCCAACCCTTTATAGCAGATTTGAAGTAACTTCACGGGGTGGAGTGGAGAGGTCCCATTGCACAAGAGGAAATCTTTGTGCCAACGGGGGACGTTGCTTGGTTATGCTCGGAGCATAGTGATGGGGAAATGCAGATAGTGTCCTGAGAATTCTTCAGGACCCCCATAACCCACACAGCATAATAAAGTGTCCAGATTGAGAGTGCTGTATGTTAAAATACATTTTACATGACTCTGGAGGTTAGACTTGGGTCTGCCTGATGCAGAGTTTTCTCTCTTTCAGTGTCACAAGTACGTGCCTGTACTGTTGTCTGGTCTCAGTGGGGTGGGGAATGCGTTTCTAGCTCTCTTTTTTCCCCCTAGAACTGTCCCTTTTTAAAAATGTGTCAGAAGCGCCAAGCTGCAATCAGCCCTGGTTTCCAAAGTCCGGCCTCAAACATTTGCGAACGGGGGAACCAAAATGACATTGCTGGCGCTCATCTGTTTATCTTAGCAGAAACAGGCACAGGTGTAATATTCCCCATCTCCAAGGCCCCTGTTTGTACTCTGACCGAAACAGCAAACTCTGTGCGCGCGCGTGCGTGTGTGTGTATGTATGTGCGTCTGTTGGCTGGCTGATGCAGTTGACTTCCCGCCCGTGTCTTTTTAAGAATATTTGTTGGGGTGGGGAATTGCTTGCAAGGGCTCCATGCTCTCCTTCCGCTAAGTGTACTTTTAAGAGCTTCTCGGCTCGGAAAGCGAAAGGGGTGGGTGGGTTGCTGCATTATTTTGGCCTTCTCTGCTTTTTTGTGTGTCTGCAGGCTTTGCGAGAGAGGACGTCCGCGAGTAACGGGGAGACCATCACCAGCCTTCCCATCAGCATCCCCCTGAGCACAGTGCAGCCCAATAAACTCCCCGTTAGTATCCCCCTGGCCAGCGTAGTCCTACCTAGCCGTATTGAGAAGGTGGTGAGTAAGGGTGCTTTCCCCTCCTCCTCCTCCTCCTCCTCTTCCTCTTCCTCCTCCTCCTCACCCCCTGCTATAAAAAAGCCAATCTGATGAGCTTTCGGGGCAGCTCCCAACAGCATCTTTTTAAGTTGCAAACCCTACTGATAGCTCCAGCTGTTAGCTGCTTCCATTCTCTCTTTCCGCCCTACCCCGCTGGCATCTGAAAACCAGGAATCCAATGCAGTTGATGGTTATGCGGTTTCAGACCCGCCGAAAACGGAATAGGAACGCTGAGGATCGTGACGTGCGCTTGTTTAAAAAATAACAGCATGATAAAACGCAGGCGTGGTTATGGTACAATAGATAAAAGCGTGAGATACAGCTTGGATTTGGGATTATCCTCTTAGAATCATAGAATTGCAGAGTTGGAAGGGACCCTGAAGATCATCCAGCCCAACCCCCCGCAATGCAGGAATATGAAGGTGCCCCATACGGGGATCGAACCTGCAACCTTGGCGTTTATCAGCACCATGGTCTAACCAACTGACCTATCCAGATGCTACAAAGTCTTTGAACACAGGAGAGGAACTTGGCTGCTAATTCACTTATTGAATTGCTTGTCAATATTTATATTTATATCTATATATATTTTCCTGGTACTTTTCCTTTGACCTTTCCTTGTAAAGGAGCAAAGTAGCCTAGGATGGTCCTCTCTGTGCAGGTTACACTCAAAAGAAGTCATGACCCAAAGTTTTGACTCCTTGAGAAACTCCCTCCCAGTATTGCAGAAGGGAGACCAATTCATCAGATGCATGGCACAGATTCCTGAGAAATTTCCTTCCCTTTTCTTGCCCCAACCCCCTTCTTAATTTTTTTTTTTTAAAAATGCCACTCTGTTAGTCCTCATGGGTCCCAGAGAGCTGCCTCTGCGTTCTGCTATCTGCCTTCATCTAGAACAGGGGTTCTCCAGCTGTTTTTGGACTTCAATTCCCATCATCCCTGACCATGGGTCCTACTAGCTAGGTTTGAGGGGAGTTGTAGTAGTTCAAAAACAGCTGGAGACCCAAGTATGGGAGACTACAGTTCCCATCATCCCTGACCACTGGCCTTTCTTAGCTAGGGATGATGGGAGCTGTAGTCCAGCAAGATTGGGAAACCCTGGTCTAGAAAGTAGAACGCAGGGCTTGGAAGGGGAAGAATTCGGATCCTTGTTCAACTGTTAAAACTGGCCAAGCAGCTTTTGGACTAGGTGTCTGTTTTTGCTGCTGCTTTCGTTCCCCTCTCTTCTCTTGGAGAGTGGTTGTTTGAATTTATTTTATTTTATTTTTTAAGGAAAGGGTTGTGGACAAGGAACATCTGTGTCCCGCCCCCTGTCCCCCCTGATGTTGTTGGACTCGTAACTCTCCTCATCTTGCCGCTGACCGTTGGCCGTGCTGGCTGATGGGAGTTGCGGTCCCTTGGCAGCCAGTCTTCCCCACCCCCGATCTAAGAAGCCGAGTTTTCTGCTCTCAGGAGGGGATGCCTCTTCTAAACGGAGGTATTCCCTCCAATGGCAGTAGATTTTATTGTTTATAGCCAATGGCCATCACAATACAATATAAGCACAGATAACACAGCTACAGAATGGAAGACATTACATGCACCAGACCAGGACAAATCTACAGTGTCCATAATTTTAAAAGCTTTCCTTCTGGTCAGCATCCCTGGGGTTTGGCACTTGCGCTATCCAGAAATGCCACTCAGCCGCTCTGAGCCCGGCTTTGGCTGGGGAGGGTGGGATACAGTACAAATAAAATTTATTATTATTATTATTATTATTATTATTATTATTATTATTATTATTATTATTATTATTGCTTGCCCTTACCTTTCTTGACGCTGGTGCAAATGGTGTCACCTTATAACTGATGCGCTTATCAACACCTGCCAACAGCCGTTTGATTTTCAAGTTGTCCGGTTGACCTTCTAAGGCAATCTGAAAAGGGAAGATAAATTTAGCTCTGGGTGAATCATACAAAGGTCAATATAGAATATAATGTGCAGGATCCTCAACAGGCCCTGGTCCACATGCACAGAGGCTGTTCGTCTCCCAGCCAGATATCCAGTAGGCATTGTTTCAAATCTGAGCTGAGTGAAAGCATGTCTAATATGGGGGGGGCGGGATGCACAATACATGGACCTAAGAAGAGTTGGAGGCTGCCCAGAGTGGCTGGTGTGTTGGTGGATGTCAGGAAACCCCCCTCCCCGCGCTCGATTGGATCGCGGGAGTGTGGGCAGTATAGGGAACCCCCTGTGCATTTTACAAGCTCCTCCTCCCCCCCTCCTCCGGAAGCTACCATTCTTCTAGTGGGGAGGGGGAGTCGGAAGCAGGAAGGTGGTGCAGGGGCTCTGACAGGATCGCAGAGCCTCAGCGCCAAGGGGAAAGAGGGGAACGGGGTCAGGTTCCCACGCTCCGAGGGTGCAGACAGGAAGGACGCGGAAGGGGGAGGCGGGGGTTCAGAATCCCGCGCCTCTTTTGCTGGACAAAGAACAGGAAGAGTCATTCCTGGACTCTGCAGAGTGAGGAGATGGACGTTGAAACTTTTGCTCCACTGTAAATAAGGTGCACAATAAAGAACTTAGCTTAGAAGTTCTGCGTTTGGCTGATTCTTCATGAGCAACCACTGAACGTCCTTACAGTGACACACAAACGTGGTACCCTCTTAGAAAGTGGACTCCTGCCCTTCCTAACTTTGGCCACACTGCCTGGAGCTGAACCGAGTTGTGTGTCCAAAAACCTCCGGAGGGCTGCAGGTTCACGGCCGTAGTTTTTACAGTGAAAAGTACCATGTTAAATTATGATCGTCCCCGTGGGTGGCTGGGTTGATAACAGCTCAGTCGGCGGAAGGTGACCGGTTCAATGGCCGCAGTCTCCGAGGCTTCAGTTGGCAGGAGGTGAGCGGTGGGATCACTGCAATCTCCAGGGTTTTGTTTCTGTTAATTTTTTTTTTAATGCAGACCTTTCCTGTGCTTGGGATACGTGGGGCGTTGCTGCCAGTCAGAGCAGGAGCCACTGAGCTGAACTGGCCCATACTTTGGAGATGAAAGCAGCTCCTTCAATTGGTGTTGATCAGCGGCGTCTCTTCTAACCCCTTTGGACGAGAATTCCTGCGTGGCAGGGGGGCTGGACTAGATGACCCTTGGGGGTATCTTCCAACTCTTATGATTCTGTGACTAATGCTCTTTGCAGTCGCCTGCTTCCCTGCCCAGCGGTCCAGCCACTTTTAACAGGAGCAGCGGTCTAAAGTCAGTTTCCTCCGCAGAAGCTCATCCAACCCTTCTCTCTCTCTTTTTTTCTCTCTCTCTCTTTCCCATTTCCCCCCTCATCCCTCCAGAGAAGCACCCCCAGCCCCGTCCACCAGATCCGAGACTCCTTTTCGACACTTGAAAAACAATATGGTGCTAGTTCTCATAACGGCATTAGCAGTGCCGCCGGTGGAAAGATGCCACCTTTGGCTACCTCAGGTGAGTTGTTCCCCATCTCTCTTCTCAACCCCCTCTTCTCTGATGGGGTGGATTTTAGCCCTTCCAGGTGCCTAGGGATGTTAAAGCAGCTGTTTTGGTGCCTGCTGAAAATATTCCTGTTTAGACAAGCCTACCCAGATGCTTAGAAAGGTGAGGTAGTTTTAATTTCTCTTAGTATTTTTCTCTTAAATTTTTTTTTTTGTTTATTTAGTTTTCAAATATTTGCATACTTTACCATCAACAATAAGTTTCATTAATCCATTGGCTTCCCATCACCCCTCCATGATGTTCTGTGTTAATCCCTTGACACTGCATATTTTACTTCCATATATCGTATTTTTCGTCCCATAAGATGCACTTTTTTCCTCCTAAAAAGTAAGGGGAAATGTCTGTGCGTCTTATGGAGCGAATGCATGGTCCCTGGAGCCGAATTGCCTAGGGGCCAAAAGCAGATCGTGCTCTTTTTTTACAAAGAGAGAAGGGGGTGTTGAAAGGAAGCCGCTGAACAGCTGTTCAGCAAGTGATTGGGGAGAGAGATAAGGCTCCCTTTCCAGCCCCGCCCCCTTGCCCAGGCCTCCATTGTTGAATGCAGAGGGAGGCTGTTTGTTTCCCCAGCGACATGTGACTGGCTGATTAGATTATCTGTCTGGAAACTGTAGAAATGGCTGTAGGACTAGAAGCTGCAGAACTGTGAGTTGAACCCCATAAAAACGGGGCTTTTCCTCTTTGCAAAAAAGCTGCACCACTTTCAGCTGATCCTCAAAAAAGCAGGGCTTTTCCCTTTGCAAAAAAAGCTGCACCACTTTCAGCTGATCCTCAAAAAAACAGGGCTTTTCCCTTTGCAAAAAAGCTGCACCACTTTCAGCTGATCCTCAAAAAAACAGGGCTTTTCCCTTTGCAAAAAAGCTGCACCACTTTCAGCTGATCCTCAAAAAACAGGGCTTTTCCCTTTGCAAAAAAGCTGCACCACTTTCAGCTGATCCTCAAAAAACAGGGCTTTTCCCTTTGCAAAAAAAGCTGCACCACTTTCAGCTGATCCTCAAAAAACAGGGCTTTTCCCTTTGCAAAAAAAGCTGCACCACTTTCAGCTGATCCTCAAAAAAACAGGGCTTTCCCCCTTTCCTCCTCTAAAAACTAGGTGCGTCTTATGTTCAGGTGCGTCTTATGGAGCGAAAAAATACAGTATATCCGCACCCTAAATTATTAGCCTTAAGTAGTCTTTCTGCTGTTGCTCATATTTCAAATCCTGCTTGAGTTTTCATGCAATCACAATACTTTTTCAGATATTCTACAAAAAGTTTTCCAATCCTCAAAGAACAATTCCTCATTTTGATCTCTTAATTTTTGCTATTAGTTTTGCCATCATTTGAATAAGCCATTCATCCTTCTTTGGGACCCCACCCTCTTTCCATTTTTTAACATACAGTATTCTTGCTGCTGTCATTGCATACATAAAGAAATTAACCAACTTTTGCCTGCGCTTCAAATTTTTTATTTGTAAATTTCAAAAAAACAAAAAACACCCGCAAAAACAAATGAATATAACATTTTCCAGTTAGCAGTCAATTAACATTGGACTTCCCCTTTATCCCTCCATGGTTCCCCCAAATTTTCAAATATTGCTGCATATCACCTGTACAGTTATTCTGCACCTTATCTTCACCAGAATTATCTTCACCAGAGTTTCAGCATGTTTACAGTAGGTTTTTTTTTAAAAAAATGATCTACGAACATTTCCCAGTCCTTCTTAAAGTGTGTCTCATCCTGATATTTAATTTTACCTGCTAAACTTGACAATTCAGCATAGTCCATTTCAATTGCAGGTGCCAAGAGATTAAACCAACTTTTTTTGCTGTATATCTGTTTCAACCTCGCAGGTTTTTCTTACATGTCTGGCTCCATGGCGATCAACGGGGCGTTCCCAAGCAGCCCCGCCTTGCTGAACCCCACCATTGACCACGCAGCCCTGGAGGACGCCTCCAGCTCGGGGAGCCTGTTCAACTCCGTGTCGGGGTCCCGGAGCTCCACCCCACAGCAGCCCTCGTTCCTGGCCATGCCCTCAAGGGCCTCAGCTCAGAGCTCCCCCGCCCACCAGCACTCGGCCAGCCCCAGGCTCAACGGCGCCCCCCAGGGCCTGGCGGGCGTCCTGCAGTACGTGGACTCCCAGAAGGCACTGGCCGAGGGCGGCGGCACCAGGGGAGACCCGCAAGGGATGGAGCCAGCCTTCTCCGACCCCGAGAGCGAGGGGAAGAGGAGGTTCATCTTCACCATCTCACCTGCCACCGGGACCGTTAAGCACTGCCCACCCAACAAGCACAGCGCCCTCACGGCCAGCATCCGGGCAGAGTGCGGCCAGGACGGGAAGAAGCGCGGGCGGAGGAAGCGCTCCTCCACAGGGGCACCGGGCACAAACTCTGGCGTGTCGCCCAAGCGCAGATCGCTGCCTGCAGTGGCTGGGCTCTTCGCTCAGCCTTCAGGGTCTCCCCTCAATATCAACTCCATGGTGAGAACCAAGGTGGTCGGTTTGTTTGTTTGTTTGTTTCGGGTGGTTTCAGATGGGATGGTTTATGCAGCCACTAGCCTATGCAAGCCAGAGTTTCCTCCAGGCAATCAGGCAGGGAGAGAGCGAGAGCCCTCTGCGGATTGGTGAGATCACCTCACCTGACAGGTCCCCACCTGATTGCTTCAGTCGGTGGAATTGGCACTTCTGCGGGCGCCGCATAATGCCTGTTCCACATCTGTAAGAACTCAGTTGGTTAGCTCTTTCACTTTGTAACTCCCTGCATATTGATACCAGGCAGCACTGCCTTCAGTTTGCTCGTTTTGGAGCCTGCTAAAAACATTCCTGTTTAGGCAAATCTACCCAAATCTACAGGGACGCAGGTGGCGCTGTGGATTAAACCACTGAGCCTAGGGCTTGCCGATCAGGAGGTTGGCGGTTCGAATCCCCGCGACGGGGGTGAGCTCCCGTTGCTCGGTCCCAGCTCCTGCCCACCTAGCAGTTCGAAAGCACGTCAAAGTGCAAGTAGATAAATAGGTACCACTCCGGCGGGAAGGTAAACGGCGTTTCCATGCGCTGCTCTGGTTCGCCAGAAGCGGCTTTGTCATGCTGGCCACATGACCCGGAAGCTGTACGCCGGCTCCCTCGGCCAGTAAAGCGAGATGAGCGCCGCAACCCCAGAGTCGGACACGACTGGACCTGATGGCCAGGGGTCCCTTTACCTTTACCCAAATCTACACTTAGAAAGTTGAGGTTATTTTAATCTCTTTTAGCATTTTAACTTTGCATGTTTTAAAGTAAGGTTGCGATTTCCCCCCCTTGATTTTTACTGTTCTTTCTTTTGCAAACCGCTTTGAGGTGTTTCTTTTTCTTTTTTTTTCAAATACAGTCATACCTCTGGATACATTCGCTCCGGGTTGCGTTCGCCACAGGATACGAACGCACCGAATCCGGAAGTACCGGAACGGGTTACTTCCGGGTTCGGCGATTCGCGCATGTGCAGAAGTGCAGAATCGCGCCGCGTACATGCGCAGACGCGGCGCTTCATGTTGCGTTCTGCTCATGTTGTGAACGGGGCTCTGGAAAGGATCCCGTTCGCAACCAGAGGTACCACTGTAAGCAGTGTATAGATTTTACAAAATCAATCATAAATAAATTGTGCAATCCCCTTTCAGTGGCGCCCTTTGCGGTTTGCATTCCTACCTGCAAAAGCCCCATAAATATTAACCTGTAACCCCTAATATGCTAGTGCGGTTAGGATGCTCTATGATTCTTTGATTCTATGATCATCTCCTTTGCCACAGACGGTAAAATGTTGGTCAGCAGAATATGTCACCTTTGAAGTAAAGCATTTGTCCTACTCTCCTAGAACAGAGAAACTGGCCAAGCTTTTCTTCAGCTCTCTTGCTCCCTCCCCTGCCCGTTTCTCTTTTGTGCTATGCTTAGTTACAAAATATAGGAATGATTCAGAAACTGCCGTTTCTTTTAATATATGTCTATTAGTTTTGAAGAACATGGTATTTGTTTTCCAAACAAACAGGGAGCAGAAACACTAGAAAAAAACGAAAGCAACAAAACAGATCACGAATGCTAAATTTTGTGATTTGGTGGAGTGAAAGTGAGTTTTGTATTTCTGGATCTGATATAATTTTTTGCTGTGTCCCTTAAATGTAAAGCTCTAAGGCCCAGGGGGTGGTCACCTGTTAACCAATTGCAAAAAGGTGCTCTGGGGGTCCTTTTTGGCTGCAGGTTGGGGTAGATAAACACTATAAATAGCAAGAAAATAAGACCGCAAAACCCCCACGAAACACGCTGTAACGTTAGCAGCGCTTTCCCCAATCCTTAAATGCTTCTCTTCTTCTTCTTCTTCTGTCTTTCCTCCCCAGGTCAGTAACATTAACCAGCCTTTAGAAATAACAGCCATTTCTTCCCCTGAAAACTCCCTGAAGAACTCTCCTGTTCCCTACCAGGACAGCGACCAGCCCCCCGTGCTGAAAAAGGAGAAGCCCCTGAGCCAGAGCAACGGCATCCATTACTCGCCGCTGACCTCTGACGAGGAGCACGGCTCAGAGGATGAGCACAACAGCACCAGGTGAGTGCGGACCTCGCCTTGTGGGGGGACACCCCTGCGGTGGCCCTGGTCTCACGTCGGAAAGACCTCGCTGCCGTACGAAACTGCCTTCAAATGAGTCAGGCCTGTTGGCCTTCCTGGCTCAGTACTTTAATAATAAAAATAACAACCAATAATAGTTATCATCATCATAGCTGTCAACCTTCCCTTTTTTGCAGTGGGAAACGGCGCTGGAATAAGGGAATTCCCTGCAAAAAAAAGGGGAAGTTGACAGCTGTGCCACCCACCTGGCTGGGTTTTCCCAAGCCTTCACTGGCCAGCAGCTGCTCTCCAGGATTTGGGGAAGGGAGTCGGAAGGTTCCAGGGTTCGGATCCTACAACCGAGAAGCAGGGGGTTGCCTCTTTGTTCCAAAGCTATCGAGTGACTCTCTGATCTGCCTCGTTGGTGGCTTTTTCTTTCCCCACGTTTTGTCCTCAAGGGCTTCCATGGCAGGCGGGGATTTTTAACAGTTTAAAAGAAAGGCTCCCAAACGGCAGGCTGTCGACCTCTGGCGACCTGCCAGCTCCGTTCAGGTGGCCCGCAGCATGTCCCTGTTAAAAATGCGTATTGATTAATTGCTGCTTTTGTTTAATAATAATAATAATCATCATCATATACCCACCCATCTGGCCTGAGTCCCCCCAGCCACTCTGGGTGGTTTTCTGTGGATTCAAGCCAGGATCTATCCACGTCTTGTGTCCCTCTTTGTGCCCCGACTGGGCAAGGCAAGAAGACTGGAACACCTTCAGCTTAATCCTGATACCTGGACTCACAACGGTGTGTTATGAGCACCTGCACTAACTCCAGAGGTTCAATAAACGCTGCGGCTGCATTAACTTGAAGCCGTTCTTCTTTATTTCTACAAGCTACAATATATATACAGATTGTACAGACTGTGTGGCTAAGTTCCTACCACACATCTTATCTACAGCAGAGATAGAATAGCACACACATTTCACGAGGCTCAAAGAAGCTAAAGGGGAGTTCAAAGACTCAGTTCCCTCCCCCTTCTCTCTGATCACCAAGTCATACGATTCTCACAAAGGGAGGGGGTGAAATGCTAACAGTTTCCAGTACATATGAAAACATAATGCAACGTCAAACATTAAAAATTTCCCAATATAACAATTTATAACAATAAAGACTTACACGCTCCAGGAACTCAATGCCTTAAGCTTCTCCCCATATGAACTGACCCAGACCCTGTGTGTCCTGTCCCCTCCCAGAGAGGTTCGGAAGGTAGCAACAAGAGAACAGGACTTTTCTGCAGTGGCTCCCAGATTGTGGGGCGCTCTCCCCAGATAGATTTGCCTGTTGGCCATCACTACATGTCTTTAGGTGCCAGGCAAAAACATTCCTCTTTATCCAGGCCTGTGGCTATTAAATCATCTGTGGCCTATGAAAGTGTGGGAGAGAGGACTGCTATTATAATGACTATTTGGCTGTCTGTCAGTATAGTATGCTTTTTGTTATGTTTTTTTGTCATTGATAAATGATATTTATCACATTTGCCACATTCCATAATGCATTTTTAATGTTGTGCAGCACCCTGGGATCTTTTGATAAAGGGTGGTGTACAAAATGGATTACTGATGATAAAAATAATAATAAATAAATGACGATTATGGTGGTGTTGATAATTTGTTACCCAACTCGTCACACTAAAGTTCCAGGGAGGGTTACAAAAATCAACACACGTTAAAATCGGTCTTGAACAACTTATGATCCCAGAAATGATGCAGGTTCTAGAACAGGCATAGGCAAACTCGGCCCTACCAGATGTTTTGGGACTACGACTCCCATCATCCCTGACCACTGGTCCTGTTAGCTAGGGATGATCGGAGTTGTAGTCCCAAAACATCTGGTAGGGCCGAGTTTGCCTGTGACTGCTCTAGAAATACGGAGCTCAGGTGTCAAAGGCCGTGGGTGCAGTGATGCATCCTCGGCATTTGTCCAAAGCTGTATAGCAAAAGTGCCAGACATGCCTCTGAAAATGCAATAAAAAACCATCTGCCACAGGGTATTTCAATTGCCAGGGCAGGCAGAAGAATCATGTAAGACTGGGTTTCCCTAACCACTAGGGATGATGGGAGTTGCAGCCCAAAAACAGTTGGAGACCGAAGTTTGGGAAACCCTGATGTAAGCGGTCTGCTAAAACCGCAAGCAGTTTTCTCGTGACCCATGGGGCGGGGAGATTTTTGGGAACCCCTGGCTTAAGGTAAACAGTTTTTCTTTTCTTTTCTTTTCTTCTTCCTCCCTTCCTAGAATTGAGAAAAAAATCGCGACAATATCACTGGAAAGCAAATCTCCGCAGAAGCCGATGGAGAACTGTAAGTGTGGAGGCCGCTGGTGTGGGTTTGGATGCAGTTGGGGGGGGGGAAGCGTCGTTAGGCAGTTTTGGACTGCCTGCTTAGGGTGGGGGCGGGGGTTCGTAACAGGTGCATATGAAATAAGTGCACAAAAGCTGTCTTCACGTACAGAAAGAATATTAGCTATGTTTGATTGTCAAATACCGTTCTAGATTTGCCAGGCTGGTGGCAAGGGTGGTCTTGGAAATGATGCTTCTTCTGTATATTTATAATGAAGGAATGTCAAGGCATATAAAGCGTGTTGGGAGGCTCTACTTCCTTTGCTGCTGTTTTGGCGCTGACAATGCTCTCTTTTGCTCCCCATCCATTCTGTCTCTTCTCCTATTGCCTCTCTCACTCCTGCTCCGCTTGTCTGTCTGTGTCTCTTTTGCCCCTTCCACGTGTGTCTTGCTTTCGCCCCATCTGCTTCTCTCTCTCTCTTGCCTTCTCCTTGTGTTTGTGTGTGTGTGTCTCTCTCTCACACACACATTCCTTCCCTGCCTCCTCCCCAAATCCCAGGCATCAGCTTAGCCGGGAGGAAGCAGGCCAGCGAAAACACAAACAGCAGCAAGTGGAAGTCAACCTTCTCTCCCATTTCCGACATCAACCTGACCAAAACAGTGGACAGTCCTCTGCAGGCACCGTCACTGAGCCAGAACTCCCTTTTCACGTTCCGACCGCCCTCCGAGGACGGCTCAGGGGGCGACAACAAGGTCTCGGCCCACCCAAGGAAGCACGGGGCCTCGGCCACCCTCGACGGACTTGGCCAGACCATGAATGGGTTTGCTTACAACAGCGGACTGCCGGCCGACCTCGGTTTACATAGCTTTATTGACGGTGCTCCGCTCCCGCACAAGGCCGCTGCAGACGTGGCCGCGGCGCTGGCGGGCAGCTCCCCGCTGAGCTTCCTGGCGCAGCGCAGCAAGGAGGGCGGTGGGGTCTCCGAGACGAACCCCTTCCTGAGCAAAAGGCAGCTGGAGAGCCTGGGAGCCCTCGCAAAAGGGGAAGACTCAAACTGGCCCAGCGGCCTCAAGGGCAAAGACCCTGGCGAGCTGAGCGTCCGCCTGGGAGCTGCTTTGGACAAGTCCTCGGTGCTACACGGCAGCAAGGCTGGGAAGGGCAGGGAAAGGGAGGCCATCGAGCTGAAGAACGGCCACAACCTCTTCATCGCTGCCACCGCCACTCCTCCCGGCGGCCTGCTCAACGGCAAAGGCCTGTCTGTGGCCCCCACGGGCAGCTCTCCTTCCTCTGTGCCCACCTCCTCCTCCTCCTCCATGGTGGCTCACCCGTTCTTGAACTCGCTAACCACTGGCTCGCAGTTCCCCCTGGGCCCTATGGTGACGAACTCCTCAGTACTGCAGTCTCTATTCAGCTCCATGCCAGCTGCCGGCCTGGTTCACGTCTCGTCGGCTGCCACCCGACTGACCAACTCTCACACGATGGGCAGCTTCTCCCCCGGGGTGACAGGTGGAACAGTTGGAGGTAAGGCAGAGCTTCAGGGTTCTTCCCTCCCTGGGGGCACAGCTGAGAAGGGGGGGGCAGGGACAGCCTTTTTTTGGCACCCTCTCTGCAGCCCCACTCCACAGTTAGGTGGGTTTTATTTCTTTATTCGTGTTTATTAAAATTATACACTGCCCTTCACCAGGAGATCCCAGCGTAGTTCATAGAATAAAATACAAGATAAAACACCAGTAAATAATTAAACCAAAACAGCAAAACAATACTCCCCTTCCCACATATACATTTAAAAGGCTGCAAGGTATTTATCAGCCCAAGGGCTGGTTGAAGAGGAACGTTTTTGCTTGGTGCCTAAAAGTATATAATGAAGGCGCCAGGTGAAGCTCCCTGGGGAGAGCGTTCCACAGGCGGGGAGCCACTGCAGAAAAGGCCCTGTTACTGTGTTGCCACCCTCTAGACCTTTCGTGGGACAGGCACACAAAGAAGGGTCTTGGAGGATTTCAGGGTCCGGGTACGTTCATATGGAGAGAGCCCATCCTTGAGGTATTGCAGCCCTGAGCCGTTTAAGGCTTTATAGGTCAGAACGAGGTTTTCAAGCGCTCTTCTTTTCTGGGAGATCCCTCATTCCACTTGTGCTGAGCTGTGTTCCACAAAGGTGTGTGTGTGTGTGGGGGGGGTGCCCTTGGGCTACACAGACCATCCTTGGCCTACCTGGTGCCTTCCCCAAATGTTGCCTGGTGTCTTCCCCCAGCCAGCAAGGGGAACCAAGGAGGACACATGCCAATTCCCCACAAACTTGCGTGCCTGAAGGTCTCCTCCTAAGAGCCTCTCTTTATTGGGGAGAAGTCGTGTTTCCGGGGCAGAGTGGCTGCGTCAGCAGTAGCTTCCTTGAGACTAGCTTGCTGTCGCCAAAAAGTGGGCCTTAGAAATGGGTGTGCGCTGTTGGGTCTCTTGAGTTCAGCCAAAGTCCCTTCCCCCTGGCGCGAAAAAGGAGACAGGTAAGTGAGCAAGCCTCTACCCCCGCTCAGCTTCTACGCCATCGCTGCTCATCGCTTGCCTCTGCGGCTGCCGTTCATTTTCTCCATGCTGCGCATTTGTCTGTCAAGCTGCGGCTGCTGCGATCTGTTTTTTAAGTTTGCTTGCTTGCTTTAAAAAGAAATATCTTCCCCCCCCCCCCGGTTGTGTTGTGTCACGTAGTTGTTGTTTTTGCTTCTCTCGCTGTGAGCCATGCCAAAGTTTCGCCTGCTGAGTTTGTTTCTTTCTCCTGTTTGCAGGTATTTTTAACCATGTGGTGCCTTCTGCCTCCTCCTCCTCCTCCTCCTCCTCCTCCTCTGCTCCCTCGCCTTCCCTTCCGTCTTTCTCCTCCTCCTCTTCCTCCACCCTCCACTTTGGCAGCAGCGCTGTCTCCACCGTGCTAAGCCTGAACCCTCTGCAGGTGGCTCCCGCCTCCCCATCCTTCCACTCGCCCCCGGCCGGCGAGACGCAGCACCTCACGCGGACCCCGGCGCACCCTTCCCGGCGCACCCCGCCTCCCAACGTCTCCTTGCCCCCGCCCCCTCCGCTCCTCGCCTCCAACAGCGACCCCGTCCTCCTGCAGGGCTTTTCTTCCTTGCCGGTCTCCGAAGCCTTCTTGCCGCCGCCGCCCTCCTCTTCCCCCGCTAACTCCGCTTTGTCTATTAAGCTAGCTTCTCTCCAGCACAAATCCTCCCGCCCTTCCTTCACTGTCCACCACCCGCCTCTGCCCCGCTTGGCGCTAGCCCAGGCCGCGCCCGGGATCCCGCAGCCCAGCGCCGCTGCCTCCGCCGCGCCCGCTATGTGGGTCACCCTCGGCCTGCAGCCTCCTTACGCTTCGCACCTCCCCGGGGTCAAGCCGCGGTAATGGGCTCGGCTTGACCCTTTAAGCGTTCGTGCTCCGTAAGGTAAGGCTGGACGGGAGGCGTGGGTGGGGTGGGGCAGGCAGCTTCTTCTGCCCTTGCGGTCGTGTGTAACCTTTGTCCCCTTGCAAGGGTGCTTGTGGGGTGGGTGGCTGCTAATGGATTAAGGTTGAATCTGGGAGAAAGGGGTCGGGCAGGTGTGGGGGACTCCCTGGTCCTTTGTTGGGTTACTAAGCCCCGGACCAAGTACGCAGCCTGGGGGTCATTTTGGACTCACTGCTGTCCATGGAGGCACAGGTCAATCCTGCGCCCAGGGCGGCTATCTGCCAGCTCCATCTGAGGCCCTGTCTTGCCAGAGTGGTGCATGCCCTGCTTGGACTACTGCCATGCGCTCTCCGTGGGGCTGCCTTTGAAGGTGACTGGGAAAATACAACTAATAAAGAATGTGGCAGCTAGACTGGTAACTGGGACCATATAACACCGGTCCAGAAAGACCTACATTGGCTCCCAGTACGTTTCCAAGAGCAATCCAAAGTGTTGATGCTGACCTTTAAAGCCCTAAATGGCCTCAGCCCAGTATACCTGAAGGAGCGTCTCCACCCCGATCGTTCAGCCCGAACACCGAGGTCCAGCTCCGAGGGTCTTCTGGCAGTTCCCTTACTGCGAGAAGTGAGGTTGGAGGGAACCAGGCAGAGAGCCTTCTTGGTAACATTTGGAAGACATCTGAAGGCGGTTTTTAATGTTTGATTTACTATGTTTGGATTTGACAGAAGCTGCCTAGAGTGGCTGGGGTAACCTGATCAGATGGGCAGCATATAAATAATGTTGTTGTTGTTTTTCCTGGTTGATCTTGCGGCCCTTTTCACTACCTTCCTTGGGGTGGTGCTAGTAGTCAGCCGTGCAGCTTCTGCCCTCGCATGCAGAATGGCGTCTCCAGACAGGGCTGGGAGAGGCTCCTTTTTCTGGAGAGCTGCAGCTGCCAGCCAGTGTAGACATTGCGGAGTTGGTTGGACCGGTGGCCTCACTCGTCATGAAGCAGCTTCCTGACTAAATTGTTATTACCGGATAGATGGCATCATGCCTTGACCTGAAAAATTAATGACTGGCGTTTACTTGCAATAACTGGAACCCGAGTTTGGAGGGTCGAGGAAGAGAGAGGCCTTGTTTGCCCACAAACTCCTCCTTATCATCATTCTTGTATTCATATCCCACCTTTTCCTTCCAAGGGCTCAAGGTGTGGCGTACCTGGTTCTTCTCAGGGCGTTTTTTTCAGCTGGAACTCGCCAGAACTCTTATTCCAGCACTTCTCAGGGGGACACCCGTGCCATTATAAGAGAACAAGGGAGGTGTTCATGGCACCTCTTTTTTTTCTAGAAAAATAGCACTGGTTCTTCCTGCGCAGCAGCAACAACAGCCCTGCGAGGTAGGTTAGGCTGAGAGAAGTCCGTGAGCGGCTCCCAAGGTTCACCCACTGAACTCAGTGGCCGAGGGGGGGATTTGAACCCTGGGCTCTCCCTTGTCCAGCCTGACGCTCCAACCCAGTGTTTCCCAAACTCAGGTCTCCGGCTGCTTTTGGACTACAGCTCTCTAGCTTGCAAGGGAAACGCCACTATGCCACACTGGCTCTTGTCTTGTGGCGAGAGTTCTGAGGGCCGGGCAGAGGCCCTGGAGGGCCGCACTGGGTCAAACCTCCCCAGCCCTGCCTGCGTCCTTGATTTCCTGGTTTCGTGAACTGTCAGTAATCCGCTGGCTTAAAGTGCGCTTCTCCTCCTCCCTTCCCCTGTTTCCACAGGTAACTAAGGACCTTCTACCTCAAACCCCCACGTGACCTATGCAAGGCCAGCCTGGACCAACGCCTCTCCGCTTCCGCTTGGAAGGTTCTGCCCTCAACCGCTGTAGAGAGGGGCTTCTGCTCCTCCTCCCCCCCCCTCATCTCTCTTTACTACTGGACACACGCAGGAAGACCAGGCGAGGAAAGAGACAGGCAAACGGAATGGAACCCTTGAGTCCTAAGCCTAAAAGCCGGAAGAAAAAGCTACTGTGAAATCTTAAGTGTGTATGTGTGTGTGTGTATATATATATATATATATATGTGTATATTATATTATATAATATATATGTATATGTATATATCTCTTTCTAGATATACTCAAACTGCAGAAGGCGACAACGGCCTCCGATTTGTATTGTTGATATAGTTTAGATATTTATATATTTTTTAAAGTTGGAGAACACGTGTTTTCACAAAAGGCAACCCGCCCCCCTTACGCTCTGTGTGTGTTCATTCCAAGGAAAATCTTGGGGAGGGGAAAAGAGGAGGAGGAGGAGGACTTTTAACAAACGAAATCACAGATTCCTCCCTGAAATACTGCTAAATAATAAAAGGACTGGCCAACACAAGCGGACACACACCCAAAGGGTTCTCTTGGTGCTATTCATGCCCGACAGACGCTGTGCCTCTCTGGGCTGAGCTCCCCCGTGGTGCTTTCGTTTTTTGTTTTTTGCGGGGCGCAGAGGCCTGGTTGTGTGTGTGTGTTTGGGGGGGGGTGACCAATAGCAAGCCACGTTCATATATAGAGTGACTCTTCTTAATTTATTCCACCCGCTCCCATGAGATGTCTGGTCCATTTCATCACCTGTGTCTCTTCGCTCTGTAGTGAAGCCAGGGGAAATGAGGTGGGTTGTCCTCCTCAGAGCTAGCCCCGTTAAAAGCAACCTTAGTTGGCCGTTGGGCAGTAGCTGGCATTGAGCAGGGGTCGGGGATGAACGGAGCCATTCGTTTTGTATGGGCATCAAGGAGGGTTGATGCCGGCTATCTGCCTCCCCCCCCCCCATGCTGTAGATCTGACCACCGATGTGATGTAATGCTTATTTGAAGGTGGGAATGCGGCCAGAACACACTCCCCTCCTGGCTTCCCAGCAGAATTCAGATATGGTGCTTGTGGAGGATAAAACATGGCCTCTCCCGCCCCAGAAACGGGACACCCCCGGGTGCGTTTCCAAAGCGAGGGGAAGGGGATTCCTCTGCCTTAACTGTGAAACCCAAAAGGGTCGTGTTGGGAGTTCAGAGAGGGCTGGCGTGGGGTGGGGGTTGGGACCCTGACCCATTGGCTTCTGGGGTGGGTGGCAATGAAAGCAGCCCCTACCTTTCCGGCGGAATGGCTCCCGCCAGGCACGCTTTTCCCCACGCCAAGGGCAGCTTCACCAGTATTTTGGGACTCCGCCTCAGGCTTGGCGCCTTTCTTGCCCAGGTCCAGGCTTTGTAGGTTTCCTTAAAAACAAACAAAAGAAACCCCATTGCTTACAATTTTCTAAACATGCCATCTTTGGGGTGTTCTGCCTTGCCCTCGGTGAGGATCTTTCCCAGTTTGTCCTCCCCTCGGAGGCAGCAGATTGGGTCCCCGGCTGTCTGACTCGTTGCTTTGGTCCTTGGAAGAAGCAAGGATGCTCATCATCCTTGCCCGGTGCTCTTTCCTTCCTGTTTGTGTTCTCTCCATCTCCCCCAGGGATGATTTGTTTGGGGAGGCGATGGCCACACAGAGGCATCCCTCTGGTGTCGTCGGCCAGGCTGCTTGCACTGGGAAACTTGAGAAAGCAGGCCGCCAAGGGTCTTTGCGCTGGGCCTGCCGCCAACTTTCCTTCTTGGGGTTCTGGCATCCTTCTCGTGTGTTGCTGTTGTCAACGGCAAGATTTTTGATACTTGATCAAGACACGCGGCTTTGTACGTTCCGTCAAAGACAAGTCCGCACACTGCTTCTGTCGTCGTTGCTTCTCAGTGGGTCGTGTTTTAAAAATGTGATTTCACATCCCTGCATCAGAGATAAAACACACACACACACACACACACGTGCAATCAACCTTAACTTTTTTTGTATCTCGTCTGACAACATTGGTGCTTTGCTGATTTTTTAAAAAAATAATAAATTGTGACTTGGGTGATCAGTGCATAGGAATAATTCTTACATTTGTTTTTTTTTAAGGCACACATCTTTCTGGGAATGGGGAGATGGGGGGATAGATCTGTTTAAAAACACATACATACTCGTACGCTTTCTGCTAATTTTTTTTATCAGGTTGTGGTCAAAGTGTAATTGGAAGCAGGAGACAAATAGCAGTTTTGTTTCCTCAGGTGTGCCTAAAATCAGGGAGGAAATGGCATGAGAATAAGAAAGTCTGTGATGATCACAGCAGAGGGTATCATTCTTGCTCCCCTCAATGCCACAGCGGTCCCTAAAGTCTCACGTTTGCCTTCCTTACTTCCAAGATCCACCTTATGGCGTTTATAAGAGAGTCTCTTCCTGTTGCTTTCCCCTGAATCTGTCGTGTCTTGCTCTCTCTCTCCCGCTTCCAATAATGTCTTGGAGCAAACAACTGACTTCTCCTGAAGACTTTTCTTCACCATTCTGCTTATTTTCCCTTGCCCCTGTTAGATTGCTCAGCGTCGGCAGAGAGCCAAAACCTCCCCGTTTCCAGGTTTCTTAAAACTCTCGTTGCAAGCCGAATGAATTCCTTTTGGCTTTGGTTTCCGCACCCCAGAAGGAACAGGGAGGATGCAGCTCATTACTCTGGTAACCCCTTTCCCCCCCTTCCGCTGTGCAGGACCAGCACGGAAATAACCCCCTAATGATTGTGGACTGGCTGCCAAAACCCTTTAACTTGCTTGGATAAATCTCCGCTGCCTTCTGTCACCGTCCAGGTTTCCAGCAGCACTCCAGCTTCTCTTTCTGGCCCTCCTTCCACACTCGGGTATCTTTCCCCTTCAGGCCCACGATGCCTGCAAATTTCCACTTTGGGGGAAAGTGTGGATACAGTTTGCAAGTTTCTTTCCCTTTCCCTCCCTTGACCTTAGTCTTAGCTTGCTTTTCCTAAATCCCACTTGAAGGCCTGGTTCTTACAAGTCTTCTCCAGTCAGCTGCAAATCTTTTCCTAGGTCTGAAACTAAAATGAATGTCTGTTTGGAGTCGCCCCCTCCTGTTCACCTCCTCACCTTCCGCCCTGTGTTAAATTCGTAGGGGGTGAATTTCTCAATATCTGACGCAAGAACAACGGCTTGCTGCGCTTGGGTTGAGCTCTCTCTGCAGCAACCGCTTTCTCTCCCCCTCTTAAAAAAAAGATTCCTCTATCTCCCCTCAACCCGTCTTCTCATTTTCAGAACTCTTGAGGTCGCAAAGCGTGCTGTGTGTGTTTCATGCATTGATCTTCCGTTCGGAATATAGTCTTTAAAATGCCGGATGGGGACCTCTCCATAGCAGTGTTGAGCCAAGCAGGCAATAGGGTGGGGAGGGGTGGGATTCTCCTCTGACCAGCCCAGGGTTTTGATTTTACAAAAGCACGGGAGAGCTGGCCAAAGATAACAAAGACCAAGCTGTTTTTAATTAACCGGGCGGTTCAGACTTGGGGCAGTAGGTCCTGTGTCCACACCCGAAGCCTGCCTTACCCGACCCCTGGGGGGACTCAAGCTAGATTTCTTGCTGGTGCTGTCTTGTTTGCAAGAACTCCAAGCCGAAACACAAATCCACTTGGTGATCCATTCGGCTGCTGGGGCGGGACTCCCCGCCTCTGGAAAGATCACACCCCCCCCCAAAGGACAATTGTAATATTTGGACTGCTGCTTCTGGTACAGAGATGGGATCTCAGGGGCTCCCCAGTCAACAACCCCCCAGGGCCGTGCATTAAAACCGAAACCCACACCACTTTTGTCTTGCGATGCAGTTCTTGGGAGAAGCTTGTAGTGAGCTTTTGGGACCTCCCCTGCCTTCTTTTAATTAATTTATTTTTTCTGAGTGGGATTTGCTGCTGCTGCTGCTTCCCTTCATTGGTGCTAGATGCAAATCAAAACCCTAAGGTGCTTGGCTGGGTTCTCCCCCCTCCCCTGGGGCCCATTCCTTTTACCCAGCCAACCTGGTGACGACAGGCCACAAGGAAAGGATGGCAGGGGCTGGGTGTTATATTTTATTATTTGCCAGTAAAACCTGCTTTAAGGTGCTTTTTTTTTACTTTGTCCGCAAGCACACAGAGATTATGTTAAGTTGTGTAAGGGGAGGAGAAGGGAACTTGTCTTCTAACTATTTTCCAGGAGGGCAGAGTATTAGTTCAGCAGCAAAACTCTTTGAAGGCTTGGCCCTGTTTCTGGTGCAGAATATGGTGCTATTTGGGTGTGTTTGTGTTTCGCTAAGCCACCAGGGCTCCAGCTTATCTGAAGTTATCCTAGACCAGCCCCTGCCATCTTGGGGCCCCTCCCTTGAGAGCGGCAGTCCAAAACAATCTTGGAGGGGCAAACGGACCCTGCAGACTACAGGCCGAGGTCCTCATTTTCGCGGCCAACCTCTTCCATTCCATTTCCAAACACAACCTTTTTCCTAAACCGCTGGGCAGGAGAACTCGTACAGATCTAGCGTGCTTTGAAATCTTAAGAGTGATGCCTGTGGCATGAGCTTGGACAGCACCCATTTTTTTTGCGGGGAGCGCACACCCTCTGAGAATCTGAAACACACGCACACCCTGTGATTTTCTGGTTCTCTCCCCCCCCACCAACCTAAGCCCCTTCTTTGCAACTTGGATAGAGTGTTTGATGAAGAAACTTGGGGATTGGTTTGAGATGGTGTGTGTACTCTTTGTGAAAGTGTGCGGGTCATTGCAACAGCGATGGTAGAATTGGTTTGCATCCAGTGGAGACGCTTGGGTTTTTAAAAGGTTTAGAATTGCTTCAAAATCAGGGCAGGGGCGGGGGGCTTCTGGGGTTGGGTGTTAATGGTGCTCCCCCCCCCGCCCCCGAAACAGACCCACAGGGGGGAAAGTAGCCTTTCGCAGGGTGAAAACTACTTTCCGATCAGTCTAGCACACTGTAGTAGATGCAGTCCATTAAGCAGGAGGCCACAATCTCCTGTGAAGTTTGAAATCAGCTTTGCCGGGTATCTTGATATCCAACAAGAACTTCCATAGAAACTGGCTTGCTTGTCTGTGTTTAAGTAGGATAGGAATTTGTGGTACTCTGAAAGAAAGGTGGGTGCTGGGGGGTCGATAGCAAGCATCCCATTTGCAAAATATCTTTGTCTCGGTTGGCTGCAGGCAACTTCCTGGACGCAGGAAGGGTGTTTTTGCAAATCTGGTTCAAAACAGGTCTTCCTCCCTGCAGGTATTGGCTGGTCATGAGGACATCTGCTCAGCCCTTCATAATTCTGGATTTCCTCACCCACATGCACATTGGAACCTTAAAAAACAACAACACCTTAGCCCCCCCCTTTTTCTAGCCTTGATGGGATGGAGATCTATTTAAAAAGAAAAATAGGAGGGAGAAATGTGGGGGAAAGCAGCTCCTTCTTTCAGTGCTTTGCGTTTTTTGAGCCTTTTGAGAAACGTGCTTTGCAGAAACAGCCCTTGGGGGGCTGGTTAAGGAGTTACCTGGTTCCTCCCCCCTCCACAATGAATTGAGGCTTTGCCTTGCCGAAGCAGGGAGTTTGGATGTGGGCGGGGGGGCAGGGCGGTATTCGGTCAGTGATGGAAATTGCTGTTGCTCAGGAATTAAATCTGTAAAATAAAAGGAATCCGTTTGTAAATGGATTGAAGGGAGTACCCATATTCTTAGAGGTGGGGTGTTCTTTCCCAGCAACTAGGAACTTGATTTGTATACATTAGCCCATGAAAATGAAATCTATTTAAATTTCAGTCTCTCATCTGATGTATCTTGGGGGTTGTTTGTTTTTGGCTTTGTTTTTGAGACTTTGCTCCATGATATCTCCATCTGTCATTCTTCCATAGATCCATATGAACTTCTTCTGGCGTTGTGTATATATGTATGTAATAATCTTTTATCTATATATTTCAGCCCCTTCCATTCCTTCTGATTCTCTGCACTGCAAGGGAAAAAAAATGTTTTATCTTTCTGTTCTAACTTCCACTTCAGATCTCTCCCCCGCACCTCACCCCGATTTGTAATTGAAAAAAGAAAAGAAAATGGCTTTGAAGTTTGTCTTTATATTAAAAAAATGTATGTATTTTAATACACTGTATACCATTGTGGTGGTGCTTCTATCCTTTTTGAAGTTGTCTGGTTTCTTTTGCAAGAGACATCCAGGTTTCGCAGCCAGAGGCCACATGCTAGAGGTCAACTGAGCAGTAAATGTAGCTTTCACCTTTGTAGAATCATAGACCTGTAGTGTTGGAAGGGACCCCCAAGGGAACCCCCTGCAATGCAGGAATCTCAACTGAATCATCTGCGGCAGATGGCCGTCCAACATCTGCTTAAAGGCCTAAAAGGAAGGAGAGTACCTCCTCCCAAGGGAGACCATTCCACTGTCAAACAGCTCTTGCTGTCAGAAAGTTTTTTTGAATCTCTTTTCATGTAACTTGAAGCCATTTCTTCAAGTCCTACCCTCCAGAGCAGGAGAAAACAAGGTTGCTCCCTGTGACAGCCCTTGAGATAATTGGAAGATGGCTATCCTGTCTCCTCTCCGTCTCCTCTTCTCCAGCTCCTTCAACCATTCCTCATCAGGTCTGGTTTCCAGACCCTTGGTCATCCTTGTCACCCTCCTCTGCCCACCTTCCAGCTTGTCAACACCCTTCTTAAATTGTGGTGCCCAGAAGTGGACACAGGACTCCAGGTGTGGTCTGATCAAGGCAGATAGAACAGGACTGTGACTTCCCTTGATCTGAACATACTGGCTTGTTGCAGTGATACACACACACACACACACACACAAAATCCTCCATCCATTCTGGCAAGTAAAATGCAATAGCAGAGTTCAAGTACACCTTTCCAGCAATTCAAGGGTGGTGTGACTGGGGAGGAGACATTGCCTGGCCTCCTCCAGCCGATATCCCAATGCAGTGGGGTAAAAATCCTCGCATGGATGCGCTCTTGAATGCACAACTGGTCCCAGCCTATTCCCACCCCTCACAAAGAAACGCAAAAAGCCAAACACCAACAAGACAGTAGTTTCTTTTATTAGAGGGTCAAGAAAATCTGTGTGGACATAACAAAAGGGGATCTGGGCATGTCAACAAAACAGTAAAAATTTCTGGTTTAATGCACAGAAGTAATAAAACTGGCCAATAATCCAGCAGGCAATGGTGTCTTGGGGCAGCAGGAGTACAGAAGATGAATGTAAACTGATAAAAGTACATTTTACATTTCTACAACCTCTTAAGAACCTCTAAATAACTAGCCGCCCTTTGTGGTTGGCGATTTTTTTCTCTCTCCCCCCACATTCGTCCCCCAAAACTCTGCCCCTTTAGAGGACAGTGGGTTTCACAAGCTCCCATCGTCCACGAGCAACTGGCCGAGGATCGCAGGCTCCCTGGTCTTGTTTCCCCTGCCTCTTTGCAGAAGAGGCATTCCTCTGCCTCACACACGCAGTAGTGAAATTCAGCCTCTTAGGGCAGGGTTGGAGAAAGCAGAACAGAGTTTCGAGTCCAATATCGGCCAGAGAACCACAGCTTTCAGTGAGTTTTTAAAACGCCTCTCTAAATTTCACAGCAGATTTTTATATATATAAAAAAATTACATTCAGCTGCCAGTCCCAAAAGTTGGGCGGAAGAGAGAGGGGAAAGAAGAGAGCAACGAGGAAGAAGAGAGCAAAGAGAGAGGGGAAAGAAGAGAGCAACGAGAACAAGATATTTTTTTCTTTGAGGGAGGGAGATTTCTGCTGCCCCAGCAAGCAAGGAACCTGCTCTGGAGTGAGCTTGGAACAGCGCACAGTTTGGGCACCGAACTTGGCAAAGTGGTGAGGGGGCTCTTCTCACTTCCCTGTGTTGCCAGGCGCAGAGAGCAGCTCTGACGCAGAGGGTGCCAGCAAGGCACAACAAAACAGTAAAAGATGGCTGAGGGAGATAGGTGCGTTGCTGCTCCAGCATTCTTCTGTCCAACACCTTCTAGCTCAGGTTTTTGGAAAACTTGGGTCTCCAACTGTTTTCGGAACACAATTCCCATCCCTGATCACTGGTCCTGCTAGCTACGGATGATGGGAGTTGCAGTCCAAAAAACCCACTGGCGACCCAAGTTTGGGAAACCCTGTACTAGGTGAACACACATGCTTGCTTGCTTGGGGAACTGAATGTGCTCCCACCTACCCACCACTCCTGTTGAAAATGTTTCCTTATAGAGCAAGAGTTGCCCCATCCTGGGTGAGAATTGCTGAGGTGGGGGTGTGAGGGGCTCAGGACTGGGGGCAATGACTTTTCACTGGGAGGGGGAGATGTGGGGGGAGCAATTCAGCACCCCAATCTCCCTTGAAAGGACAGCATAGTGGCTCCCACCCAAACCAAGCAGCTGATGGGAAGGTGGGCAAAGCCAGAGCAGTTACTCATGCAGAGCTGCGGTGGGGAAACTCTGCAGGTGGTTTCTGGGTGTACCGCGGATCTCAAATCTCAGCACAAAAGTTAGGAAAAAAAACTGATTTGGGGTGTTAATGAAAATCAAGCATGATTCCAAAAAGCCCCTGCCCCTTCCTTCAGCTCCAGGAGCACCCTTGCCATTGTTGTTTGTGTGCACGTTTACGCACACGAGGAAACGCGATTCTGAGCTGAATAGCAGGTTGCCTGAGCCCTGGAAGGAAAGAAAACCAGCAGCCACTAGAGTCAAATCTCCACTCTCGTTTCAACCCCCCCAAAGCTAGGAGGAAGCAGGTGGGTGGTTGGCAAAACCCTCTTGAACGGCACGAGGGAGATCCTACAAAGATCCTGCGAGTTCGTGAAAGCAACTCACTCTGTCGGCGTACAGTCCTGACCCTGGAGTCTCAGGGAGCTGCGCAAGGATGCTGGTGGTATGGTGAGGTGCCGGCCCAGATCCAAGTGCTCGGGGTTATACCTTCCGTGCGCCCAGCTGAAAGCGGGCTTCCCCTGAGATGCCGTACTGCTCCAAGGGGTCCTGTGGCAAAAGGAGAGGTGGGGCTTTGAGGGCTGGGTGTCTGGAGACGCTAAATTTGAAAGGGTGGGGGATACGAGTCCATGGCTCTTTGGCAGACCAGCTGCCCTGCATGCAGAAGGTGTCAGGTTCAACCCCTGGCAGGGCTGGGAATCCACGCCCCCCCCCCATCTCCCTGCACCTGAAACCCTGGAGGAGCCACAGGCAAGTTGGCGCCAATGGGATCGCATCCTTAAAAAAAAAAAATTGTATATACACATCTCCCTTATTGGGTTTTATTTAGGATGAATGGGTCTACTTGGAGTAAAATGTAAAAAAAAATAAACACCAGTTCGAACCATAGTATTGCGGGATGACCCAGGACAGAAACTGCATCCTCGTCCCGGCCGCTACTTCCCGGTCCCTGGGTGAGCACCCTCACCTGCTTTCCGGCCCAGGAGCTACTCACCTTTCCTGTCATCTTCAGGATCTCATTCCGATAGAAGACCAAGCTGCTCCTCATGAACTCGTAGCTGTTGGCAGAAGGAGAACGGATCCGACCGTGAAGGGCGGAGGCAGCAGAACCAGATTTCTAGTGAACATTTACGGCAAGGCTCTTCCCATTAACTCCGCCCCAAAACTACCCCAGAGGAGCTGATCCTGTTGCACCCAATGCTTCTGGGATTTGTGGTTCTGTTTTTGCGGCTGATAAGCCCATAGCTTTAATTATTCAAAGGTGGGGGGGGCTCTTTAAGGCTCTGCCTCAAATGGGGATCCTCCAGCCCTCCAAACTTCTCTGTGTGGCCCTTAGATGTTCTCCCTTGGCCACACCCCTCACTGGCCCTCCTTGAGACCCTCATTTTGGACTCACCCCTGTCCATAGAGGCACAAGTCAATTCTGCGTCCAGGGTGGCTGTCTACCAGCTCCATCTGAGACCCTCCCTGCCCGCAGACTGTCTCACCAGTGGCACATACCGTATTTTTTGCTCCACAAGACACACCTGACCATAAGACGCACCTAGTTTTTTGAGGGGAAAAGGGGGAAAGCTCCCCTTTTTGAGGATCAGTTCAAAGTTGTGCATCTTCTTTTGGAAGAAGAAAAGCCCCATTTGCAAAAGGAGCAGCTCAAAGCCCTTTCTACAGTTTCCAGACAGATAATCTAATCAGCCAGTCACATGTCGCTGGGGAAACCAACAGCCTCCTCTGCAGAAAGGGAGCCAGCGACCTTATCTCTCTCCCCGATCTCTTGCTGATCAGCTGTAAAGCGGCAGCCTTTCAACACCCCCTTCTCTCTTTGTAAAAGAAAAAGCTCGATCTTCTTTTGGTCCCTGGGCAATTCAGCTCCAGGGACCATGCATTCGCTCCATAAGACGCACAGACATTTCCCCTTACTTTTCAGGAGGAAAAAAGTGCGTCTTATGGAGCGAAAAATACGGTACCTTGGTTATCTCCCGCTTGGACTACTGCCATGCGCTCTACGTGGGGCTACCTTGGAAGGTGACTCGGAAATGACAACTAATCCAGAATGCAGCAGCTAGACTGGTGACTGGGAGCGGCCATCAGGACCATATAACACCGGTCCTGCAAGACCTACGTTGGCTCCCAGTACGTTTCTGAGCACAATTCAAAGTTTGAATTTCAATGGCCTCGGCCCAGTATACCTGAAGGAGCATCTCCCCCCCCCCAATCGTTCAGCCCAGACTCCGAGGTCCTCCTCCAAGGGCCTTCTGGCGGTTCCCTCCCTGCGAGAAGTTACAGGGAACCAGGAAGAGGATTTTCAAATGCTGAAAATCCAGACAGAAAAGGGTTTTTTGCCCAAAGTTGAGAAAATTTGCAAAAAAGTTTTGGGGCTATTTTTAACTAAAATTGCCAAAAATGACACTGCTGACATGGGCTCCGATATGTCCAGATTTCTGGCCAAACACTGCTTCCAACTGCAGTATTCCGGATATGTCCAGGGGGTTCTGGACGTATGGCAACTCTGTCAAGGAGATAAGCAACTATCTGCCTTTTAGAAGACAGCCCTATATTGGGAAGTTTTAAACGTTTGATGTTTTACTGTGTTATCATTTTCAAAACAAAATAAAAAATAAAAAATTCTTTCCAATAGCACCTTAGAGACCAACTAAGTTTGTTCTTGGTATGAGCTTTCGTGTGCATGCACACTTCGAAAGCTCATACCAAGAACAAACTTAGTTGGTCTCTAAGGTGCTACTGGAAGGAATTTTTCATTTTTTATTTTGTTTTGACTGTGGCAGACCAACACGGATACCAACCTGTAACTGTGTTATCATTTGTTGGAAGCTGCCCAGAGTGGCTGGGTCAACCCAGCCAGATGGGCAGGGTGCATCACTGAACTCTGATCGTGCCTGGATGGAAGGGGTGGGGGAGATGTTCAAACTAACCTGCACAGACGGCAAACTTTACAAGCGTAGCTCCACCCACTCTTGACTCTGTCCCCGCCCACCACCGGGGAATGCGGTGCTCATGAGCCTCCGCTCTTACCTGCAGCGAGGACTGAAGTAGAATACAGTCATACCTCTGGTTGCGAACGGGATCCGTTCTGGAGCCCCGCTCGCAACATGAGCAGTGCACAACCTGAAGCGCCGAGTCTGCGCATGTGCGCGAAGCGATTCGGTGCTTCTGCACATGCGCGAACCCGGAAGTAACCCGTTCTGGTACTTCCGGGTTTGGAGAGTTCGTAACCCGTGACGAACGCAACACGTAGCGTTCGTATCTAGAGGTATGACTGTAATAGAATTGTAGAGTTGGAAGGGACCCCCGAGGATCATGCAGACCCACCCCCTGCAATGCAGGAATCTCAGCTAAAGCAGCCATGGCAGATGGCCATCCAAACTCTGCTTAAAAACCTCCAGGGAAGGGGAGTAGGAAAGCCGGTTTTCTCTGGGCGCTGTGCAGAGATCCAAGCAGCCTGAGCTCTGTCCCTTCTGGGCTGGCAGACACGGTCCCCACCCCCTTGAAAAAATTGGGAAGAAGGGATCCCCAAACCCCAGCTGACCAGGCAGGCCTCACCTCGCCCTCTGGAGAACCTCGACCCACTCCAAACACTGCTCCTCTGTATCGCATTCAAAGAAGTACTTTCTCTCAGGTTCTTCGAGGAAACCTGCAAACGGAGACTCCAAGCCATCAGTCTTGCGACTCATTATCTACTGAACTTTAATGAAATTATGATTATTGGACAAGGGTTGCGGCAAAGCACAAGTAAAGGGCAGTGCAGCTCATGTGGGGAAACAGCTCACATCCCTTCTCAAACATGACCCTCCCAAGACAGAGGAAGTCAGGATCTCTTAGCCTAATTTACCTCTCAGTGGGTGGTTGTTGTTGTTGTTGTTTTACACAGGTAATGCAAAAACTGACCAATTGTCCAGTAGCACCTTAGAGACCAACTAAGTCTGTTCTGTGCTTATACCCAGAACAAACTTAGTTGGTCTATAAGGTGCTACTGGACAATTTTTTTAATTTATTTCGACTGTGTCAGACCAACACGGCTACCTGAATCTAGTAAAGGTACTTACCAAACCTATTATTAGGCATTTTACAAGTAAAACCGCGAGAGAAAGGATCACATACAAGAGCCTTAATATATATATATATATATATACACACACACACACACAAAGAAACAACAGTTAAACTCGTAGGCTGATTGTATGCATATATATGTAAAATCTAGAATTTCCTCCTTTTAAAGTACTCCTTGAAGCACTGCTGCCAAAAACTCGGCTACCCCCCCAGTCACCCCTTGGTCAATGTCAGATTTATCAGGCCTTTTCAAAATGCAATACAGTAAGATTACATTTGTTAATATGCCCAAAGAGGGACTATTGCTATTCCATTTATGAAGTCTCCTCTTTCAGACACACAACTGGACCACTTTAGCAATAGTTATAAATCTAGTTGTTTTAACCTGCTGGTCAGCGACTCTTGTCTCCCTGCTCTTATTCTGGCTTGTTTTTATAACGATCGTATCTTGCTTTTACAATTTTGTATTTTAGCTCTTTTTAAAATGCTGGTGTACGACCGTAAGAAACTAAAACTACATTTTAAGGATTGTTTTAACAATTATTTGCAATGGTTTTTACTGATGATTTGTTAACTATTCTAATGGTGGTTTGTAATTGTTTTACTGGCGGTTTGTGAATTATTCTATTTGATTTGTGCTCTGCTTATGGTCTGTAAGCTGCTTTGCGATTCACTGCAATGAAAAGCAGCTTTGAAACATATGAAATCAATTTTTCAGAGCTTGGAAGATCTTCTTGCACTGTGTCTGCTTGGGACGAACCCAAGTTTTTGGGCTCCCTGCCTTGCCTCCCAGCCTCCTTCAAACTGCTCATTATCCATCCACCTCCACTATCCACTGGATTGCCTCAGCTAGTCCCTTGAGAGCAGTGGTTCCCAAAATGGGCAGTGCTTTCCATGGGTGGGGGGTCCTAAGAGGGTGGCAGGGGGACCCTGGAGGTGCCAATGACTATCAAGACTTTGAAAAGCTGGTGTCACTGGATTAAGTTGATCACTTCAGCTGCTGTGACGTACATATCTGATCCCTGTCGAAAGCTGTCTTAAAAGAAAAATAAGTCTTGTTTTTTGCTGCCTGATGTAGAGAGGCATACATCCTTCAGAATATCTAAATTTCTCGCTAAGTCTCTACAAATCCGTGCTAATAAACTTAAAAGGGGTATGGGAAATGGTTTATCCTTTAAAGGTGAAGGAGTAGAAATGTCAATCTCTTATTCTTACCAGTTACAGGTAGGTAGCCGTGTTGGTCTGCCATGTCATAGTCAAAACAACAACAACAAAAATTTTCTTCCAGTAGCTACTGGAAGGAATTTTTTATTTTATTTTGTCTTATTCTTACCGTTACTATTTTCATGTATCTAATGGGATGTCTGCTAAAACACAATAAACTGACTTGACTATCTTAAAACCGGAAGTCACCGCCCACGACCCACAGAAGCAAATTCCAAGTTGCCCTGCGAAGGATTTCTTTCGGCCGTCCTGAAATCTAGTGCCAAGTGCATTTGGCTGAATACTGAATACTGTGGGTGGAAAAGGGGGTATATTGTGAGCTGGAAATGCATTACGTCTCCTCCCAAAATGGGTACAGACATCTCAGAGAGCAATTTGGGAAAATGTTAGATTTGTTTTGATTAGTGACCAATTTGTAAAAAATTGAATACCGATAAAAAAGAGAAAAAAAGAAAGAAAAAGCTCCCAGAAAAGGAAAACCCACTCCCCCCATCCGTCTCCTCAATACCCCCAAGACTCACTAATGGAAAATATTTTGCCTTCTTCTTGGCTGATACTGCAGTGTTCCAACAGCAAAGCACCGATAGGCTGGGGAGAAAGAAAGAGACACACACAGGTTAATTCATCGCTTTCTACATTCACTCAAGCTTCTAAAAGTACTGGTAACTATGTTGTGCATATTCCCAACCCTGCTTTTAATTGAAAGCTACACAAGGATTTTTCTTTCTTAAAAAGTAAAAAGAAATAAATGAAGAGGGCTTAATATATTCTCAGATAAACCCTTGTAAAAAGCCTTCTTTTGTCCTGTCTTCAAGTAAGTTATACTCAAGAGGAGACTCAGTGAAATTAATGGACCCCTGGTGGTCCTATCTGTGTATTTCAGGGGTTTTACTGAGAGGGTGGCCAGCATTGGAGCCAATCCCTTTATATATATTTTTCTAGATTTTTCTATACAGTCAAATGGTAAATGAATTTTATTAAATAAGCGAAACAAATATATAGACATATAAAAACACAGTTGTTTAGAGGGAGATTGGGGAACATCTAGAGATTGCTGGACCCCTCCTAAAAAAAATAATAATCCTATTCTGGTTGCTCTCCAAGGACTAGATTCAGGAGCCAGACTCTTCTAATAAGATCAAGCTCTTTATTAGACTTTGGAAGAATAATACTAAGAGTTTATTTTAGGCATTGCCTTTTCATCATGCTCCTACCACCCGCCGCAACTTGCCAGAGGACCTCATCACCCGAGGACTAGTAACCTGAGTGGGCTTCGCATCATTACTATATCTGGCAAAGTTGCTAGTGGGTAATTTCCCCTGCAAGTAGTGAGCAAAAATACCTCGGCCTCATCTGTTCGGAAGTAAAAGAGAAAGTTGACGACCAGTTTCACCAAACGCTTCTTCACGGCTGCGGAGAAAGATGAGATGGAGGGAGTTGTTTGAGAGCTCTTGCACACATATTTTTGCAGCTCTGCGATTCTTGCATTGTGGAGGGTTGGACTAGATGACTCTTGGGGTCCCTTTCCAACTCTACAGTACAAGGTTGTCCAAGGTTGGGAGAGCGAAGATGAGCTCCTGCAGCTTCAAAGCAGATGTTCCCACAACCAGTGATTTTTACTAATTTACTAGGACAACGGTGGATTCCGCCCAAGGGTCCTCTAGCCCAACCCTCGGCAAGGCTGGCATCCAGGACAGGTGGCCATCGCAATACGAAGGTAAGAGCAGAATCATGAGGGTTCCATGAGGGTCATCCAGATCAACCGCCTGTAACATAAAAGGTGCTAGTCCTCAGTGAGGACGAGACAAGCCACCCCGGGGTTGGGAGTCTTGCTACCACCCCAACCCAATAAACTCTGATGACGCCACGAGAGCCGCCGCCTCTTCCTCCTCCCCCACCGCCTGACGGGTGTGACGTCACCCAACCCGCCTGGTGACGTCACGCCGCGGTGTTTTCTCTCGTGACGTCATCCCTTCCCCGCTTCTTCCTCACCGCTTCCCTTCTTCGGGGCGCGCATGAGGACCTCGGCCGCCTTCTCGGCTGGCTGCCGGGAGAGAGACAGCAGCTCCCGCTCGTTGTACCGCATCGCCGCCGCCGCCGCCGCCTCCTCCCCGCCCTTCTGGCCCGCTCAGCTCTATGGCTCGCGTGCCGTGCCTCCCACTTCCGCTCTACTTCCGCCCTGGCCTTCGGAAGGAGCCGGAAGTGCCCCCTTCCGCGCAGCAATGCGCAGGCGCGGTCACGGTTTCTTTCCCGTTCGCTTCCGGCCTGCTCCCGACTTAAGCTTCCGGGTGACGGCGGAGAACTGACCCGGAAGTGCATTCTTTGTCGCGCGGCGGGCCGGCTCCGTTTAGCTTCCGAATCAGGAAGGAGGGAAGACCGAAGGCCGAGGAGGAGAAGGAGGAGGAAGAGGGTGCGGCGGCCGAAGCAGGTAGGTGTGAGGGACGCCCCCCAATAAAGGTTAATTAGGGTTTCCAGCGTTGGCCGAGCTGAAGAGCCTCCAGCATTTCTCCGGTGAAAATAGGCACGCCTTATCCCATCATCATCGTAAATTTATTATTATTATATTTCGATAAAATTAATAATAATAATACCTCACCTATCTGACTGGGTTGCCCCAGCCATTCAGAGCGAATTCCAACATATATAAAAACATAATAAAAGATTTTTAAAACTTCCCCATGCAGGGCTGCCTTCAGGTGTCTTCTAACGGTTGTCTAGTTACTCATCTCCTTGGCTCGGGGGTCGCAGAACTCCAGACCCTCCAACATTTCTCCGATGAAAATAGGGATGAAATGCGTCCACCCATTTCATCGAGTCTACTCAGAGCAGGGCTGGCCTCAGCTACGACCCAGAATCTGTACAGTGATTTATTTTTCAAACATGAAAACTAGGAAGTTTTTGAAGCAAGGAAGAGAGAGACTTTTATACAGGTGTTGGTTCTACCTGGAGTCGAAGCTACTGAAGCGAATGGACACAAGTAACTGAGGCCCATTCATTCCCATGACTGTCCTTGACGGGGGGGGGGGTCAGTCTTTTTTAAAAAAAATCTTTTTATTTTTATTTTTGATACAAGCATCAACCACAAAAAACACAAACAATAAAAACCATAACAACAATACTAACACAGTTTGACAATTCAAATTTAAATACACTGATATGACTACACCCTTTTTTTACAACACTGTTTCCCCACCTCTCTCGCCTCCCTCTACCTCCCACCACTGTCCGCCTTATCACTTAAATATTCATTCCAGATTTCTGGGGGGTCAATCTTAAAGCAGAGGTTGGGTGGCCCATCTATCATGTACAGTCGTACCTCGTGTTGCATTTGCTGCAGGTTGCGAACGGCATGGGTTACAAACACGCCGAACCTGGAAGTAGCGGAATGGGTTACTTCTGTGTTTGGCGGGTCACACATGTGCAGGCGCGCCAAATTGCGACCTGCGTGTGCGCAGAAGCGGCGCTGCAGGTTGCAGACTGCTCAGGATGCGAACGGGGCTCCAGAACAGATCCCCTTCGCATCTAGAGGTACCACTGTACTCTTAAGCTGTGGCCCCTGCATTGCAAGTGGGGTTGGACTAGATGACCCCTAAGGAGACCCTTTCAACTCCATAGTTCTACGATTCTGTGGCCTAAAGGCTGCAGACGTAACCCGAATGGGCCAGAGTTAGGAAACGATCACAGGAGTGCTCACCCTCAGACCTACGAAACGAACCCTGGATTGCTCAGAATTGAAAGCAACCATCCTGGGAGCTAATAACTTGCATTCTCTCTCTATCTTTGACACCCCCACCCCCCCACAAACCAGCTTTTTCTCCAGGACCTGCTTTGAAGCTCTGGATCGTCCACGATGGATTTCCAGCACCGTCCCGGAGGGAAGACGGGGAGCGGAGGCGTTGCTTCTGCCTCAGAGAGCAACAGGGACCGCCGGGAGCGGTTGAGGCAGCTGGCCTTGGAAACGATTGACATCAACAAGGTGGGATTACTCATCTGTAAAACAGGAAGTGCAACCTACCAACGAGAGGAGTGCCTTTGCGTGTGGGAAGGCGAGGACTGGGTCCCTGCGTGGGCTCACAAGGACCTGCTACTTGATATATTAACGGGCTTAATATTAACGGAGTGTATTTAAATGCAGAGATAAACGCTTGGAATGTGCACTTGCTGTGTGTGGGTGTGGCTTCCAGATCTCCCTCCTTACCGTCTTTTTTCCCTCTTCCTCCAGGACCCCTACTTTATGAAAAACCACTTGGGCTCTTACGAATGCAAGCTTTGTCTGACGTTGCACAACAACGAGGTGAGTGCTCCCTGCGCCCCCTTTTTCCGTTCTCTTTTACGCCTGCACTTCCATCGTTGCCCCAATAGCAACTGGAGGGCTTCGTATCTTGCCGCTACCCGACGTAAAGGAGCTGGGTCAGGGGTCAGCAAGGTTTACTTTGCCTGGGCCGTTTCACTCCAGCGAAAATCCCTCCGTGGACGGGATCTCGCATGCGCATGAGCGCGCGCACCCGTGATTTTCTACGTCTGCATCTGCACAGACACGATTTTCTGCGTCGCGAAAGCAAGTCGCTGCGCTGTGCCAGTTTAGCGCAACGCGTGGGGACTCGCCAAGTGGGCGGCTCGGTTCAGGGGCAGCTCGTGGGCTGGTTAAATGACCCCTGTAGGCCGCTTGTGGCCCGTGGGCCTTAGGTTGCTAACCCCTGAGCAAGGTAGACCCAGGTTCAAATCTTCAGTAGAGCTAGGGAAAGACTCCTGTCAGAGCGGCAGCCCGGCATTGCAGACTAGGGTTTCCCAAACTTGGGTCTCCAGCTGTTTTTGGACTACAACTCCCATCATCCCTAGCTAGGCAATACCAGCGGTCAGGGATGATGGGAACTGGAGTTCAAAAACAGCTAGAGACCCAAATTTGGGAAGCTCTGCTGCAGAGAGTAATGCGCTAGATGGGCTTGACACAGTCTGTAAGGCAGCTTCCTCCTTTCCTAAAATGCGAGGGGATCAGGCCTGTTAGACACCTTGTTTTTCTTATTTTACATTTTGATTCTTTGGGTGGCTTCTATCCTTATTCTTAGTGCTGTCAGCCGTGTTTGTTTGGAACCATGAGGTCTGGTGCCTTATTTTGCTTTTAAGGGGGGCTCTGTAGCTCCAGGGTAGAGCATCTAAGGGTCTCAGGTTCTGACCCCAGCACCTCGAAGTGGGGCTGGGAAAACGTCCCGGCCAGAAACCACAGAGAGCCACTGCCAGTCAGCGTAGTCAGCGACGGGACTGAAGGGATGGCCCAGTCGGTAGAGCGCGAGAGCCTTAATCTCAGTGTTGTGAGTTCGAGCCCCATGTTGGTCAGAAGATTCCTGCCTTACAGGGCATTGGACTAGATGACCCCCGTGGTCTCTTCCAAGTCTACAATGCTATTGTTCTGTGACCCAATAGCCAGGAACATTTGGAGGCTCCATGTTGGCTGGTGTAGTCAATCCCGAGCCCAAGACTTCCTTATTAATTTGTTTCTGCCTTTCCTTCCTACAGGGAAGTTACCTGGCACACACTCAGGGGAAGAAGCACCAGACCAACTTGTAAGTTGCTAACCCTAAGCATGTGTGCTCGTCTTTGTATTCTTTACACGTACTTTTATTTAGATCTCCCCCTTCCCTGATATGAGAAGCAGAATTTCCTTACCCCACACCCCCCAACCCCCACCAGAGATGGAAGAATGCCTCCTGTTAAGCAAAAGCATTCTCACCCATTCTTAGACCAGGGACGGGGAGCCTGGGGCCTCGCAGATACTGCTGGAAGAATGCCTCGGTTTATAAGAGGCATTCCCTCCCAAGGGCCTCTTCTTAGAACAGAGGTTGCCCTCCAGCAGCCAGCACTGCACAGGCCAATGGGCTTTGGAGTCTGGCATTATCTCGGGGCCTGCAGATGTTTCCCAAATCCTGGCATAAATTTTGCTCCCTCCAAAGGGCTTCTCTGTCCATTGAGGGAGGGAGAATGTCCATTGCTCAAGTGAGCTTTTAAAGGGAGCAGCTGCAATGGTTTGAAAACCGGGCATTGGATTGGCTACTGTGAGAACAGAGTTCTGGGCTGAATGAGCCCCATTTGGCCAAGACAGATAAACTATGGAACTCGCTGCTGCAGGAGCCAGTTTGGAAGGCTTTAAAAGAGAACAGGACTAATTCATGGGCTGTCGGTGGCTACTAGCCACAAGAGCCATGCTCTACCTTCACAGTGGGGGCGCAACAGTGCTTCTGAATCGCAGTTACCGGAAGCCACAGGACTGGAGAGTGCTTTTGGGCTAGAATCCTGCTTGCGAGTTTCCCCACAGGCATCTTGGGCCGCTGGCCTGATCCGCCAGGGCTCTCCTTAAATTCTCTTCTGGCGTTCTTCACTTGCTGTCACTGTGGGGTAAGGGACGTTCCGAGAAACTGGAAATGATCCTTGCTTGAATGTGACAAGGAAGGCCGTGTGCCTCTTCTGGTAGACATGCAGGCTTTGGGGCAGCCCAGGAAGGTATCCCTTAGACAGCCCTCCTCCACACAGTCGCAAGCTTTCCTCCCATGGCAGTTCGGAGAAATAGTCTGCCTTCTCTCAAAAGACAAGTGTGCTTTTGTTTTGTTTTTGTATAGACAGTCATGGGGAAAAGAAAGTACAGCGTCTTTGAATTCTGTGGTTCTACATATCAAGGCGTAATAACAATCATCTGCTCCTTAGCAGGTCTTAAAATTGGTTAAATATGACCTCAGATGAACAACAACACATCACATATTACACCATGTCATTTATTTAAGAGAAATACCGTATTTTTCGCTCCATAAGACAAACTTTTTTCCTCCTAAAAAGTAAGGGGAAATACCTGTGCGTCTTATGGAGCGAATGGTGGTCCCTGGAGCTGAATTGCCCAGGGGCCAAAAGAGGATCATGCTTTTTATTTTACAAAGAGAAAAGGGGGTGTTGAAAGGACCCCGCTCAGCAGCTGATCAGCAAGAGATCGGGAGAGAGATAAGAGTCCCCAGCTCCCTTTCAGCCCCGCCCTCTTGCCCAGGCCTCCTTTGTTGAATGTGCTGCAGAGGGAGGTTGTTTGTTTCCCCAGCAACATGTGACTGGCTGATTAGATTATCTGTCTGGAAACTGTAGAAAAGGCTCCCTTTCCTTTAGAAGCTGCAGAAATGTGAGTTGAACCCCATAAAAACGGGGCTTTTCCTCTTTGCTTTTCCCCCTTTGCAAAAGGAGCTTTGCTTTTCCCCCTTTGCAAAAAAAGCTGCAAAACTTTTAGCTGATCCTCAAAAAAACAGGGCTTTTCCCTTTGCAAAAAAAGCTGCAAAACTTTTAGCTGATCCTCAAAAAAACAGGGCTTTTCCCTTTGCAAAAAAGCTGCAAAACTTTTAGCTGATCCTCAAAAAAACCAGGGCTTTTCCCTTTGCAAAAAAGCTGCAAAACTTTTAGCTGATCCTCAAAAAAAACAGGGCTTTTCCCTTTGCAAAAAAGCTGCAAAACTTTTAGCTGATCCTCAAAAAAACAGGGCTTTTCCCTTTGCAAAAAAAGCTGCAAAACTTTTAGCTGATCCTCAAAAAACCAGGGCTTTTCCCTTTGCAAAAAAAGCTGCAAAACTTTTAGCTGATCCTCAAAAAAACCAGGGCTTTTCCCTTTGCAAAAAAAGCTGCAAAACTTTTAGCTGAGGGCTTTTAGAGGAGGAAAACCAGAAAAATATTTTTTTCCTGTTTCCTCCTCTAAAAAACGAGGTGCGCCCTATGGTCCGGTGCGTCCTATGGAGCGGAAAATACGGTAAACCCAAAATGGAGAAGCCATGTATGAAAAACTAAGTGCAATCTAGGCAATGATTGACTGGGCGAAAGATGTTGGACATAATATTATGATGAATGACTGGGAGAGATTGTGGCAGAAAGGTATCAATTTTACTGCTTGTAATAGTTTAAGAGAAAACATAATGAAAATGATATATAGATGGTATCTGACACCAGTTAAGTTAGCAAAGATGAATTCTAAAATGTCAGATGTGTGTTGGAAATGTAAAGCTGCACAAGGTACCTTTTATCATATGTGGTGGTTGTGCCCAGGGGTAAGTGCCTTCTGGGATAAGATTTATAATGAACTTAAGAAGGTAATGAAAATTACCTATGTTAAGAAACCAGAGGCATTTCTCCTGAGCATGACCAATGAAGAAATTCCCAGTCAGGATAGAGTATTTTTTATGTATGCCACCACAGCAGCGAGAATTTTATTGGCAAGGAACTGGAAAGGTGAAGAGTTACCAACAGTGGAAGAATGGCAAATGAAGCTGATGGAATATATGGAACTCGCAGAACTGACCGCGAGAATCCGAGACCAGAGGGAGGAGAAGGTGACGCAGGACTGGAAGAAATTTAAGGAGTATTTAGTGAAATGTGTTAAATTGAATGTATGAATTATTTGTGCAGAGTAATGTAGAAGCAATGGCTTTAGCAGATTTAAGTTGAAAGTATTAAATAGAAGAAATTTTTCAAATGTGTTTTATCTTAGGATAAATAAGTTCAAGATATGATATTTAAGATGTGATATAAGAAGTAAAAAATATCAAGTTTTAGTTAATTCCTTTCTGATTAAAGAGAATGGGAAAAGAAATACAGCTACCTAAATAATATATATAACTAGAAAGGCAGAGGAGGGAATGGGGGAAGTCCCCAAGGAAGTTAAAAAACAAGAAATAATTGATAAAGATGTCAGAGGTTTGTATTTTGTAGGTTATGTTTTATTATGTTTGTATTATGTTTTGCTTTTATGTGTTATGTTGATGTTGTTATGTTGTTTTAATGTTTAGTGTTTTTGTTCTGTTTTATTAGAAAATAATAAAATCTTATAAAAAAAAAAAGAAAAAAGAAAAACTAAGTGCAATCTTACGGCTTCCATAGGAATTTTGAGGCTAAGTTGCTGACAGGGGCTGCTAATGAAATCCCCTTGCTTAATTGATCACCAGCCAGTGCGCCCACCTCAGTAAAAGCCGAAGTTCTAGCAGTTTGATGGTCTAGAGCAGGCATGTCCAACAGGTAGATCGTGATCTACCGGTAGATCACTGGACGTCACTGACGTCTCTGTTAGATCACTGGTAGATCATTGGCTCCCCACAAAGAAAGCTGAACAACTCTGGCTCCCCTAAAAAAAGCTCAACATTTTACCTCCTCCCTGAAAAAACTCAACAACTTTGACCTGAACCCCCCAAAAGGGGGTAGATCACTGCCAGTTTTTAACTCTGTGAGTAGATTGCAGTCTCTTGGGAGTTGGCCACCCCTGGGCTAGAGAATTCAGGTGAGTTTTAACACAATGCCAAGGAGGAAAGACATCAGGAATGTCTCTTAGAGAAGCAGTTGCTGCCGCCTGTGAAACTGGGATGGGCTATAAGGCCATCTGCGACCCATTTAAAGTCCATCATTCTACAGTGAGAAAGATTACTCAAAAGTGGAAAACGTTCAAAACAGCTGCCAATCTTCCCAGGAGTGGACATCCCAGCAAATTCACCCCAAGGTCAGACCAAAGAAACCCCATAGTTTCATCTCAGGCTGCACAGGCCTCAGTTAGCATGTTAAATGTTAAAAGTTCACGGCAGAACAAGTGCGGTTTGTTTGGAAGGGTTGCCAGGAGGAACGCCTCTCTTCTCCAAAAAGAACATAGCAGCACGGCTGAGGTTTGCAAAATTGTATTAACACTTCTGGAACAAAAGTCGACTTGAGGAGGTTAGTGTGTCTGGCAGAAAAATAAGCAAGTGTCAACGGTAGAGAGCTTCCTACGAAAAAATCCTGCACCCCCCCTGGAGTTATTTAAAAGCTGTTTTCTGTCTCCCCCACTCCTCTTTCTTGTTTTAAAGAGCTCGTCGAGCAGCTAAGGAAGCAAAAGAAGCCCCCGCCCAGCCCGCCCCTGAGAAGGTCAAAGTCGAGGTGAAGAAATTTGTGAAAATCGGCCGGCCGGGTTACAAAGGTAGCAAGCACCCTGCTCTCTCCTTGGGGCTGCGTTTTCACCCCCTGCCAGATAAGGCAAACAGTGTCTGCTAGCCACAATGGCTATGCTCTGTCTCCCCAGTCTGAGTGCCAGCTGCCGGAAGCGGCAGGATGGGGAGAGGGCTTCTGTGTTCGAATCCTGATCGCGTGATTCCCAAAAGAGGCATCTGGCTGGCCTCTGTGAGGACAGGATTCTGGGCTGGATGGCCCATTGGCCTGATCCTGCAGGCCCCTTATGTTCAGTTCCTGGCAGGCCACCTAGACCTAGCTGTCGTGATAAATTGGGGAGGGGGGGGCTGTGTTTGTGTGTGTGTGCACACTTTAATTGCATTCCTGCCGCCCGGCAGTCCTGATTCTGCAGCCAGGTTCAGTCACACCAAACACTGTTCCTCTGCGTGTTTTTCTTTGCATGTTGGTGCTAGGGCTGTCATCCAAAACTGGTTTGAAGTCCATTTCGCGATATCAGTTTCATAATTTTGGGCCTGGCAATATACAGTGGTACCTTGGTTTAAAAGCATCATCCGTTCCGGAGGTCCGTTTGTAAACCAAAATGGGTTGTAACCCAAGGCGCGCTTTCACCAATGGGGCCTCCCAAAAAAAATTGTTCATAATCCAGAAAATAAAATTTAAAAATGGGTTATAATCCAAAGAAAGGTTGCAAACTGGGACTCACACTTCCGGGTTTGACGTGCTTATAATCCAAAACGTATGCAAACCAAGATACCACTGTATTACTAATTGTGATGTGTGTGTGAGCGTGTTTGTTATGCAAAAATCACAATGCGGGGAAAACTGTGAAGCCAGCCAATGCCTCTCTATATATCCACATTCCTTATTTCAGACATTGTGATATATCAGTATACCGCAATGTTTAGCTGGTGATACATCACAATGTTAAAAGCCAGATCTCTCCCAGCCCTAGTTGGTGCTGACCTTAAAAGTCCTAAACAGCCTCGGCCCAGTATAACTGAAGGCGCGTCTCCACCCCCGCCGTTCAGCCCGGACACTGAGGTCCGGCTCTGAGGGTCTGCTGGCAGTTCCCTCCCTGCAAGAAGTGAGATTACAGGGAACCAGGCAGAGGGCCTTCTCGGGGGTGGCACCCTCCTTATCCGATGTCAAGGAGATAAACAACTGTGACTTTTAGGAGATACCTGGAGGCAGCCCTGTTTAGGGAAGTTTTTAACATTTGATGTTTTTAATTATGTTTTTAGATATGCTATAAGCCACCCAGAGTGGCTGGGGAAACCCAGTCAGATGGGGAAGGTGTAAATAAAACAATAATTATTACCGGTATTATTATTATTGCTTATTCTGAGTAATGGGGACAGGCAAGGGTCTTCAAGAAAGTCTGACCTCTTGGGTATGAGCAAGCAGTGCCGTTCACTTTCCGAAGCGCACTCATGAGGTCTAGAAACTTCACTGTCCATTTTTAAGGCAGAAGATGGGTGCGCTCCTTTCAGGCACACACAGCCCCAAAGCCAGTGCACCCTGTGCCTCTTTACAAAGCCATACTAACCCCCACCTTGCCTGCTTTTTTTTGTCCTTCAGTGACCAAACAGAGGGATCCAGAGATGGGCCAGCAGAGCCTCCTCTTCCAGGTAGGGTCTATCTTCATCTACTGGTTACCTTGCAGTGACTTTGATGTCGCCAGGGCAAAACCATCCCCTGTTGCCAACGTGACTGAAGACAGCTTGTTAATTCCGAAATATTTTTGTCCACCCCACTTCCCTTCTTCCCTCCTTGTCCCTGACCCCGGGAATAGCCAGTGTGGTGTAGTGGTTAGAGCAGTGGTTTGCAAAGTGGGTGGGACTGCCCCCAGGTGGTTGTGGTGGGGTTACCTGGGAGCTCGCTAAGGGGCGAGGGTTTTGCTGGAGGTGTCAATTACTGTCAGACTTTGGAAAATAGGTATCGCTGATCAATTTTGTTGAATTAACCTAAGTAGTTTTAATTGGATTTCGAACAAACAGGCAATTAATGGTTACTGCTTTAAATTTTTTCGCCTTACTATCTTTCATAGTTGGTTTTGCGAACCACTATTCTGAATAATGCTCTTTATACGGTAGGGATGAGTTTATGGATCCAGTTTGTGAATCACTGGGTTAGAGTGTCACTTTTAAGACCAGGGGAGACACCAGGGTTCAAGTCCCCACACAAACAAGAAGCCTACTGGGTAACCTTGTGGGGGAGGACCACCTCACAGGATTGCTGTGGGGATTAAATGAGGAGGACACTAGTATTGTTTATTCCATCCATATGCAGGCCTTTATCAAAAGATCTCAGGGTGGTGTACAACCTTGGTAACACATTACAAAATATAAATAATTAAGACATAATTAAAACATAGATAAAAAGCATGGTGACAGAAATCCTAATAACAAAGTAGTCATCATAAAACACCCCCCACACACACACATTTACAGGCTATGAATTATTTAATGGCCACAGGCCTGGGTAAAGAGGAATATTTTTGCTTGGTGTCTAAAGACATGTAATGATGGTGCCAGGTAGGCTTCTCTGAGGGGAGCCACCACAGAAAAGGCCCCGTTCTTGTGTTGCCACCTTTCAGCCCTCATGAGGAGGAGGCACAGGAAGAAGGGCCCCAGACGATGAGTGCCGGGTCCGGCTGGTTCATATGGGGAGACGCAGTCCCCCGTATGTATAGGTGTGTGAGTGTATTTATCTGCACAGGTAAATGTTTGGGGAGCCGCCACAGGAAAGGCCTTGAGCCTTTTGGAGGAAAAGGGGCAGTACAAGCATTGTCCGTAGATAAATACATATTATTTGTTGATGTGGGGAGCTATTCCTAAATCCAGCAAACTAATTTAATGGCGCAGATCGATTACCCAGAGATCGCCGAGAGCATCATGCCGAGACACCGTTTTATGTCAGCATACGAGCAGAGGATTGAACCCCCCGACCGGCGCTGGCAGTATCTGCTGATGGCAGCAGAACCCTACGAGACCATCGCTTTCAAGGTGATCAGTGCTTCCGCTATCCTTGTTGTTTAGCAGGTCGTATATATATTTAAAAAAAAAAAAAAAGTGGGGAAGACCTGGGTACGAGAAACAAAATTTGGTTTGGAATTTCAAAAGTGGAACTGGGTTTTTGATTCCGAGACTTGGGCGGAACCAGAGAGGGGCTGCTTCGCCCTGGGTGGAAGAAGCTATACCTGACACGAAGAAGCATTTAGTACAGGCGTATGCAAATTTGGCCCTCCAGATGTTTTGGGACTGCAACTCCCATCATCCCTAGCTAGCAGGCTCAGTGGTCAGGGATGATGGGAGTTGTAGTCCCAAAACATCTGGAGGGCCGAGTTTGCCTATGTCTGATTTAGTATATGACAGTTTCCAACATCCTGAAAGCCTCCCGGCTGCAAACGTACAAGGCTGGGCTGTTTGGCCGAGGGTGAGAGCCGAAACAAGGTTCTAAGAGGCAAGGTGGGAAACCCCGGGGGGCTGTTTCTAGCTTGGCAGTTGATTTATGTATGGTTGGTTAGAGCACGGTGCTGATAATGCCAAGGTTGCAGGTTCGATCCCCGTATGGGACAGCTGCATATTCCTGCATTGCAGGTGGGTGGACTAGAGAATTATCAGGGTCTCTTCCAACTCTACAATAGTGCGAGTCTAACTTCTACAGTTAAAATGGCTCATGAAATCAGATGTCCAAAACAAGCTTTAAATACCTACCAATGTGCAGTTACAAGTAGGTAGCCGTGTTGGTCTGCCGTAGTCGAAACAAAATAAAAAATAAAAAAAATTCCTTCCAGTAGCACCTTAGAGACCAACTAAGTTTGTTCTTGGTATGAGCTTTCGTGTGCATGCACACTTCTTCAGATGAAAGCTCATACCAAGAACAAACTTAGTTGGTCTCGAAGGTGCTACTGGAAGGAATTTTTTTTTTTTTTACCAATGTGCAGGTAGCGTTATATTCTGCTGTTGTATGCCCTTTGGCTAAGCGATAGACATTCTTACTAACTCTTTCCCTCTGCCCAGGTGCCAAGCAGGGAGATTGACAAAGCCGAAGGCAAGTTCTGGACCCACTGGAACCGGGAAACGAAGCAGGTAAGCTGGGCTGGGAGGGCCTGCCAAGTTCTGGAGCCACCGGCCATCAGCATCCTAACCTGGGCATCCAAGCAGTGCTGCTCTTCAGGATTTCGGACTTGCGGGAGAGAGGGAACCTTCCCTGGAGACCACTAAGCGCCAGAGCCATATCCTCTTGGAATGTCCATCTGCTGGTACCCAGTGGAGGAGAGGCTGCTGTCCGTAGTGGCTCTGCCCTGCTCTCCGCAGCCGGAGGTAGCAATGCTTCCGGCCCCAGTTGCTGGAAACCACGGGAGGGAGAGTTGCTCCTGCGTTCGAATTCTGCCTGTGGGCTTCGGAGAAGAGGCATCTGGTTGGCCACCATGAGAACTAAGGTGACCCAGCAGCCAGGCTCTCCTACTCTTGATGGTAACTCTCTCTCTCTCTCTTCCTCTCTCCTTTCCCAGTTCTTCCTGCAGTTCCATTTCAAGATGGAGAAGCCCCCGGCCCCCCAGAGCATCCCTGCCGGGCCAGCCACCGTCAAGAGGCCCCCGCCGCCCCCCTCATGAATGGCCTGCCCCCGCCGCCGCCGCTCCCGGACTCCCTCCCCCCGCCTCCCCCCGGAGGGATGGCCATGCCCCCCATGCCTCCCCCCACAGGGCCCGTCCCCATGCCCCCAGGCCCACCTCAGCTCCCGCCAGCTCCCGGCGTCCCTCCCCCCGCCCCTGCCCCCCAATGCTGAGACCCCCACTTCCCACGGAAGGGCCTGGAAGCCTCCCCCCACCGCCCCCCAGCAGCTGAAAAAGCCGTTTGGGGATTTTTGTCGTGGACTTCCTTCATCTCCCGGTGCTTGTTTCCGACGCCTGTTTTTCTTGCTGTCCCCACCCCCTTTTCAGAATAAAAACACACACTGGTTTGGAATCCCGCATCTTCATTTAAAACGAGTTCCTCCTTTTCTCTTTGCATTTCTGGAATTGCCTTTCGTTGCGTCTGGAAACCAAACACTGGCTTCCAAACGTCTTTAGCAAAGGGTGGTCGTTATGTATGGAGAGTCTCAAATTAATCCAGCAGGGGATTTTTTAGGGTGTGGGTGTGTTTATAACAGTTCTTAGATCGAGCCCCGCAGGAGACAAATCAGTAAAATAATTAAGGGTCATTGGGCAAGCCCCAGAGTCCTTGACCCATGGGGGGGGGCTACCTGTTGCATAATTTTATATACCTCTGCCAAGTATTCCCTTTCCTTTTAGTTGTATTTTTAAGTATTGTGGCTGTTCGCCATAGGGGAAGTCCTCTTCTGCACTTTTAAAATAAAGAGTTTAGTTGGATACAACATGCGTGCACACTGCAAAACCTGGGGAATTAGGAGTGAACTGGGACAGCTCACTTGGTGGAGCATAAGACTCAGGGTTGTGGGTTCGAACCCCACATTGGGCAAAGGATTCCTGCATTGCAGGGATTTGGACAAAAGGACCCTCGTGGTCCCTTCCAACCCTGCAATTCTACGGATTCTATAACTTGGAAGGTTTGGGGATCCCAACTTGGAAGGTTTGGGGACCTGATTTCCTCAGGGTTTGAATTAGAACCATCTGGACTTTTGCTTTGGGTTCCTGGTAAAATCTGGTACATCATGCAGCACTGCATGATAATTACATTTATATATGAACTCATAGTCTGACAGGCAAACCTCCCCTGGAAAGACTTTGATGTAGTTGGTTTGAAAAGATACTGAGCAGAACGCACTGTTTGGATTCTATCAGGACCGAGTGAAGATGGCGGCTACTGCAGTACGGACTTTTGGATTTGGACTTGAGAAACACCAGTGGGTCAGGGGGAGCTGCAATTTATGGAAGAAGATTACAGACATAAAATCCACACAGAAATGTCGTTTTTAAGCTGTTTTATCTCGCTTGTGGCGTGAAAGAAGAATGAAGAACAACATCAGAAAGGATATGAAAAACATCGGAGAAGAAGAGGAGTTTGGATTTGATACAAAAGCAAGCTGCAGGGACGCCGGACGAGGGGCAGGGCCGAACCAAGCGAGATTTTGGCCTCAGCTTTTGAGGTACCCTTGATTTGCCTGAGAGCAAAAAGCTGAGGCTGAGCAAGGTTTTCAGTGGGCTCTGGCTGCGTCGCTGATCACGGGGGTGGGGCCAGCTCCAAGAGTGTCACCCCCCCCTCCCAGGGGAAAGCTAGCTGAGCCGGCTGAGAGCCTGAGAGAGGCTGAGAGGGCAGCGGCCACGGGCGTAGCGCCCCCCCACCATTTCCCCGCCCCGGAGCCGCGGCTGAGGTGTGAAAAAGCCGCTTGCGGCTCCGGAGCCGCAGGTTGCCGACCCCTGGGTTAGGTGAAGAGGCTAATCCAGCTACAGGCGATAGGCATGGGCATGGGTGGGGTGCGGAAATGGGAGCGATCGGATTTACATCTGGGTTTTGCAGTTGGCGGTGGATTTCGCATCAAGATGGGCCAGATTGTCACTGTTCATTTTCCCTCTCCCTACCCTTCCCCTCTCTGTTCATGGGGAAAATGGTTCCTTTCAAAGTGGCTTTGTCCTGAAGTCGGGTCCCCTCTCTGTTCATGGGGAAAGGAGTGGGGTGCAGGTGGGATGGGGGGGCATTCCTGTCACACCCTCCCACCCCAGGGTGCACGCTGCCATAGTCCTTGCGGATCCAGCTCCTCAGCCGTGTGCAGAGCCCCCTCTGCCCTGGTGTTGTTGGTGCTGATTGTATTCTCAACACCCTCCGGAGCCAAGAGAAGAGGGACCGGAGGGGGAGGCAGCTGGGGGTCTTTGGAGGCCTCTCTTTTTCGCAGACCTGTGAGAAAAGTAAACAATTCACCTCCAGATTCTGGGAAACTGCCATTATCATTGATCAATCAATCAGATTAATTAAGTCTGTATGCCATCCTTCATCTGAAGCTCTCAGGGCAGCTTACAGCATAAAATGCAAAATTTAAAAAAGCACATGTATTAAAAACAACAACGAACTCATAAGCCAACCTCCCAATTCACAAGCATGTTTAAAAGGCCTGGTTCTAGAGCAGAACTTTCCAAGCTTTTCATGTTGGGGACACACTATGGAGACATTCCTCATTTGGCAACACAGCGATTCAATTAAACGAACCCTTTTCCAGCCCTGGGAGGAGCACTAAGGTGCGGCGACACACAGTTTGGAAAGCTCTGTTCTAGAGAAACGTCTTTGCTTGGCATCTAAAGATAAGTAATGAAGGGGCCAGATGAGCCTCCCTGGAGAGAGCATTCTCCTGCCTTTCAGGGCCACTGCCAGGGCACCTCCCAGAATCCGCACTCACACCACACCCTACCTGCTTTCCTTCTCCCGCGGCCACAATGAGGTCCCCCCGCTTCCTCCTCTGGGCCGGGGGACAGAGAGCACTGGTGGTCCTCCTCTGACTGCCCCACATGCCCTCTTCTTTCAGGAGAGGAGTCATGGGGTTCCTCCACCTGCAAACACATGCAAACAGATAACTTACAAAACAACTACTGAACCAAAAGCAACCCAAGATAAATATCTATTCTTATTTTTTAATGACTGGATAAACCACTCATTCAACACACATTGAGGGCTCCCGCCTCCTCCTCTGGGCTGGGGGGCAGAGAGCGCTGGTCCTGCAGTTGCAACTTCAGCTCCACAGCTAGTTACAGGGAACCAGGCAGAGGGCCTTGTCAGTGGTGGCGCCCTCCCATCAGATGTCAAAGAAATAAACAACTCTCTGACTTTTAGAAGACATCTGAAGGTGTTTTTAATATTCTGTTGGGAGCTGCCTAGGGAGGAACCCAGAAGTGAAACTCTCCTGCCCATAATGAGTTGCTGACCAGGGAAGTCCTAAAGGCTAAAGCCCTGGCGCCATGGGGGGCTGGTCCATCAGGACGAGTGGGGCAGCAAGCACAGCCTGCCCCCAGCAGCCCCCTGCCTGTCTGCCCCATTGCTCACAACCGGTCGGCCGGCCTCCTCCTCCTCTTCCTCCCCAGCCTCAGGGTTGCCCTTGTGGAGCTCAGCAGGGCTTCCCTCCTGCTCTGCCTGCTACGTACCTCATTTAGGGAGTCCAACAAACTTTCCAGGGAGCTGAGGGAGCTCTCCGGGGTTAGTGATGGCACCTGCAAGGAAGAGGGAGAAGTAATTTGTGTGGCATAAACAGTATCATGAACATTAAAATGTAAAAGACGAGCAATTAAATTAAAACTCAAGGCCCCCATTAATATAACCCAGGGCGGGGGGTGGTCGTCCTTGAAAGGCCTCCAGCTGCCTTCCATTCTGCGGTTGATATGCCCCCCACCCCTTCTGCCAATCGTCCACTTAGGCCGCTGCCACCTACCCAATCAAGACTCAGCAGGTCCATATGTGGTTGAGGATTTGCCTCCTTGCCACCATCCTCCTCCTGCGGGGGGCTGCCTGGTTCGAAGAACGAGTCCAGAGAGGACAGGGAACTGAGGGAGGACAGGGAGCTGGATGGTGTAATTTTCGGCACCTGCGAGGAATAGATGCAAAAGACAAGCAATTAAAAAACACAACCAAACATTAAAACTCAAGCACCCATAACCAGCATCACATTATATAACCTCTTCCCTCCTCATCCCTCTTTCCTTTTGTGTTGCATCTTTCCGTTTGACAGGCTGAGGGCAGGGGAAGTGCCTTGCATTTTACTGAGCTGCAAGCTGCTCTGGGAGCCTTTTCACTGAAGGGGGGAGGTAGAAATTATTATCGTGGTAGTACTAATTAATAAATTAATATAAAGCCGGGGGGGGAGGTCGCCCTCATAAGGCCTCCAGCTGCCTTCCATTCTGCAGTTGATATGCCCCCCACCCCTTCCGCCAATCGTCCACTTGGGCCTCTGCCACCTACCCAATCAGGACTGAGCAGGTCCATATGTGGCCTCTTGGTCTCCTCCTTGTTATCACCATCCTCTTGCGGGGGGGATGCCTGGTTCGTCCTTGCTAGCCACCCTCAGACTTGCTTCTTCACCCTCAGACTGCTGGCAGTGACAGGACCCCAAAGGTGGTGGCAGTGGTGATGGGGAGAGAGGAGAAAGACAACAGCCCAAAATGAGACAGGGAGGAACCCAGAACCCAAACTCTCCTGCCCGCCTTGAATCACTAGCCAGGGAAGCCCTAAAGCCCTGGCGCCATGGGGGGCTGGTCCATCAGGACAAGTGGGGCAGCAAGCACAGCACATTAACTCTCAAGGCACCCATAATTTAAAACAGCAGAACAGCGGCATAGGGGTGCCCGCTTCAACACGGGGGTCCTGCGGGCGGGGGAGGCGGCCTGGAGCCTCCCTCTGCCACCGCCCCCTCAGCTGTGGGGCGGCTGAGGGAGAGGCAGTGGGCAGACGCAAACCGCACGCTGCCCTTTCAGGCAGGGCCAAGCCTGCAGGCTCCCAAGCCACCATGTCACTCCCAGCAGAGACACGTTGCTCGGGGATGCTGCAGGCCCCCCGGAAAGTACCAACCCCCCTGGTGTGGCGCCCAGTGCCAGCCGCGTTTTTGACGCAACTGAAAGGTTTGGTGAACCCAATTTTGTCATTTTGCCACCCCCCTCCGTGATGACGCACACGCCACACAGCTCTCATCTAGTTCACACCTGAACTTTCCAAAGCAATACAATTTGAAATTGCAGCGTTAAGCCTTGGCCACTCACATCAAAATCCAAATGCTCAGAGATGTATTTAATTAGGGAGCTGGTGCACTTCACAGCTATTTGCCGCTCGTTCATATTTGGCGAGTCCATCCAGCCAATTGCGTGCTGCGGGAGAGAAATAATCATAATCACATGGATGCCGAGGATTGAACCTGGGACCTTGAGCATGCAAAACAGATGGGAGCTGCTGCTTCCCCCTGCTCTGATGTCTTGGCGGCTCCCTTACCACTAATATCCCCTCCAGCGTCTCCAGGGAGGGGGCTTCTGCTAAGATGTTCAGCCAGCTGTTGACCATCTGCTGGTAAAAGTCCTGAAAGGAGAGAAGCAAAAGCAGTTAAAAGCTGAAGACCCCCATGGAAATCCCATGTGCTCTGGAGCCTTCGAGTCCAGCATCCCCTTTCCACAGTGGCCAACCAATGACCCAGGGGGAAACCCGCAAGAAAGACGTGAGCTCAACAGCATCCTCCTTCCTTGGTGGTTTTTAAGCAGAGGTTGGATGGCCACCTGTCACTATTCTAGGGTTCTACTTCTGGAGCACCTCAGGTTCCCTATGCCTGGATCTTGGACTGCAACCATCCTGACTCTTGGCCATGCTGACTGGGGCCAATGGCAGCACATCTGGAGAAGCACACATTCTCCAATTCTATTCACCAACCTCCGCCCAGGGGAAAGTCATCTCTTGCCTCTGCAATAGGACCTTCCTCCAAGCTGGGCTCCCAAGAGTTCATGGCAGTTCCCCTCTACATGCTCCCAGCAGCCCCAGCCAGCATATACTCCAGAACATCTAGAGCAGTGATTCTCAACCTTGGGTCCCCAGCTCTTGCTGGACTACTATTCCCATCTTCCCAAGCTAGCAAGACCAGTAGACAAGAGTGATGGGAGGACCAACAACAGCTGTGGACCCAAGGTTGAGAAACACTGATCCTGGCTCACGATGCATAACAGGGTGGATAAAAACCAATGATTTAATTTTTAAAAAAATGTTTTTTAAAAAATTTAATCAGATTTCTTTGATTTAAATTGGATTTTTCAAAAAAATTAAAAATTCAATTGGATTTTTAAAATAAAATGCTTTTGGAGGAAAAATCTTTCTAAAGATAGTTTTCTATTTAAGTTACATTATAGTCCAAAGGCTATTCATCAGGAAATAAGGATTTGTTTTAAGTTTTTCATGTGTGCTAAAACTCAGTCTGTTGTTTTTTTTAAATTGTTTAACCACATCAGATAACAAACATGGATACATATGCTATAATGTTATTGTTTTAGTTAAATAAATTTAGTTACGTAAACTGCTTGTCAAAAACCAAAGAATTCCAATTTTACCTTCTGAAAATGTCAGGTGGTACTAGACAATTCTTTTAATGATTTGTATGCAATTTTACACATACCGGTAGTTTACTTACCACACAAAACTAAATTATATTAATTTAACCACATCTTCTGAATTCCCAAGTCATGTTACACCTCTTTAAAGGTAAAAGTAAAGGGACGCCTGGCAATTCAGTCCAACTCTGGGGTTGCGGTGCTCATCTCGCTTTACAGGCCAAGGGAGCTGCGTTTGTCTGCTTCCGCAGACAGTTCTTCCAGGTCATGTGGCCAGCATGACTAAGCCACTTCTGACAAAACCAGAACAGCACACGGAAACGCTGTTTACCTTCCACCCGAAGCGGTACCTATTTATCTACTTGCACTCAGACATGCTTTTCAACTGCTAGTCCAACCCCCTGCCAAGCAGGAAACACCAGGAAACCCAGCAGCGCTGAAAATAGCCCCCCCTTCCAGCGGCGCAGCTCGGCATGGAGGCAAGGGGCCGGCCAGCAAGGTGGGGTGCCACCCCCTCCTGGCTGGCCCGCCCCTTGCCTCTTTGCCGAGCTCCGCTGCTGGCTGGCTTGCGGAGCCGGGGCATGGAGAGGGGCCGTCCCTCTCCCTGCCCCGACTTGCGCTCCGCCAAGGGAGCCCGGGCGGTGGATTTGGGAGTCTTTGCAGCCCGCAAAGACTCCCGAATCCGCCTCCCAGCACCCCTTCACGCAGGCACGAGCAGCCGCGGCACGAAGGGGTGCCGCCGCCGGGCGAAGGCTTCAGGAGTCTCCCGAATCCACCGCCCGGCACCCCCGGGGGCGGGGCATCACGTGCGTCATGACGTCATGACGCCCCTGGATCTTGAAGAAGGCTCATCCAGACATCTGTGGCTGTTCTGCAATTTTTCAAAAGAGAAATTTTCCTTTTTTCCCCTTTTTTAAAAAAAAGTCAGGCCTCCCCCCCCCTTTTGGAAAGCAATCTCTTTCTATATGTTATTTCCCACACACTCATCTCTTAGAGACACTTACCGGCTACACTCTGGGGACCATTCCAGCAAGGTGTTTAATACTGGCTCCAGACGTTTCCTCGCCAGGCTGATGACTGCCGTAATGGTCGTTTCTTTGGTGCTGCTGGTGTCTGGGATCCCGGGGAGATGCTCACATATCTCCCGGACAATCATGGGCAGCTGGAAGAAGAGAAAAGACCAGGATGAGGAAGTGTGGTGGACCTGAAAGAATGGGATGGAAAGCAGGTGTCAGGGTGCCCTCAGAACGCTCTGAGTCCCCTGACATACAACACCCCAGTGAGGCTGAGCTGAACTGGCAGCAGCAGGAAGAGAGAGATAGCCAACCCTGCTACCGAAGATGAAAGAGAGCCAGGAACAAGCAGGGTTGTTGTTTTTTATTTTTGTATTTACAGCCCACGGAGGGGGAGGGACCACCAAGTAAAGAGACGTAGGAAAGTGAACAGGCAAGTTCACAGACCGTGCAAGGGCTAAGTTCTGAGTCAGAGGAGGGGCAAAGACCTGTGTCCCCTTGCGCAAGGCGCACCGGGGGATTACGGGAACCTAGGTGGCAGGTCGAAAAAATTCCCCGCTTTAGTTGTTGGAAAAGACGCTGTAAATCAGTGGGACCAACTGACCAGAACAAAACAGATCGAAATGCCCAGTTGTGTAAATAGCAATAAATAAAAGCTATAAAACGACAGATGTTGCCGCTACTGTTTGTGCGTGAAAAGAGCAACTATGCGACCCTGACAGTGGGGGGAGGGGGAGAGGAAAAATTATTATGTATTGGAATTTTATGTGAAATTGTGGGAATTTTTTATAAAATATATATATTTTTAAAAATACCGGGATGAGAAAGAAACAACTATTTGTTTGTTTGGAAATGTGTATTTAGATTTACAAAAAAGAACCACAAAAGAAATAGAAAACAGATCAAAGAGCCGGCTTGACTCATCTCTCCTGTTAACTTAGGAAGCTGCACCCTAGGAATAGCAAGGGTCCATTGACTTCAGTGTTGTCCACATTGTGTTTCCTTTGGATTGACATAAACAGGGTGGAATAATAGAATAGAATGGAATTTTATTTACGGCCATAGGCCCATACAAGTAAAAAACACATAGATAACAACTTGTGCAAGTGGGAACAACAGCCGCTAAAACACCACAGTAACAATAAAATACAATAAAATAGAATGGCATACTAAGCCTTAGCTAGCTTGTAGTGCTCCTTGGCGTCGCTTTTGGGTAAGGACAGCGACCAGGAACCTTGCCACTTTCAGGGTCGTATGAGTATCCTTATCCTGCAAGATTTGGGCGAGGTGGAATTCTGGTGGGGTGCCCTCTAGTTTCTGTATGATTGATCCCAGCAAATTTGCCCGTGGCACGTTGAACAAGGGGCAAGCGAACATAATGTGCTGGAGAGACTCCAGTGTCTCCTTATCACATTCGCACATGGCGGAGGCTTGGCCCTTTGAGAATCTATGTCTCAGGACGTTGGAGGGAAAAACATTGAACCTCGCTTTGGTGAAGGCCAGTCTATGGTCAACAGTCGAGAGGGAGGAGAGGTATGATGGAACACAGTAAGTTAAGGTGATACCCATGTTCTGGGGCGAACAAACACCTCCCCCCAGCATATAATTTCGCTGTAGATCGATGTCATCCAGTCTTTGGCGGATCAGTCTTTGAGCAGTAATTTGATCTAATTTTAGGGAATCTGAAGGAGAGATTCCATAACTCAGGAGTTTGGCATGAATTCTACTAGTCCAAAGGCTAGAGAATTCATCTCGCCATAAGCATTGGACAAGGTAGTGGCTTGGTAATCTATGCCACAATGTTAACCAATAATTGAAGACTTGCTTCCACAGGCAAGTTTCTAAGGATGCAATCTTCAATTCTAGGCGAATGGCTGCATTGCTTACACACAGGGGGAGCATTAGGAGCCGACGTAGGAATTGATTTTGCAGCGTCTCAAGAGGGGCAAGATCTGTCATCGCAGCCCAAAGCGGGGCAGCATAAGCAAGCACGGCAACCACTTTTGCCTTGAACACCTTTAGGGCCGAGGGAACATGCAAAGCTCCATCCGAAAAAAAGAATCGGAGGAGCGCGTATGACAGGGTTTTGGCCTTGTTAAGTAGGTGTTGAATTTGAGCTTTCCACCCCAAATTGTATTGAAAAATAACTCCTAGGTACTGGAATTTTAGAACTTGCTCTATTTTTGCTCCGCCAAGCTTCCATTTGTATAATCTCCGACTTCTGGAGAAAATCAGAATCTTGGATTTAACATGGTTAATAGTTAATTGGTTGAGTTGACAATACGTGGCAAAGATCTTCAAGGCCCTGGTTAGTCCAACACGTGAGTAAGATAGAATTACCGCATCGTCCGCATATAAAAGGAGTGGGCAGCGGTAGTCCGCTAGTCTAGGCGCGTGTGTACTTGGAGATGAGTTAAGGGTAGCTGTATTCTGGAACCCTTTCTATCTTCAAAGCTCCTCTACTCCCAACACTAAGGTTGTCCAGCTCCAATGAAGAATGCTCAATAGTGATTCAAAACACTCCTGTTTCAAGGCAAGTTGTGGAAGAAGCAAGGTGACCAAACCCCAAAAGAATCCCAACAACCTTCAGATAAAAGAGATTTCCAGCCCTATTCCTTGTCTAGTGCCAGTGTGCTCAGCAAACTACTAACAATGAAGCAGGAGAATCTCTACACACCCACCAGCAGAAATAAAGATTGCTGGCAGGAGAGGTCCCAGGACAAGGCAGAAGAAATTCAAAATCCATTAGAATGCTCAATTAGTGAGAACAAATGAAGCACTCTAACAGGATACCCAAGAGTCTGACTCAGACAGCAGATGATGAAGAATACTGATGGATAAAGAACCTCACTATCTGAAGAAGTGTGCATGCACACGAAAGCTCATACCAAGAACAAACTTAGTTGGTCACTAAGGTGCTATTGGAAGGAATTGTTTATTTATTTATTTATTTATTTAGTCTCACTAATTAGGCATGACATTAACCATTGGATTGGACACCACGGTTTTGTGCAGGCACGGCATCCTGCAAGCAGCGTTAATTTAAAATCTGCTTTAGCCTACGTTCTATTAACCAATTTAAATGAACAAACTAGGATGGCCCTGTTGAAATGCAACGCACTGGTCCGATACTTACCGCTGAGACAGTTCTTGCAAAAGAGCGCTTTAAAATGTGCACAGGCTCAGTCGTTTGCTCTTTTGATGCACTGCCATCACTTGTTGGCAGCCTGAAAGCACAAAAGGGCCTCCCGGAAAAGCACATTTGGGACGAGTGGATTCTTGGCCGAGGAATAATGTTTCCATGGCAGTAGGGCTACAACAGCTTAGGGTTGCCATACGTTCGGAATTTCCCAGACATACATCCGGGTGGATTTTTGAAAACTTTGAAAAATGTTCAGGATGTGTGTGTGTGTGTGTGTGTGTGTGTGTGTGTGTATGTGTGTGTGTATGTGTGCGCAATTCACAGTAGCCCCACTCCTGAATGGAGTTTGGATCTGGAATACTTTTTTGTGCCGCTAATAATTTACAACAGCAATATGGCTTCACACCAGCTTCTTGTGTATAAGATTGCTCCCTAAAATGTTAATCAGCAAATAAATGGTTGAAATGAGATACAATACATATGCATAATGCAGATATATTTGTCGGTTGTGAAAAAAGAATAGTTTGATTTACCTTCAGAGGAACCACTTTCAAGCCTAATTTCAGCAATATGACTTGGGGAGTCATCTGTAGTATACATCGCTTTATTTAAAAAAATATAGTCCATACAGTATATATTATACATGACAGCTGTGAATGCAGCTGAAGTGGTAGAATTAAATAAAAAATGTGTCAACTCATCATCAAAGATGGACATTTCTAGAGTTAGTTAAAGCGAGGTATACTACAGATGACGCCCCGAGTCATATTGCTGAACTTAGGCTTGAAACTTGTGCCTCTGAAGGTAAATCAAACTATTCTTTTTTCACAACCGACAAATATATCTGCATTATGCATATGTATTGTATCTCATTTCAACCATTTATTTGCTGATTAACATTTTAGGGAGCAATCTTATACACAAGAAGCTGGTGTGAAGCCATATTGCTGTTGTAAATTATTAGCCGCACAAAAAAGTATTCCAGATTTCCAAGTGAAGGATGAGGAGAAAATGGTGATCTTAAGGGCTAGAATTAGTGGGGTATTGGCGGAAATATATGCCCAAATGACAGAAGAACAGTCAACAGACTTTGAGATGTTTAAACAATTAATTTATACGAGGTTTGGAATTACCTCAGAACAACTAAGAAAAAAATTCAGGAGTGTGACAAAGTTGAGAGAAGAAACGTATGCTCAGTTGGGGGCAAAAATTACGAATTACCTCAAAAAATGGTTAGAGCAGGAGGGTGCGGATTCAATTCAAAAAATCAGAGAGGTTATTGCGTTGGAGCAATTTTATGCCACCATAACTGGGGAGTTGAAATATCTTGTAAAGGAAAGAAGTCCTAAAACCATCCAGGAGGCAGCAACCATAGCTGACCAAATTAATGAAATTAGGGACCATGGATTTGATAGTCCAAAATTTGGCGGGAAATTGTGGGGGAACCCCAGAAACCAATTTCAATATGCTAAAGGAAGCTCTTCTCCGGTAATAAAAAAGGGAAACATACCACAGTCAAAAAGCCCAAGTGACGTGGGCCAAACTAACACCCGTACCTCTGAGGTAAAAGAAAATAAATCTAATTATACTGGGGGAAGAGATATGAGGTGCTGGTCTTGTGGTAAATCTGGCCACAGAAGCTTTGAATGTAAGACTGGTGGACAAGTTAAATCTGGGAGCACAAACACTCAAAACCACTCTTTTTGTATCCACTCAGTAGGGCAGGGTGAGGCTAAACAGGTTGTCACGGAAACCGAAGCTTCAGCTAGGCCTGAGACAGACGAGATTCCTGAGGCCTCAGTAATACACTGTTACTTGATTAAACAGAATGATTTGCTCTTGAGAAAGTCAGGAGAAAATATTTGGATTGAAAACAAAAAATATCTAGGGTTAAAAGATACCGGTTCCCAAATCACAATTGTTCATCCTGAGGTAATCAGTCCCGATAGAGTAATTCCAGGAAAAACCATAGAATTAAAAGGCATCGCCAAAGAGCCAGTTAGACTCCAAATGGCTGAGGTAAACGTAAAGTTACATGACTGGAATGGGAAGTGGCAAGTGGCCATTTCAGAGGAAATCCCCACTGCGGTGCTTATCGGTTGGGATCTCCTGGAGCATGTGCAGAGTGCGTTTGTGATTACCCGCTCCAAGGGGGGCCAACTGTCAACTGATACTGAGGGAAGTGAAACAGTTGCCAATGAGGGCAGGACTCAAAGTCCTCAAGTTGAAACTTTGAGTGAGCCAGGCTTCCTAATACCTTTTAAAAATACTCAAAAGACTAGTTTCTCTCAGGAACAAAAGAATGACATGGGACTAAACGGCTGTTTTGAGGCAGCAAAATCTACTGTTCCATTAACCCCTGATTGCCCAGAGAGGTTCTGCCTAGAGGAGGGGCTGTTATATCGTGAAGCCCTTAGCACACCTTATAAAGGGGGAGGAGGAAACCGCAGACAACTAGTGGTTCCTCACATGTACAGAGAAAAAATCATAAAGCAAGCCCATAATAGTATTTTTGGGGCACATATGGGGATAACTCGGACCAAACGAAGAGTGGCACAAAATTTCTATTGGCCAGGCATGGGGAAGCAAATTAAAATGTATTGCCAAGCCTGTGACATTTGCCAGAGGCGGGGATCAGGTCAGGACAAAACCAAGGCAAAACTGTGTCCTTTACCTGTAATCTCCACACCATTCCAGAGGTTAGGACTCGACTTGGCGCGACCCTTGCCTAGAGCAACCAAAAAGGGGAATGAAATGCAACTAGCCTGGGAGGGACCCTCCCAAATCATATCCAAAATAAGCAATGTAAATTACCTTATCCAGCAGGGGGGTGAGGGGCGCAAGGTAGTTCATGTAAACATGATTAAGCCTTACCAGAGAACTGAAAGCTGGGCTCCCTGTGCTATCCGAGAGGACCCAGAAGAAGCGGAAATACCATGCTGGGAAGGGAGAGGGGAGCAAGAATGTAATATAAAAGAAGTTAAGCTAGCCCCTACATTAACCCATTCACAGCAGGAAGAAATAGGAAACATCCTACAAAAATTTAAAACGATTTTCAGTAATACTCCAGGACTAGCAAAAGGGGTAGTCCATCACCTTGACACTGGGATGGCAGAGTCTTGTGATTTCACATTTGTTATGCCGTACAATGAACAGAGTCGGGTGTGGTCACAATGCATAGCCAGAGCCAATGCTCCATATAACCACATCATAATGGAATATGAAAAATACATTCACATGGGCATTAATCCAAAGAAGATTGTGATGGGTGTTCCATGGTACGGCTATGATTATACCTGTCTAGGCTCAATTAAGGCCCGTATTTGTTCAATTGCAAAAGTTCCTTTCCGAGGGGCTCCATGCAGTGACATGGCAGGACGTCAGCGCCCATATAAAGTAAACATGGATATAGTAAACAGTTTTATTTCCGGGATCCTGTGGGATGAGGAACAGGAAGCCCCATATTTAGAATACAAGGTCTTTATATTTGACATTGGGGGGCAGGCCTGGAAAGTTTATGACTGGTCACATATTACCACAGTGGTGATTTTTGGAAAATACGACCCTGAGCTTATGGGTTACGCCCATTCAAGAGGAGTCAGAGTTGTTTTAAAAGGAGACCTATCTGTGAGATCAGTTAGAACAACTATTCAAAGTTATGATAAACCATTCATCAGTTGGAAATATAGAAAGAAAAACATACTGAAAGTTATAGTTGCCAGGGTGTCCCATCAACTTTCTATGAAAGTGAAAGTGTTTCCTACACTAGAGATTGTGTGGTGGGAAGATGGGTACCCTGCTGCTCATGCAACACAAATAAATGCCCAAGATGGAACGTGGTTACACAGCATTAACGTGGCCACCACGTCAAAGACATAAAAAAGTAGTCTTCAAATTGCTTGAAGTGGGAACTGATAATTCAATACAGACCAAAGATGGACTGACAGCAAGGGAGATTGCTAAGAGCAATAAGCAATTGGAGCTTTTTAGCCTACTTTCATTAAGTAAACCCGTTTGTCCAAAAAGCTTCAGCAAGCTGACTAAAAAAACAGCTACCCACAAACTTCTAAAGGTTCTCCAAGGGTTAACTTGGCAGGGAGGAGATTGACCAATGGGAGCTCTCCAGGCTATGAGAGTGTGGAGGGATGACAGTTAGAGAGGTTAGAAAAGGCAGTTAGAGGTTGGAAGTTAGGCAGTTGAGTTGAGTGACCGACAATCACTCCCTTGGTTACCCAGATGTAGTCTATTCTTCCATTATAAAGGTTAGACTAGTGAATACTGCTCATCAGTATAGGGCAGAATTGCCCGATTTAGTACTGTAGTATGAATGCTTCTTTAAATATCCATGCAATGCTACTACCCCCTCTTCCAACCTACCTATTATTTAACTCTTTTTCAGTGCCATTGGGATTGTTAAACTGCTTCTGCTTTTCTCCTCTAGCTCTCTCTGTCAAGGAAGGGATGCTTGAGAGTGCATACCTCACCTGCCAGTCCTTTTTATCATCAAAGTAGTATCATCAGCATATCTGAGGTTGTTGATATTTTTTCCGGCAATCTTAATTCCGGTTTGGGATTCATCCAGTCCAGCCTTTCGCATGATGAATTCTGCATATAAGTTAAATAAGCAGGGAGACAATATACAGCCTTGTCATACTCCTTTCCCAATTTTGAACCAATCAGTTGTTCCATATCCAGTTCTAACTGTAGCTTCTTGTCCCACATAGAGATTTCTCAGGAGACAAATGAGGTGATCCGGCACTCCCATTTCTTTAAGAACTTGCCATAGTTTGCTGTGGTCGACACAGTCAAATGCTTTTGCGTAGTCAATGAAGCAGAAGTAGATGTTTTTCTGGAACTCTCTAGCTTTCTCCATAATCCAGCGCATGTTTGCAATTTGGTCTCTGGTTCCTCTGCCCCTTCGAAATCCAGCTTGCACTTCTGGGAGTTCTCGGTCCACATACTGCTTAAGCCTGCCTTGTAGAATTTTAAGCATAACCTTGCTAGCGTGTGAAATGAGTGCAATTGTGCGGTAGTTGGAGCATTCTTTGGCACTGCCCTTCTTTGGGATTGGGATGTAGACTGATCTTCTCCAATCCTCTGGCCACTGCTGAGTTTTCCAAACTTGCTGGCATATTGAGTGTAGCACCTTAACAGCATCATCTTTTAAAATTTTAAATAGTTCAGCTGGAATATCATCACTTCCACTGGCCTTGTTGTTAGCAGGCTTGATGGCAGAAAGTGAGGAGGAATTAAAGAACCTTTTAATGAGGGTGAAAGAGGAGAGCGCAAAATATGGTCTGAAGCTCAACATCAAAAAAACTAAGATCATGGCCACTGGTCCCATCACCTCCTGGCAAATAGAAGGGGAAGAAATGGAGGCAGTGAGAGATTTCACTTTCTTGGGTTCCATGATCACTGCAGATGGTGACAGCAGTCACGAAATTAGAAGACGCCTGCTTCTTGGGAGAAAAGCAATGACAAACCTAGACAGCATCTTAAAAAGCAAGAGACATCACCTTGCCGACAAAGGTCCGTATAGTTAAAGCTATGGTTTTCCCAGTAGTAATGTATGGAAGTGAGAGCTGGACCATAAAGAAGGCTGATCGCCAAAGAATTGATGCTTTTGAATTATGGTGCTGGAGGAGACTCTTGAGAGTCCCATGGACTGCAAGAAGATCAAACCTATCCATTCTCAAAGAAATCAGCCCTGAGTGCTCACTAGAAGGACAGATCCTGAAGTTGAGGCTCCAGTACTTTGGCCACCTCATGAGAAGAGAAGACTCCCTAGAAAAGACCTGATGTTGGGAAAGATGGAGGGCACAAGGAGAAGGGGACGACAGAGGATGAGATGGTTGGACAGTGTTCTCGAAGCTACTAACATGAGTTTGGCCAAACTGCGAGAGGCAGTGAAGGATAGGCGTGCCTGGCGTGCTCTGGTCCATGGGGTCACGAAGAGTCGGACACGACTGAACAACAACAACACCTTGCCAAGAGACGGGTGCCTTTGAAAAAGGTTTCTTGACTGGACATCAAGTCCCAGCATCCATGAAGGTCCAAAGGATCGGCCCACCCGGCACGCCATACCAGCTCCTTCAAGGCCTGCACAGGGGTCCTGAGTCAAGTGAAGGTAATAAGAATATTATATTTATTTTTTCCGTTTTAAAAATGCCCTTCACCCGTAGATCTCAGGGCAGTTCACAACATAAGTATACAAGATAAAAAGCACAAAATAAATAATAAAAACATGAACAAACCCAACCAATAACTCCTCTCCCTCTCACAAACACAGTTGAAAGGGCATAGGATGTTAATCTGCCAATGGCTTGATTGAAGAGGAACATTTTTGCCTGGCATCTAAAGGTATATAAGGAAGGCACCAGGCAAGCACCCAGAGAGAGAAGGGAGGGCCACCCCAAATGCATTAGTAATCCCTTACGCCAGTGGTGTGAGGTATGAAGCGGGCTCTGGGGTGAGACTTTCTAACCTTGATCCTCTTCTTCCCGCCTCATTCAGGAAGCAGATCTGGCAGGTGAGGGCCAGCAACAGACGCACGTAGTTGTTGTTCAGCACGTCTGAAGCCTCCAGCAGCGTTAGGATCACATATAACGCATTTGTGGCCTGGAGGGACAAGGACAGGAGAACGGCATTCAACAGAGGTCATCGTCAGAGCAAGATCTCCCAACTCTCTATGCAGGACGCAACACAGAAACTGAATGGTTTTGTACTGCTATCGAAGTTGGTGCTTTCTGCCAGGGGCGTCGCAGGGGGGGGCGAAGTGGGCGGGGGGGCCCGGGCAGCACCCCTGCTGGAGTTGACACATCGGGGGGGGCGCCCCGCCCACTGGGTTTTTTTCTACTTTTTTTTTAATTTTTATTTTTAGGCTATTTTCGGCACTGCCGGGGTGGAGCCGCAGGGGCCGCCAGCGAGTCGGGGTGTCACCCCCCTCGCTGGCCGCCCCTGCGGCTCTGCCCCGGCAGCGCCGAAAATAGCCCCCGCCTTCCAGCGGCTTTTCGCTGGCTGCAGAGGCTCCAAAAGCCCCCGCCCGGCATCCCCTGGGGGCGGGGCGTCGCCGTGTGTGCGTGCGCCATGACGCACACGCCGCGATGCTCCGCCCCCGGGGGTGCCGGGTGGGGGCTATGGGAGCCTTTTTGGGCTGCAAAGAGTCCCAAAGCCGCTGCTGTAGCACCTCTCAGGTGGGCGCTATTGCCATGATAAGAGAACAAGGGAGGCGAGTTCATGGTGAGTCCTGGCACCTCTTTTTCTAGAAAAAATAACACTGGCTGGCACCTTCCCCTGGGATGGCCATGCCATCTAGTTCACACCTGAACCTTCCAAAGCAATACGATTTGAAATTGCAGCGTTAAGCCTTGGCCACTCACATCAAAATCCAAATGCTCAGACACATATTTTATTAGGGAGCTGGTGCACTTGACAGCCATTTGCCGCTGATAAATATTTGGCGATTCCATCCAGCCAATTGCGTGCTGCGGGAAATAATCCTAATCACATGGATGCCGAGGATTGAACCTGGGACCTTGAGCATGCAAAACAGATGGGAGCTGCTGCTTCCCCCTGCTCTGATGTCTTGGCGGCTCCCTTACCACTAATATCCCCTCCAGCGTCTCCAGGGAGGGGGCTTCTGCTAAGATGTTCAGCCAGCTGTTGACCATCTGCTGGTAAAACCATCTGACGTCACAATGCACGTGTATGCAGAAAGGGGGGATTTCCCCCTTTCCGAGGCTTTTTTCGGCGGGGGGGGTGGCCAGCTAGGAGGGGGTGACAAGCGTGACACCCCCTCCTCGCTGGTCGGCCCCCCCACCGAAAAAAGCGGCGGAAAGGGCAAAAAGAAGCAGAGCAAGCGCTTGAATGCGCCTGTTCTGCTTCCTTTTCCCGCCCCCCCAGCGGTTTTTTTCGGCGGGGGGTGGTGGCCAGCGAGGAAGGGGTGACAGGTTTGACACCCCCCCTCGCTGGTCCCCCCCGCCGAAAAAAAGCCGCTGGAAGGGGGAAAAGGCAACATGCCCCCCCTTCGGGTCCGCCTGGGTGGGGTGGGAGGGGCCGGCCAAAGTGTCACCCCCCTCCCCTTGACCTAGGGGCGCCCGCCCCCCCTGCAACACCCCTGCTCAACAGCATCCTCCTTCCTTGGAGGTTTTTAAGCAGAGGTTGGATGGCTGCTGCTTCCCCCTGCTCTGTCGTCTTGGCGGCTCCCTTACCACTAATATCCCCTCCAGCGTCTCCAGGGAGGGGGCTTCTGATAGGATGTTCAGCCAGCTGTTGACCATCTGCTGGTAAAAGTCCTGAAAGGAGAGAAGCAAAAGCAGTTAAAAGCTGAAGACCCCCATGGAAATCCCATGTGCTCTGGAGCCTTCGAGTCCAGCATCCCCTTTCCACAGTGGCCAACCAATGACCCAGGGGGAAACCCGCAAGAAAGACGTGAGCTCAACAGCATCCTCCTTCCTTGGTGGTTTTTAAGCAGAGGTTGGATGGCCACCTGTCACTATTCTAGGGTTCTACTTCTGGAGCACCTCAGGTTCCCTATGCCTGGTTCTTGGACTCCAACCATCCTGACTCTTGGCCATGCTGACTGGGGCCAATGGCAGCACATCTGGAGAAGCACACATTCTCCAATTCTATTCACCAACCTCCGCCCAGGGGAAAGTCATCTCTTGCCTCTGCAATAGGACCTTCCTCCAAGCTGGGCTCCCAAGAGTTCATGGCAGTTCCCCTCTACATGCTCCCAGCAGCCCCAGCCAGCATATACTCCAGAACATCTAGAGCAGTGATTCTCAACCTTGGGTCCCCAGCTCTTGCTGGACTACTATTCCCATCTTCCCAAGCTAGCAAGACCAGTAGACAAGAGTGATGGGAGGACCAACAACAGCTGGGGACCCAAGGTTGAGAAACACTGATCCTGGCTCACGATGCATAACAGGGTGGATAAAAACCAATGATTTAATTTTTAAAAAAATGTTTTTTAAAAAAATTAATCAGATTTCTTTGATTTAAATTGGATTTTTAAAATAAAATGCTTTTGGAGGAAAAATCTTTCTAAAGATAGTTTTCTATTTAAGTTACATTATAGTCCAAAGGCTATTCATCAGGAAATAAGGATTTGTTTTAAGTTTTTCATGTGTGCTAAAACTCAGTCTGTTGTTTTTTTAAATTGTTTAACCACATCAGATAACAAACATGGATACATATGCTATAATGTTATTGTTTTAGTTAAATAAATTTAGTTACGTAAACTGCTTGTCAAAAACCAAAGAATTCCAATTTTACCTTCTGAAAATGTCAGGTGGTACTAGACAATTCTTTTAATGATTTGTATGCAATTTTACACATACCGGTAGTCTACTTACCACGCAAAACTAAATTATATTAATTTAACCACATCTTCTGAATTCCCAAGTCATGTTACACCTCTTTAAAGGTAAAAGTAAAGGGACGCCTGGCAATTCAGTCCAACTCTGGGGTTGCGGTGCGCATCTCGCTTTACAGGCCAAGGGAGCTGCGTTTGTCTACTTCCGCAGACAGTTTTTCCAGGTCATGTGGCCAGCATGACTAAGCCACTTCTGACAAAACCAGAACAGCACACGGAAACGCTGTTTACCTTCCACCCGGAGCGGTACCTATTTATCTACTTGCACTCAGACATGCTTTTCAACTGCTAGTCCAGGGGTCTGCAACCTTTAAGACAAAAAGAGCCACTTGGACCCGTTTCCGAAGGAAAAAAACAACAACTGGGAGCCGCAAAACCATTGCGACATTTAAAACAAATATAACACTGCATATATATGTATATGTATATATGTATTTCAACTAACAATCCAGTCTTGGCTCCATGCACTGCCTGTTAATGCTTTGAATAAACTCACACTGCAGCATAAACTTAACATTCTATTTACGGGGGACATTATCTTCAGACCAACTAACTGAGTTTCATGATACTTTACTGCCCATACTTAAAAAAAAGAAATCCCTCAGGATCTTTTCCAGCACACCTAGTTTGAAAGCTCTTTCTGAATGCTGTGTCAACCAAGAGGATTGGCAATACTGAAACCCAGGCAGCACTGAGACTGGTATGCATAACCATGTGCAAATAAGGCCGTTCAACACCTTTTTGAAAGCCCTAGCAAACAACACAAACAACACTAGCAAACAACACAGTCCCTCCCAAATGCAGTATACCCCAATGCAGATGCTGCTTGAGTCACACAGAGGCTCCCCCAAGCAACCAACAAATGAAATAACAATAACAATATTAATGTTACCAATAATAGTAATACAAGTAAGAGGTCTCATATTTGAACATGGCTATCATATCACCCCTTAAGCTTCTCTTCTCCAGGCTAAACATACCCAGCTCCCTAAGCCGTTCCTCCTAAGGCATCGTTTCCAGGCCTTGGACCATTTTGGTTGCCCTCGTCTGGAGGGCAGCGGCTGAGGAGGGAGAACAAGGGCTGTGCCCACCAAGTTGTCTTCGGTTCAAATAAGTTTTTATAATCCTCCCATATTTTAAATAGTGATTTTTTAATTATATGATCTGTAAAAATTTTATGATTTCCTTTCTTTTCTTGTAATAAATATGCGTGCCAACCAGCCAAGTTCCTGAAGCCTTCCAGCTCCAGCAGCTCTTTATTTTCAAGCAGAATCCAATCTTTAAGCCAACAAAGGCACGCAGAGGCATAATATAATTTTAGGTCTGGGACACCCCAGCCTCCCCTTTCTTTAACATCCGTTAACAATCTATATTGAATTCTTGCCTTTTTTCCCATCCAAATAAAATTACTTAGATCCCTTCTCCACGATTCAAAAGTTTCTTTTTTCCCTACAATCGGTAGCATTTGAAACAAGAATAGGATCTTGGGCAAGACCAACATCTTTATCGCCGCTATTCTCCCCGAAAATGATAAATTTAATCCTTTCAAATTTTTGAATAATTATTGTCGAATAAATTTATATTATCGTCACCACAATCTATTTTGTTTTGTTAACTATCTCCCATTCTGCCCTTTGATTTCTTATATTTTTGGTAATTATTTTTGTTTTTTTCCAAATTTTTGAATAATTATTGTCGAATAAATTTATATTATTTGCAGTCACCACAATACCTAAATATTTTGTTTTGTTAACTATCTCCCATTCTGCAGCTGATTCTAATTTAATTGATTCATTCTTTCTTATATTTTTGGTAATTATTTTTGTTTTTTTAACATTAACTTAAATAAATCCTGATAATTCCCCATAATTTTGTAATTTATCTTTCAAATTGATTATTGATCCCATTGGGTCTTCCAATATTACTATAATATCATCTGCAAAGGCTTTTGTTTTATAAATATTTTTCCCTAATGTTATTCCTTTAATATTCTTATCTTCCTTAATATCCTTCAATAAAAATTCTATTGCGAGTATAAATAATAAGGGGGATAATGGGCACCCCTGGCGCGTTCCTTTAGTTATTTCAAATCCCTCTGTTATTTCACCATTAATAATTAATTTAGCTGATTGTTTGTTATAAATTGCTTTTACTCCTTCCATAAAATTCCCCACTATACCTATTCTTTCTAATGCTTTTTTCATAAACCCCCATGCCAAATTATCAAAAGCTTTCTCTGCGTCAAGGAAAATAAAAGCTGCTTTCTTACTTGGGTTCCAATCTAAATATTCGATCAAATTCAAAAAAATCCTCATATTATTAAACATTTTTCTTTTCGGCAAAAACCCCTGTTGGTCTGGTCCAATGATCCTATTCAATGCTCCTTTTAGTCTATTAGCTAAAATTTCGGCAAAAATTTTATAATCTGTATTGAGGAGGGAGATAGGTCTAAAATTCCCGACCTGCTCATTCCCTCCATCCCCTTTTGGAATTAAGATTATATATGCCTCTTGCCAAGTCTTTGGGAACACTCCCTCCTCCATGATTTTATTCACCAATTTTTGATATACCCCCACCAACTCTTCACGAAATATTTTATAATGTTGATTAGAGAGACCATCTGTCCCTGGAGATTTTCCCGGTTTAAGTTTGGCTATGGCTAAATAAATCTCTTTTTTAGACACTGGATTATTTAGAATATTTTTTTCCTCCTCACTTATCTGCATCATCTTACAGTTATCAAAATAATTATCTAACTTTTCCTCATTTACATCTCCACTACTATATAATTTCTTGTAGAATTTAATAAAACATTTTTGAATATCTTCTGGTCTAAACCATCTCTTTTCCCCATCCTTGATACTCGTGATTATTTTTTCACTTTGCTTCTTCCTTAATTGCCATGCCAATAGCCTCCCCGTTTTCCCTCCAGATTCAAACGTTCTTTGTTTTGCCCACTTAATTTTATTCTCTATCTCCTGACCCACCAAAATAGATATCTCATTTTGCAAAATTTTAATTTCCGTTATCAGATTTTCATCCTTTGGATTTTTCACTAATTCCTTTTCTTTCCCTTCTATTTCTTTCTTAATTCTTTCCAAATTTCTTTCTCTTTCCTTCCTAATTCTACTTTTTTGTTGGATGTATATACCTCGAATAAAGGCTTTACTCGCATCCCATGTTGTTGTTAAATCTACTTCATCTGACATATTATTTTGGTCTTTTATTTTCACCATGATGGGGTTGTGGTCCATTATGGATTTTGCCATAATCTCGCACTTTGTTGTCATTGGTAGCAGTTTTGATGTTAGCCATATGGCATCAATTCTTGCAGCTGACTTCTTAGCCCCAGAGAAATGTGTATATTTTCTCTCCTCTGGATTTCTTATTCTCCAAACATCTTTTAATTCCAGATTTTTAATTATATGTAGGAACGTTTCCGGTAATTTTCCTCTAATTTCCCCCCCCTATTTGACCGATCTAATTCTGGTGATATGACCCCATTAAAATCTCCTAATAAGATAATTTCTTCCTCATTTGTAAATTCACTTATTTGCTTTCAATTTTTTTTTTTTTTTAAATAAGAATTTATTGGCATTTTTCATAACACAACATAAACCCCACCCACACCAACATATATAACAGAAATACAAACATAGCCAAGGTTTTTCTTCTTACTTATATCCATAAAAAAAAAATTCTTGTTTCGAATCTTGACACGTGACTTCCCCTGCCTATTCACCTTCGGTTTTAAAACAATCTTCTTTTTTTTATAACAACTTTTCTCTAAAAATTAACTTTAGTTAAAAATAAAACAATCATCTTAATCATCTTACTTTATCATAAATCTTAACAAAATATTCTCAAAAAATCTAAACTTATTTCTTCTTTCCTTTATCATGCTGCTATTAACATAAGATCTCAATATCTCCTTACTTATTCACTATAAACTTATAATTGACAACCTTCACCCTCCGATTTCAGATACCATAACAGACCATTTAAATTTACAATTAATGCTTCACCCCACACCCCCTCTGTCCATTGTCTTTCTCTGTCTTTCGCCGGAACCAATCTTCCATTTATCTTCTTTTCCCAATTGTCCACAGATCCAGACAACATTAAGCACAAACCTTGCATCGAGCATCAGGATACTCATCACCTCTCTTCTGGGCTCCTCCGTTTCTTTGGTGGCATTCCATGTCCCTTGCCCCCGAGCTCCCACCTCGGGGACTGGATATTGCAGATTTTACCGTTCCGGGGCTGCCACCCCCAAAAACGGGTCTTTTTCCCGGAGTCGCCCAGCCGTTTCCAACCATCCTTCAAGCATCCCTTCTAACTCTCTGCCAAGGTATTCTTCGATTGTATAAAACTTTTGAAAAGCCTCCTCTGTGGAAAGTAAATTCTTTTTATTTATTATCCCACTCAAGACTTTCAATTTCCGATTAAGTAGTTCCAGTTTCAAGACAGTAAGCATTTCTTTGTCCGTTAGTCCAGAGTTCAAAACAAGTTGAAGCACAAAGTGCAGCATGTTGGGGGAAGGGGTGAGTGTCAAATTACAGTTCCTGTCTCTTCCTTCCTTTGTTTCAATTGTTTCCCACGTCAGTCCAAATTTTCCATCGCCATTTTTCTGAAGCCAGAGCGTAAAGACCAAAACTTTTAAACGGAGATATTTTCTACCCACTTAATCCCCAAAGGGAAATCTCAGCAGTCTCAGTCTTCAAATTTCAAACACTTTATATCCATTATTGTAGCAGCAGTCACTTAAACTGGTTATTTTCTTTCTTTCTCTCGAAGGGAAAGAGGCAGGCTCCCTTTCCTCTTTCCCCGGATCGTTACAAAAATATAAAAGTCAATCAAATACTCACAACCACCGGGTTCTTTTAGATCGTTAAAGACAGGTAGAACTTAGACGCTCGTCACGGGATTTGTCGCCGCATTTACATCCCGGTTGGGGCATGTCCCCTATAGCCCGGCTCCGTTGCCCCTTCACCCCCACTCCCCCTTTACAGGGGGAGCGAGGGAAGGGTTCGGAGCCCAGGGTGCGGGACGCTCTTCCCGCACCCCACCGGAGCCCCGCTTTGCGGTAGCGGGGCTCCAACCCCCGGGATGGACTGGGCGCCTCGCAACCGAAGCAGCCCACGACCACCCGCAATGGCGTCGCCACCGGAAGTCCTCTGCTTTCCCAATTTTTAAAAGAAATCTACTTTACATCCATTCGGGGCATGTATATATATAACTATTATATTACCTTTTGGGGTATTTAAACGTATTCCTATTACCCTGCCTTCTTCGTCTTGGAAAAAAAATTCTGCTTTAATATTGGCTTTAACATAAATTACTACCCCCCTTTCTTCTTCTTATTTGACGAAATAAATTTATTCCCCAATTTTTTATTAATTAATACTCTATCATGGTTTTGAGAAACATGCATTTCTTGGAGACCTTTTATATCCCAAGCCCCTTTTTTCAATATATGTTCAATTTTATTTCTTTTAATCTTATTATTCAATCCATTAATATTCCAGGAAATAATGTTAAGATTCATTACTTTATTATCTCACCAAAAATTAACTAAATCCAAATACACCTGGTTTGAACCAGAATCAGATGATACAAAAAAAGAGATTAAGTGAAAAAGGAAAAAGGAAAAAGATTACACTGGGAATAATCAAACTTCATTAAACATAAAAAGATGAACTAATATTCCTTTCCTAGATCTTGACCTCAATGTTCAAAACTTTACTCCATGGGTTGTTTATCGTCACCTTTCAAATCTTCTCCTTCTACAAACAGTTCTTTTTTGTACCTCTTACCAAATCTTTCCGCTTCTTCAGCAGATCTTATGGTCTTTTTCCTCTCCTTGAATATAAATGAAAGTCCCTCAGGGAACTCCCAAGTAAACCAAATCCCCTTATTCTTCAGGGCATCTGTCAAAGTCTTATATTTCTGCCTTTTCATCAACAAATGTTTAGGAATTTCTTTAAATATAGCAATGGATCTCCCCTCTGATGATATTAAATGGAGCTGATGTTATTAAACGGTAGTAAGGAAGAGGATCACCCAGGGGAGTATACCCATTTTTCAAAGGCAGGAGAAAGCATGATAGACTATATACTGATATCAAAATTCGCCTACAACTCCGTGTCGAAGTTTCAAGTGGGACATAACACTGAAAGTGACCACCTCCCACTAATTTTAGAGCTCGATGGTCCATCGTTTAACAAACCCATGGCTAACCTTTACTACACCCCCACTGTTAACCTGGGATTACCGGCCCCTAGAAGAATTAAATGGACTCCCACGCTCAATATAGAGCTAACTCATCTCCTCCACTCGCAAGACGTGAAGACCATCTACTCAACCATTGTATCAGCTAACATCGGAGAAAAGGCCATGGATTCGTTCAACGAGTTATTAGCAAGACTAAAGACCTTCCTAACAACTGAGACACTTAACTCTGCTGCAAAGCGGGCAAAGGACCAAGAGAGATGGTTTGATCTGGAATGCAGACAAGCAAGGAAACGTCTGAGATCAATCTATCGGAATTACAGAAACACCGGAGCACCCTCGCTCTTTATGGCTTACGTCTACTTAAGACGAAACTATAAACAGCTATTAAAGGTAAAAAAACAAAAAGCTGAGAGATCGGCCTGGTGTAATTTAGTGAAGGCCTCGAATGAGAAAGACACAACCTCCTTCTGGCGTATCATCACGGGCCTCCTGGGCCAGGAGTGGACTGGTCCCACTTGTATTGTAGAACCCCAGGAGTGGACGAAACATTTTCAAACCCTGTTCTACGATGACGAAGCCCAGCACAATGATCTAAGTGCTCACTCCGAGAATTTACCATATTGGCCTCCTGTTTCCGTAGAGGAGGTTGGGAAATTAATTGCCCAACTGAAAAACAACAAAGCCCCGGGCATTGACCACATTCCAGCAGAGCTCATGAAGATCAATATTAGTTGGTGGGCTCCTATAATGGCATCAATATTTACATACATCGATTCAACAGGCAAAATCCCTGGTTGCTGGACAGAGGCAGTAATCATTCCAATCTACAAAAAGGGTCCTATGGCTGATCCAGCGAGTTACAGACCCATTAGTCTCCTCCCTATTCCCAGCAAATTGTACGCCAAACACCTCCACACTAAACTAATTGACTGGATGGAAACTGAGGCAGTTCTGGCAGAGGAGCAAGCCGGTTTCAGACAGGGCAGAACAACAATAGACCACTGCTTCGTACTAGCACATCTCATAGATAAATATGTCAATAAAACACGTGGGATTCTATACACAGCCTTTATTGACCTGAAGGCGGCCTTTCACGAGTCAAACTCTGGGCTAAATTAAACACTTCCAGCATTGATAAAAGATTACTATTCTTGATAAAAAGCCTATACAAAGACTCCAAAATATATGTAAGAACCTCAGTTAATGGGCAGCTGATTGGCCCTGTACCAACCAACAAAGGAGTCAAACAGGGCTGCATTTTAGCCCCGGCCTTATTCAATCTATACATAAACGACATGGTCAAATATTTAACATCCCCGGAGTTTCATGCCCCCAAACTGGCCGAAAAATCAATTTCAGCGCTCCTCTATGCGGATGACGCGGTTCTTCTGTCACGAACCAAAGTAGGCCTCAAAAGGCTTTTAAGAGAATTCTCAGCCTACTGCAGGAGAGATCAACTGGTGGTAAATCACCAAAAAACCAAAGTCATGGTCTTTGCTAGGAGACACAGACAATATAGATGGGAGATGGACAATCAACCAATAGAACAGGTCAAAATTTTTAAATATCTCGGAATAGTTTTCCAGTCAACAGGGTCCTGGGAGGCTCATCATAAATATGCCAGGGAAAAAGCATCCCAAAGCGCCAAAATATTGTCTCGCTTTTACTTTACAAAGGGAGGCAGGCATATTCCAGCAGCTCTGGAGGTTTTTCAAGCAAAACCCTTGGCACAGTTACTCTATGGGGCCCAAATCTGGACGGGAAACCATTGTAACATACTTGAAACGGTCCAGTCTAAATTCTTAAGACAGATTCTAGCCGTCCCACCATGTGCACCAAACGCGGCCCTACGATTGGAGACCGGCCTCCCCTCTGTCGAAACCAGGACCTGGTTAAGAACATTCAACTATTGGATTCGCTTAAATTTAAATCCATCCGGCCTATTGCCCCTAGTTACACGAGATGCACACAGAAGTCTGTGGTCCAAAGCAGTGCATCAAAAACTACTCACATGTGGCCTCCAAGCACAACACCTACTTAAAATGGGTCTTCCCAAGGCAAAAATCCTTATTGACCAGCGCCTGAAGGATATTGAATTGCAGAATAATCTGGCCTCTATCAAGAAATTTAGTGCTTGGTACGCTTATCTGCCCCCCTCCCACTTCGAATCTCGGGCACCATACTTGTCCAACCTAACCATCCCAAAATTTAGGCGGGCCTTTACACTGGCCAGACTAAATATGTTACCCTCAGCTGTTCTTGAAGGTAGATACCAAAAAATTCCAATCGAGATCCGGCTATGCCCCTGTGGATCCGGCTATGTAGAGACTGTGTCACACGTACTCTTGTCCTGCCCCCTATATAAAGACCTGAGGGATGAGACCATCACGCCACTCCTATCTGCCATCCCGGGCCGCTCTTGTGAAGCCAAATTGTTTTCACTTCTAGCCGACCAGAACAGCTCGATAACAGAGAAGGTTGCCAGATTTATCGAGAGAGCAATGAGATTGAGAGCTGCTATCTGAACGACAACAGTGTAGTCATCCGGATTCCCAGCATAGGATTTTATTATTATCATTATTATTATCATTTTACTATTTATGTTAAGTTCCAAGGAGCTATTACCTTGAGTTTTAATAGGTTATAAGGTTTTATTGGTAACCATATTTGTTGTATTTTTGTTGGTGTTTGTCTTTTAGATGCTATGGCCAGTCGGCTACGCAAATAAAGTTTGAATTTTGATTTCTATTCTATTCTATTCTAAATACACCACAAGTTTGGATTAAATTTGCTCCAGGGGTTGCTGTAAAGGTTAGCAACCAGAGGCAGACAGTTTGATCTTACCTTATCTCTTGGAACTCCTCAACACCCTCTCAGAAGATGGCCCCTCCTCACCAGCGTTGCTAGGGAGGAGACATGAGGTCACAGCATTGTGACATCATTGGGGGGAAATGATGTCAGTGGAAAGGAGACCTTTTGCCCACCCGGCCTGGGACAACGTAGCATAGGAATTCATTCATATCCCCGTCAGGGAAATATCCATATATTTCCCTGATGGGGACTCAAGGCAGCTTATGGATGAAAATAAGACAAGCTAAAAACATTGGGAGCAGGCAAGGAAATCTACAATTAAAAAGCCCTTAAACACTGATAGAATTAAAACTGCATGTGTGCAAATAACTGCAAGAAAAACAGCACAGGCCCTTTGACTGGCAGCTTGTCCGGTAACTGTCTCTCTCATATATATATATAAATTTAATAAAAAGGAAAAAAGGGGTGGGGACAAATCTGTATTTTCAAATTTGATTTTTGGCAATGCGTTCATATTGATTGCCGCAATTCTTCCAAATAATGATAAAACCATCCTACTCCATATTTCTAGATTCCTTTTTATTCCATTCTAGATTTTTTTCATCATTATCTTTATTTTGTTTCCTATCTTGCAGGATGGCTTACTTTTTCAAGAAAAGGAGAAAAAACAAGATCTACCCCACAGAGGAGGGGCAAGAGGAGGCGCGGCTGCCGAAGCTGGTGAAGCCCTCCCAGGCAGAGGCAAAGAGACCGCAGGCCCCGCCGGTTGCCTTGCCACGATTGGTAGAGCGCCAGGCCAGCACCACCAGGCAAGAGGAAAGGAGACCGCAGGCCCCGCCGGTCAGGGCCGTCTTTCGACTATGGCAGACCAACACGGCTACCCACCTGTAAATAAAAAGGTATCACACCAACCCTACCCCCTATCCCACCCACCACCTTATCATAAACTAATAATCTAATTTAACATATATTATACTAAAATGCAACTTCCTACCATCTATGCTAGACTTTGATTTTACATATGTTGTCTTTTTTGTTGTGTTGTTATACTTTATTTTATGATATATTTTACATTTATTTTGTTTTATTCTCCCCCCCCACAAGCTTTGTCATATACATACCATGATTTCTGTCTCTGAACAATGTTTCCTTGTATATTCCTTCACACATTCCCAATTCTTGACTTTGTTTTGATTGTCCTCTAATAAGTGCTGTCAACTTTGCTATTTCCATATATTCAATAAACTTATTTTGCCACTCAGTTACTGTTGGTATTTCATTTCCTTTCCAATTCCTCGCTATGAGCACTCTTGCTGCAGCAGATGCGTATAGAAATATCATTCTCTTATTTGTGGGGATCTCATTTGTAACTAATCCCAGCAAATATGCTTCTCGCTTTTTACTAAATGAATTTTTATAAATCTTTTTTATTTCTTCATGGACCTCATTCCAGAAAGGTCTTATTCCTTTGCACCTCCACCAAATATGATACATTGATCCTACCACTGTGTTACACCTCCAGCACATGATAGAATTTTGTTTATAAATTTTAGCCAGTTTTTCAGGCATTAAATACCAACAATATATCACCTTCATTAGATTCTCTCTTATCGTGTAACACGCGGTAAATTTAATATCGATTTTCCACAATTGTTCCCACTGCTCTAGCATTAAATTGTAGCCCATATCTGAGCCCACTTTATCATGACTTCTTTGACAGTCTTGTCTTTAAGCTCCCATTCTAAGAGTACATCATACATCTTTGATAATATTTTTGTTACTTTGTAATAGTTCCTTTTGTAATATTGACATTTTTTAAACTTGATTTAAAAAGTGCACTGTATCCAACTACTCTCCTTCATGGATCTGTGGCTTGGAAGCAGGAGGGGTCAATAAATTGAACCTGAATCCTGTTTTGTGTAATTGGGGATGCAGGTCGAGGCAATATTTATTATTTTATTTATTAGAGTAAATAAATTTATCAAATTTCTATGATACCCTTCATCCGAGGATCATTTGCTTGTTTCACCTCCGCACTTGTAAGTTATGGGGGGGGGGCCTTCCTCTCTTGCCAGCATTGTATATCGGAAACAAAAATGCCCGGCTTGAAATTATTCTTAGAATTATTATATATTTATTTCCCTGACGGGGACTCGAGGCGGCTTAGGAAGCAAAATGAGACAAGCAAAGCATCTCTTTGGAGCCTCAGCTTTTGGCCTTTGCCAACCATGTTCCCCTAAAGAATTGGGCAGAACCACGTTCTCCATGGATGGATATGCAGCCCATCACCTTCCTACACACTTCAAGTGGGGCAGAAAAACCGACTGCCTAGTGCATCCCTAGAGGAAGCGGGTGCAATGCTGCAGGCATTCCTGAAGGATTCAGGGCCTTGCCAAGGATCCGGGGGGGATTTCTGTTTCAAAGAGGGACCCGACCCCACAGATTCTGCATCCTCTTCCAGCTGGACAGCACAGAGACTCAGCTGGGCCAGGAAGATGGAGGAGTCTCTCTGGGCAATTTCTAGCATCTTTCTCCCCAAATGTGTGTTAGTGTGGAACCGCCTGTTCATCCTCTGGATGGCAGCTGTCAAGGAGATCCATCTTCCCCTAATATCACACTGAAGGCTGGAGAGGAAGTCTTGGGCATTGCTCATGCTTCTGGAGGCACGGCTGAGAACCTTGAGGGGTCAAAGGTCTGGACTTTTGCTCCCTAGCATTTGGCTAGCATTTTTATTTTTCTCTGTGCATAGTAAACATTCTTTTTTCAGCTAGAAAGCAACATGCTGCTTTTGAAGTGTTTATGTCCATCAAAAAATCTGTGATAAATGTTTGAGCCGGGGGGGGGGGGAGGCAAAGGGAATTAAGAAGGAGGCTAAGTAATAAGGAGCAAGAACAATCCAGAACTCCAGAATTAGCAATGCAAACACTACGCAAAGAAGGAACAAATCTTCCGAAATTGAATGCCCATGATAGGCAAGGTGGTCTTTACCAGGTAACCATATTTCCAGCGCTTCAGAGAAAGTGCTTGCTGTTTGGTACCACACTGCCCCCTGGTGGACTTCTGTAAATTTAATTGCTATGTTTTTAAGCTGGATTTGCTGGCTGCAGAAGTGATAGAACTTTATGCTGTATAAAGCACAGACAAGTTCCTGCAAATATACACTAGACACAGAAATGGGGAGAAATTCACATTTAAAGGAGAACCTGCCCCATCCACAGTCTTGGAAACAAAACGCAAAGTAGAGCACAGCCGTCCTTCAAAATTGACACTTCTTAGAATTTCATATGGTAATTTTCCAGCCAATTAATGACCTACAAAAATGCATAGGCCAGGGTGTCGTATGCACAGAAATGCATATATTAGTGGAACATTGTAGTGGAAATTCACACTACAATGCTGATTAATTTTCCCAAGGAATTAAAAAGAAAATGCCACTTATCGGAAACTGGTGGATTCAAATTACACAAACAGAGATTCTAGCTAAGCATTAGGAAGGATTTTCTGACAGTAAAAGATGTTTCCCCATAGAATGAACCCACTTCAAAGGCGGTGGACTCTCCTTGGTTGGAGGTTTGTAAACAGGCTGGATGGCCATTTGTCAGGGAATCTTCAGATGCAATTCCTGAATTGCAGGGGGATGTATAGATGACCCTTTGAGGTCATGTCCAGCTCTACAAATCTATGAATCTATAAGAGGACCCCCAAGGATTATCTAGTCCAACCCCTTGCAATACACAGATACACACAGCTATCAAAATTCCCAATACAGATTCCACAATAGGGGAACAAACACTTGTATCTAATCTAACCTCAGAGGACCGCTTAGTTATGAAGGGCTTAGGACCAGGGGAGGCTTACCCCACTGCACCAGGGGGCTCAAACGTTTGCAATGGTCAGAACCAGCATTTAAAATTATGCCCAGGAACCAAGTGAAAGCTACTGCCAGGGCTGGCCCAAGACATTTGGTCACCTGAGGCAAACCATAAAATTCCCCCACACCTGGGAAGAAGGCGGTGGCGGAGCTTTACATCAGGGACAAGGGTGGAAGGAGACCAGAAGCGCTTGCTGTTCACCAAGAGGCTGCTGGGGGGGGGGCAGATCCCAAGCGCTCTGCAGCTGTCAATGCCAGCGCAGCAGCAGCAGCAGCAGCAGTGGGCCATGCACTCCATGGAGACTGGATTTGCTGCCAATTTCTGTGTCTCCTAGTGGAGAATCCACATTGCCATCTGGGTTGTGGGTAGAAAGGATGCCAGAAGTGTTTGGGCATTGTTGCCAGGGGAGTGGCGGTGTTGCTCCAGAAGGAAGCCATGAGGGCTGCTGTGGCAGAGACTGACCCATGGCATTTCATCTGGAGGATTTGAGGGGGCTCAATAGCAGTTCCCCACCCCAGTACAGTCTTAGGCACATCTTGATTTTGGGCATTTTCATTTCCTGGCAAATAATGTTCCATGCCATCAATACTGATGCAATCCTGTGCCCTTTGGTCCCTTACTAACAAAGGAGGAGTTTGGCAGTGGCAATTGCGGTGCATAAAGCAAACTCTCTCTGGCTTACAAACGCAAAGAGCACCTTTCAAAGGCAGTTGCCACAAGTGCCCTGGCCAAAGTTTTCTTAAACTGAGCTTAATTTTTATTATTATTTATAATTATTCTCCTGTCTTTGCACAAAGATTTCTCAAGGCAGCTTAGAATCAATTTTAGAACGCATTCTTATAAACAACACTATAAAACACTTTCTTCAAAAGAAACAAGCAAACCACAACAACAAAACAAAAAAATAAAATAAATAAAAATCCTTCCAGCAGCACCTTAGAGACCAACTAACACCTTAGAGAGCATAGTTGGTCTCTAAGGTGCTACTGGAAGGAATTTTTATTTTTTATTTTGTTTTGACTATGGCAGACCAACACGGCTACCTACCTGTAACTGGAACAATAATGACGGATTGAGGTGCTTTTGAAAATGATGATGCTCATGAAACACAGTCTTTACCAGGTCCCTAAGGTCAGAAGAACAGGTGCCAGGCAAATATTCCTGACGAGAGTGTCCCACAGTCCGGTTTCTCTCCAGGAAAGACCTTGTCCCCGGGTGCCCCCCACTCAATTGGCTCTGGTAGAGGCATCGGGTTCAAGTGGCAACAGAGTTTCTGAAGGTGATCTCAATGAACTGGCAGCTTCCTAGAGGGGAGGGCAGATCCTTCAAGATCCTCTGATACTCTTCAGACTTTTAAAGCCCCAAACAAAATCTGTATCTTGAATGGTGCCCAGAAACAGTGTGTGTGTTGGTGGGATTTTGGTGCTCATCTTGGTAGCAGTTTTTGTCTCGATGCTAATTCTAGAGCAGTCCACCAGGTCTAGCTGGTTCTCACCATTACACCAGGCTGCCTGTAAACATGTCAGCTGCCCCATCTTGGCTTGGAGGTTCCTCACATAGCATATAAACACATATTTCCATGTCCGTCTCCAAATGCTTTGGGTGCGAGCATTTTAGCCCAAGGAGCTTTGGCCTCTCTGAATTGCTATCAGTGCCCCTGCACTCTTGATGCCTCATTCTACCCCTCCCCTATTTAAATCATCATGGATCTTTTCTCACCTTCATCTTTATTACGGGAGAAAGGGAGATATGTTCCGAACCAGATCCTCCTTAGTTTCTTTTGGCTTTCCCTGCAAAAAATTGTTCTGCCTTTTAATTTTAAGTGCCCTTTTAATTTCAAGTAAGCCCATCCCACTTGCCATGTTCCCTGGTGCAGTCTGGTTAATCCAAACCTTTCCTTCCACATGTCTCTACATTGAAGCTCCACAGATGTGCCTTTCTAGCCGGCCCTGTACATGGACCTGCTAGCATTTCAGAGAAAAGTCACACATATGGCCAAAGTGCCTGGGGTCAGTGGCGTACTGGGGTGCCTAGAAGGCAGAGGCAGATGGAGGCCCTAGGACACAGCTGTGAGACAAGGTGGCTATATTTTTGGCTGGAATAGAACAGAAGATGCTGGAAATTGAGAAGTGGGAACTGGGATGGATGGCATTTGGGGCACTTGGAAGTTGAAGAAAAGGAAATGGGTTGCTTGGGGTGACACAGGACTGTGACACAGTGTTTGGTGGGCAAGGGGTATTGTGAGATTTCTACCAGCAAATGGGAGCTACAAAATGCACCTGGTATATATAGGGCTGAGAATAACTAGGGTTGTTGTGGACGGCATGCTTGTGCGCCAGATGTTCTTTAGCTTCTTTGCTTAGCTCACCTTGATGCTAGATGCTCTTTTTATTTCTCTCCAGGTACAGGATATACAGTCCTAACTGGCTTCTCCACTTTTCGCTAAGGAGAAAGGACATTTGGGGTGGGTCTTCCATCGTCAGATGTGGAAATCGTCAGATGTCTGACATTGCTCTATTATGGTTCTGACGGTGCCTGGGGTGATAACCAGCACCTGGCAAGTTATTTCCTTGCCCAGTTCTCTATTGACACAGGCAGGACCATTCACTATGGATCCCAGGATCTGGCAAAGGAAGCTTTTCTCTGCCCCAGCCACGTCGACAAGCTCCACCAGTGTGTTGCTCTTGTTAACATTAAGCAGAAACCTGGGAGGCATGTAGGTCCGAGCAAAGAGTAGGGTAAAGTGTGTGCGATGGCTCAGGGAGTCTGGGGAATGGGTGAGCTGCTCCAAGTGGAAGAGGCAAGGGACTATGCCTCCCTGGTGGAAGCAGCCAAAGAAAAGGGCACCACAGAGATTGAACACAAGGTGGATGGATCTCCACTGCTGGGCCTGTCTGTGCTGCGTGACCAAGAGGACCAGAGGCAAGAGGAGAGGGATGAGGAAGCGAGGTTCTTGGTGGCTGAATAAAGAAAGAAGGAAGTGCCAGAGGGATAAAATAGAAAGCCAGCAGTGCCAGTCTGCCTTCTGGGCATGTGACAGCTGAATGTGAGCTCCTCTTCAAGGCCTTCAACCACATAAACTGGCTGAGGTGCACTTTCAGGAGTTTGATGCCATTGCTAACAGCTTCTACATGAAGGATCCCAAAAAGCAGGACCCCGTTAACTGCAAAATGTGTAAGATGCGGGTGAGTCCCGTGTTGTGCAAGGTGATCAGGGTTGAGGAAGTTCAAGGGGGTCACGACGACACTCTGGCGTAGCCTGGTGAGGATGCTCAGTGGGCTGGCCTCAAAAGCTATGCAGGCTAAGTCCTGGCAGGGAAGAAGTGAAATACCATGTGTCAGCAGCTATGAAGAAAACAGCAGTGAAGGCAGCACTTGGGGCAAGACAGAGAACATGGTGTCTTGTTCTTCTCACGCTCTGCAGGCACGTAGCACCTGCACAGACCCAGTGCAACAGCGGCACCAGAGCAAATGCCAGAAACGTCGGCCTGTTCAAAAAGCCAGCAACTAGGATAATCCCAATGAGTTTGTGATTGAGAGGATTCTGCCACCGACAGGCTGAGGCCGAGGATTTTGCTGGCTGCTTTTGAAGACACCAGGAGAAGCAGCAAGGCAAAGAGAAGTCCTTCAACAGTGCTAGCAAAAGTCCTCGTGTAAAACACAAGTGTGACGTAGGAGCCAGCAAGCAGAGCCAGTGAGTTCCACGGATCCGCTCCCCAGAGAGGAGCCAGCTGGTAAACACTGTACAAACACTCTGTGAGGTGAGTGGGGCTGAGAGACTTCAGAGAAGTGTGACTAGCCCAAGGTCACCCAGCAGCTGCATGTGGAGGAGCGGAGACGCGAACCCGGTTCACCAGATTACAAGTCCACCGCTCTTAACCACTACACCCACATTGGAGGACTATGGAAGGCAACGGAAATTCGACGTTGATTAAGACTCCTGAAAGTTTGAAGCATGGGAAGTCGTATAAAAATTAATAATTTGGCACTTTATTTGGACTTATTTGGATTATTCAATATTCATATGTAAAATTGGAATATTTGATCTGATTATTATAATCAGAAAACTTAACAAATATAATTGGCAAAAAAAGATAATTACATCGTGGCATCGGCCATTAGGTGGATAGCAGCTAACAGATTGACGTTGAATCCTGACAAGACACAAGTGCTTTTCCTAGGGGACAAGGAGTGGGTGGGTTTGGGGGACTCCCTGGTCCTGAGTGGGGTAATTGTGTCCCTGAAGGACCAGGTGTGCAGGTCATTTTGGACTCAGCGCTGTCCATGGAGGCGCAGGTCAATGCTGCATCCAGGGTGGCTGTCTGCCAGCTCCATCTGAGACCCTCCCTGTCGCGCCAGAGTGGTCCATGCTCTGGTTATCTCCCGCTTGGACTACTGCAAGGCACTCTGCGTGGGGCTACCTGCGTGGGGCTCAGAAACTACCGTACAATTAATTCGGAATGAGGCAGCTAGACTGGTGACGGGGAGTGGCCGCCGAGACCATATAACACCGGTTCTAAAGGATTTACACTGGCTCCCAGTATGTTTCCAAGCACAATTCAAAGTCTTGGTGCTGAGCTTGAAAGCCCTAAACAGCCTTGGCCCTGTATACCTGAAGGAGCATCTCCGCTCACATTGTTCAGCACAGACACTTGAGGTCCAGCTCCGAGGGCCTTCTGGTGGTTCCCTCACTGTGAGATGCAAGGATACAGGGAACCAGGCAGAGGGCCTTCTCGGTAGTGGCACCCGCCCTGTGGAACACCCTCCCATCAGATGTCAAGGAGATAAACAACTATCTGATTTTTAGAAGACATCTGAAGGCAGCCCTGTATCGGGAAGTTTTTAAATTTTGATGTTTTATTGTGTTTTAAATATTCTGTTGGAAGCAGCCCAGAGTGGCTGGGGAACCCAGTCAGATGGGTGGAATAATTTCTTCTTCTTCTAATTTCCCCTGGTTGGTCCAGCCTTTTGGGCCCTCCGGATGTCCTTAGACAGACATGTCCATCTTGGGACCGTTTCTCGGGGTGGGAGGGGGGGAACCCGTCTTGCTTGTTTTCCTCCGGTTTGGGGCTGCAGGGATAAAGAAGATTGCTAAGTCAAGGTTGCAACCATCTGGGTGGCTTGAGTTCTGTGAAAGCGTCCGGACTTTGGAGATAACCAGCAGCTGAAAATAGAACAGAGAGCCAACCTTCTCCTCCTCCTCCTCCTCCAAGAATCTCTCCAGGGAAGAACACTGTGCATTGTTGATTCAAGGACAGCCGGGTTGAAAGGAGAGAATTCGAGACACCTCTTCGCCTGCCGTTTCTTTCTGTCTCTCTCTCTGGACGCTTCTCCCGCCCCCTTTTTCAAAGGATGTCTCCATTCGCTGCTGGTCTCCGACGGCTTTCCTAGAAGCACCCCGAGACAAACCATGCACCCCTTTCTCAGAGGAGTCGTCCTGAGCCTCCTGCTGATGATCAAGTCTATCCCTGCGCCTGGGAAGGAGATCCTAGCAGGAGAAGGGCCTGAGCTTCCAAGCTCCAGGGAATCTGTGGGGCCCAATCCTCCAGAAGAGGAGGAACTCCTGGGCATGTCGGACTTTGGAGACCCCAGGATGACGGTGCAGGCACTATCTCCGACGGATACAGAATGGGACGGGCCCTTAGGTCTGTGGCCCCACAGGGCTCGCTTTCGGTCGAGGCCCCACGGAGACCCCGAGGGGCCGTTTTGTAGGGTGAAGGTGCACCAGGATGGGGAAGGGAGCCGCCGTCCTCTGGAGGTTGTAGGTCTCCTCACCAGCTACGACAGCAGGTTCCTGAAGGCGCTGAGCGGGTCAATCTGGAGCGAGGAGGATTTGGAGGCGTTTGGGGTCTGCCCCACAGATGTGCCCCGGGGTCTCCTGGCCTCTCTGCAGCGGGTCGGCGCTCACCTGGATGACCCGGGCGAAAACAGGCTTCTGTGGCTGCACCTGGAAGAAGGTAGGTGTCCCTTTGTGTGAGAGCTCTTAATTTGTGAGCGCCAATTTGTTTCCACACTTCAGATCATTTTGGAAAGGGATTGAAAATAAAACTGCCAGGGTCATGGTGCCGTTCTGCAAATTGACGGCGCGGCCACCTTTGGAAGGCGGTGAATGGTTCTGGGTGCCTCGCCTCAAAATGGAGTTGGAAAAGGTTCAAAAGAGGGCAGCCCAAATGGTCAAGGGGATGTAGCAAGTTTCCTAGGAACCGCATTTGGGTTTTTTTTGTTTAGAGGAAGAGGCAACATGATAGATAAAATGATCCACGACCTTGGAAAAGTGGGATGTTGAAAAGTTTCCCTCCCGAACACTAGAACTACGGGAATCCCAGTGAAACTGAAGGTTGGAAGGTCCAGGGCAGGTTTCCTAGTTGGCTCAGATTGCTTTGAGAAGGATTCAGACAAGTTTGGAGTGTTATAGATTTCCTCTATGACTGGAGGCAGTTTCTGAATATCATAGAATCGTTGGAAGGGGCCCAAGGGTCATCTAGTCCAACCCCCCGCAATGCAGGAATATCAGTTGCTGCAAACAACAGGAGGGGAGAGTGTTGCTCTGATGCATGAATCCAGTTTCCCAGAAGAGGCATCGGACTGGACAGGATGCTGAACCAGCAGCCAGGCTCTTGCGTTTCTATGGAACCTCCCAGTCCAGAGGCAGTCTATCGAGATCCCTGGGTTCTTAAGGGTGTTTGGCTGCTGTGAGAACAGGATGCTAGACTAGGTGGGCCATTGCCCTGATCCTGCCGCTGTGCTCTTCTGATGTTCTTATTTGGCCTCGTCGGTGTGGATTATAAGCAGTAGCTCTTGACACCCAGGCATCAAGATAACTTCCAGATTTAGTCTCCCAGTTTGAGATCCCTCTTCCCTTTCTCACAGCTTTGCAAGCGCCTTGTCACTTTGTTACGGGATTGGTGGCACCATCTCTGATCCCTACCAGGGCTCTGTCCCTATGCAAAGTTTCCAGGCCGTATCCAAGGGCAGCCCCGTTCCCGAGTGTGTTGCAGTAGTCTAGCTCGGGTTCAACTAGGACATGGGTCACTCAGGCAAGGCCTGATCTCTTTCTCTCCAGCTAGTGCCACTGCTAGCTGGTGCCCATTGGGGACTGGCGAGGCAGGAAGCAGCGACCCCAAAGAGCCAAGGAGAGGCTGCGCTAGATTATTCTAGTCTCACCCCCCCCACACACACACCCTCCTCCCAGCTGGTTTCTGCAATGGTGGGATCTAGTTATGAGATTTTCTGATTTCTAGTATATGCAAAGAGGAAATAGTGATCTATGCAGCCAAAACAGAACCCCCCCCCAATGCACAAGGGGGAAAGTGTTGATGGGCTTGGGATGAACCCCAAATATTGCAGAAACCCTTCAAATTTAAAGTGCCCCAGGAATCCTGCCCCCCCCCGGCAATGTCTTCTATAGGCTGAGGATGTACACTGGAAACCGCAGTGTGTGTTGGGGAGCGGGGAATGGAGGAGGACGAGGAGGAGTGGGGGGTGGAATGGCATATTGTGAAAGAGGGCTTGGCTGCTGGGTTTGGGTGCCCTGGCTGAGAAGCCCCACTCGCCCCACACTTTGCTACAGGTCTCATGCTATCTCCTTCTCTCTGTATGCCTCAGTTCAGGGCCAGCGGTGGGAATTTGACGGGAGAAGAATAGAATCTATTCAGTTCCCTGAAAAGAACAGAATATATTGAAGAACAGAGGATACTGGGCAGAAAGTGCTGCATGCACTGCAACCTTTTATTGCAGTACTCACGGTATCTCTCCCCCCCACCCCCTATCGCCTCTGTTCAATACCAACAATGGCAATTTCGCCAGAAAAACACACAACTTGCCATAATGCAAAGAGCCGAATAAGTCAGCCCTCTACAACACATGCTGGCTGGTTCTTTGGGTGTGCGGTACTTCTCGGCCGGAGCTTAGTCTCGGGATGGCATCAGGGTTTGACCTGGGTGTTGGGTGTGTGGGTGTATTGCCAAGGCAGTGTGAATAGGATTGCCTGTTGCTTTTTTAAAATGCAGGCAGGCAGGCAAGGTTTTATTATTATTTCATTTTATAATTATATGAAGTGGAGAGAACCATTAGTTTCTGGAGGTGCTAGTCCTCATTGAGATCTCAAAGGATGCATGGTTTTCTCATAATGCAGAGCGAGCGTTACCAAGGGCCCAGAGTAAGATTTTTGGGTGTGTGTCCCCCTCCGCCCGAAGCTGTGTTTACTATTTAAGCTGGAGTTTGGTACACCAATAATGTCGGGAGTGAGGCGGGGGTCTCCCTTGTCCCAGGATGAAAAAGGAGGCCTCTGTCTGATTCTCCGGTTTCCTTCCTGCAGTGAAATGGGAGGCTGAAACGAAACTCCTCTTCCAGCTGACCTTCCAGGAGGAGGATGCCGGGGTCTTTCTGAGGTCCCTGCAGCTGGCCCTGCTGATATTTTACCAAGGCGTAAAGGAATCGGGGGGTGTTGGGACCCCAGAGAAATTCCTGGTGGCAGGGGATGGTCTCCATCCTAAACAGGTATGCAAACATGGATTGGGGGGGGGGGAATTGTTGGAGGGATGATTATTTCAGAAAATCCCCTTCCAGAATAGACTTTGCTTTGAGTCTCTTTCTTTGGAGGTCTTTAAGCGGAGGCTCGACAGCCATCTGTCAGGAATGCTTTGATGGTGTTTCCTGCTTGGCAGGGGGTTGGACTGGATGGCCCTTGGGGTCTCTTCCAACACTAGGATTCCATGATTCTTGTGGAATGAATACGCCAGGTATGATATACCGTATGATTTTTGACTTCCCTCTTTTTGACACTCTTAGGAGAGACCTACTGGCGACTCTTTTGAAGCTTCGAGTATCTACAGTACTTGCAAATAATTTGGAATCCAATATCTGATGAGGGATGGTATACCCAGATCAACTAAGATTGTTTCAAAATATTTAGCCATGATTTTTAAAGTCAAATTTGAAACTACTTAATGGTGGCTACCGATTCTTTTTTACGTTTCACGTGTTTAATAGATCTTGATCACCAATGTTTTATGCATGGTCTCTCTCTCTCTCTCTCTCTTTTATTATTTTATTGTCTGAATTGTGCCAATAAAAGCTGAGTGAGTGAATGAAATAGAGCCTCCATGTCCAGGACCACGCTACCAGCGAGCATAAGGTGCTGGAGTGCAGGCCACCCAGCTGACCTAAATAGATTCCTGGGCCCTGTTTTTCTTAAACTGATACTTTTAAGAAACATAAATGAGGGCATGACTTTCAGTTATTATTGTTGTTATTTAAGTCGCTCTGCAAGCACAGCCCTGCGGAAATCCAACTGGTGAGGCCTTTCCCTGCCATCCGCAGCGTTGCCCAAACTCGGGTCTCCAGCTGTATTGAGACTACAAGTCCCATCATCCCTGACTGCTGGTCCTGCTAGCTAGGGACGATGGGAGTTGTAGTCCCAATACAGCTGGAGACCCGAGTTTGGGCAACCCGGAATTCTAGAGGAAGCCATTGGCAGAGAGACGTCACCCACTGAACTTCTGCCTAGCGGAGGTGATGCCAAGTGCCTGGGGTGCTGCTGCCTTTAGCCATTTTTGCAAATAGATAGATTTATTTATTGTCATTGTCCGTATATACACAGTATACACAACAACGAAAATCAAACACCCAAAGACCGGATTTACCATACACATTTGCACATATCTCCAACACTCTCATCCTTATTAAAACATAACATAATCCAGAGTATAACATAACCTATTAAAAGCATAGCATAACCTAAAAGCCTGTCTCATTCCTTACTACTCACTGCTTACTATTACTTACTACTGACCCTGAGATCATTATTAAGTGCAATCAAAGCTCTTGGATAGAAACTATTCAGAAGGCGTGTGGTTCGAGTTTTCATTATCCTGTATCTTCTGCCCGAAGGCAACAGTTCAAAAAGGTTGTGAGCAGGATGGGTGGGATCTCTCAGGATGTTGTGTGACTTCTTCAAACAGCGAGACGTGAAGATCTCGTCCAGGGTTGGTAGTTGGAGCCCAATAACATTCTGGGCAATTTTAATTATTCTCTGTAAAGCTTTTTTTACAGAGAAATATCGGATGCTGTCTCATTTCCACCCCACAGGTCGTCTGTCTCTCCAGAAGAACCCGGTACCTTGTCCTTCAGGGGTCAGCGATGTCAGGCAGACATTCACTGGGGCAGCTCAGCTTTGAGGTTTCCTTGGCAATCAGGCGCCAGAGCAGCAATGGTATGACCCCTATTGCATAAATGAAAATAGAAACAAACATTTTACATGCAAGCCAAGTATTTGGGGGTGGGGGTGGGGCTTTCATCCTGAGCTCAGAATTGCACTTTCCATAGCATGCAAGTAAATACAAAATGAATTCCCTTCCCAATATATATATATATTTATTGAATTTCCAAATTTTTCCAAATTAACTTCAAATGCAATTAATGTATTGGCTTTTCACTTCCAGCTCCACAATGTTTTTTTTTTTTGTTTTGCATTACACATCCAACTCTCATCTGTTACAAAAATCCCTGTAATGCAATTACTTTATCATTTTCCTTCCGCTGCTCCTCTCTCGGATCCTGCCTGCGGTTTCACTTGTTTTTAGTGCTTTTCCAAATAGTCCAAAAAAAAAAAGGCCTCCATTCTTGTATAAAAAGTTCATCGAAATAAATCCTTTAAAAAGCATAACATGCTTTGACATCATCTGTATCTGAGATCACAAGGGCCCAATCCCAATCCTCACCACGTTGCAATCCTTTCACGGGAGTAAAGATATGCTTTTTTTTTTTAAAAAAATAACTTTATAAGTTTCGTGCCTTTGCTTCCCAGTTTGCATTGCACTGTTTTGTGCACCGTGACTCGCTGTTGATTTTATTGATTATAGTTCGGAAATTGTTTATTGTGATCCTTAAGGGTGAAGTTCTATTTAATTATTATAGAATCATAGAATCATAGAATCCTAGAGTTGGAAGAGACCACCAGGGCCATCCAGTCCAACCCCCTGCCAAGCAGGAAACACCATCAAAGCATTCCTGACAGATGGCTGTCAAGCCTCCGCTTAAAGACCTCCAAAGAAGGAGACTCCACCACACTCCTTGGCAGCAAATTCCACTGTCCAACAGCTCTTACTGTCAGGAAGTTCTTCCTAATGTTTAGGTGGAATCTTCTTTCTTGTAGTTTGAATCCATTGCCCCGTGTCCGCTTCTCTGGAGCAGCAGAAAACAACCTTTCTCCCTCCTCTATATGACATCCTTTTATATATTTGAACATGGCTATCATATCACCCCTTAACCTTCTCTTCTCCAGGCTAAACATACCCAGCTCCCTAAGCCGTTCCTCATAAGGCATCGTTTCCAGGCCTTTGACTTATTTGCCGATGTTTACCGGTAATTTTACTGTGTACTATTATATTCTAAGGGACGCGGGTGGCGCTGTGGTCTAAACCACTGAGCCTAGGGCTTGCTGATCAAAAGGTCGGCGGATCGAATCCCTGCAGTGACGGGGTGAGCTCCCGTTGTTCCTCGGTCCCAGCTCCTGCCAACCTAGCAGTTCGAAAGCACGTCAAAGTGCAAGTAGATAAATAGGTACCGCTCCGGCGGGAAGGTAAACGCGTTTCCGTGCGCTGCTCTGGTTCGCCAGAAGCGGCTTAGTCATGCTGGCCACATGACCCGGCTCCCTCGGCCAGTAAAGCGAGATGAGCGCCGCAACCCCAGAGTCGGACACGACTGGACCTAATGGTCAGGGGTCCCTTTACCTTTATTATATTCTAACAGATTATTTCATATTACTTTATTTGACATTGTTTATTTTCAAAGAATAATAGAATTGGTGGACTCTGTCCTTCTCTGTCCTTCCTTTGAGGTTTTTAAGCAGAGGTTGGGTGGCCCTCCGTCACGGATGCTTTAGCCGAGATTCCTGCATTGCGGGGGGGGGGGGTTGGACTAGATGACCCTCTGGGGTCCCTTCCAACCCTACAGTTTTTGATTCTACAATGGTGGAAGTTGCATTTATGCTCAGTCCACTTTTGCCTCTGGCCCTGCCCAGCTCTGGGGGTCCCTTCCAATTCTACGATTTAATCCTCCCCACCACAACAACCCTGTGAGGTAGGAGAGGCAGAGAGGCAGTGGCTGGGCCCCCCTCCCAGGTCCCTCCCACTGAGCTGCATGTGGCTGAGCGGGGGATTCGAACCCTGGTCTTCCAAGTCTTATGCTCTAACCACTACACCACACTGCCTCTCATTTGATAATATGAAATAATAGCAGCAGAAAACAAAAATAATACCAGCAGCAGCCGTCTTTTCAGGAATTGGGGGAGGGGTCTTCCATTTGCTCTACTCTGCAGGAAGGGAACACTTTCCTCCTCCTCCTCTTTGCCTCCCTTGCAGGGACTGGCCTCTCCCAACACGAGACCCAAAACCTCCTGTTTGGTTTCGACCCAAAGTGCTTCACCCGCATGACTCCGGCTGTGTTGCTCCTGGCCAGGCTGAGACCCCGAGTCGCTCCAATCATTCTTCCCTCCTCATCTTTCCTCGCCGCTGACGGCAAGTTGGACATGGTCCCTTACCTCAACCCCAGGTGAGACCCCTTTCCTCCCCGCCGAGGGCTGTGCTTGATTTGCCCAAAAGGGAGGGCACTCTGTCCATGCTCAGGAGACCTTGGCTGATCTCCTTCCCTTGAAAACCAGCATTCCTCTCCCTCCTTTCTCTGCCTGCGCACATGATGCACATTCAAAGTGCATGGGAACGGCAGGAGTTGCTCTGGTGCCCAAATCAGGCTGGCGGGTTTCCTTTTGGGACACCTGCTTGGCCACTGTGAGAATAGGACGGGGGACAAGATGAACCCCCTTTGGCCTGATCCAGCAGAATTGTCCTTATGGAACCTCCAGGTCCAGAGGCAGTCTATCTGGGTCCCTAGGTTCTATGGCATATGTGGCCACTGTGAGGCCATTGGCCTGATGCAGATGCCCTTCTGACATTCTTGTCTCCGCAGTGGATCCCCGACGTCTGCCACGGCCGATGTGCAGCCCGCCCAGGCGAACGCCACCTCCGCCCACCCAGCACCCTCGAGCACCGGCCGTTTCCTCGCCGCTCTCTCCCAGTTCGTCAACAAGGTCCTGAGCCCTTCCGGAGAGCCACCGCCGGCCCCCGGGCTGCAGCTCCGGCTGAACTTTGACACCATGGAAGCCCTCCCTCACCGGGTGCTCAACCTCTCCGAGAAGGTGGCGTTGGAGCGGCTGGTGCAGTCCGAAGACCCCCTGGTGGTCTTGTTCCCCGAAAACAGCCAGGCCTTGATGGAGAGCCACTTGGCGCACTGGGCGCTGGAGGGGAAACTGCTCCGTCAACTGCTGCAGAAAATGCGGGAAGTGATTCGGGAGCTGGCGGCCTCCCCGTCTTTCCGGGATCATGAGACCCTCTTCCACGGCCTCCTGGCCTTCTGCTACTACCCTCCCGGGGTCCCCGGTGGCGGCGATCCCGAGGAATCCGCAGACGGCTCTCGTGGGCGGCGGAAGATCCACAGCCTGCTCCTTCTCAAAGCCTTGCAGGCCCTGCGCGCCCGCTGGCGGGAGTCCCGGAAGGCGGCCCCCCGCGCCAACCGCAGCACCCAGGAGCGCGACGACTACTGCCGACTGCGCAAGCTGAGGATCGAGCTGGTGTCCACAGGGTATATCATCTTCCCCGAGTGGTACGACGCCAACAACTGCGCCGGGCCCTGCCGCTTCCCGCTGTCGTCCCGCGTCCCCGACTACTACTCGCACACGCTCTTCCTGCTGCGGGTCCAGGAGCAGGGGCTGCCCCTCGAGAGAGCCCCCTGCTGCGTCCCCGTCAGGTACTCAAGGAGCATCATCGTCACCTTCACCAACGACCAAGGCATGAAGGTGAAGGCCTACCCTGACATGGTGGCCGAGGAGTGCGGCTGCCGGTAGAGAGAGGCAGGCTCGGTGGCGGCGGCTGGGGTGCCAGGCTGGAGCAAGCTTTGCCCTCCTCCCGCCATTGAGCTCGCCTCTCCTTGCCCGGTTGTTCCCTGTTCTCCTTCCCCATCAATTACTTCACCCTCCTCCCACCGCTGACATCACCCTCCTTCGCTCACCATTGACTTCACCCTCCTCCCACCGCTGACATCACCCTCCTTCGCTCACCATTGACTTCACCCTCCTCCCACCGCTGACATCACCCTCCTTCGCTCACCATTGACTTCACCCTCCTCCCACCGCTGACATCACCCTCCTTCGCTCACCATTGACTTCACCCTCCTCCCACCGCTGACATCACCCTCCTTCGCTCACCATTGACTTCACCCTCCTCCCACCGCTGACATCACCCTCCTTCGCTCACCATTGACTTCACCCTCCTCCCACCGCTGACATCACCCTCCTTCGCTCACCATTGACTTCACCCTCCTCCCACCGCTGACATCACCCTCCTTCGCTCACCATTGACTTCACCCTCCTCCCACCGCTGACATCACCCTCCTTCGCTCACCATTGACTTCACCCTCCTCCCACCGCTGACATCACCCTCCTTCGCTCACCATTGACTTCACCCTCCTCCCACCGCTGACATCACCCTCCTTCGCTCACCATTGACTTCACCCTCCTCCCACCGCTGACATCACCCTCCTTCGCTCACCATTGACTTCACCCTCCTCCCACCGCTGACATCACCCTCCTTCGCTCACCATTGACTTCATCCTCCTCCCACCGCTGACATCACCCTCCTTCGCTCACCATTGACTTCATCCTCCTCCCACCGCTGACATCACCCTCCTTCGCTCACCATTGACTTCACCCTCCTCCCACCGCTGACATCACCCTCCTTCGCTCACCATTGACTTCATGCTCCTCCCACCGCTGACACCAGCCTCCTTCGCTCACCATTGACTTCACCCTCCTCCCACCGCTGACACCAGCCTCCTTCGCTCACCATTGACTTCACCTTCCTCCAACCGCTGACCAGGACTGCTGTATCTCGTTCCTTAGATCAAGCTAATAATTCTGGCCCCACACCGATGACACCCCCTCATGCGTAGTCAGCCTACCTCCAGTTTCTCTTGCTTTGCATAATTTATTCTGTATTTGCATATATATGTGATGGTGCTGGGATGATTAAATCTGTTGGATATTGTTTTGTTTTTTTTAAAAAAAAATTGACAGTGTGTGGCATTTCTTTTCCAGAAGCGGGCTGTGCTTGGTTTTGCTCCGTTCTTTAAATTGATGTAGTTTCTTTGCAGAGTAATCAAAGAATTACAGAGTTGGAAGGGGTCCCCCAAGGGTGGTCTCGCCCAACCCCCTGCAATGAAGGAGAGTGCTGTTATTTCCAACGCCCTGCTTGCAGGTTTCCCAGAGGCATCTGGATGCTGCATGGGATAGACCAAAGTCTAGTCCAGCAGGACTCTTCTGGACCCTAAAAAATGTGACCAACGCCCTGCCTCTGAGCATGTGCAAAGTGGTTTCCCTTTCCCGTGCTGCCACCACCACCAGCTTCTAAGAGACAGCATTGCCTGCTGCGAAAGAATGCTTAGAAAAGGCATCCCCTTCTGAGTGCAAGCCATGCCTCTTTTTGGATCCCTCCCGTTATTGCTGGACTCGAACCCCTATCAGCTCTGGACAGGAATTATGGGAGCTGGATTCCAGCAAGATTTGGCAGGCCATATATGCTATGGTGCTGGAGGAGACTCTTGAGAGTCCCATGGACTGCAAAAAGATCAAACTTATCCATTCTAAAGGAAATCAGCCCTGAGTGCTCACTGGAAGGACAGATCCTGAAGCTGAGGCTCCAGTACTTTGGCCACCTCATGAGAAGAGAAGACTCCCTGGAAAAGACCCTGATGTTGGGAAAGATGGAGGGCACAAGGAGAAGGGGACGACAGAGGATGAGATGGTTGGACAGTGTTCTCGAAGCTACTAACATGAGTTTGGCCAAACTGCGAGAGGCAGTGAAGGATAGGCGTGCCTGGCGTGCTCTGGTCCATGGGGTCACGAAGAGTCGGACACGACTAAACGACTGAACGACAACAACAACATATGTTCCCCACCCCTGTTCGAAGAGGCAGCAAGGAATGCCTCTGTTTATAAGAGGCATTCCACTCTGAGAGTGGGGAACCCCTCTTCTGAAATCGGGGATGGGATGAAACCTGTATGCCTCCAGATACTGGATTCCTCTATTTCAGGCATGTCCAAAATCCGGCCCAGGGGCCAAATCCGGCCCGCTGGTCAGTTTAATCCAGCCCCACCGGCAGTTTCTTTCCTGGGCGTGGGCAGCACTTCCACTGGGCGGTTATGTCACTCCCGCCCGCTGTTTGTCTCTCCCGCCGTTCCGTGCTGCCCGCGATCCGAGCCAAAAGGTATATGAAAAGTATTCTGTGACTAATCCTTAAAAAAGGTCCGGAACTCTGGGGGGAAATCCTTTAAAAAGGTCAACAATTTTGGTTGACCCTCATGCATCAAATCTGGCCCTCTTTGAAAAAAGTTTGGACATCCCTGGTGTATTTGGTAGCAGGAAATGCCTCTTCCAAACAGAGCAGCGTTCGGGAAATCTGCGCCCCTCCAGGTGCCCTTAAGTTCCACCTCCCAGCAGCCCCAGAAGGCAGAACTGCCCAATGGTCAGGGATCCTCAGTGGAAGAAAAGGAAGAGTCTATCCTACATGTCTGAAACTTTTATTTAACAGATGTATTATAAACAGATTTAAGCCAAAGGGGTGGGGGGGGAAGAAAAGAGAAGAGTTCTTTTAAGGGGAAAAATCGAGAAAATTGGCTGAAGAATTGGTGGGGAGCTGAATTTAAGACTGCGAACACGATGAATGGAGAGGAATCAGGATTTCCACCACCTCTGAAAACTGCTTTGTGACAGAGGAGGAATGGATGGTTCAATCTGCCTTTTTTTTCAGGCACTGATGTATGGGGTGTGGATGTGTGTGAGTCAACCCCACTGCTTATGGGGTGAGATCTCAAGTTTTGGGGTGGGTGGGGTCTTCCATCTACCAAAGCAGCAGAGTCTGGCACAAAGGCCTCATCGTCCGTCACAAGCCGGTTTAGCAAACACTGCAACTTCTCTTTGCCGTTGCGGGGTGCCTCCCCCTGCCCCGTTATTGGGGGGGGGGCGCGCGAAGGCATGAACACCCAAAAAAAAGAGAGAAGAAAATGGGGAAGTGGGAGAGGCTTTCTTGAGGTCAGAGTGCAGAGGGATCTCCTGGGCTGGGCAGACAAGTCCTCGGCCGTGGCCCAAGATACCTCTGCAGGTGGGAGGTCCTCGGTATTACCCGTCTGGGAAGTGGGACCAAGGGGAAGTTCGTGAGACGCAAGGAAGCGGTTCTCGCGCTGCTTCAGAGTCGCCCGTGCCCCTGCGCTCGCCTGTCTGAGGGTGCAGGAGGCGTTTTTGGGGCGCTGCTTCCCACGGCGGAGGGGGCCTCAGTCGTGCCGCCTTGCAGGCTTGTGCAGAGGGAAGAGCGGGCGCTGCACCTGCCAGGGCTTCCGGCCTCTCTGCTCGTGGGGGTGGGCCTTGTGGTCCCGCTTGGGCTTGGCGAGGGGGTGCTCTTTCCCGCGCTCGCGCCCGTCCTTGGGGCGCCCCTTCCCTTCCTCCTGCTTGTGGGCCTTGGCTTCGGTTTTGGGTGGTCGGCTGCTCCTCCCCTCGCGCTGAGGCCGCTGCTCCTTCCCCTTCCCTTCCCGCGGAGGCCGCTTGCTGCGGACAGGCGCCTCTTCTTCCTCTTCCTCTTCCTCTTCCTCTTCCTCGGGGTCCTTGCGACCTTTCTGGGACTTCTCCTTGGATACCCTCTCTCTCCGGGTCGCTTTCTCCAGCCTTTTCCTCTGCTTGACTTTAGCTCCTCCCCCTCCCTCCTCTAGCTCCTCCTCCTCTTCCTCTGGCTCCTCCTCTTCCTCTGGCTCCTCCTCTTCTTCTTCAGTGGGCTCCTCCTCTTCGACTTCTACGGCTTCCTCTTCTTCCTCCTCCTCCTCCTCCTCCTCGATGTCGGGTGGTTCGTCCATGTCCGACCAGTTCAGCCACCTCTCGTAAAACCAAAGTTCTTCCTGCAATGGGAAGAAAACACACAAGCAGCGGGGGTCACCAAAAACGGACTCCCATCACTGGTGGGCATCCAGCAACATTTGGAGGAAGACAAGTCTCAGAAAAAGCTGTTGTTCTGCCTCGAATGCCGCGTTAACGGCTTGAGGCCACAAAGTAGTCATAAATACATTTGTTAAAGAAAGAAATGCACAAATGCCAAATGTCTTTGGGAGAAGGAAAGGCTCAGGAGTGAACCCTCCACAAATCTGGAGCGGAGTCCCTAAGGCAGTTGGGGGACGCCTTGTGCATCTCCTTCCAGCAACTCCTGCAAGCCAAGCTGGTTGCAAAGGTCTTCCACTGCTCTCCTTTGGACCCCCTCAGCGAGGCCGAGAGCTGGGTCACGTCGTCTGGGCAGCCCAGGACACCCCAGGATTGCGCACTTCAGTGCTGCTCACACAGCAGTTTGGCCACCCCTGGGTGCCAGCAATCTGGCTGGCTTTCCCCAGACACTTTGGGCATCTCCGAACAGAATTAAAAGCACAATAAAACACCAAAACAACAGTAGCAGCAACAAAATAAACTTTAATCTGGAGGGCACCGGCTTTTCCCACACCCCCCCCTCCCCTGCTCCAGGATGATGCATTCCCCTTAGAAGTAACAAGATGGGGGCTGGCTGAGGGCAGATTGCAGTGGGTGGGGCCCCAATTCAGCATCCTCCACTGTGGATGGACACAACCTGCTTTGCTGGAATTGGGCATACAGTACTTTCCTGCTTTCCACCCACCCATTTGTCATCTCGACTCACCGCTTCCCCAACGCTGCCGTCTTGAGATGTCCAAGCGCTCAGCTCGGCCTCCAGGATTTCCCCGCCGTAATCGACAATGTCTGTGGGAAATGAGAGGCGACCTTTTGATGTGCTCCAATACCAAAAAGTGGACGCACTTTTTTTGCGGATGTTGCAAATCTGGGAATCGGCCACATCCTCCATCTCTGAGATCCTTGTCCGAGCTGCTTCACAGCTGGCGCAACATCTCCCTTTTAGCCCCAGGCACCAGCCTTCCTGAATTAGGGGGAAATGGGGATTGATCCTGGCCAGTAGTGACTGGGAAGCTACTCGGAGAAGGGTGTAGATCAGGCCTGTTTGGATCAGGGCCAGGCTAAGAGCTTGCAGATCCTACTCTGAGTTGCTTCCTTGCTGAAGCAACATCTCTCACCAAGCTCCATGCTCCAGCCTTGATGGACCCAGAGGCAGTGTTAGAAACACAGATATATACAGTACCTTTTATCATATGTGGCGGGAGTGTAAGAAGGTAAGGGCTTACTGGGATATGATATATCATGAACTGAGAAAAATGTTGAAATATACTTTTGTTTAAAAACCGGAAGCCTTTTTACTGGGTATTATAGGTACAGACATTAAAAAGCAAGATATTAAACTTTTTCAATATGCAGTGACTGCGGCTAGGATTTTGCTACCACAAACTTGGAAACAAGAAGAAATACCGACAAAGGAAGATTGGACAGTAAAATTAATGGAATATGCAGAACTGGATAAAATGACGGGAAGAATCCGGGAACAGCGGGACCAGAAATTCATCAAAGACTGGTTAAAGTTTACGAACTATTTGACTAATAATTTGCAATTGAATACGTTAATAGGACTTCAAGAAGCTTTGTAGTTAATGTGTAGAAATATTATTGTAATTATGATAGTTAAAGTGATTAAGAGGTATATGATATTATAAGCAATGATAGATTAAAGAAGTATATTATTAAGATATAAATCTGAACGCCATAGGGAAGGTCTGAGGGAAGTCATGGTTATGATTGCCAAAGTTGATAAATGAATGTGAATGTATATTTTATTTTCTGTAGTAGTTATAGTATAAAATAATAAAAAATTATACTAAAAAAAGAAAAGAAACACATATATATAAGCTAGGTGCCAAATGGCTCCTTGAAACCAGGGTTGCCAAAACGGAATGCCTAGTTGTGCTTTTTGGGAAAGACGGCTCTAAAGTCTTATTTTCCAAATGATGGACTGACTGTGATTGATTCTCAGTTAAAACATCTGGCTAGTTCAAAGGACAACCTTGAGTCAGGTTAATAACTTTGAGAACTTAAAGAAGTAAAGTCACTTTACCCAGTTCAAATATATACTGGCCTATTCCGACCTCTTTTTCTTAATGGTGACACGGACCATTCATAAGGTAGGAATATTCTTCCCAACTCTGAGCAGGGCAATTCGCTATAAACGCTGTTCACTGCTCCTGCTCAGGCTGCACAGAAAAGGCATTTTGGTTCCAGGCATTCATTCTGATTGTGCGGCTAAAATATAATGGATTGGATTCTATAGGATGGGGTATCCGTGTGTGGAAACAGACCAGGTCCAAGGATCCCTCCGCAGCATGCACCTCCAGATGGTGGAGATGTCAGGCACCATCCTGGCACCCAGCTATCTTCACTTGGCCGCAAGTGGCCGGTATCCGGGTGCAAAATGCGCCTGGCGCCTGGCTAATTTCGAACACTCCCTGGAGGGAATCCTCTGGAGAGAACAGCCTTAACTGGCCAAACAAGGCAGACACCGGGAACAAGTTCTACTCAGAGTAGCAGCAAACACCCCCCCGAAATTAATAGATCTGAGACAGTGGTTCCCAAACCACTTCCTTGCCTCGAAAAAAATTAACCCCCAGAGCCTACGAAAGTATTATTCAGAATGGATTTGTGTCCAGATTTTCGCTTTCTGAAATATGGCAACGCCATCCAGTGCCCGCTTGATGCCCCATCGCTTCTTAGCTCCCACCCAGGTAATTCCAACTTCCCCCACCCAGGGGGCAGTACCACCCACTCTGGGAACCACTGATCTGAGGTAGAATAGAATCATAGAGTTGGAAGGGATCCCTGAGGATCATCTAGTCCAACCCCCTGCAATGCAGGAATATGCAGCTGTCCCTTGCAGGGATCGAACCCGCAACCTTTGGCGTTATCAGCACCACACTCTAATCATACTCTGAATATGACTAACATCAGGTACAAGGCAGAATTTGTGCAGCGCTTTTTTTTTTTTTAAACCATGAGGACTAGAAACTTGTGGCTTGGCTGCAACTTGGATAGGTCCCCGAGCCCTTTTATTCCTGCGTCCCACTCAACAAATGTGGGGTTTTCCTAATTGCAAAAGGGGGTCCCCGAACAGCAGCCCACTACCCAAGTGGATAGCTCAGCTGGTCGGAGCATGGTGCCAATAACGCCAAGGCTGCAGGTTCGATCCCTGCATGGGACAGTTGCCTATTCCTGCCTTGCAGGGGATTGGACTAGAATTTAGGGGTCAGCAAACTTTTTCAGCAGGGGGCTGGTCCACTGTCCCTCAGACCTTTGGGGGGGGCAGACTATATTTGGGAGGGGGAATGAATGAATTCCCATGCCCCACAAATAACCCAGAGATGCATTTTTTTAAAAAGGACACGTTCTACTCATGTAAAAACACGCTGATTCCCGGACCGTCTGTGGGCCAGATTGAGAAGGTGATTGGGCCGAATCCAGCCCTGGGGGCTTAGTTTGCCTACCCATGGACTAGATCAGGCAGGTCCAACAGGTAGATTGTGATCTACCGGTAGATCACTGGATGTCTGTGGTAGATGACCGGTAGATCAGTGGCTCCCCCCCCCCAAAAAAAGCTCAACATCTTTGCCCTGCACCCCTAAAATGACCTGAACCACCAAAAACAGGACTTTCCTTCCTAAAAAAAAAGCTCAACAACTTTGACCTGAACCCCCCAAAAGGGGGTAGATCACTGCCAGTTTTTAACTCTGTGAGTAGATCACAGTCTCTTGGAAGATGATCCTCATGGTGCCTTCTAACTCTACAATTCTATGATTCTATGTTCCAGTAGGCAGCTGGTCACATCCTGAAACCACTATTCTCCCTTACCTTGAACCACCTGGCAGCTGATGCTGAGGAGGGCGAGGCAGGAGGCGACAACGAGGCATTTGTTCAGGGTCAGGCCCTCCCAAGGGAGCGTGTCCTTTGTTGGCCCTGCAGTGCGGGCTTCCGCTTTCCTCTTAGCTGGGATGGTCTTTGTGGCTTTCCAGGAGAGAACAGAGAGAGGGAGAGAGAGTTGGGCACACCTGACCCACCTGCTGTGACCCAAAGGCTGTTTCTGGTGGGTGCATCACAGGGGGGGGACACTCCGAGGGTCACATGGTGGCGGTGGGAGGGGCCAGAGACCCCAAAAGTGTGTGTGTGGGGGGGAAAGGTCACCAGGATGTTCAGAAGAGCAATGCTGGACCAGGCGAAAGGGAAACAGCATCCGGTCCTCTTGGTGGTCACTCGGACACCTCTGCGGGCATGCACAGGTGAGCAAAAGAACTAGGGCTGGACGGTATCTGGTCTTCAAAACTGCGATATATCACCAGCTAAACATCGCAATACGCCAATATATCACAATGTCTGGAATAAGGGTGGAACTGTATAGGGGCAAACAGGAGGGCTGGGCAACCTCTGGCATCACCAGCTAAAACATCGTGAAATACTGATATATCACGATGTCTGAAACGAAGAAGGAACTATGTAGAGACATTGGCCGGCTTCACAGTTTCCCCTTCATCGTGATTTTTGCATCTCACACACACAACATGATTCGCGATATATTGCCAGGTCACAAACTACGAAACCAGTACCGCTATATGGACTTGAAACCAGTTTCGGACAATCTATTGCCCAGCCTTAACACACATCATGATTTGGGATTCTTTTTCCAGGCCAAAAAATTATGAAACCGATATCAGGCTATGGACTTTAAACCAGTTTTGGATGATATATTGACCCAGCCCTAATGAGCACAAGGGCCCCCTTGTTTGTGTTCCCTGTCGCTCACCTCCCTTGTTCCCCTACCCTCTTAGTTGTTCCCCGCCCTCCAAACCAAGAAAGCTGTCTGGACAGGCACACACACACACATGCTACCTTGAGGACTAGCCTCTTACTGTAGTTTTAAGGAAAAGGCCACAACGCAGGAGTAGGTCCTGGGTTCAATCCACAGTGTCTCCCAGTAGGGCTGGGAACGCCTCCTGTCTGATATCCTGGAGAGAGGCTTCCTAGTTTAAATCAGCTCAGGACCATGAAGGAAAGGACCACAATCAACCCCCAGCTTCTCCAGGTTGGGCTCGGGAAGATTCCCATGTCTGAAACCCTGGAGAGCTGCTGCCAGTCAGTGTAGGCAGCCCTGAGCTACAACGGAATAACGGTCCGACTCGGTCTAAGGAACCTTCCTGTGCTGCTAAGGTGAAGGTTGGAAACCCACCCTCCTGCCCCTTGGCCTTGATCCAAATCCAGCCCCCAAGCCCCTGCAATTTCTGCCTTTACAAGTAGGAAGCAATGCTGTCGCCGCATGTGCATCTGGCCCCAAGGAAAGCGCATACCTGCTGGAGCTGCAGGCCGCGCTTTCTCCGCCGGCTTCTCTGCCCGTGCCACCTTCTCAACCCGGGGCGCCTTTTCTGCTCTGGGCACCTTCTCAGCCACCTTCTCCATCCCTGAGGTTTTTTCTGCCCGGGGCGCCCTCTCAACCACCCTTTCAGCCCGCAGGACTTTTTCGGCCACTTGTTCGGCTCGGGGCTGTTTTGCGGGAACCTGTCTGGGAGCCGGGGGCTCCTCCGCTTCCAGCGGACGGCTCGGGAAGCGTGGAGGAAGCTGCTTCTCCGATGCTGTCCACGAACTCATCAAGATCTTGCTCGACCACGTGAAGCCTGTCTACATCCTTCCGCTCGATACCCTGAAGTGGGAGGAATTCCAGTTGTTTATTTCATCTGATCACTGAAGACGTCCTCTAAGCAGTTTTCTAAAATAATACATGCTATGGGCTCATAGAACCATGGAATCGCAGAGTTGGAAGGGACCCCAAGGGTCATCTATTCCAACCCCCTGCAATGCAGGGATCTCAGCTAAACCATCCACGGCACATGGCCATCCAACCTCCAAGGAAAGATAGTCTACCACCTCCTTTTCACTGTCAAACAGCTCTTACCGTCAGAATCCCCCCCCCCGATGTTTAGTCGGAATCTCCTTTCTTGTAACTTGAAGCCATGAGTTCGAGTCCTACCCTCTGGAGCAGGAGAAAACAAGCTTGCTCCATCCTCCATGTGACAGCCCTTGAGATATTGGAAGATGGCTATCCTATCTCCTCTCAGTCTCCTCTTTTCCAGGCTAAACACACCCAGCTCCTTCAACCGTTCCTCACAAGCTTCGGTTTCCTTAATCATCTTGGTTGCCCTCCTCTGCACACCTTTCGGCTTTGTCAACACCTTCTTTAAATTGTGGTGCCCAGAACTGGACACAGTAGTAAGCTGATTTCTTCCCCAGAAATCAATGTGTATGACTGTTCATTAGTTTCAATAGTTGCACCCCATGTTTGACAACTGGGGGGACACAGGAGCCCCCCATTCCTGATTTAGGAAGTAGCGTTTCTCTGCTGCATGGAAGAAACAGAACGATGCCTCTATTCCAAAGAGGCCTTCTCCCCAGAGAGGGGAATTCATCTTCTTCCATCAGGGATGGGGAAACCTGACTCCCACATGGTTCTCTCTCTCTCTCCCCCCCCCCATTTTATCCTCACAACGGCCCTGCAAGGTAGGTTAAGAGAAGTGGCCCAAGGCCCACAAGCAAATGGATGAGCATGGGGTGGTGGGATTTGAATCCTGGGCTCCCCGTCTCTAAACCAAGCACTGCCTCTCAATACGGGGACAACAATTTCTGGCACTTTGAAGTGTTTGCCGATGCCTCGTGCCGGTGCTAAAAGGCAGAGGGAGATTTCCAGGCGGGACTCGGAGAGAAGATCAAGAGGAAGCTCCTTGAAATTTCAAGGAGGCTGTTGTGATGGTTCACGGATCTGTATAGCAAATTATACAATAGCAGCCTTTGTGTGCTTGTGTCCGTGTGATTGGAATTTCAGGGTCCTTGGCTGCCTCAGATAAGATGCTCTGCATTGTGGGTTGTGCCACTTGGGGAAAGGTAATTTTGTTGTCTTAACACACACATACACGGGAGAATGGTCTTCTGTTCGATTCTTGCTTTTGGGCTTCCCATCGGGGCTTCTGTCTAGACTAGAGGGGTCAAGTGGCCTGATCCAGCAGGCTTCTGTGTGCATTATACAGGGTTGACTAATGATATCACAGACTCATTGAGTTGGAAGGGACCCTGAGGATCATCTAGCCCAACCCCCTGGAATCTTTTGCCTCACATGGGACTTGAACCCACCACCCCGAGAGTTTCATGCTCTCTCAACTGAGCTATTGAGAGTTTGGGGAAACGGCTGTAGCTAATTGGGAATGGCACAAGGCATCTTTCTTGGTTTCCTACCGAAAGCCAGTTCCTTGAGGACTAGAATCTTACTCTATCCCAGGAACAGCTGCAAGGAGGGAGGGAGGGAGGACGAGGTTCAAAAATCAGCTCAGCCACAAACAGGCTCCCTGAGCTGTTCAGCAGGACAGCTTGTCCTTAGGCAAAGACTGGTGAGCTCACACAGGAACAATGTTGGGACAGCCTGCCAAGTGTCAGTCTCTCCTCTCAAGAGACAGTGGGGATTCTTTTTCTCATTATTATCATCATTATTTCATCTATTAATTGCTTCCTATGAAGTTGGTGCTGGGAATCTCTTTGAGGGGGTTCGTAGGAAGCAATTAATAAATGAAACGATGATGATAATGAGAAAAAGAATCCCTGCCGTCCCCTGGGAGAAGAGATCATGTTTATTTATTTTTTTAACACCAAATTAATTAATGCAAATTAATTAACACCAAATTAATTAATGCAAATTTAAAAGTTGACTTCCCGCCCCACTGCCTGATGTTTCACTATTGCTGCTCAATATTACAAACATTTCCAAATAATAATAATAATAATAATAATAATAATAATAATAATAATAACAACAATAATAATAATTTATTATTTATACCCCACCCATCTGGCTGGGCTTCCCCAGCCACTCTGGGCGGCTTCCAACAAAATATTAAAATACAGTAATCCATCAAACATTAAAAGCTTCCCTAAACAGGGCTGCCTTCAGATGTCTTCTAAAAGTCTGGTAGTTGTTGTTCTCTTTGACATCTGGTGGGAGGGCGTTCCACAGGGCGGGTGCCACTACCGAGAAGGCCCTCTGCCTGGTTACGTTTAAAAAAAAACCCTGAAGGTTTTTAAAAATTAATTTCAATGGGTCTTCTGTGAGTAGAACTCAGTTGGGACTAAGTTCTGTCCCAGGAAAAGCAGGCCCCAGACCCAAGACACAAAGGCCCTATCTGCACCACACATGCCATTATTCTGCTGCTTTTAACAGTTGTGATGTCGTCCAAAGAATCCTGGGAACTGTAGTTTGATAAGGGTGCTGAGAGTTGTTAGGAGACAACTAACAGTTGTTAGGAGACTCCTATATTCCCCACAAACGGCTACAATTCCCAGAATTCCCTGGGAAGAGAGATTGATTGTTAAACCTCTCTGGGAACTGTAGCTCTCTGAGGGGTACAGCGGGCTCTCCTAACAACTCTCAGCACCCTTAACAAACTACAGTTCCCAGGATCCTTTGGGGGAAGTCGCAACTGTTAAAGCGGCAGAAATGCTGCTTTAAATGTGGACCGAGAAAGGACTCAGGAAGCAAGGGTCTTACAGCATTGCCAAATGCGGTCTTACTTACGTTTGGGGTGCTGTTTATCTCTTCTTTACCTATTGGTATTGTGGCATCTGTTAAAGAAACATACACCAATTAGCATCACTTTTTATTGGTGGGAGCTGTGGAGACGGACCAGCGCTGAGATGATGGGGGAGACGATTGTCATGGCCAGGTGAGGAAACTGACCTGACTTCGGCTTTCCTCTTCCCTCCTCCTCTGTCCTTCCTTTCGTGTCATGTCCATGAGATTAAGAGCCTGGGGGGTGACTTATCTTTTTAATACCTGTATACAAAAATGCTCCTAAACACCAGCTGCTGGAAACCGCAGGAGGGGAGAGGCTCTCGTGCCCAGATACTGCTTGTGGGTTTCCCATAACGGGCACTTGGTTGGCCCCTGTGAGAGCGGGATGCTGGACAAGATGGGCCTTTGGCCTGACCCAGCCGCCTCGCCTTCTGTTCTCATGTTCTTCTGAAAGGGCGTAAGTTGCTTAGGTTCCCCAAGCCATGTTCATATCCCTCTGGGTCCCTTCCAACTCTACCATTCCATAATTAAAATACCTTCTTCTATCTCCTCCTTCAATGGCTTCTGGACCGGAGGCTCTTTCAGAGAATCTGGAGACTCCTCGCTCCGCTCCAGGATCTCGCAGGGACCCGTCGCCATGTTGTCACCGAGGGACCCTTGCTAAACGCAACAGGGAGAACGAGGCAGAGATCTGTTGGCAGCATCAGGACCAGGTTAAGACACAAAACAAGCAGAAGCGACCAGAACCGTGCGAATCCCAGCTGGACTGCAACTTCTGCTTGTGCTGTCTCCGAACGACTCTCAGCACCCTTAAACTGCAGGATTCATTGGGGCGGGGAGATGGAACATGGCTCTTTAAAGTGGTCCAAAGCTGATTTCAATGCATAGTCCAGAGGGGCCCTTTATAGATCTGTGTAAGTGTCTGGAGGCGGTTGGAGGATGGATGGTGGCTAATGGACTGAGGTTACTGTTTCTGGGGGGCAGGTGTAGGGGACTCCCTGGTCCTGAATGGGGTCGCTGTGCCCCTGAAGGACCAGGTGTGCAGCCTGGGAGTCATTTTGGACTCACAGCTGTCCACGGAGGGCACAGGTCAATTCTGTGTCCAGGGCGGCTGTCTGGTTTGCCGGTCGAGACCCTGCCGTCCTGCTCCCTGTCTCGCCAGAGCGGTCCACGCTCTGGTTTTCTCCCGCTTGGACTACTGCAATGCGATCTCCGTGGGGTTACCTTTGAAAGTGACTCGGGAACAACAACTAATCCAGAACGCGGTAGCCAGACTGGTGACTGGGAGCGGCCGCTGGGATCATAGAACAACAGTCCTAAAGGTCCCTATTTTCATCCGAGAAATGTTGGAGGGTATGGGGATTATGCGACCCCCCCGAGCCAAGGAGATAAGTAAATGTATAACCTTCGGGAGATGTCTGAAGGCAGCCCTAGATAGGGAAGGTTTTTTTTGTTTAATGTTTAATGTTTTATTATGGTTTTGCACGCAGAGTGGCTGGGGCAAATAATAAATGATTACTATTAAGACTCCTGTCCCAAAAGTAGAGAATGGGTTCTAAGTCTAGGAGATTCCCTTTTTTAAAAATACTGTTGGAGGGGTAAGTAATACCCCCAGGGCCTTAAACGGCAGTCCAGTTTCCACCCCACCTCTCCTGGAGGATGCCACAGGCTTCATTCACACTCGGATATGTCAAACCAGAGCCTTGGCTGTGCAGTCATCGTCAAAAACCCCATGGCAGCCTTCTAAGAATAGGGATGTGAAACTCAGTACGCTGGACCCCGTCCAACCTGCAAAACGAGCAGCAGCCCCATTTCCCCGTCCCGTTCGCAGCCCAAGCAGGTGTTCGGAGACGCAAGAGGAGCCTCGCCAGCCTCCTCCCTAGGTGCAGCGGGAAAGTAGTGTGTTGGATTAGGCACCTGGGAGACCCGGGTTCGAATCCCGGCCCTGTCTCGGCCACAAGCTCACTGGGTGTGTCTGCTGTTCCTTTTTTTAATAAACCGATTTACTAACAACAACAATGTGCAAAAAAAGGCAAGCAATCAAAAGATGTTTAAAGTTTTTTAAACCTTAAAGTGCCACAGCACGGAAAGACAAAAGCTTCGTCACTATTGAGAATAAAGATTCTAATAAATATCTGAAATAAGCCAGATGTTTGCATATACTGCTGGCATAAAATCGTGCCATATATTACCAAAAAAATGCCTTGAGTTTATGAGATATCTTTTGGAGAAGGGCAATTCCCAAACAATCCAGCAACCCATTCCAACAATAATGATAATAATGATTTATTATCTATTATTATTATTATCATTATTATTATTATTATTATTATTATTAATGATTGCATGTATATGCCACCTTTTCCTCCAAGAATTTCAAGGTGGTGCACATGGGGCAGTGACTGGCTCCCAGAGGTAAGCTTGGGGATTCCAACTCAGGCCTCCCATGTCCTAGCCTGACACTCTGTTGTCTCTCCCAGCTTAGCCTACTCCGCAGGGTGGTTGTGTGAGAATGAAACACGGAGGGATGAAGATTCTGCATGCTTCTTTGAGCAGCCTGGCAAAAGGGCAATAAAGAGATAAGGAAAACCGGAGGTGGGAAGGCTTTCAGTTTGCGGGACGGACATAATTTTTGAGCTGCCTTATGCGGAGTCCCATGGAAGAGGGAGCAAACTTGCTTTCTCCTGTTCTGCAGGGTGGGACTTGAATCTTTGGCTTAAAGTTAGAAGAAACGAGATTCTGACTCAACATCAGGAAAAAAAACTTTCTGACAATAAGAGCTGCTCGACCGTGGGATGGAAGGTGTTTGATTCTCCTTCCTTGGAAGTTTTTAAGCAGAGGTTGGATGGCCGTCCGCCTTGGATGCTTTAGCAGAGATCCCTGCTTAGGGCAGCCCTGTTTAGTTTAGGGAAGTTTTTAAACTGTGATATTTTAAATGTATTTTAATGTTTGGTGGAAGCCGCCCAGAGTGGCTGGGGAGACCCAGCCAGATGGGCGGGGTGGCGGGGTACAAATAATATTATTATTATTATTATTATTATTATTATTATTACAGAGGGTTGGACTGGATGACCCTTGGGGGTCCCTTCCAACTCTATGATTACATGACTCTATAAGTCAGAGCGCTCTTCCAGTCTAGCTCAGCATCACCTACAGGGGCTCTCTTGAGATTTCAAGGCGGGCACCCGTCGCCAGCTCTGCCGGGAGGTGCCGAGGACTGAGCCTGCCGCCTTCTGCATGCCAAGCAGGTGCCCAACGTTATGGCCTTTCCTCTAAAAAACAACAACAACAGTGCAAGACTCCAGTCCTCAACCAAACCACATTCTTATGCTACCTATTTAAACTGAATATTGATTTAATTGGATCTGTGCCAAATGTGAACAAATCACCGATGCTTGTTTAACAGAATACGATGATTCCCATATATGCTCAATCTTGGTTTTTGGCAGGCTTTCAGCTGCAGCCGATTCCACAGCTGAGGAGCAGACGGTGAGAATCTCACTGTGCTCCTGTGCTGCGTGGGCACAATATGGCCCGTGGAACCCCCTCTGTATTATTATTATTATTATTATTATTATTATTATTATTATTATTATACACCCATCTGACTGCGTTGCCCCAGCCACTCCGGGTGGCTTCCAGCAAAACATAAAAACACCACAAGACATCAAGCACAACAAAACAAAAACTTCCTTATTTATGTGTACAATGACAGCAGCAAGAATATTGCATGGCCAAAGATGGAAAGAAGAGGAGGACGTTCCAACAAAGGGAGAATGGCTTTTGAAAATGATGGTTTATGCGGAGCTGGCAAGATTAATAGAGACCAAAATGAGGACAAAATGCCTTGAGGACTGGAGAGCTGTTTTACTGAGTATTTAAAGAACTACAGTACCACGTGGAGATGAAAACGCAAGCAGGATTTGAAACATGAGCACCAGAATTAATTATTGGCTAGCATGGATGTATAGAATATTGTATGTGAAATATGCAGCATTCAAGGGTAAATATGGAAACCGTGGAAGGCAGGGGCGGGAAGGCAGCGAATAAAGCAATTTATGTCCCTATTTTCGTAGGAGAAACGTTGGAGAAATGTTCTGTTCACATCAACACACTTTTGCTAGAATATGTAAAGCACATTTCTACACACACACATCAATAATACTAAAAAAATTCCTTCCAGTAGCACCTTAGAGACCAACTAAGTTTGTTCTTGGTATGAGCTTTCGTGTGCATGCACACTTCTTCACACGAAAGCTCATACCAAGAACAAACTTAGTTGGTCTCTAAGGTGCTACTGGAAGGAATTTTTTATTTTATTTTGTTTTGACTATGGCAGACCAACACGGCTACCTACCTGTATCAATAATCCTGTTGACTGTAGCTTATTCTTCACAGAGGTGCTTAGGTTCCCAGCAAACTTACCGTATTTTTCCGTGTATAAGATTAGGTTGTTTGTTTGTTTGTTTGTTACACAAAAAAATGTTTAAAATTGGGGCTCGCCTTATACACAGGTAGTGCTGAGGGGGTGTTTCCTTAATTTGGGCGTCTTATACATGGTGGTGTCTTATACACAGAAAAATACGGTAACTAATCAGAGTTCTCCAGATTCTTTGGCTGGGTTTGAGTGTGTGCACACACACATGTGCTTTAAATGTTCTTGGTGTCTGCGCAAGCTAAAAACTCCCTCCAAATCCTTATGTTTTTAACCTATTTGCTATTACCACATGGTTTTTTGGGATCTAGCTTTTGAATGTTGTAAGACACGTTGAATCCGGCACCTCTCAGGTGAGTGCCATTACCATTACAAGAGAACAAGGGCGAGTTCTGGCACCTCTCTCTAGAAGAATTCCACTGACCATTATTATTAATTTATTATTATTATTATTATTATTATTATTATTATTATTATTATTATTATTATTATTATTATTTGTTATTATTCGCCCTTCATCCTAAGGTGCCAGGAGCGTTACAGCAATTAAAACGCAACTTTAAACATTAGAACACAACATTAAAAGCAATTGGAAACAATTCAACATTGCAGAAATGAGTCGGGTCCTAAAAATAGGTTGGAGAGGTGCGCATTCCTCAACGTTTGCCAAAAGCTGTATCACAAAGGTGCCAGGTGTCCCCCGGCTGCAAATCACCTCAAGGCATAGGTAAAAGGTGACTATGTTGATTAACCAAAATTCATTTCATTGACCCAGTAAGCAATAACCACTGGTTCGGAAGCGGGCAGAAGCTAATACGCACGCAGCCTCTTTGCCTAGATCTTCCCGACGTCCATGGTTACTGGGCCAGGAACACGTCGAGGTTCGCCTTGCTTCAAAAAAATTGGAAATAATAATAATAGCGTGCAATATATATTTATATATACCTTGCCAGCTTCATGCCTGCATTTGATTTCTGAGATGCGGAGCAGCCTTCGCCGCAGATCCCAGGGAGTGGGGAGTGGGGCTTTTGCTGGAGTGGGGCTTTTGCGTCGACGGCTGCTGACTCGACATCAAAGCGCCACCCAAAAATAGTCTCCTTCCTCCCCATCCCGGGCGACCCGTGGAAGGCGGCCCAGCTGGAATCCAGCCGGACGGAGCGGCTGACTGCAAGCCAGCGAAGAAAGGGGGGAAATGAATCTCTGGCTGGGAGATCCAGCCAGTCTGGCCGAAAGCTCGTGGGATTGTTGCAAACAGACACACGGACAGACGTGGTTCAGAAACCAGAAGCTGAGAGCGCTAAGACGCAGACAGACAGACAGACAGATGGCATGCAGTTCATACCCAGGTCCTTTAAATCCGGCCGTCTGGCCTTCAGATTGTCGCCTGGATCAATCCTGCCCTCTGTGTGTGTGCGTGTGTGTGCGTGTGCACAGCTGAAATATACAGCAACAGGTGTCCTTCCCTTCCCAGGAAAACTCCAGCCAATGACGGGGACTTTGCCGCAGTTTCGTTTTTCGAAAGGCGAGGGGCTTTGCCCTGGTGGGGTGGGGTGGGGGAGACATGCCCTCCCACATTTCTCCAAAAAATTGGGATGTCAAGAAGAAGAAGAAGAAGAAGAAGAAGAAGAAGAAGAAGAAGAAGAAGAAGAAGAAGAGAACTCTGGGCGCCTTCCAACATATTCTGAAACATAATATTGTAAACATTAAACATTAAAAATCTTCCTTCTACAGGGCTGCCTTCAGATGTCTTCTAAAGGTTGTCTAGTTTCTTACCTCCTAGGCTTGGAGGCCACATAACTCAACTTCCTACCCTCCAACATTTCTCCAATGAAAATTGGAAGGTCCTAAGGAATACTGGAGGAGACTCTTGAGAGTCCCATGGACTGCAAAAAGATCAAACTTATCCATCCTTAAAGAAATCAGCCCTGAGTGCTCACTGGAAGGACAGATCCTGAAGTTGAGGCTCCAGTACTTTGGCCACCTCATGAGAAGAGAAGACTCCCTGGAAAAGACCCTGATGTTGGGAAAGATGGAGGGCACAAGGAGAAGGGGACGACAGAGGATGAGATGGTTGGACAGTGTTCTCGAAGCAATGAGTTTGGCCAAACTGCGGGAGGCAGTGGAGGATAGGGGTGCCTGGCATGCTCTGGTCCATGGGGTCATGAAGAGGCGGACACGACTGAACGGCTGAACAACAACAAAGGAAAAGCGGGACATTCCGTGATCAAGCCAGAAACCAAGATGGCTTCTATAAATCTGGGACTGTCCCTGGAAAATAGGGACACTTGGAGGGTCTGGAAGAAGTGACAGGGGGTGGGAAAGGACAAAGGTCTAGAAAGGAGGGGGTTTCTTTCATATTGGAGCTTCTCATTTTTGCTGTCTCAAACCCCCCATTTCTGTGGTGGTCCAGTGCAGTGGTTAGAGTTTTGAGCTGGGTGTGGATTTGAATCCCCCCGCAGGGCCAGGAAGCCTGGGTCTGTCCTTTGGGGGTGGTTGCTGTCTCAGCCGCACCCACCTCACAGGGGTGTTGTGTGGGGGGTTCCAAAGGAGAACCATGTATGACACCTGGAGCTCCTTGGAGAGAAAAATGTGGGATGTGAATGCAATAAAATAAAATACATATTGGCTTGTCACCCTCTGTATTCCACTCAGAGCAGACCTGTTCAAATTAATGGACTTACATTAGTCAGGTCCATTAATTTAAGTGGATCTACAGCAAAGTGTGACTGACACTGGGTACAAACCCACTTTTAAAATAAAAATAAAATAACTATCCTCGTGGAAGTTTTGTGGAAATTTCTCATGAAGTACACAGATTTTGACTGATGCACACAGTTTTGCAAGCAAGGATAATGCATGTAGCTTTCACTAATGCAGGTATATCTATATGTACACAGAGCTGATCCATCAAAATGAATGGACCCAAGGTTGTTGTAATAATAATAATAATAATAATAATAATAATAATAATAATAATAATAATTTGTACCCCGCCCATGTGGCTGGATTTCCCCAGCCACTCTGGGCAGCTTCCAAAAAAAAAATCAAATACATTAAAATATCACACATTATAATATCCACCAGGTTCAATGGGTCTACCCTGAGTAGGAATAACATTGATTACAACCCACTTTTCCCCAAACAAACACATTTTTATACACACGTTGCAAAACCACAGAGGAAAATCAAGAGAACTGCAAATGTCAAATGATATTTGGCTTGTGCGCAGCGTTAGTCATACTCGGATCAGGCTAAGTGAACTTAATTGGCACAAGCAGCTGTGAACCATTTGTTTCAATGGTCTGCTCCGAGAACAACCTGGTTGGCGGGTGGGTTTGAGAAGTGAATAATAATAATAATAATAATAATAATAATTTGTACCCCGCCCATGTGGCTGGATTTCCCCAGCCACTCTGGGCAGCTTCCAAAAAAAAAATCAAATACATTAAAATATCACACATTATAATATCCACCAGGTTCAATGGGTCTACCCTGAGTAGGAATAACATTGATTACAACCCACTTTTCCCCAAACAAACACATTTTTATACACACGTTGCAAAACCACAGAGGAAAATCAAGAGAACTGCAAATGTCAAATGATATTTGGCTTGTGCGCAGCGTTAGTCATACTCGGATCAGGCTAAGTGAACTTAATTGGCACAAGCAGCTGTGAACCATTTGTTTCAATGGTCTGCTCCGAGAACAACCTGGTTGGCGGGTGGGTTTGAGAAGTGCCCACTGGAGAGTTTCTCATGAAAACACAAATAAAATTCTCCCCCATCCATTAACACTGCCAAATAAAAAAATTGGATAAAACATACACCTCTCTCTTTCTCTCCACACACACAAGAGACACATGAGATGGGAAATACATTCACATGAGTGATTGACGGCCTTCAAATTCACTTACGTAGAATCATAGAATCATAGAATCATAGAGTTGGAAGAGACCCCAAGGGCCATCCAGTCCAACCCCCTGCCAAACAGGAAACACCATCAAAGCATTCCTGACAGATGGCTGTCAAGCCTCCTTAAAGACCTCCAAAGAAGGAGACTCCACCACACTCCTTGGTAGCAAATTCCACTGTCGAACAGCTCTACTGTCAGGAAGTTCTTCCTAATGTTTAGGTGGAATCTTCTTTCTTGTAGTTTGAATCCATTGCCCGTGTCCGCTTCTCTGGAGCAGCAGAAACAACCTTTCTCCCTCCTCTATGACATCCTTTGATATATTTGAACATGGCTATCATATCACCCCTTAACTTCTCTTCTCCAGGCTAAACATACCCAGCTCCCTAAGCCGTTCCTCATAAGGCATCGTTTCCAGGCCTTGGACCATTTTGGTTGCCCTCCTCTGGACACGTTCCAGCTTGTCAGTATCCTTCTTGAACTGTGGTGCCCAGAACTGGACACAGTATTCCAGGTGAGGTCTGACCAGAGATGGTACTATTACTTCCCTTGATCTAGATGCTATACTCCTATTGATGCAGCCCAGAATTGCATTGGCTTTTTTGCTGCATCACACTGTTGACTCATGTCAAGTTTATGGTCTACCAAGACTCCTCGATCCTTTTCACATGTACTGCTCTCAAGCCAGGTGTCACCCATCCTGTATTTGTGCCTCTCATTTTTATTTTTATTTTGCCCAAGTGTAGTACTTTACATTTCTCCCTGTTAAATTCATCTTTTAATTCGTGTTTTATTTTATTATATGCCCTTCTTCCCCATAAGGTCCAAGGGCAGGTTACAACAATTTAAAATGCAACATTTAAAAGCAGTTCTTTAAAACGTAACCAGTGTCGACGCAGCTGCTTATATTAAAATTCCATTTCCAGTCTTTCCGCAGGGTGTCAAAAAGCTAAAAGCAAGGCTTTAGTCCTCATGATCCTGAATGAAGTTCTGATTTAAACAGGGACAAGAGAAGCTGCCGTTATCTAGCTCACTGACTGGCAGAGGTTCTCAGGCCAGGAACGTTCCCATTCATGCCTAGAGATGTTGGGAATTGGCGCTTCTGTGTGCAAAGCAGCTTTTCCGCAGCTGATTCCCTTGTGGTCCTTTGCAAGTCTACAATCCTATGAGCTGCAGCTCTTCCCAAAGGCTGATCATAGGATTAAGATATCAGCTCTAATTTTCTACCCACCTACCCCTTTGTTCCACCACCCGCTGGGTCATGCAGTATCTTCCTTGATGGAGAATTCTGCAGAATTTGAATAGAGATACATATGGTAGTTTCTGAATCAAGGTTCTCTGTTCATGTCAAAGTTCCCGTTCGGATTGGAATGGGGAGGAATTAAAAAAGCAAATCAAGTGAAAAACAACAACTCTGTCCTTCTGCAAAGATTCCTG